>CAWUFW010008089.1:0-737500 GCA_963921515.1 Calotriton arnoldi
CCACTGCAATGTGGTGGTAGCGTGAGGCTGTTGTACAAGAGTGCTGGCATATGGCTTGGGTCATACTACAAATTTATGGAGTTCCTGGGGATAGAATGTTAGACAGTGGTAAGGGTGAGGTATATACACATCCATATATTCCAAATGGCATGTGACGCAATAAGATGCCCATCCTGTCGGGTCGGGCCTGTAGGGAACGTCAATCCCACAATATTCCAAACGAGAACACATCCATCACCTTCCGTGACGTGAAACAGGCCCACCAGTCAGTGCATAATTTAACAGTTCTTTAATTTTGGCACCGCAATAGCATAACGCGTTTCAACTCTTAACGAGTCTTAGTCATATGCTCTTACAAGGGTGGTAGCTTGTTAGATATTTAAATGATCTTGCATCAACAGTGAAGAAGGACAACAGGTAAGGCAAAACACTTCTAGGGGCTTATTTACTAGGCCCTTGCGCCACTTTTGCGTAATTTTTAACATGGGAAAAGTGACGCAAAAGTGGCGCAAGGGGCTTGTAAATCTGCCCTCCAGTGTTTAAAACAAAGAATCCTATTTAACGATGTTTTTCATGGAATTAAAATGAAAACAGTGATATTTTCAAACAATTAGATGCACTTTTCAATCAGTTTGTGTTTGTTTTTACTTGCATTCACACTTTTAGGTCACTGTTTGATAGTTCATCGGATTCAAGGGACTGCATTATCCATGATGCTTTGTTTTTCACAATGTAAAGCCATGTCCTTGCACAATCACAGTTTTTTCGTTCTTGTGACCTTTGGTTCAGTAAATAACTTAGTACTTCCTCTTTGCCTTTACAGGATCAAATTCCATTTGTGGCAGAATGTAGAAAATGGTAACATTTCCCAAGGTCACACCAATCCTTTCACGTAGCTGAGATTACTCACAATTCCTTCGTGCTGGTGCCATTACCGGTTATTTTATAGTCACTGCGTGCAAGGCAAAGTTGCCTTTGCAAACCCTGGCTGTTTTCAAACGTTTTTCGTCATGCCAGGCGGGCTGCGCAGCCCTTCCTTGGATCAATCAAGCCCACCAGCCAGTGAGTAGCTTTCAAAACTTCTTTAATTCGCAGAAAGATCTTTACATAACACGTTTTGACCCTCCTGGGTCTTAATCATATGTATCATGTGTTGGGGCCAGTTCTTCTACTTTTAAATCCACAGTTGTAATCACTGAAGATGGACTACATGTAACTCTTCATCGTATTTACAGTTATTTTCACTTAAGTAGTTTATCATTTTTAGGAACATTGGTCACTAGTAGCAATATTTCAATGGCATATTCACATAGTTTTCACCAATACTTGGTATTCACACAGTTGCTTTGTTACATTTTTCATTTGTCTCATTGCTCAGACCTCAGTACCCATAATGCACCATAGCACTTAACCTAGTCCATTGTGAATTCTTGCCACACTTGTTCTTTTCTAACAATTCATGGTGCCTTAAACCATTTTCAGACCATCATCCCATCGTTATTGCCTCAAGAGAAACCAATTTCATGGTGGGCAAAACACTAATATAATCTGAAAAAACTCGAAGGCACCATCTTTGCCATTTCACATGTTTAAATATCGGAAAGCTTTTCATTTCTTCCAAGCAAACCTCTGTGCAGTATTTTTCTTTTACAGCTCCCGGAACATACGGAGGTCAGTTCCCCTTCAACTCCTGGCTGATAGAGAGTGTTTTCCAAAGTCAATATACCTTGGGCAGGCCCCCTGTCCTATTTGACAGAGGCCTTACTTCCAATAATTGTCCTTGTCTCCATTCTGCAGCCGGCGGGCGTCCTTTACCATACAAATCCAAATGAGCTTGATGCTAAAAGGAGGCCCTTCCTGGCAAATCTGGGATCCTAAGCAGAGCGTCACTGATAATATATTCCAACAAGAAAAAAAAAAACCTGCATTCAAGGATCAATCGAGCCCACTAGCCGGTGAATAGCTTACAAAACTTCTATAATTTGCAGAAAGTTCTTTACATAACACGTCCTTTGTTTCAATCAGCTCCCGGGAGGTGGTGGTCCCTGGGGCCAGGGATTCACAACAGACCCCCTGCATTATATTAGGCCCATGGAGGTGGTGGTCCCTGAGGCTGCTGGGCCCCCCCTCCACATTTCTATTATTCATTGCCCCGGGGAGGTGACAATCCCTGGGGCTGTGGGGGACTGCACACCCCCCTGCATTTCTACTTATTATTCATTGCCCCATGAAGGTGGAAGCCCTCAGGGCTGCGGGGGGCTTAGCAGGTCCCTCTGCATTAATACAACATTAGCCATGGGGAGGTGGCGGTCCCCGGGGCTGCACGACAACCATCAGAGTGCCAGGAGATGCATTTGCAGAGTGGTGGAGAAAAGGGGCATGGCCTCCGATTACCTCTCAGCAGTTCCGCTGTGTGGGCCTTACTGGAGGTAACAGCAGGGCTTGATGGCCCCCAAGAGCCCTCTGGAGCCATGGGATAGCCTGAAAACAGAAGATACTTTGAATGATGGATGTGGTTGTGGATCATCCCATGATTTCTTTCAGGAAGGAAACCCCGTCTGTGGACGGACTTTGTGGATGTATATATATATATCTATATATTTACATATATATATTAATATATATATATATATATATATATATATATATACATATATATATATATATATATATATATATATTCACTGAAAAAAACAGAGGTTTCAGGGACGTAATAGTTAGGAATTAGCAGTTAAAAAACCTTTGAAATTCACTGAAAAAAACATAGGTTTCAGGGACGTTATAGTTAGAAATTAGCATTTAAAAACCTTAGAAATTCACTGAAAAAAACACAGGTTTCAGGGACGTTATAGTTAGTTGGACATTTCACTCATACAAAACCAGAGAAATTCGGCCGTTATAGTTAGTTGAGCTAACTATAACTTGCGCCCCCGCAATGCACTGCTGATGATGTCACATATTATATCACTCATGACATGGTCAGTGACTTGCAGAAAAAAGCAAGAGAGTTGACAAAAGAAGCAAAAGAAGTGCAGAAAGAAGGAATAGAGGTGCAGAAAGAGGCAAGAGGGATACAGAAAGAGGGAAGAGGGGTGCAGAAAGAGGCACAAGGGTTGCAGAAAGAAGGAACAGAGGTGCAGAAAGAGGCAAGAGTTTTGCAGAAAGAGGGAAGAGGGGTGCAGAAAGAAGCATGAATGGTGCAGAAAGAAGCAAAGAGTTGCAGAAAGAAGCAAGAGTAGTGCAGAAAGAAGAAACAGAGGTGGAGAAAGAGGCAAGAGGGGTGCAAAAAGAGGGAAGAGGGGTACAGAAAGAGGCACGAGGGGTGCAGAAAGAAGCAAGAGAGGTGCAGCAAGAAACAAAAGAAGTACAGAAAGAAGGAACAGAGGTGCAGAAAGAGGCAAGAGGGGTGAAGAAACAGGGAAGAGGGGTAGAGAAAGAGGCAAGGGGGTGCAGAAAGAAGCAAGAGAGCTGCAGAAAGAAACAAAAGAAGAGCAGAAAGAAGAAACAGAGGTGCAGAAAGAGGCAAGAGGGGTACATAAAGAGGCAAAAGGGGTGCAGAAAGAAGTGAGAGGTGCAAAGAAGCCAAAGAAGTGAAGAAAGAAGGAACAGAGGTGCAGAAAGAAGCAAGAGGGGTGCAGAAAGAAACAAAAGAAGTGCAGAAAAATGCAACAGAGGTGCAGAAAGAGGCAAGAAGAGTGCAGAAAGAGGGAAGAGGGGTACAGAAAGAGGCACAAGGGGTGCAGAAACAAGCAAGAGAGGTGCAGAAAGAAGCAAGATAAGTGCATAAAGAAGCAACAGAGATGCAGAAAGGGGGATGTGGTTTAGAGAAAGAGGCAAGAGGGATACAGAAAGAAACAAGAGAGGTGCAGAAAGCAACAAAAGAAGTGCAGAAAGAAGGAACAGAGGTGCAGAGGTGCAGAAAGAAGCAAGGGAAGTGTAAAAAGAAGCAACAGAGGTGCAGAAAGAGAGATGAGGGGTGGAGAAAGAGGTAAAAGAAGTGCAGATAGAAGCAACAAAGATGCAAAATGGGGGAACAGGGGTGGAGAAAGTGGCAAGGGAGTGCAGAAAGAAGCAAGAGAGGTGCAGAAAGAAACAAAAGAAGAGCAGAAAGAAGGAACAGAGTTGCAGAAAGAGGTAAGAGGGGTGCAGAAAGAGGGAAGAGGGGTGCAGAAAGTAAGCACGAGTGGTGCATAAAGAAGGAACAGAGGTCCAGAAAGAGGCAAAAGGGGTGCAGAAAGAGGGAAGAGGGGTGCAGAAAGAGGCAAAAGGGGTGCAGAAAGAAGTGAGAGGTGCACAAAGAAACAAAAGAAGTGCAGAAAGAGGACACAGTGGTACAGAAAGAGGCAAGAGGGATGCCAGAAGAGTGGTGTGAAAGAGGCACAAGGGGTGCATAAAGAAGCAAGAGAGGTGCAGAAAGAAGCAACAGAGGTACAGCAAGATGGAAGGGGGTGGAGAAAGAGACAAGAGAAGTGCAGAAATAAGCAACAGAGATGCAGAAAGGGGGAAGAGGGGTGGAGAAAGAGGAAAGGGGTGCAGGAAGAAACAAGAGAGATGCAGAAAGAAACAAAAGAAGTGCAGAAAGAAGGAACAGAGGTACAAAAAGAGGCAGGAAGGGTGCAGAAAGAGGGAAGAGGGGAGCACAAAGAGGCAAGAGAGGTGCAGAAAAAGGCAAGAGGGGTGCACAAAGAAGAAGTGAGGTGCAGAAAGAGGCAACAGAGGTGCATAAAAAGGCAAAAGAGGTGCAGAAAGTAAAAGAATACTTTTTCTATTTTTCTACTTTTTCTCATTTTTTGACCCTTTTTTATTATTTTTTTATTTTTATTTTTATTTATTTTCTTCATTACTTTCTCAGACTGAGTGTATTCAGCCTCTATGCGTGATAGTCCGATGGTTGATGCCTCATAGGGATGTGTTTGTATCATGTTTATATTTAATCTTTGGTGCCAATATGAATCCACTGTTTAAAATGAATTGCCATCGCTGCTATGGCAAATGGTCTTTGTACTTGGACAGGTTAGAGAACCAGATAGTAATCCTTTCCCTTTATCTAAGAGATGGTGACCACTCGTGTGAGCTATTTTCTAGCCCATTGCGTGTGTGAATAATTAAGCGATGACATTACTCATTGTGACGCTGTACGCTTTTATTTTAGGTTTGATTGTTTAATCTATGTTTTGGTGCCACGATAATTTACATACTTTGGTGGCTTATGGAATTTATATTTATTTTTATTAAAAATATCACCATTATGATGACTGGGTCTCATCTAAATGTACATGCCAGGATGTAAGCATTGGTTTTGAATACGTTCTAAGATGGCGACCGTTTACTCGATGCCGTCTCTTAAAGATTTAGCATTGCTTGCACAACCAACGTAATGGCGTCATGTACTACGACGCCGTTTACGTTTTAAATGCGTTCGAACATGGCGCTCTGTTTGAATCTACGTGTGGGACAAGACTTGAAGCATCTTATCATGGTAAGGTTGCTGGCTATACACCTGGGTCTGGGCAACATTAGGCAATTGGCTTCTTTTTATGTGATATTGGCGCTGGGCATTCATGTAGTGCTGGCGTATACTTTATGCGTGATTTGGCACCAAGCACTGGTAAACGCTGTGCTTTGGGACAATGTTGGGTGCTTTGCGGGCAGCATAGGAATCCTCGTACGGGCAATATGCCATGGCCAGGAAGCTGGCTACAAACATGGAACAGGGCTATACTGGGCCGTTTCGTTGCATTTAATCGTGAACACAGGAGCTGGACAGTAGTGTATTGCTGGTCTCTTTTCAAACGTGGTTCGGTGCTGAGCACCGGTTAAGCTATGCTGTTGCATGGAGTAATGCCACTTTGCGAGTAGTATCTATATCTGGATGAGTCTCTTTCACATATTAGTTGCCATCTTGGACTACACGTCATTGCTCTGTGTGGTATTGTGTTCTTGTTATGTAGATATAGCACATACGGGCTTTCTATTTTATTATTTTTAACTTTGCAACTTATATTATCGTTGCTATTTGTATAATTGGGTTATGTGTCCTTCTACTAGGATTTTGGACGGTAACTTGTTTACCCTTATTGTGGGGTTTCTTCGTCAAAGACGATACGTGCAGAATAGATATCTTTTCGTGCATTATACTTAAGGTAAGATGTCTTCCCCTGTTTTGTTTTTTGTAAATTGCCACACACATAGATGTTGTCA
The DNA here is from genome assembly GCA_963921515.1 of Calotriton arnoldi. Taxonomy (NCBI): domain Eukaryota; kingdom Metazoa; phylum Chordata; class Amphibia; order Caudata; family Salamandridae; genus Calotriton; species Calotriton arnoldi. Next base: position 6,202 of record CAWUFW010008089.1, read on the forward strand.
CTGCTTTAAAATTATTAGGTTTGTATGGTTGACAAGACCCTTATTTGATATGCATCATTCTTCTCCTATACATATGGCTAATGTTATACAATCTCCTATATTAGGATTTTGGACGTATTTTATTAACTCCTAACTGAGAGACCATTGACCTTGAGCGCGGAATTATTGTTTCCATTGCTAACAATTGAGGTGAGGAGTGTGGTTATTTGTAAATTTATCATATACTTAACTTGTATATTGTGATCCTCTGTGATGGGCTATTGGACTCGCTGGCCTTTTTGTCTTTGATATTGTGTTTTCGTATTCTTCTTTTTCTCTAGCTTCTCTGTAATTTTGTCCCTTGCACCTTATGGGTTTCCTCTCTTTTCTCTTCGCCTTTTATTATGTTTATGAAAACTAAGGCTATTTCTGTAATAATAATATCTGTCCCACTCTGCTGTTTGTTTTATAGAAGTGTCTTTTGTTATATGAAAATCTTGGATGTAATATATTTTAATTGAATATACGCATGAAGTATATGTCCTTTTATATATGTAATTTGGTTGAGTGAGCCGTTTCGTAATATTATTGCATGGTGTTGTAATATATATGTATGTGTTATTCTACATGTTTGTTTTTAAATGGTGTGTTTTTAAATGTTGTTGTTGTGATTTATGTTATGTTTTGTATATATGTTTTCAGCCCTGATGAAGTTCCCCCAGTGGAACGAAACGCGTTGGCTGATGTCCATCTTTTACTACCAACTACAATAAAGTGATAATTTGAATATATTTGGAGAAAATCGACTCTATTCTTGGTGCACCTTCCACTCTCTACAAAGACTGTTAATCTGGTTACCAGTGGAGCTTAACAGCGGCAAGCTCTGGAAGTGTTTGCACAGGACTCTTAATGTTCAAAATAACTGGGGTGATGTGCTGAACCTTGGTCAGCCGTTGATGGGAGTGTCTTTTTGTCTTTGAATTGTGGACCGTTTCGCACTCACCCCTTTGTTACATTTGTAAAATAATGTCTAGATTTAAGGATGGTCATGAAGAAATGGCGCAGAATCTGTTTGGAGTAAGTGCTGCTAAACAGACTGTTACTCCTGGGACCGCTACCAATGCTAGTCTCAAAACATTATTTCAAAGATTAGAACGGCTCAAGAAGCAAGAGTTAAGTCGATGGTGGGATGGGGTGACCCTCGAACAATATATGCAAAACGGTAAAATTCCCAGGGGGTTACGAAAACTTATCTTTCCCACTTTTGAGGATTTAAGCGAGGAACTGTTAAAGGAGTGGGAGAGTAACCTAGAAGGGGCGTCTCAAATTATGATGAGGATATTAGTGAAACATGCTTTGGAAAAGGGAGAGAAACTTCAAGAAGAAATAGAAATGCTAGAAAAAGAAATTAATGAAATGACACAAAAAGATCTAATTGATAAGAATTATGGGATCTTGAAACAAGTAATGGATGGTCACCAGATTTATCTCAAAGAGAAGAAGTTGAGAAAAATTAAAAGGGACGACAGGGACTACCGTGATGGTAGGGTCTATACTTTCGCAAAGAAATTTGATGGTGTGCAGGGAATAGAGGATAAAAAAAGGACTAGAGAAGAAAGAGATGGAAGTGATGATACCCGCACTAATAGCAACATCTCTATTTCATCGTTGAGTAGTACTGCGTCTAATACAACTATGCCTGAGGCCCCTTTAGGGGAAGGTGCCTCTTCCTTTCAAAAGGAATTGGCCAAATTGCGAATAAGCAATCGATTGCAACAGAAAAGAGACCAGTCAAAACCAGGAGGGGAGGGAGGAGGTCAAAAGGGAGGTACAAGAGGTGGGACTATGGACAAGGCAAATACAGGGACGAGGCCCAAGAAGGTCCAATGAATTTGACATGTAATGTTACTGACTCTAATGATTTGCAAAATGATAATAAAGATTTAAAAATTGTTAACTTGTCAAATAAATTTTTTGATGATGATGAAATCAGACTGCTTAGCAAGGGCTTGAATTTCTGCCCCACACAAAGTGGTGATTTGACTAATACACACATCGATCTGTACAAATTTATAAGAGTACTCAAATTAAAGGATTATTTTTCAAACAGGCCCTTGGAACCAGGGGGAGGCTCGGCTATTAGGCATCCTGGAACACATACGATTCGGGATATTCGTGATATACAATGCCTATTGTCGCTTAGTGAGGAAGAGGTGTATGACATTCCATCTCTACTTAATGATTTTGATATTCCTCAGAATCAGAGTGTGAACAGTGGACTTCGTCCTAAGTCTAAATTTACACCTGCCAACTTCATGTGTTGAACTAGCTATACTGATGTGTCGATATATCGGCCTCTTATTTAAGCTGGTTATCGTAATAACTGTCCTTCCAAATATAGTACAATTGTATAGCATACCTGTTATATAATTTAGGTTATTTAATTCCCCTTTTTGTGTTTTTATAAATTGTTTCACAATTTGTTGCAATTTTTCTTTTTTTCTACTTTTTCTCATTTTTTGACCCTTTTTTATTATTTTTTTATTTTTATTTATTTTCTTCATTACTTTCTCAGACTGAGTGTATTCAACCTCTATGCGTGATAGTCCGATGGGTGATGCCGCATAGGGATGTGTTTGTATCATGTTTATATTTAATCTTTGGTGGCAATATGAATCCACTGTTTAAAATGAATTGCCATCGCTGCTATGGCAAATGGTCTTTGTACTTGGACAGGTTAGAGAACCAGATAGTAATCCTTTCCCTTTATCTAAGAGATGGTGACCACTCGGGTGAGCTATTTTTCTAGCCCATTGCGTGTGTGAATAATTAAGCAATGACATTACTCATTGTGACGCTGTCGCTTTTATTTTAGGTTTGATTGTTTAATCTATGTTTTGGTGCCACGATAATTTACATACTTTGGTGGCTTATGGAATTTATATTTATTTTTATTAAAAAATATCACCATTATGATGACTGGGTCTCATCTAAATGTACATGCCAGGGATGTAAGCATTGGTTTTGAATACGTTCTAAGATGGCGACCGTTTACTCGATGCCGTCTCTTAAAGATTTAGCATTGCTTGCACAACCAACGTAATGGCGTCATGTACTACGACGCCGTTTACGTTTTAAATGCGTTCGAACATGGCGCTCTGTTTGAATCTACGTGTGGGACAAGACTTGAAGCATCTTATCATGGTAAGGTTGCTGGCTATACACCTGGGTCTGGGCAACATTAGGCAATTGGCTTCTTTTTATGTGATATTGGCGCTGGGCATTCATGTAGTGCTGGCGTATACTTTATGCGTGATTTGGCACCAAGCACTGGTAAACGCTGTGCTTTGGGACAATGTTGGGTGCTTTGCGGGCAGCATAGGAATCCTCGTACGGGCAATATGCCATGGCCAGGAAGCTGGCTACAAACATGGAACGGGGCTATACTGGGCCGTTTGGTTGCATTTAATCGTGAACACAGGCGCTGGACACTAGTGTATTGCTGGTCTCTTTTCAAACGTGGTTCGGTGCTGAGCACCGGTTAAGCTATGCTGTTGCATGGAGTAATGCCGCTTTGCGAGTAGTATCTATATCTGGATGAGTCTCTTTCACATATTAGTTGCCATCTTGGACTACACGTCATTGCTCTGTGTGGTATCGAACTTGTGTTCTTGTTATGCAGATATAGCACATACTGGCTTTCTATTTTATTATTTTTAACTTTGCAACTTATATTATCGTTGCTATTTGGATAATTGGGTTATGTGTCCTTCTACTAGGATTTTGGACGGTAACTTGTTTACCCTTATTGTGGGGTTTCTTCGTCAAAGACGATACGTGCAGAATAGATATCTTTTCGTGCATTATACTTAAGGTAAGATGTCTTCCCCTGTTTTGTTTTTTGTAAATTGCCACACACATAGATGTTGTCACTGCTTTAAAATTATTAAGTTTGTATGGTTGATGCAGACCCTTATTTGATATGCATCATTCTTCTCCTATACATATGGCTAATGTTATACAATCTCCTATATTAGGATTTTGGACGTATTTTATTAACTCCTAACTGAGAGACCATTGACCTTGAGCGCGAATTATTGTTTCCATTGCTAACAATTGAGGTGAGGAGTGTGGTTATTTGTAAATTTATCATATACTTAACTTGTATATTGTGATCCTTTGTGATGGGCTATTGGATTCACTGGCCTTTTTGTCTTTGATATTGTGTTTTCGTATTCTTCTTTTTCTCCAGCTTCTCTGTAATTTTGTCCCTTGCACCTTATGGGTTTCCTCTCTTTTCTCTTCGCCTTTTATTATGTTTATGAAAACTAAGGCTATTTCTGTAATAATAATATCTGTCCCACTCTGCTGTTTGTTTTATAGAAGTGTCTTTTGTTATATGAAAATCTTGGATGTAATATATTTTAATTGAATATACGCATGAAGTATATGTCTTTTTATATATGTAATTTGGTTGAGTGAGCCGTTTCGTAATATTATTGCATGGTGTTGTAATATATATGTATGTGTTATTCTACATGTTTGTTTTTAAATGGTGTGTTTTTAAATGTTGTTGTTGTGATTTATGTTATGTTTTGTATATATGTTTTCAGCCCTGATGAAGTTCCCCAGTGGAGCGAAACGCGTTGGCTGATGTCCATCTTTTACTACCAACTACAATAAAGTGATAATTTGAATATATTTGGAGAAAATCGAATCTATTCTTGGTGCACCTTCCACTCTCTACAAAGATTTGAAGAAAGAGGCAAGAGAAGTGCAGAAATAGAAAGGTGCAGAAAGAAGCAACAGAAATGCAAAAAGGGGCAAGAGAGGCCCAAAAAGAAGCAAGAGTGGCTTGCACACCATTAGTACCAAGTTAACACCCATATTTAGCAATAAGTAACAGGTGACCATTCTAGGTTTGCAAAGGACCTTCCACCACGCTGTAACACTTCCCGCTACATTTTTGGTAACGTTTGAGCTGTTTGAGCTAGAAGCAAGGCTTTTTTAGTTCAAATCTGCAGATTAGGCAGCAGATGATGGATTATGTGGCTAATGTGGAAAATGTATAATTGTGCAAAAGTCGGTGAAGCCAAACATTCGCATAATTCCAGTGGCCCTGCTCATACCTCTGACTAGGTCCAGAATTGCTCCTCAGTGATTCCTTCTTTTTTTTGTCTCATTGAGTTCATAGTTTAGCTTCCATGGAAATGAGGAATACTAAACCTGAGGTTACCACTCCACAACACAGACTACCATACCACATAATTACTCTCCATAAAACATAATCCCACTCTACATAATTCCTATAAAATAAATACCACATACTTTCTAGCCACATAATTTCACTGCACAACTTACTAGATAATTCCACTACACACAACGTACATCCACTCCACTCCAAAAAACATTGGTAAAAAACTTTTACATTTATAACGCCAATAGCTCTAACTCTCGCAAATGCGAAACCTATTACATTGCAAACACTTCTTTAACTAGTAGTCGCGTTTGCAGAGTGGTGGAGAAAGGGTGCTGGGCCTCCGACCAGCGCTCAGGAATTCCGCTGCGTAGGACTTATAGGAGGTACCAGGAGGGCTTCTTGGCCCCCAAAGTCCCTCAGGAGTAAATTGAACTTCATCCCCATCCCGTAGTCTGCAAGGAGGCGTGTTTGCAGAGTGGTGGAGAAAGGGGGGCATGGCCTCCGAAGATGTCTTAGCAATCCCACTGTGTGGGACTTACTGGAGGTAACAAAAGGGGTAGTTGGCCCCCAAGGACATCCTTGGGGCCCAACTACCCCTCCTATTACCTCCAGGAAGTCCCACACAGCAGGATTGCTAAGTTCTCATAGCAGGCCACGCCCCCTTTGCCCACCACTCTGCAAATATGCTCCCTGGCGAGCTCTTGGATGGGGATTGAAGTCCCCTTTGTTGCTGGGGGTCCTTAGGGGCCAACTAGCCTACCTCTTACCTCCAGTAAGCCCCACACAGTGGGATTGCTGAAAGGTGGACACAGGCCATGCCCCCTTTCTCCACCACTTTGCAAACATGCCTCCTGGGGCACTCTTGGTTGGGGGATGAAGTCCCCTTTCCTCCAGAGGGTCCCTGGGGGCCAATTAGCCCTCCTGTTACCTCCAGTAAGCCCCATACAGCTGGATTGCTTAGAGTGCTCAAAGGCCACGGCCCCTTTTTACACCACTCTGCAAACGCGACTCCTGGTGCACTGCTGCTCGGGGGATGAAGTCCACTTTAGTCCTGAGGTCCTCAGGACACAAGAGGACCTCATCGCCCCACCAGCAATGCACCAAGAGGCATGTTTGCAGAGTAGTGTAAAAAGGGGCATGGCCTCAGACCACCTCTCAGCAATCCCACTGTGTGGGGCTTACTGGAGGTACCTGGTGGGCTAGTTGGCCCCTAAGGACCCATAAGATTCTAGGGGACTTCCTCAACCAACCCAAAACGCACCAGGAGGCACGTTTGCAGAGTGGTGCAGGGAGGGGGCGGGGCCTCCGGCGAGATTCCGGCTTCTGGTTTTTATTTTTTGTTATAAGGGGGGCTGTGTGGCCCCCCTTCGCTTAACACTTTTTGGGCCCTGTGGACCCCATCCTCCAGGGCCTGAGCATTTTTTTATAAAAAAAAAACGGAAAGGGGCCACGTGGCCCCCCTTCCCTGGGCTACTATTGGCCCCGGGGACCCCATCCCCTGGGGCTTGCCCTCATTTTTTAATTTTTGCCGGGAGGGGGCCATGTGGCCCGCCTCCCTTGGGCCACTTCTGGCCCCGGGGACTCCATCCCCCGGGTCCTGACCTCATTTTTTAAAATTTTTGCCGGGAGGGGGCCGCGTGGCCCCCCTCCCCTGGGCCACATCTGGCTCCGGGGACCCCATCCCCCTGGGCATGCCCAGCCTGCATTTTTTGGGGGGGGAGGGGGGCCTCGTGGCCCCCCTCCTAAGGCCAATTATGGCCCTGGTGAATCCATCCCCTGGGGCCGGCCTTCCTTTTAAAAAAAAAAAATACTCGGCCCCCCTCCCGGGCCACTTTTGGCCCTGGGGACCCCATCCCCCAGGGCAGGCCCTCAAGTTGGGGGCCGTGGGGGAGCCCCAATGCCCCCACGGTCCCTGCCGGCTCCCCGCCTCCTGCGGGAGCCGGCATTGCTTTTGGACAAGGGGAGCTGCTGACATGCAGCTCCCCTTGCCCAAAAGCAATTCTGCTTTGCTTCTTGGAAGTGAGAACAGGTTTCCTGCTTTCGCTTCAACGAAGCAAACAGCAATGTCCCAGGGGTGGGCACCCCGGGACATTGCAGGAGCCGGCCCTGGGGGGTGGCGGTCCCCAGGGCCAAGGAGGGCTCCAGGGAGGTGGTGGTCCCCAGGGCCTGGGGGTCTGCAATGGACCCCCACACTACATTTATCTATGCCCCGGTGAGGTGGTGGTCCCGGGGCATGTGGGGGGGCTCAAGTCCCCCCACACAATTTATTTTTTTTAAATCAGAGCCCTGGGGAGGTGGCAGTCCCCGGGGCTGCGAGGGGGCCGCGTGCCCCCGTGTTTAATTATCAAAGCCCCGGGGAGGTGGCGGTCCCCGGGACAGCGTCACATCTTATGGGATGTGGCGGTCCCCGGGGCTGCAGGGGGGCTGCGTGCCCCCCGCACATTATGGATGATGCCCCGGGGTGGTGGCGGTCCCCGGGGCTGTGGGGACTCCCGTGGGCCCCCGCTACATAATTGGGCATTGCCCCCAGGACCTGGCCCACCCGGAGGCTTAAGGAAAATGATTCACGGGAGCCCGCGCTTTGTTTTTTTTATTTTTTCATCCGGATTCGCGCACCCAGCGTGACTTTGGCCGTTTTTTTTTGTTGATGCTTTTTTTGGCCCTTGTAGGACCCCCTGAGCAGGCCTGCCCCCTTTTCTGGTTTTTCATCTTTTTTTCTACTGATTTCTTGTGACTCGGTTACCGAGTCACAAGATGGCTGCCAACACTTCCTGGTTTGGAGTGTTGGCAGCCAATCAGAATGAAGCTTGTGCTCGGGAGGATTCGTGACTCCTCCTCGGTGCTCAGATATATAAATTTATATTCTTTGAATTTCTCAGCAACTACTGAACGTATTTACACCATTTAAAAAAAGCACGCTTTCTGGACCAAGACCTACCTTTTTGCCAAATTTGGTGTAATTCCGTTCAGCAGTTCGGGCTGTAGCTTTGTCTAAATTTCGTATGGAAATTAACATAAGGGAAAACGCGTTTTTGGACCCCCCTTTTTTTCGAACCCCGCTTGATGAATCACCCCGAAACTTTCAAGACAGGAGCTGACCTGAGTGAACCACTAGTTTTGAAAATTTCGCCAAGATTCGTCAAATGGCGCCAAAGATATTGGCAAAAGAAAAAATGCTTTTTGAATACAAACTAACCCTGGGCGTCAAATTCCGCTCCGCTCGCAGAATTTGCGGAATTTAGGCAATTTCGCGTTCCGCGGAGAACGCGGAATTGCCAACAATTCCGCGATCTGCGGCGTAGCGGAATTATTTTCTTGTTCGCACTTTAAAAATGCGTTCTAGCACGTGCGATAGCGACTTACCGGGATTCCTGCGTTCGCCGACGGGTTTTCCTATCCATCTGCGTGCGCCACAAGATTTCGGTAGCTGGCCACGTGATCCCGCGAGAGTTTGCGATCGCGAACACGTCATTCGCCGCACCATTGGACAACGCGAGAGTGTGCGATCGCGAACACGTCATTCGCCGCACCATCGCGCACCGCGAGAGAGATTGTGATCGCGAACACGTCATTCGCCGCGCCATCCGACAACGCGAGAGTGTGCGATCGCAAACACATCATTCGCCGCACCATCGTGCACCGCGAGAGAGATTTCGATCGCGAACACATCATTCGGGCGCGCCATCGGACATCCGGCGGAATGTTGGTAAAGCTTGCGATCCCGAACACGCAAAATTTTCAATGTGGAGAAGAATAATATCGCGAGCAGCATGAAACCTTCTATAAACTGATGATTTGGATGAAAAAAAAACCTCAGATTGATATTTGGCTGTCCTTTTTTGTCAAATTTTTTTGGGGGAGAGGGAGGAAGTGCCACAGAGTCTCCTACTTCCTGTTCCTGTCCAGCAGGCTCCTCCCAGTGCTTTGTCCATCTCCTGTTCATTTTTCACTTGGATTTGAGCTGGAAGGATCACTCTTTGTGTCTGCTGCATCATTATCATTGGATTTGAGGATTTTTGGATTTGAGATTTTACAAGTAAGTTGGTGTTGTTTGATTGGGGCATTGCAGTTGCTGCAACTACAATTTTTGTACTTTTCATCATTTTTAAAATTAAATAGTTGTGGGTAGCCAGTAGGCCCAGAGCTAGTCATGGGTGGGTGCATGATGAAACATGATGAAACAACTGTTCCTTTGCTGTGTGATGTATTTATTAATTTCAAACATCATTTAGGGTGCATGGATGGCATTGGATTGAATTGCAAAATGTGTATTTTTGGGTGTATTTCAGTTTTTTGGGCTGTGTGTTAAATACATGCCTTAGTTGTGTGTGGTGTGCTGCAGGCCTTGTTTAGCCCTGTGGATTTTCGTTTTTGCATTTTATTGCATTACAGGCAAAGCAGTGTGGTTTAGCATGCAGCCTTTGCCTGGCTATTATAGGCCTGTTTTCAGTACATTGTTTTCCAGGCCTCCTGCTTGTTGCTTGTGATTTGTGAGTGTCCATGTGGCTGGTAGCCATTTCTGGTGGGAGTTATAAGTGTGCTGCTTTTGCCATATAGGCCTGCATATGTTTCCTTTGTGGCCTAGGCTTCTTGTTGTGGTCCTGGCCTTGAGGCTGGCGGCCATTTTGAAGCCAGGCAGTGTGCTTTTTGCCATAGACCTGCATTGTCTGTCTTCAGTTTCTTGTTGTTGTGGGCCTGGCCATGAGGCTGGTGGCCATTTTGAAGCCAGGCAGTGTGCTTTTTGTCATAGGCCTGCATTGTCTGTCTTCAGTTTCTTGTTGTTGTGAGCCTTGCCATGAGGCTGGTGGCCATTTTGAAGCCAGGCAGTGTGCTTTTTGCCATAGGCCTGCATTGTCTGTCTTCAGTTTCTTGTTGTTGTGGGCCTGGCCATGAGGCTGGTGGCCATTTTGAAGCCAGGCAGTGTGCTTTTTGCCATAGGCCTGCATTGTCTGTCTTCAGTTTCTTGTTGTTGTGGGCCTGGCCATGAGGCTGGCGGCCATTTTGAAGCCAGGCAGTGTGCTTTTTGTCATAGGCCTGCATTGTCTGTCTTCAGTTTCTTGTTGTTGTGGGCCTGGCCATGAGGCTGGTAGCCATTTTGAAGCCAGGCAGTGTGCTTTTTGCCATAGGCCTGCATTGTCTGTCTTCAGTTTCTTGTTGTTGTGGGCCTGGCCATGAGGCTGGCGGCAATTTTGAAGCCAGGCAGTGTGCTTTTTGCCATAGGCCTGCATTGTCTGTCTTCAGTTTCTTGTTGTTGTGGGCCTGGCCATGAGGCTGGCGGCCATTTTGAAGCCAGACAGTGTGCTTTTTGCCATAGGCCTGCATTGTCTGTCTTCAGTTTCTTGTTGTTGTGGGCCTGGCCATGTGGCTGGTGGCCATTTTGAAGCCCGGTATTGTGCTTTTATCCATAGGCCTGCAAGCTTGTGGCCTAGTCTGCCATCAGGCCTTTCATCCAGTAGGCCCAGAGGTAGTCAGGGGTGCATGAAACAACTGTTTGTGTGTGTTCTGTTGAATTAACATCATTTAGGGCACATGGATGGCATTGGATTGGATTGCAAAATGTATATTTTTGGGTGTATTTCAGTTTTTTGGGGTGTGTGTTAAATACATGCCTTAGTTGTGTGTGGTGTGTTGCAGGCCTTGTTTAGCCCTGTGGATTTTCGTTTTTGCATTTTATTGCATTACAGGCAAAGCAGTGTGGTTTAGCATGCAGCCTTTGCCTGGCTATCATAGGCCTGTTTTCAGTACATTGTTTTCCAGGCCTCCTGCTTGTTGCTTGTGATTTGTGAGTGTCCATGTGGCTGGTGGCCATTTCTGGTGGGAGTTATAAGTGTGCTGCTTTTGCCATTTAGGCCTGGATGGTTTTCCTCTTGGCTTACTGCTTCCATCCATCCCCTTTGCCAGCTGCAGCTCCCTGAATGATGTGATGAGCAAATAATTTAAAGCCAAACAGGGTCCACTTCTATTACATTTGTATTTTTGTTGTTGTTCCTCTTCTTTCCTATCCTTCCTGACAGTGTACACAGTATACCATGAAAGCCCTTGTTGACAGTCTCACAAATGGCTACACTAACTTATATATTTTATTTGTTTGTTTGTACTACTAGTAATTGAACCACAACAACAAATGCAACATTTCACTGATGTTCTTCTCCTGGCTTCTTTGCTTTTAGGTGCACAAAAAGACAGAGGAGGAGGTGTCATCATCATCATCACCCGTTGTACTGCCAGACAGAAGTCCTGCTGCGCGTCACGTCCACGTGTGACCACAGACATCTCTGCAACTTGTGCACCTGCGTCCTGCTGACAACTGAAGAAGATGGCCCCAAAGAAAGGTACCAGGTCCTCCTGTACCAAGAAAGTTGCCAGTGAGAAGAAGAAGGAACAGAAGAAGGAAGTGGCACTTGCCAAGACTGGTGTGCCGGCTGATGTGTTTTTTGGTAAAAAAAAACTTACGCCTGCAGCGGTGTCCAGCGGGGACCAAGCTGGGAGTAGCACCTCCGCATCAGCGGGCCCACCCCAGCAACCTAGGCCCAAGCCCATGAGTGTGGCAGAGGTAGCCAGTCTACTAACGACCAGTGATGTTGAAATGTCATTATCGCAAAGTAGTACCCAATCCACGCACTCGCAGGCGGAAACTCAGCAGATAAGTGGGCAACCACAGCCGCAACCACAGCCGCAACCACAGCCGCAACCACAGCTGCAACCCCAGCCACAGCCGCAAACCCAGCCCCAGCCGCAACCACAGCCCCAACCGCAGCCGCAACCGCAGCCCCAACCGCAGCCCCAACCGCAGCCCCAGCCGTAGCCCCAGCCACAGCCACAGCCGCAACCACTGCCAGAACCACAGCCGAAACCACAGCCCACAATAGTAGTTGTTCCACCTGAAGTTGGGGCAGTTCAGGAAATCGAGCTTTTTGCAGACGAAGAGGAGCAAGCCACTGTTTCAGAAGATCCATTGTCTTCCAGACCCCCAGCAAGGAAAAGGAGGGTTAGTCCATCAACTTCTTCTTCAAGCCCCGCTTCTCATGATCTAGATGCCACTTGGAAGCCACCAGCTCAGCCTGAGAGTGATGCACACCACAAGACAAGGCTAGTGAAAAGGAAGGTTCCAGAAAGCCTTAGAGTTATGGAGGTAGATGTAGACGAGGGGGGTGATGATGATGAAGAGCCAGTCATCATGAACATCACTCCTGGGCCTGCGGAGATGGAGACCAACATTATTAGACTATCCAAAATCGCTGCGAGGGATGTAGCATGGATACCACCAACACAGGTAACACCAACACGACCTCCAGCTTCCATATTTACCTTTGTAAAGGCCCGGCAGGGACCTACATCCAGCTCAACCACCACCTCAGTAGGTGGTGGTAATGTAAGTGCACAGAGTCAAATTCCAGGCACACCCTCCAGTTCATCTGGTATTGAAAGTGGCACCTCCAGCAGCGCCAGAAAGTTCTCCTATCCAGTTTGGGACTTCTTTTCGGTTAGCAGTAAGGAGGAGAACATTGCTATATGCTCAATTTGTCGGCAGGCTGTTAGGCGGGGTAAGCTTGGTACAAACTATGGTACCGGAGGACAAACAAGTCATCTCAAAAAACACCACAGTATCAAGTGGGAGGCTCACCTACTTCACTTAGAAAAAAGTAAAACTGGACCCATTGCTGTTGTTGGAGATGAAGAAGTAGGGGAAGATATGATCACGGTGGAAGGTCAACAAGAGGGAGACATTTCTAGCCCTACCCCCAGCAGTGTAGTGGTAACACCCACATCCTCAGCAACATCTGAGTGGCACCGTACTAAGAGTCAGCCTGAGACACCAAGGCAACCGAGCACTGCAATGAGCAAAAGTGCGGCGTCGTTGAGCCTAACTGGGTTCAAGAAGAAGGGTGCACCACAAAGGAAAATATTCCAGCCTACCATTGACAGCATGCTTAGGTCGGAGGGGTAGTACCAACGCAACCATCCAACGGCACGGTTGTACAATGCGAAGCTGGCTAAAATTTTAGCGCTGGACCTTCTCCCTTTTTCATTTGTGGAAGGGGTGGGTTTCCTTGAATTTGTGTCAGCCATCTGCCCGAAATGGAAGGTTCCCAGCCGGTCCTATTTCGCCCGAGTTGCTGTTCCAGCACTACATCACGATGTGCTGGAATTGGTTGGACAAGCTTTGCAGCAGAGTGCTGTTCACAAAATCCACCTGACAACAGACATGTGAACCAGTTGCCAAGCCACTGATTACATGTGCATCACTGCACACTGGGTCTCTTTTGTGGGGGTTAGAGAAAAGCTATCGGAAGTAGGTGCTGTTGACACAGCTGAGATTTTTAATGCTTCTCGGAAACATGCAACTGTAGCCATGTTCGCCATGGAGAAATCTCATACTGCTGCAAACATTTTGGAAGAGTTTAACAGCAAGGTCTTTGAATGGCTGCGCCCAAGAGTGCTTAACATTGGTTTTGTTGCCACGGATAATGGCAGTAATATACTTAAGGCCATGGAGGTTGGTGCCTATTTCAGGGTCCCGTGTTTGGCGCACTGCATTAACATTATAGTTCAAGACTTTCTGAAAAAAGAACCCATAGTCAGCAACTTACTGACCACCTGCCGCAGAATATGCACTCATTTCAGCCATTCTTTTAAAGCCCGGAAGCAGCTGAGGATCATTCAACGTGACTATAGAATGCCAGTCAAAGCACTCATCCAGGAGGTGGCAACACATTGGAACTCACCGTATTACATGCTTGACCGTCTGTTTGAGCAGTACAGACCAATCAATGAATATGTCATGCGAAGGGCGGATGCTACTGTGAAAGTCATGACCCTTCAGATGGACCAATGGTGCCTAGTTAAATCTCTTACAGAGATGCTTCTTCCTTTCGAGGTCTTCACACGTGAAGTCAGCAAGGAGGATTGTACTATGGGCCAAGCTATCCCATTGTTGCACATGCTAGAGCAACAGCTGAAGGAGGTGTCTGAAGCGTACATAGGTGTGGAAGAAAAAAAAGAAGCATATGAGTTGGTGGAGAGCTTATCATGTCGCTTAACTGAAAATGCAAGGGTGCAAACTAAGATTTTGTCACAAGAACATTACATTTGTGCCACAATTCTGGATCCACGGTACAAATCGGCACTTAACAGTAAGACATTACTCCCTTTTTCAGAAGTGGATGTTGCCCAGTACAAAACTTGGATAGGTGAGGCAGCCAGTAAATTGGAAAAGGAACGGCTGGTAATTAAAGGCCTCAAACCCACAACAAGTACTGCAGCAGGGCATCCAGCGTCAAGTTCAACTTCAGAGCCTGAGGGCAGTGCATTTGGTTCACAGCTGTCACCAACACCAACACTATCGACAACAGCAAGAACCGGATCATCAGCCCCAGTAAAAACGGCACAGGATTGGTATTTACAGCAAGGACTTGCTAGGTCCAGTGCTGATGCAAAGACAAAAGAGGGCGAACAAAGTGTAGCACCCCTGAACATTGACCGGATGGTCCAGGCCTACCTGGATGACCCAACAGAGGTCTACATTGATCAAAACTCATTGCGGTATTGGTATGGCAAAAGGGGCCAATGGCCAGTGCTCAGCAGGCTGGCGATAAACTATCTGGCTTGCCCTTTCACAAGTGTCTCTTCTGAACGTGTTTTCAGTGCTGCTGGTTCCATTGTAACAGTGAAAAGGACCAGTCTCTCACCAAAAAACGTGGAGAGGTTAACCATGATCAAAATGAATCAGCAATTTATACCACCGAATTACACAATACATGAATCAACGCAGGAAGATGAGGACAGCAGCTCAGGTGACGGAAGTAGCGTGTTAGATGCTGATTACCTACTTCTGGTTGAACCCCCAGAGTTTGAGGATGAGCTATACTTCCCTGACAACTAGGCTTCCACTTCTTACTGTCGTTCTCCCTTATTTACTTTTATTTGTGTGTCTGTCTTTCTGGTTGGAAACTTCAAATCACAACAAATCCATCACCACCGTCTTCGTCTTTTATTGCCATATATCAGTTTCAGCTGTCTGCATTTCAATCCACTCCTCCGAGTCCTGCTCCTCCATCCTCCTGAATCGACCTAAATCTATTGCCCTCAAGCCAGATGATGATTGGATGTAGCATAATCAAAGAAAAACTAAAATCTTGCCTCGTTGAGTCTCTCCAAAAGAAGTGGAACATGATGATGACTACTATAGCTATCCTCCTTTCCAAGCCGATACAGACTGCCCATTAACTGAAGATGAGAAGGAACAGGTAATGAATGATGACATGCATTGGACGCTGACTGAGTGATTTGTGTTGTTGTTTGTAGTGCATGAAGTTAATTCATTGTGTACTATTATCTAATCTACACACTAAAAGTAACTCAATGCAATGTTTGTTTCCATTCTTGTTTTTTAATAACAAATTTCTACTTCTACTGCAGGCCGATCCATTGCATTTTGAATATGGAAAGGGGACTCAATCTGTACACTGCACACTGAGTTGGACAACACACCATGATGATGACCACAGTGACATAATATCTTCGCAGTCACTCAGTACGATCCGAGATGATTGATGGAATAACTCAGGGCGTTTCATGAGTGCCATAAAAGGTAACCAAGTCAACAACAACCACTGCAGCCCTACATGTCTGTGTAGTGGTGGAGTCGAGTGTGGTGGTATAACTGACAGCGGGGCATTGATTTAGTCACTTAATTTGTAAAATGATATGTTGCTGTATATCTGCTTTGTCTGCCTCTGTCAAAATATGTACGCTAAATGGAGGATGGGTCACGGGTGCCATGGGCCTGCTCTGTCCTGTTGTTGTTGGAGGTTAATGCTGGAAACAGACTAGAGTAGACATGATGTATCCATGCCGCCTCTTAAAGTGTTCTTGTTGCACTCCACCGTAATTTATGCATTTTTTTCCTACTTGATTTTTCAATATCCCTTTTGTTTTCCCATCTACAATTACAGGCCGGCCCTTACCCTGTGCTATACTTGGAAAAACAACTCTCACTTACCTTACCAATGAATCTACATCTGCCAGGCAGGCAGTGGCGTCACCCAAGATTGATGGCCGGAGCGTCCATGGAAGGGAGGACCAAGAGGAATGCCGAGATGCAACTCCCCGTTTTGACCAGGATAACATACAGTAACAGTATCAACTTTCATCATCTTTTAAATTTGATTAATTTTTTGTCTTCAATCATTACTACTGTGTGTTGTTGTTGTTGTTATGTTTGCTCTCTGCATATAATTCAATTCATCCCTACCGCTATTTTTGAATTTTCTTTGCTATCTTTAAGCCCGGGCCGGTACAACAGAACAGAAACTGTATGTAATTCGGGTCTCTCGGAGGGCAGACAGGCAAGGCAAATTGCATAATACACTGCTGCCCTATACTGTCTAATTGTCTAGTAGTAGTTAGTAAGTACTACTTATCATTAACCATCAAGTTATCATCATCATGCATGCATTTCCTTTTTCTCCCTTAACAGATTTATGGATATAGTTGTCTGCCAAGATTGTGTTTTGTTGTTGTCCATGCGTACTGTTTTTCTTTGTCAAACCTTTCCCAAAACCCCCTTCCCAACCATTCATCAAACCCTAACCCTCTTCCCCCGGGCTGTGTGACTTATTGAGGTGTGACTAAATTAAATGTACACCAATAATTTATCACACGCTTGCTGGAGCGGATGTGGCAAAAGCAACACTAATTCAATTTCAAGGCAGGGCGTGGATCTTCTTCTGCTTGCCCACCCATGAGCAGTATATTTGCGAGATCATTTTTTACCAAAGGAACCTAATCCATCAGCATTAATTGCCGGCATCGATTGGATTTGTTGTCATCCTCCTACACAGCACTAACGGTTACGCTTGTGTCGAGTGTACTGTAGGCCTAGTCGAGTGACTCGACACAGCTAGAGTTTGTAACTCTATGTACTAGGCTATCCCCGCCACCATTATGTTTTATTGTATTTTGGCATATTATTGTTTGGCAGTAAGTTCCGTACTGTACTTCGTTCTACTACTCCTCCCACAGTCTCTCTCAGGCGACTGACTGTCTCATTTTCTTTTTTTTGCAAATGCTACTGCCAGGGTCTACTACTACTACCACCACAACCATGGTATGTTGGGAAAGAAAACCATCATCACCATGCAGCCATCGCCATGCCCAAGTTAAACATCAAGCACAGGTAAGAGAAGAAGTTTGGGGGAGGCATAATTAATAATGGAAATTTTTTCATTAATTCTATTTCACACACCCCTTTGAGTCCAGTTGCAGAATGCATAGACTAGGAGGAGAGACTGACAGTACTAGTAGGACAAGTCCCTTAGTGAGGGGTACCGCAGCTATCTGTTTGTGTCTTAGTAACTCAGCCAATTATTTAAATCAAACACTGGCTGTGGCCCTGCACCAGCAAGGAAACAGTGTGACGTAAAACAGTAACCCCACCCACAAAACATTAACAACATCGTATATAAAGTATAAATATATAATTTAATCCCCTAACAAAAATAAACTATGTAAAAAAAATCCCACAACACCTGACCCACCCCTCTCCCTAACCCCAACCAATGTCCATTTCCCGGAACGAAAAAGTCCAACAAATGAAATGTCCAATTGTCCAAAAGTGAAAACCCCAACGCCCGATTCCCACCCACCAAACTAAGTAATAAAAAAGGGGCAATAAACGGGGTCTCAGCGGGCTCGCCTCTCCAGGACACGAATGCGCTCCTCTAGACGGGCCACGCGGCGCTTCAGTGTGCGGCAATTGCATCCACAGGGGGGGGGCAGCAGTGCTTAATGTAGTATGGCGGCGGGCGGCTGCCAGACAGTGGCGCCGTAACACTGGAGGGGGTGGCTGGGGCCCGGGGCATTGGAGGAGGCTGCAGCTGCTGCCGCCTCCTCCTCCTCCTCTAGAACCACCAGCCGCTGGTATTCAGCTTGTATGGCCTCCAGCTTACGGCGCCGGGCCTTGGCTGCCAACTCCTTCCTGTCTACTTAAACTTTGGAAGGTTAGCTATATCAAGAAGAAAAAACAAGACTATTGTAAAATATACTCATAGCAAAGCAGTAAGACAAATTAATTCTACACATAGTGGCACAGTAGCACTAGCAAGCACAGTACATAACATTTGTGGTATGTATACTATCTATCCTCCCACTACCTCGGCCTCTAACATTTGTGGGAGTTTCAGGCATTCCACCACCCATGCATCTGATTCCTATCAGACACCTATGCATGCATCCCACGTATCCTTCTCTGCCAGTCATAAATATTAAATCTCGCCCGTCCTTCCTCCTTCCACCCTTCTTTCCCTTTTCGTTCAACCCATCCATCAAGGTAATCTGATCTGACCTTTAGTCTTCTCCATAAAACTTTCACAGCTGAGTTGAAGTCGGATCGAAGAGGCCATTGGTTACTCAACAGTACACTCCCATCGCTAATGCTCTTGCTAATGCTAAGTAAAGGGTGTCTTCTTCAACCGTTCACAACAACTTCTTACTTACGTCTCAACAGTACATTATACATTACACCCTTGCAGCGAGTGTAATGTCAATAAGTAAGGATTAGGAATATAACTTACCACCGCCCGCCACTGCTGCTGGCTCACCCCCTGCAGCTCCTCCTGCAACTGCTGCATCTCCTGCACCCTCAGCGGCCGCGTCACCTTCGCCGCTGGCCCCGGTATTGGTGGTCGGTAGTACGCCTAGAAAAAACATTACACATTTTTCAGATGCCATATACACCTCCCCCTATTTTTCACTAGCAAGATTGAAAAAAAAGTTAATACATACATAATACATATACAACATACATCACTAGTACAAATCAGGTAGTAGAGTAGACACTAGTAGTGTTATATGGTCCCTAGTGTCATTCTAGTCTTTGCTAAGTTACCCCGAGCCATGCAACCATTTTAGCTTTGTGTCTTTTATTTTTGCGCAAGTTACCTCGCAGCTTGTTGTGTAAGACGCCTTTGAGCCCACATGAGCTCATACTGCTACTGTCTGAGCGCTGCGTACAAGGTCGAAAAACAAGCCACTTTGTTATGGAGTTCTGGTGTTAGTCCATATTGCTTATCCATAAAAATACTACACTTTTTGGCACGACTGAGAAATGCTTGCACTATACTAACGCGCACCATTTTTCTCACAACAGACAGAAGATTCCCTTATACGAACCAGAGCTTTGCAGAGCTTATGATGTAACCAGTGCTAGGTTCTTCTAAGGTGAGGGGTCCCCAGAATTCTCAGATCTCCATTTATAATTTTATATAAACTATATTCCTACCAAGGGGAGGGTGGTTCTTCCACCAGTGTTCAGTTATCATGATTTCGCCTTTTGTCTTCTATGGACTTGTAGTTGTAAGTGTAACTAAGTGTAACAATGTTTATTGTTTTAATCTTATGCATTTTGCTGTTGCTGCTGCATTATAGAACAACGTACAGAATTTGTCAGTTGAAAATAAACCTTTTGAACTTACATAGACTCGGTGGTATTTGGTGTGGACTTACACGAGTGAGTGAGCGAAAGGGTGTGCATTGCTTCCGCGACAGAGGTCGGGAGTGTTATGTTCTGGGTTGTCTACTCATTGGGTATCTTGGGGGGGTTTCGGAGAGCTAATGAGACACTATAACTAGTCGGTCAGGGGATTGTGCTGGCTTCTGATTGAGGTGTGAGGAAGGCCCAACCTCCCATCACCAACGTCCTATTTTCTTGTGCAAAGTTCTGTATGTGCAGAATCCCTACAACAGTAGTAGTATGTCCTAACTTATCAAAAATAGTTAAATCTGGTTGGGCATTTTCTTGGTGGTAATTGTCGAAAAGCCTCAAGATTAAGAAGACTAGAAGTAGTAGAAGAGGACAACCCAAAGACTGGACTCAATGGCTAGAGCTATTGGTGAATCTGAGTTTTATTTAAAATATTTGAAATAAAGAGTGGCCAACTGGGCAAGCTTAGCTACAGACAGACTAATAGTAGTAGTACAGAGAGTCATAGCAGACGCAGTTAGAGGCAGGGATAACAAGAATTTAGAAACCGATAGTATAGATCAAAGAAGAATTTGTAAAAAATAGAATTAGGATACCGAAATAATAGTTCGGAAGAAATAAGGTGCAGGAAAAGTTAGGGAAATATAATAATTAATATTAACCACTGCAGGACTTACTGGGGCCAGCAGCAGAGCCCTCGGTAGAGGAGCGGTCCTGGCCCTGGGAGGCATCTTGATGATCTTCTTGTCCCGCCGCCTGTGACTCCGTCTTCTTGCCCCTGGGTGCTGATCATGTAAGATTTTATAAAGAAAGAGACAAAAATTAAAGTTTGGTGTGAAACAAATAAAATATTTTAAAATACGCTCCAAAAACATTTTTGTGAACAACAATTGCAATAAAATTGACCTATCTAATCTGATCGACTAGTAGTATTGCGAGATTCACGGACCGTCTAGTAAGCCTAACTACCACCTGACCTAGCCCACCTATTCCAATCCAGACGGGCCAATTGTTCAGTAAGTCTGCATTTCCATTTATTTTAGTCCTCAAAAATGCATAGATGGAGGAGACATGCATACATTTTTGCATACACCAAATTGTTGGCTGTTTGCTGCTGATGTTCTGCTAGTGATGATTTAAGCCTATTAACACTCACTAAACAAACTACAAAAGGTTCTACTAAGGACTGGGGTAAGCAGCACTCAGCAGCACGTGACGTGACAGAGGATGCGTCACGCACACCACTTAAAAATTACCAACTAATAAGTAACTAAACCTATCAATCCACCACTATCCCTTCTTAGTGGCAGGAGGACAAAGGAAGGACTAGAGTCTCTCTAGCATTACCTAACTTAAGTTCTCTAAAGTAAACTCTTACATAATCATCAGGCCAAGCGAGCGCAAAGTTGCAAACAAGTAAGATTAGTAGCGCCGAGCGCCTGTGTCATAACAATCACAGATTTTTAAACGTAATTTACCCGCAATGTAAGCAGCAGCATTCTTGATGGTCGGAAAAAATATTCGCAATATATAACACAGAGCAGAAGAACACAAAGTAGTAATATTAAATAGCTACTCACCAAGCCCCGGGACCTCCACTCCTAGCAGGTCCAGCGGGTCCTGCTCCCGGTCCAGAATATTGGACCACCGGTGCGTCAGCTGATTATTGGTGCGCCGCACCTTGCCCCACCGCTGCCAATGTTCCCGGAGCCCGTACCCGGACCCAGGCCTGCCGCCTGCTGCCAGGGTTAAGGGGAGGTGGCGCTGAACAAAAAAACCAGTGCGGCCACCTCCGCCTCACCGAATAAGGCCCGTGCCTGCACCCCTTTTTGGTGCCGCCTTCCGCAAGGTAGACGGTTGCGGCTCTGGCTACGAGCCCTGTGGCCCTTTGCCGTGGTTCTGGTTAGGCGGGGGGGGGGCAGAAAAAAAAAGGTAGGAATTGAAAAAGTAAGTAAAAGAAATTAAAAAGCAGGTAATAGAAAAAGAGTGAAAAAGTAGTGAAAAACACACAGAAAGTAGAAAAAAACTCAAAATATAGAATCAGGAAAATAGAGAGATAGATAATAAATAAAAAAGATAAAAAAAAAGTTTCCAGAAACATAGGATTGAAAAGATAGAGGTAGGATTGAAAAGAAGGACCCGAACCAAAGCAATAGAGTGAAAAACAAGATGGCCGCGGCCATTGCGACCGCATGGGCAAGTTCGCGCGATATTTCCCCCCCGAGCACGCAAAAAGCGTCGCGAACACGTAATGCGCGTTCCCGAACAGGAAATACTTATCGTGAACGGGCGGGAGCATGCAATACGCGACCCTGAACTGGAAATAAGCATCGCGAGCGGGCGGGAGCATGCAATACGCGACC
The DNA here is from genome assembly GCA_963921515.1 of Calotriton arnoldi. Lineage (NCBI taxonomy): Eukaryota > Metazoa > Chordata > Amphibia > Caudata > Salamandridae > Calotriton > Calotriton arnoldi. The sequence continues at coordinate 28,226 of CAWUFW010008089.1, forward strand.
CGGAACAGGAAATACCATCGCGAGCGGGCGGGACAAGTGAAAAACAAGATGGCCGCACCCATTAGCGACTGCATGGGCAAGTTAGCGATATATTTCCCCGCGAGCACGCAAAAACACATCGCGAACGGGAGGGACAAGCAATTCCGCGTCTTCGCGGAATTTCAACGTGCTCGCGGAGATTTTTAACAATTTCGCGGAGATTTGCGTAACGCGACTACGCAAATTCCGCCCACCCCTAAGAAACAAGGTCCTAACTATAACTACCTACTGGCGGTCTTTTTGTAACTCTCTTGCCTCTTTCTGCACCTCTCTCTGCCAAAGCCTCTGAGGAGGAGTTGAGATACTCCAGAAACATGTCAGGCATTAACGGCGGTCGAGCTGCTCATGGAATCAGTATGCTGGACGTGCGCATACCTTCTAAGGCTTGTTGCTTGTGGCTGCTGTCCGAGTGCTCCTTGTACGTTGGGTACTCTTGAAGCTTTGATATATATATATATATATATATTCACTGAAAAAAACCATAGGTTTTAGGGACAGTTATAGTTAGTTGGACATTTCACTCGTACAAAACCATAGAAATTCCCCGTTATAGTTAGTTCAGCTAACTATAACTCGCGCCTCACAATGCACTGCTGATGACGTCACATATTACATCACTCATGACATGGTCAGTGACATCACTGATGACATCACTGATGACATCTCAAATGACATCACTGATGACATCACTGATGACATCATCCAGTGACTGTGTGTTTCTGTAAAGTTTAAATATGTTTAATATATATAGGGAAAGGTGTATTGAAGAATGAGTGGGTGTATAAGTGTCTGGATGATTTAGTACGTGCGTGACTGACTCTACAAGTGAGTGATTAAACATATCTTACTGAATGCATGGGTTAGTGACTAAACTGTGTGAATGTCTGTATCCGTCTGTTTGTTGGTGTGTAAGTGGATGCATGGATTTGCGAATAGCTACATGAGTGTCTATATTGGTTATTGATTGGTTCTCTGAGTATCTGTATGGCTGCCTGAGTGTTTGTGTGGGTGGGGTGTGTGTGACTCTGTACATAGATGTGTGAGTGGGTGATTCACTGGGTTCATGATTTCAAGAGTGCATCTGTGATGGACTGCTTGGGTGGGTGAGTGTGTGTATGGGTGTGTTAGTGAGTGATTGTATATCTCAGTGGTACATGTGCGAGTAACTACATATGTAAAAGGCAGTATATATGTGTGTTAGAGTATTTAAATGGCTATAAGTGAGAGTGTGTGATTGGGAGAGTGGCTGTATGTCATTTGAGATGTCATCAGTGATGTCATCAGTGATGTCACTGACCATGTCATGAGTGATGTAATATGTGACGTCATCAGCAGTGCATTGCGGGCGCGAGTTATAGTTAGCTGAACTAACTATAACGGGGAATTTCTATGGTTTTATACGAGTGAAATGTCCAACTAAGTATAACTGTCCCTAAAGCCTATGGTTTTTTCAGTGAATTTCAAAGGTTTTTTAAATGCTAATTTCTAACTATAACGTGTCTGAAACCTATGGTTGGTTGGTTGGTTGGTTAATAACTTTATTCGACCTTAATTGATAAGATCATAAAAGTATACAGGAAAAAAAAAAAAGAGCAGCGTATCACAGTCAATATAGTTAAAAAAATACATAAATGTACAAACATTTAAAATAATAATACCATCCGTTATGTTTTTCAAACTGAATCATCAGTAAAGTGCAAGGTGCTTAAAGTGCTCACAGTGCCTCTTATGACCAATAGCATTAAATTGATGAAATACATTACAATTGCAAATATCCTAAATCTAAAAATATTTTAACTACTATGTTAAAATAAGCTCCACCCAAGCAATTATTTTTAAGATACTAATTAATGCTGTTTAAAATTACGACCAATCTAATACATCACTAATTTCCTTTTTGATAAAGCTGAACATAAGTACGATGCTACACAATAATTAACATATGAGTTGGGGAGCATTTGGAGAAAAAAGAGAGCGGGTCGACATTGAATAAAATGGTATTTTAGCAGCAGTGGACGAATATACTTTTTCCGAATACATAGATAAAATTTACAAAAAAATAACAAATGTAATGTGGATTGTGTGGATATTTTATCACAGGGGCAAGCTGGTAGATCATTTACTGAATAAATCCCTGAAGGATAACCTAGCAAACAGGGAATACAATTTAATCTAAATCTTAACAATATAAATCTATGTCGGGGATTTGTTACAGATGTCAAATATGAATTCATTTCTCCTAAAATACATGGTAGGGTTAAATATAGTGCTACTGTAGGTTTAGCCCCATTTAGGTTGTATCTTTCTTTTTCTCTAAGTTCTTTAGCACGTACTTTAATTAGGCTTTTTGGTGTACCCCTACAAGTCTGAAACCTATGGTTTTTTCAGTGAATTTCAAAGGTTTTTTAAATGCTAATTTCTAACTATAACGTGCCTGAAACCTATGATTTTTTAAGTGAATTTCAAAGGTTTTTAAATGCTAGTTTCTAACTATGCCTACAGAGGTAGGACATGTGAAGAAAGAAGAAAAAACGCACAGAAAGAAGCAAAAGAAATGCAGAAAGAAGCAACAGAAGTCCACAAAGACGAAGAAAAGTGCAAGAAGAAGCAAAAGATGTGCAGAAAGAACCAACAGAGGAGCAGAAAGAGGCCTTGTTGCAAAATCATCCTGTGCCCACAACTTTTTCAGACGGGTACTGGTGGTAACTGACTCTGACTAACCAGAGCCAGTGCTATGCTAAAAGACACTTAGAATACAGTGAAAACACCTCAATACACAATGGAACACTATGCGTTGGGGTACCCCTGTGATTAGCATGACCTCCTCTGCAAGTCCCTAGTACATAATAGGGCAGGGGGATTAAAACTACCTCTTAAAACGCGCTACAGGCGCGTTTTAAGTTGCGTGATTAAGTCCCCTTGAATCCTGAGGGTCCCTGGGGCCCAACTAGCCCCCCAGGTACCTACAGTTAGGACCACAGAGCTGAGTTGCAGAGAGGCGTTCCGAGGCCACAAACCTTTTTTCACCTCTCTGCAACGCAACTCTGTTGTGCTTACTGAAGGTACCTGGTGGGCTAGTTGGCCCCCAGGGTCCCTCAGGATTCAAGGGGAATTAATTCCCCAACTTAAAACGCACCACATGGCGTGTTTGCGCACATGTCACCTGAGGCCCCGGCCCCTCCCTTCACCACTGTGCAAACGCACCGTGTGGCGTGTTTTAAGTTGGGGGATTAGGTCACCTTGAATCCTGAGGGTCCCTGACCCAACTAGCCCACCAGGTACTTCCAGTAAGCACCACAGGCCTGCGTTGCAACGCCTGTAACAAATTGTGCAGTTGTGTTTAGGTAGTGAAGGGGGTCGTGCTGGGGGTAGTGTTTTAGGGTTTAGGGTAGTGCAGTGGTGTTTGTGTAGTGTAGGGGGTCATGCTGGGGGTAGATTTAGGGTTTAGGGTAGTGCAGTGGTGTTTGGGTAGTGTAGGGAGTCGTGCTAGGGAGTGTTTTAGGGTAGTGCAATGGTGTTTGGGTAGTGTAGGGGGTCGTGCTGGGGGTAGTGTTTAGGGTAGTGCAGTGGTGTTTGGGTAGTGTAGGGGTACTGCTGGGGGTAGTGTTTTAGGGTTTAGGGTAGTGCAATGGTGTTTGGGTAGTGTAGGGGGTACTGATGGGGGTAGTGTTTTAGGGTTTAGGGCAGTGCAGTGGTGTTTGGGTAGTGTAGGGGTACTGCTGGGGGTAGTGTTTTTGGGTTTAGGGTAGTGCAGTGGTGTTTGGGTAGTATAGGGGTTCATTCTGGGGTAGTTTTTTAGGGTTTAGGGTAGTGCAGTGGTGTTTGTGTAGTGTAGGGGGTAGTGTTTTAGGGTTTAGGGTAGTGCAGTGGTGTTTGTGTAGTGTAGGGGGTCGTGCTGGGGGTAGTGTTTTAGGGTTTAGGGTAGTGCAGTGGTGTTTGTGTAGTGTAGGAGGTCATGTTTTAGGGTTTAGGGTAGTGCAGTGGTCTTTGGGTAGTGTAGGGAGTCGTGCGGGGGTAGTGTTTTAGGGTTTAGGGTAGTGCAGTGGTCGTTGGTTAGTGTAGGGAGTCGTGCGGGGGGTAGTGTTTTAGGGTTTAGGGTAGTGCATTGGTGTTTGGGTAGTGTAGGGGTCATGCGGGGGGTAGTGTTTTAGGGTTTAGGGCAGTGCAGTGGTGTTTGGGTAGTGTAGGGGGTCGTGCTGGGGGAGTGTTTTAGGGTTTAGGGCAGTGCAGTGGTGTTCGGGTAGTGTAGGGGGTCATGCTGGGGGGAGTGTTTGAGGGTTTAGGGCAGTGCAGTTGTGTTCGGGTAGTGTAGGGGGTCGTGCTGGGGGAGTATTTTAGGGTTTAGGGTAGTGCAGTGGTGTTCGGGTAGTGTAGGGGGTCATGCTGGGTGTAGTGTTTTAGGGTTTAGGGCAGAGCAGTGGTGTTCGGGCAGTGTAGGGGGTCGTGCTGGGGGTGGTGTTTTAGGGTTTAGGGCAGTGCAGTGGTGTTCGGGCAGTGTAGGGGGTCATGCAGGGGGTGGTGTTTGAGGGTTTAGGGCAGTGCAGTGGTGTTCGGGCAGTGTAGGGGTCGTGCAGGGGGTGGTGTTTCAGGGTTTAGGGCAGTGGTGTTCGGGCAGTGTAGGGGGTCATGCTGGGGGTGGTGTTTCAGGGTTTGGGGCAGTGCAGTGGTGTTCGGGCAGTAAAGGGGTCGTGCTGGGGGTGGTGTTTCAGGGTTTTGGGCAGTGCAGTGGTGTTCGGGCAGTGTAGGGGGTCGTGCGGGGTGGTGTTTCAGGGTTTTGGGCAGTGCAGTGGTATTCGGGCAGTGTAGGGGGTCGTGCAGGGTTGTGGTGTTTCAGGGTTTAGGGCAGTGCAGTGGTGTTCGGGCAGTGTAGGGGTCGTGCTGGGGGTGGTGTTTCAGGGTTTAGGGCAGTGCAGTGGTGTTCGGGCAGTGTAGGGGGTGGTGCAGGGGGTGGTGTTTCAGGGTTTAGGGCAGTGCAGTGGTGTTCGGGTAGTGTAGGGGGTGGTGCAGGGGGTGGTGTTTCAGGGTTTAAGGCAGTGCAGTGGTGTTCGGGCAGTGTAGGGGGTCGTGCTGGGGCTGGTGTTTCAGGGTTTAGGGCAGTGCAGTGGTGTTCGGGCAGTGTAGGTGGTCATGCTGGGGCTGGTGTTTCAGGGTTTAGGGCAGTGCAGTGGTGTTCGGGCAGTGTAGGGGGTCTTGCTGGGGCTGGTGTTTCAGGGTTTAAGGCAGTGCAGTGGTGTTCGGGCAGTGTAGGGGGTCGTGCTGGGGCTAGTGTTTCATGGTTTAGGGCAGAGCAATGGGTTCAGGCAGTGTAGGGGGTTTTGCTGGAGGTGGTGTTTCAGGGTTCAGGGCAGTGCAGTGGTGTTCGGGCAGTGTAGGGAGTCTTTCTGGGGGTGGTGTTTCAAGGTTTAGGGCAGTGGTGTTCAGGCAGTGTAGGGGGTCTTGCTGGGGGTGATGTTTCAGGGTTTAGGGCAGTGCAGTGGTGTTCGGGCAGTGTAGGGGGTCGTGCGGGGTGGTGTTTCAGGGTTTTGGGCAGTGCAGTGGTGTTCGGGCAGTGTAGGGGGTCGTGCAGGGTTGTGGTGTTTCAGGGTTTAGGGCAGTGCAGTGGTGTTCGGGCAGTGTAGGGGGTCGTGCTGGGGGTGGTGTTTCAGGGTTTAGGGCAGTGCAGTGGTGTTCGGGCAGTGTAGGGGGTGGTGCAGGGGGTGGTGTTTCAGGGTTTAGGGCAGTGCAGTGGTGTTCGGGTAGTGTAGGGGGTGGTGCAGGGGGTGGTGTTTCAGGGTTTAAGGCAGTGCAGTGGTGTTTGGGCAGTGTAGGGGGTCGTGCTGGGGCTGGTGTTTCAGGGTTTAGGGCAGTGCAGTGGTGTTCGGGCGGTGTAGGTGGTCATGCTGGGGCTGGTGTTTCAGGGTTTAGGGCAGTGCAGTGGTGTTCGGGCAGTGTAGGGGGTCTTGCTGGGGCTGGTGTTTCAGGGTTTAAGGCAGTGCAGTGGTGTTCGGGCAGTGTAGGTGGTCGTGCTGGGGCTGGTGTTTCAGGGTTGAGGGCAGTGCAGTGGTGTTCGGGCTATATTTGGGGTCATACTGGGGCTGGTGTTTCAGGGTTTAGGGCAGTGCAGTGGTGTTCGGGCAGTGTAGGGGGTCTTGCTGGGGCTGGTGTTTCAGAGTCTAGGGCAGTGCAGAGGTGTTCGGGCAGTGTAGGGGTCTTGCTGGGGCTGGTGTTTCAGGGTTTAGGGCAGTGCAGTGGTGTTCGGGCAGTGTAGGGGGTCGTGCTGGGGGTGGTGTTTCAGGGTTTAGGGCAGTGCAGTGGTGTTCGGGCAGTGTAGGGGGTCGTGCTGGGGCTAGTGTTTCATGGTTTAGGGCAGAGCAATGGTGTTCAGGCAGTGTAGGGGGTTTTGCTGGAGGTGGTGTTTCAGGGTTCAGGGCAGTGCAGTGGTGTTCGGGCAGTGTAGGGGGTCTTGCTGGGGGTGGTGTTTCAGGGATTAGGGCAGTGGTGTTCAGGCAGTGTAGGGGGTCTTGCTGGGGGTGATGTTTCAGGGTTTAGGGCAGTGCAGTGGTGTTCGGGCAGTGTAGGGGGTCGTGCTGGGGGTGGTGTTTCAGGGTTTAGGGCAGTGCAGTGGTGTTCGGGCAGTGTAGGGGGTTGTGCTGGGGGTGGTGTTTCAGGGTTTAGGGCAATGCAGTGGTGTTCCGGAAGTGTAGGGGGTCATGCAGGGGGGTGGTGTTTCAGGGTTTAGGGCAGTGCAGTGGTGTTTGGGCAGTGTAGGGGGTCGTGCAGGGGGTGGTGTTTCAGGGTTTAGGGCAGTGCATTGGTGTTCGGCCAGTGTAGGTGGTCTTGCTGGGGGTGGTGTTTCAGGGTTTAGTGCAGTGGTGTTCAGGCAGTGTAGGGGGTCTTGCTGGGGGTGGTGTTTCAGGGTTTAGGGCAGTGCAGTGGTGTTCGGGCAGTGTAGGGGGTCTTGCTGTGGCTGGTGTTTCAGGGTTTAGGGTAGTGCAGTGATGTTCGGGCAGTGTAGGGGGTCATGCTGGGGCTGGTGTTTGAGGGTTTAGGGCAGTGCAGTGGTGTTTGGGCAGTGTAGGGGTTCGTGCTGGGGCTGGTGTTTCAGGGTTTAGGGCAGTGCAGTGGTTTTCAGGCAGTGTAGGTGGTCGGGCTGGGGCTGGTGTTTCAGGGTTTAGGGCAGTGCAGTGGTGTTTGGGCAGTGTAGGCGGTCGTGCTGGGGCTGGTGTTTCAGGGTTTTGGGCAGTGCAGTGGTGTTCGGGCAGTGTAGGGGTCGGGCTGGGGCTGGTGTTTCAGGGTTTAGAGCAGTGCTGTTGTGCTCGGGCAGTGTAGGGGGTCATGCTGGGGGTGGTGTTTCAGGGTTTAGGGTAGTGCAGTGGTGTTCGGGCAGTGTAGGGGGTTGTGCTGGGGCTGGTGTTTCAGGGTTTAGGGCAGTGCAGTGGTGTTCGGGCAGTGTATTGGGTCGTGCTGGGGCTGGTGTTTCAGGGTTTTGTGCAGAGCAGTGGTGTTCGGGCAGTGTAGGGGGTTGTGCTGGGGCTGGTGTTTCAGGGTTTAGGGCATTGCAGTGGTGTTCGGGCAGTTTATTGGGTCGTGCTGGGGCTGGTGTTTCAGGGTTTTGGGCAGAGCAGTGGTGTTCGGGTAGTGTAGGGGGTGGTGCTGGGGGTGGTGTTTGAGGGTTTAGGGCAGTGCAGTGGTATTCGGGCAGTGTAGGGGGTCGTGCTGGGGGTGGTGTTTCAGGGTTTAGGGCAGTGGTGTTCGGGCAGTGTAGGGGGTCTTGCTGGGGGTGATGTTTCAGGGTTTAGGGCAGTGCAGTGGTGTTTGGGCAGTGTAGGGGGTCTTGCTGGGGGTAGTGTTTCAAGGTTTAGGGCAGTGCAGTTGTGTTCGGGCAGTGTAGGGGGTCGTGCTGGGGGTGGTGTTTCAGGGTTTAGGGCAGTGCAGTGGTGTTCGGGCAGTGTAGGGGGTCGTGAAGGGGGTGGTGTTTCAGGGTTTAGGGCAGTGCAGTGGTGTTCGGGCAGTGTAGGGGGTCGTACAGGGGCTGGTGTTTTAGGGTTTAGGGTAGTGCAGTGGTACTTGTGTAGTGTAGGGGGTCGTGCTGGGGGTAGTGTTTTAGGGTTTAGGGTAGTGCAGTGGTGTTTGTGTAGTGTAGGAGGTCATGTTTTAGGGTTTAGGGTAGTGCAGTGGTCTTTGGGTAGTGTAGGGAGTCGTGCGGGGGGTAGTGTTTTAGGGTTTAGGGTAGTGCATTGGTGTTTGGGTAGTGTAGGGGTCATGCGGGGGGTAGTGTTTTAGGGTTTAGGGCAGTGCAGTGGTGTTTGGGTAGTGTAGGGGGTCGTGCTGGGGGAGTGTTTTAGGGTTTAGGGCAGTGCAGTGGTGTTCGTGTAGTGTAGGGGGTCATGCTGGGGGGAGTGTTGAGGGTTTAGGGCAGGTCAGTTGTGTTCGGGTAGTGTAGGGGGTCGTGCTGGGGGGAGTATTTTAGGGTTTGGGGTAGTGCAGTGGTGTTCGGGTAGTGTAGGGGGTCATGCTGGGGGTAGTGTTTTAGGGTTTAGGGCAGAGCAGTGGTGTTCGGGCAGTGTAGGGGGTCGTGCTGGGGGTGGTGTTTTAGGGTTTAGGGCAGTGCAGTGGTGTTCGGGCAGTGTAGAGGGTCATGCAGGGGGTGGTGTTTGAGGGTTTAGGGCAGTGCAGTGGTGTTCGGGCAGTGTAGGGGGTCGTGCAGGGGGTGGTGTTTCAGGGTTTAGGGCAGTGGTGTTCGGGCAGTGTAGGGGGTCATGCTGGGGGTGGTGTTTCAGGGTTTGGGGCAGTGCAGTGGTGTTCGGGCAGTAAAGGGGGTCATGCTGGGGGTGGTGTTTCAAGGTTTTGGGCAGTGCAGTGGTGTTCGGGCAGTGTAGGGGGTCGTGCGGGGTGGTGTTTCAGGGTTTTGGGCAGTGCAGTGGTGTTCGGGCAGTGTAGGGGGTCGTGCGGGGGGTGGTGTTTCAGGGTTTAGGGCAGTGCAGTGGTGTTCGGGCAGTGTAGGGGGTCGTGCTGGGGGTGGTGTTTCAGGGTTTAGGGCAGTGCAGTGGTGTTCGGGCAGTGTAGGGGGTGGTGCAGGGGGTGGTGTTTCAGGGTTTAGGGCAGTGCAGTGGTGTTCGGGTAGTGTAGGGGGTGGTGCAGGGGTGGTGTTTCAGGGTTTAAGGCAGTGCAGTGGTGTTCGGGTAGTGTAGGGGGTCGTGCTGGGGCTGGTGTTTCAGGGTTTAGGGCAGTGCAGTGGTGTTCGGGCAGTGTAGGTGGTCATGCTGGGGCTGGTGTTTCAGGGTTTAGGGCAGTGCAGTGGTGTTCGGGCAGTGTAGGGGGTCTTGCTGGGGCTGGTGTTTCAGGGTTTAAGGCAGTGCAGTGGTGTTCGGGCAGTGTAGGGGGTCGTGCTGGGGCTAGTGTTTCATGGTTTAGGGCAGAGCAATGGTGTTCAGGCAGTGTAGGGGGTTTTGCTGGAGGTGGTGTTTCAGGGTTCAGGGCAGTGCAGTGGTGTTCGGGCAGTGTAGGGGGTCTTGCTGGGGGTGGTGTTTCAGGGTTTAGGGCAGTGGTGTTCAGGCAGTGTAGGGGGTCTTGCTGGGGATGATGTTTCAGGGTTTAGGGCAGTGCAGTGGTGTTCGGGCAGTGTAGGGGGTCGTGCGGGGTGGTGTTTCAGGGTTTTGGGCAGTGCAGTGGTGTTCGGGCAGTGTAGGGGGTCGTGCAGGGTTGTGGTGTTTCAGGGTTTAGGGCAGTGCAGTGGTGTTCGGGCAGTGTAGGGGGTCGTGCTGGGGGTGGTGTTTCAGGGTTTAGGGCAGTGCAGTGGTGTTCGGGCAGTGTAGGGGGTGGTGCAGGGGTGGTGTTTCAGGGTTTAGGGCAGTGCAGTGGTGTTCGGGTAGTGTAGGGGGTGGTGCAGGGGTGGTGTTTCAGGGTTTAAGGCAGTGCAGTGGTGTTCGGGCAGTGTAGGGGGTCGTGCTGGGGCTGGTGTTTCAGGGTTTAAGGCAGTGCAGTGGTGTTCGGGCAGTGTAGGGGGTCGTGCTGGGGCTAGTGTTTCATGGTTTAGGGCAGCGCAATGGTGTTCAGGCAGTGTAGGGGGTTTTGCTGGAGGTGGTGTTTCAGGGTTCAGGGCAGTGCAGTGGTGTTCGGGCAGTGTAGGGGGTCTTGCTGGGGGTGGTGTTTCAGGGTTTAGGGCAGTGGTGTTCAGGCAGTGTAGGGGGTCTTGCTGGGGGTGATGTTTCAGGGTTTAGGGCAGTGCAGTGGTGTTCGGGCAGTGTAGGGGGTCTTGCTGAGGGTAGTGTTTCAGGGTTTAGGGCAGTGCAGTGGTGTTCGGGCAGTGTAGGGGGTCGTGCTGCGGGTGGTGTTTCAGTGTTTAGGGCAGTGCAGTGGTGTTCGGGCAGTGTAGGGGGTCGTGCTGGGGGTGGTGTTTCAGGATTTAGGGCAATGCAGTGGTGTTCCGGCAGTGTAGGGTGTGGTGCAGGGGGTGGTGTTTCAGGGTTTAGGGCAGTGCAGTGGTGTTCGGGCAGTATAGGGGGTCGTGCAGGGGCTGGTGTTTCAGGGATTAGGGCAGTGCAGTGGTGTTCAGGCAGTGTAGGGGGTCGTGCTGGGGCTGGTGTTTCAGGGTTTAGGGCAGTGCAGTGGTGTTCGGGCAGTGTAGGTGGTCGTGCTGGGGCTGGTGTTTCAGGGTTGAGGGCAGTGCAGTGGTGTTCGGGCTATATTTGGGGTCATACTGGGGCTGGTGTTTCAGGGTTTAGGGCAGTGCAGTGGTGTTCGGGCAGTGTAGGGGGTCTTGCTGGGGCTGGTGTTTCAGAGTCTAGGGCAGTGCAGTGGTGTTCGGGCAGTGTAGGGGGTCTTGCTGGGGCTGGTGTTTCAGGGTTTAGGGCAGTGCAGTGGTATTCGGGCAGTGTAGGGGGTCGTGCTGGGGGTGGTGTTTCAGGGTTTAGGGCAGTGCAGTGGTGTTCGGGCAGTGTAGGGGGTCGTGCTGGGGCTAGTGTTTCATGGTTTAGGGCAGAGCAATGGTGTTCAGGCAGTGTAGGGGGTTTTGCTGGAGGTGGTGTTTCAGGGTTCAGGGCAGTGCAGTGGTGTTCGGGCAGTGTAGGGGGTCTTGCTGGGGGTGGTGTTTCAGGGTTTAGGGCAGTGGTGTTCAGGCAGTGTAGGGGGTCTTGCTGGGGGTGATGTTTCAGGGTTTAGGGCAGTGCAGTGGTGTTCGGGCAGTGTAGGGGGTCGTGCTGGGGGTGGTGTTTCAGGGTTTAGGGCAGTTCAGTGGTGTTCGGGCAGTGTAGGGGGTTGTGCTGGGGGTGGTGTTTCAGGGTTTAGGGCAATGCAGTGGTGTTCCGGAAGTGTAGGGGGTCATGCAGGGGGTGGTGTTTCAGGGTTTAGGGCAGTGCAGTGGTGTTTGGGCAGTGTAGGGGGTCGTGCAGGGGTGGTGTTTCAGGGTTTAGGGCAGTGCATTGGTGTTCGGCCAGTGTAGGTGGTCTTGCTGGGGGTGGTGTTTCAGGGTTTCAGTGCAGTGGTGTTCAGGCAGTGTAGGGGGTCTTGCTGGGGGTGGTGTTTCAGGGTTTAGGGCAGTGCAGTGGTGTTCGGGCAGTGTAGGGGGTCTTGCTGTGGCTGGTGTTTCAGGGTTTAGGGTAGTGCAGTGATGTTCGGGCAGTGTAGGGGGTCATGCTGGGGCTGGTGTTTGAGGGTTTAGGGCAGTGCAGTGGTGTTTGGGCAGTGTAGGGGTTCGTGCTGGGGCTGGTGTTTCAGGGTTTAGGGCAGTGCAGTGGTTTTCAGGCAGTGTAGGTGGTCGGGCTGGGGCTGGTGTTTCAGGGTTTAGGGCAGTGCAGTGGTGTTTGGGCAGTGTAGGCGGTCGTGCTGGGGCTGGTGTTTCAGGGTTTTGGGCAGTGCAGTGGTGTTCGGGCAGTGTAGGGGGTCGGGCTGGGGCTGGTGTTTCAGGGTTTAGAGCAGTGCTGTTGTGCTCGGGCAGTGTAGGGGGTCATGCTGGGGGTGGTGTTTCAGGGTTTAGGGTAGTGCAGTGGTGTTCGGGCAGTGTAGGGAGTTGTGCTGGGGCTGGTGTTTCAGGGTTTAGGGCAGTGCAGTGGTGTTCGGGCAGTGTATTGGGTCGTGCTGGGGCTGGTGTTTCAGGGTTTTGGGCAGAGCAGTGGTGTTCGGGCAGTGTAGGGGGTTGTGCTGGGGCTGGTGTTTCAGGGTTTAGGGCATTGCAGTGGTGTTCGGGCAGTTTATTGGGTCGTGCTGGGGCTGGTGTTTCAGGGTTTTGGGCAGAGCAGTGGTGTTCGGGTAGTGTAGGGGGTGGTGCTGGGGGTGGTGTTTCAGGGTTTAGGGCAGTGCAGTGGTATTCGGGCAGTGTAGGGGGTCGTGCTGGGGTGGTGTTTCAGGGTTTAGGGCAGTGGTGTTCGGGCAGTGTAGGGGGTCTTGCTGGGGGTGATGTTTCAGGGTTTAGGGCAGTGCAGTGGTGTTTGGGCAGTGTAGGGGGTCTTGCTGGGGGTAGTGTTTGAGGTTTAGGGCAGTGCAGTTGTGTTCGGGCAGTGTAGGGGGTCGTGCTGGGGGTGGTGTTTCAGGGTTTAGGGCAGTGCAGTGGTGTTCGGGCAGTGTAGGGGGTCATACAGGGGCTGGTGTTTTAGGGTTTAGGGTAGTGCAGTGGTACTTGTGTAGTGTAGGGGGTCGTGCTGGGGGTAGTGTTTTAGGGTTTAGGGTAGTGCAGTGGTGTTTGTGTAGTGTAGGAGGTCATGTTTTAGGGTTTAGGGTAGTGCAGTGGTCTTTGGGTAGTGTAGGGAGTCGTGCGGGGGGTAGTGTTTTAGGGTTTAGGGTAGTGCATTGGTGTTTGGGTAGTGTAGGGGTCATGCGGGGGGTAGTGTTTTAGGGTTTAGGGCAGTGCAGTGGTGTTTGGGTAGTGTAGGGGGTCGTGCTGGGGGAGTGTTTTAGGGTTTAGGGCAGTGCAGTGGTGTTCGGGTAGTGTAGGGGGTCATGCTGGGGGAGTGTTGAGGGTTTAGGGCAGGTCAGTTGTGTTCGGGTAGTGTAGGGGGTCGTGCTGGGGGGAGTATTTTAGGGTTTAGGGTAGTGCAGTGGTGTTCGGGTAGTGTAGGGGTCATGCTGGGGGTAGTGTTTTAGGGTTTAGGGCAGAGCAGTGGTGTTCGGGCAGTGTAGGGGGTCGTGCTGGGGGTGGTGTTTTAGGGTTTAGGGCAGTGCAGTGGTGTTCGGGCAGTGTAGGGGGTCATGCAGGGGGTGGTGTTTGAGGGTTTAGGGCAGTGCAGTGGTGTTCGGGCAGTGTAGGGGTCGTGCAGGGGGTGGTGTTTCAGGGTTTAGGGCAGTGGTGTTCGGGCAGTGTAGGGGTCATGCTGGGGGTGGTGTTTCAGGGTTTGGGGCAGTGCAGTGGTGTTCGGGCAGTAAAGGGGTCGTGCTGGGGGTGGTGTTTCAGGGTTTTGGGCAGTGCAGTGGTGTTCGGGCAGTGTAGGGGGTCGTGCGGGGTGGTGTTTCAGGGTTTTGGGCAGTGCAGTGGTGTTCGGGCAGTGTAGGGGTCTTGCAGGGTTGTGGTGTTTCAGGGTTTAGGGCAGTGCAGTGGTGTTCGGGCAGTGTAGGGGGTCGTGCTGGGGGTGGTGTTTCAGGGTTTAGGGCAGTGCAGTGGTGTTCGGGCAGTGTAGGGGGTGGTGCAGGGGGTGGTGTTTCAGGGTTTAGGGCAGTGCAGTGGTGTTCGGGTAGTGTAGGGGGTGGTGCAGGGGGTGGTGTTTCAGGGTTTAAGGCAGTGCAGTGGTGTTCGGGCAGTGTAGGGGGTCGTGCTGGGGCTGGTGTTTCAGGGTTTAGGGCAGTGCAGTGGTGTTCGGGCAGTGTAGGTGGTCATGCTGGGGCTGGTGTTTCAGGGTTTAGGGCAGTGCAGTGGTGTTCGGGCAGTGTAGGGGGTCTTGCTGGGGCTGGTGTTTCAGGGTTTAAGGCAGTGCAGTGGTGTTCGGGCAGTGTAGGGGGTCGTGCTGGGGCTAGTGTTTCATGGTTTAGGGCAGAGCAATGGTGTTCAGGCAGTGTAGGGGTTTTGCTGGAGGTGGTGTTTCAGGGTTCAGGGCAGTGCAGTGGTGTTCGGGCAGTGTAGGGGGTCTTGCTGGGGGTGGTGTTTCAGGGTTTAGGGCAGTGGTGTTCAGGCAGTGTAGGGGGTCTTGCTGGGGGTGATGTTTCAGGGTTTAGTGCAGTGCAGTGGTGTTCGGGCAGTGTAGGGGGTCTTGCTGAGGGTAGTGTTTCAGGGTTTAGGGCAGTGCAGTGGTGTTCGGGCAGTGTAGGGGGTCGTGCTGCGGGTGGTGTTTCAGGATTTAGGGCAGTGCAGTGGTGTTCGGGCAGTGTAGGGGGTCATGCTGGGGGTGGTGTTTCAGGGTTTAGGGCAATGCAGTGGTGTTCCGGCAGTGTAGGGTGTGGTGCAGGGGGTGGTGTTTCAGGGTTTAGGGCAGTGCAGTGGTGTTCGGGCAGTATAGGGGGTTGTGCAGGGGCTGGTGTTTCAGGGATTAGGGCAGTGCAGTGGTGTTCAGGCAGTGTAGGGGGTCGTGCTGGGGCTGGTGTTTCAGGGTTTAGGGCAGTGCAGTGGTGTTCGGGCAGTGTAGGTGGTCGTGCTGGGGCTGGTGTTTCAGGGTTGAGGGCAGTGCAGTGGTGTTCGGGCTGTATTTGGGGTCATGCTGGGGCTGGTGTTTCAGGGTTTAGGGCAGTGCAGTGGTGTTCGGGCAGTGTAGGGGGTCTTGCTGGGGCTGGTGTTTCAGAGTCTAGGGCAGTGCAGTGGTGTTCGGGCAGTGTAGGGGGTCTTGCTGGGGCTGGTGTTTCAGGGTTTAGGGCAGTGCAGTGGTGTTCGGGCAGTGTAGGGGGTCGTGCTGGGGGTGGTGTTTCAGGGTTTAGGGCAGTGCAGTGGTGTTCGGGCAGTGTAGGGGGTCGTGCTGGGGCTAGTGTTTCATGGTTTAGGGCAGAGCAATGGTGTTCAGGCAGTGTAGGGGGTTGTGCTGGAGGTGGTGTTTCAGGGTTCAGGGCAGTGCAGTGGTGTTCGGGCAGTGTAGGGGGTCTTGCTGGGGGTGGTGTTTCAGGGTTTAGGGCAGTGGTGTTCAGGCAGTGTAGGTGGTCTTGCTGGGGGTGATGTTTCAGGGTTTAGGGCAGTGCAGTGGTGTTCGGGCAGTGTAGGGGGTCGTGCTGGGGGTGGTGTTTCAGGGTTTAGGGCAGTGCAGTGGTGTTCGGGCAGTGTAGGGGGTTGTGCTGGGGGTGGTGTTTCAGGGTTTAGGGCAATGCAGTGGTGTTCCGGAAGTGTAGGGGTCATGCAGGGGGGTGGTGTTTCAGGGTTTAGGGCAGTGCAGTGGTGTTTGGGCAGTGTAGGGGGTCGTGCAGGGGTGGTGTTTCAGGGTTTAGGGCAGTGCATTGGTGTTCGGCCAGTGTAGGTGGTCTTGCTGGGGGTGGTGTTTCAGGGTTTAGTGCAGTGGTGTTCAGGCAGTGTAGGGGGTCTTGCTGTGGCTGATGTTTCAGGGTTTAGGGCAGTGCAGTGGTGTTCGGGCAGTGTAGGGGGTCTTGCTGTGGCTGATGTTTCAGGGTTTAGGGTAGTGCAGTGATGTTCGGGCAGTGTAGGGGGTCATGCTGGGGCTGGTGTTTGAGGGTTTAGGGCAGTGCAGTGGTGTTTGGGCAGTGTAGGGGTTCGTGCTGGGGCTGGTGTTTCAGGGTTTAGGGCAGTGCAGTGGTTTTCAGGCAGTGTAGGTGGTCGGGCTGGGGCTGGTGTTTCAGGGTTTAGGGCAGTGCAGTGGTGTTTGGGCAGTGTAGGCGGTCGTGCTGGGGCTGGTGTTTCAGGGTTTTGGGCAGTGCAGTGGTGTTCGGGCAGTGTAGGGGGTCGTGCTGGGGCTGGTGTTTCAGGGTTTAGAGCAGTGCTGTTGTGCTCGGGCAGTGTAGGGGGTCATGCTGGGGGTGGTGTTTCAGGGTTTAGGGTAGTGCAGTGGTGTTCGGGCAGTGTAGGGGGTTGTGCTGGGGCTGGTGTTTCAGGGTTTAGGGCAGTGCAGTGGTGTTCGGGCAGTGTATTGGGTTGTGCTGGGGCTGGTGTTTCAGGGTTTTGGGCAGAGCAGTGGTGTTCGGGCAGTGTAGGGGGTTGTGCTGGGGCTGGTGTTTCAGGGTTTAGGGCATTGCAGTGGTGTTCGGGCAGTTTATTGGGTCGTGCTGGGGCTGGTGTTTCAGGGTTTTGGGCAGAGCAGTGGTGTTCGGGTAGTGTAGGGGGTGGTGCTGGGGGTGGTGTTTCAGGGTTTAGGGCAGTGCAGTGGTATTCGGGCAGTGTAGGGGGTCGTGCTGGGGGTGGTGTTTCAGGGTTTAGGGCAGTGGTGTTCGGGCAGTGTAGGGGGTCTTGCTGGGGGTGATGTTTCAGGGTTTAGGGCGGGGCAGTGCAGTGGTGTTTGGGCAGTGTAGGGGGTCTTGCTGGGGGTAGTGTTTCAAGGTTTAGGGCAGTGCAGTTGTGTTCGGGCAGTGTAGGGGGTCGTGCTGGGGGTGGTGTTTCAGGGTTTAGGGCAGTGCAGTGGTGTTCGGGCAGTGTAGGGGGTCGTGAAGGGGGTGGTGTTTCAGGGTTTAGGGCAGTGCAGTGGTGTTCGGGCAGTGTAGGGGGTCGTACAGGGGCTGGTGTTTCAGGGTTTAGGGCAGTGCAGTGGTGTTCGGGCAGTGTAGGGGGTCATGCTGGGGTAGTGTTTTAGGGTTTAGGGTAGTGCAGTGGTGTTTGTGTGGTGTAGGGGGTCATGTTTTAGGGTAGTGCAGTGGTGTTTGGGTAGTGTAGGGTAGTCGTGCTGGGGGTAGTGTTTTACGATTTAGGTTAGTGCAGTGGTGTTTGGGTAGTGTAGGGGGTCGCGCTGGGGGTAGTGTTTTAGGGTTTAGGGTAGTGCAGTGGTACTTGTGTAGTGTAGGGGGTCGTGCTTGGGGTAGTGTTTTAGGGTTTAGGGTAGTGCAGTGGTGTTTGTGTAGTGTAGGGGGTCATGTTTTAGGGTAGTACAGTGGTGTTTGGGTAGTGTAGGGGGTCGTGCTGGGGGTAGTGTTTTAGGATTTAGGTTAGTGCAGTGGTGTTTGGGTAGTGTAGGGGGTCATGCTGGGGGTAGTGTTTTAAGGTTTAGGGTAGTGCAGTGGTGTTTGTGTAGTGTAGGGGGTCATTTTAGGGGTAGTGTTTTAGGGTTTAGGATAGTGCAGTGGTGCTTGTGTAGTGTAGGGGGTCGTGCTGGGGGTAGTGTTTTAGGGTTTATGGTAGTACAGTGGTGTTTTTGTAGTGTAGGGGGTCATGTTTTAAGATGCAACGCTCCAATACCTGACCAGTCTGCGCTACATAAAACTGCAAAAAAACTAAAAATAAAAAGTGTTTTGCACACTTTTGTCATTGGGCTATATGTGAGCTACATCTGGGTAATATTTGTGCTACATTTGGGCTCTTTTTTCTCTGGTGGCCATCTTGGAAGACTTCTTTGTTATGAAGTTTCCTAATTTCCTCATTTACTGCAGTCTCCTCAGTAGGAAATGCTTTCAGTTTTTTACTTTGATTCCATCAAGAAGGCATTCAGATGTGTCTCACATTTGCCATAAATTCAGAATGTTAGCACTCTAGTTGCTCATTAGATCACTGTAGTAAAGCTACTGCTCACCAGGGAGTTAACTGGAAGTCTGCTGCTGGTATTGAAAGTGATTGTTTCAGTCTGCATGTCAGAATTTTCTAATGAAATAGAAGAGGATTTGAGATCTCACTTAAAACATGCCCGAATTTTTCTTTCTGCAGCACTAACCATAATTTCTATTTCAAAAAGAACCCCTCATTTTGTTCCTTTTTAAATTAAATGTTTTAAGTGTTACCGGTTTATTCCAATCAAGATGGCTTCAGGTGTGCCATACTTTTGTCATAAGTAAGGCTGTTAGCGCTCTAGTTGTTCTTTAGAACACTCTGGGAAGCTGCAGTAGAACTCAAAGGCATCAACTGGCAGGCTGCTCCTGTTGAAATATAACAGGAAGATATTTGAGATCACACTTGAAACATGTCCTAATTTTTCTTTCTACAGCACTAACCATAATTTCTATGACAAAATGAACCCCATCATTTTGTTCCTTTTTAAATTAAATGTTTTAAGTGTTACCAGTTTATTCCAATCAAGATGGCTTCAGGTGTGCCATACTTTTGTCATAAGTAAGGCTGTTAGCACTCTAGTTGTTCTTTAGAACACTCTGGGAAGCTGCAGTAGAACACAAAGGAATCAACTGACAGTCTCTGCCCTTGTTGGATGTACATGTTTTACTGAGAATGTCAGACTTCATTCTCACATGACTGAGAAAGATAATGTGAATTTACAGAAAATATGCTCTCACTTTAGCTTCTGGAGCACCTTCCAAAACTCTATGGGACAAGCATGTGAAAATAGTTTTCTCTCAAACATGATTCATGATATCCGAGCAGAAGGTTTTTCACAGGGTAAAATCACCTTAGAACACACCACAATTCCTGAAATTATTATGGTACCATCAACAAATGAATTCTAATGTAACTAAAGTCTGTTATCACCCTTTATAGTTCTCCTTTTGGTAACCCTCAAAACTTTGATTCACTACAATGCATTTCAATGGGGTACTATGATGTATATTGGTCCCAAGATGGCTGCCAGCAATTCCAGGATGAAGTGCTGACAGCCAATCAGATCTCACAATGACATGTGTGGTTAGGCTTCGCCCAGATATATATGTGATTTTACTTTTGATTTTCTCAGGAAATACTGAACGGATTTACACCATTTAACCAAAAGGCATGACTCTGAACCAAGGGCTACCTTTTTGCCAAATTTGGTGTAATTCCGTTCAGCAGTTCTGGCTGTAGCCTTGCATAAAGTTTCCTATGGGAAATTGATTTTTTGACTCTTACTTTTTGAATTTCTCCATAACTACTGAACGGATTTACACCATTTAAAAAAGGTCGCTTTCTGAACCAAGCGCTACCTTTTGCCAAATTTGGTGTAATTCCGTTCAGCAGTTCGGGCTGTAGCCGTGTCTAAAATTTCCTATGGGAATTAACATGGAGAAAACACGTTTTGGGACCCCCCTTTTTTCTCAGCCCCCGCTTGCCGAATCACCCCGAAACTTTCAGGATAGGAGCAGACCAGAGCGCCCCATGAGTTTTGAAAATTTCGCAAAGATTCATCAACCGGCGCCAAAGTTATTGGAAATAGAATGTTGTGAATTTCCTATGGAAAATAGGTCCTAACTATAACTATCTACTGGCGAACGCCAGTAGATAATATATATATATCTTTCTGAAATCCCGAATGTCAACATCCACTGCGGTGCAACACCAGGGCACAGACTCCAGAAGCTGGTATGAAAATCATCAAAGGTTTATTCGAGCATCAAGGTCCAAATGACGCGTTTCGGCTGCCAGACATGCAGCCTTGATCACATTATTATATATATATATTATATATTCACTGAAAAAACCACAGGTTTCAGGGACGTTTTAGTTAGTTGGACATTTCACTCGTACAAAACCAGAGAAATTCGGCCGTTATAGTTAGTTGAGCTAACTATAACCCGCACCCCCGCAATGCACTGCTGATGACGTCACATTTTACATCATTCATGACATGAGCCCCCCACACACATGTTTTTTTTTAAAAAGAGAGCCCTGGGGAGGTGGCGGTCCCCATGGCTGCAGGGGGGGCGTGTGCCCCCGTGTTTAATTGGCAAAGCCCCGGGGAGGTGGTGGTTCCCGGGGCATGTGGGGGGGGCTCGAGCCCCCCACACACATTTTTATTTATAAAAAAATGAGAGCCTTGGGGAGGTGGTGGTCCCCGGGTCTGCGTGCCCCCCGCAAATCATCAATGAAACCCTGGGGAGGTGGCGGTCCCCGGGGCTGCGGGGTCCCCCGTGGGCCCCCGCTATATAATTTGGGATTGCCCCCAGGACCTGGCCCACCCAGGGGCTTAACAATAAGGAAGCGCGGGAGTCCACACTTCGTTTTTTTAAACTTTTCTCTGCAGGATTTGCGCACTCAAAATGCTTTTTTTGGCTGTGGGACCCCCTCAGCAGGTCTAGGGGGTCAGGGTGTTTCTACCCTGCCCCCTTTTCTTGTTTTTTAATGTTTTTTTCACTGTTTTCTTGTGACTCGGTTACTGAGTCAGAAGATGGCTGCCAACACTTCCTGGTTTGGAGTGTTGGCAGTCAATCAGAAGTCAGCTTGTGCTCGAGAGGAGTTGCGACTCCTCCTCGGTGCTCAGATATCAAAACTTTTCTTTTCTAATTTCTCTGGAACTACTGAACGGATTTACACCATTTAAAAAAGGGCTCTTTCTGAACCAAGACCTACTTTTTTGCAAAGTTTGGTGTAATTCCGTTCAGCATTTCGGGCTGTAGCTTTGTCTAAAGTTTCTTTGGAAATTAACATGGGGAAAACGTCTTTTGGGACCCCCCTTTTTTCTCGGCCCCCGCTTGACGAATCACCCCGAAACTTTTGAAACTAGAGCTGGCCGGAGCGCCCCATTAGTTTTGAAAAATTTCTCGAAGATTCGTCAACCGGCGCCAAAGATATTGGCAAAAGAAAAAACGCTTTTTGAATAGAAACGAGGTCCTAACTATTACTACCTACTGGTAGGTAATATATATATATATATATATATATATATATATATCCAAATTCAAAGTTACCCTCTGCGAGACGCCACACAGGTGGAAGTATCTCCTTTCATTTGTTGTGGGAGCAGGAGTCAACGTGTTCATTCCCCCAACACAAATTGCCATACCGGTTTCGGACAACACGTCCTTGCTCACTGGCCATGCACGCCGTTTGTAGCTGATTTTGAACTTTAACCTTCATAGTCCCGCCTTCCTCGATTTGCTGGTAAGTTGCCTTCTGGGTAAGGTAGTTCGTTATTTCCACAGTGGGTGCTACTAAATTGCGTGCATGTATTTCATTCCCCTTAGTGGGTTGCATGGAGGAACGAAACAACACTGTCGTGCTTTCAAAGTCCCGCAACAGTGGAACTGCCACCTCCACATGGCCCCAAGAATCCGGAGCCGTGGACCGCTGCTGTCGCGGCAGAGCGTCTCAGCGGCAAGGCATGCCGCTTTCACATCCAAATTCAAAGTTACCCTCTGCGAGACGCCACACAGGTGGAAGTATCTCCTTTCATTTGTTGTGGGAGCAGGAGTCAACGTGTTCATTCCCCCAACACAAATTGCCATACCGGTTTCGGACAACACGTCCTTGCTCACTGGCCATGCACGCCGTTTGTAGCTGATTTTGAACTTTAACCTTCATAGTCCCGCCTTCCTCGATTTGCTGGTAAGTTGCCTTCTGGGTAAGGTAGTTCGTTATTTCCACAGTGGGTGCTACTAAATTGCGTGCATGTATTTCATTCCCCTTAGTGGGTTGCATGGAGGAACGAAACAACACTGTCGTGCTTTCAAAGTCCTGCAACAGTGGAACTGCCACCTCCACATGGCCCCAAGAATCCGGAGCCGTGGTCCGCTGCTGTCGCGGCAGAGCGTCTCAGCGGCAAGGCATGCCGCTTTCACATCCAAATTCAAAGTTACCCTCTGCGAGACGCCACACAGGTGGAAGTATCTCCTTTCATTTGTTGTGGGAGCAGGAGTCAACGTGTTCATTCCCCCAACACAAATTGCCATACCGGTTTCGGACAACACGTCCTTGCTCACTGGCCATGCACGCCGTTTGTAGCTGATTTTGAACTTTAACTTCCACCTGTGTGGCATCTCGCAGAGGATAACTTTGAATTTGGATGTGAAAGCGGCATGCCTTGCCGCTGAGACGCTCTGCCCCGGGGCTTTAAAAAAATAATGGTGCGGGAGGGCTCTCGGCCCTCCCGCAGCCCCGGGGACCGCCACCCCCCGGTGCTTCTTTAAAAAAAAAAAAAAATTACCTGTGTGGGGGGGCTTGAGCCCCCCCATACGCCCCGGGGATCGCCACCTCCCGGGTCACTAAATATTTCAATATGGGGGTCCGTTACGGACCCCCGAGCCCCGGCGACCACCACCTCCCGGGGCTGTGCATTGGTTGGGAGGGGGGCCGCGCGGCCCCCTCTCCTGGAGCCCTTGATGGCCCTGGGGACCACCACCCCCAGGGCTGGCTCCTGCAGTGTCCCGGGGTGTCTACCCCGGGACACTGTAGTTTGCTATGACAGGACGGGAGCCTCGCGGCTCCCGTCCTGTCATAGCTAAACTGCTTTGGTTTTGGAAGAGAGCAGGAAACCTGCTCTCTCTTCCAAAACCAAAGCTGATTGCTTTCCACACGGGGAGCTGCATCTTAGCAGCTCCCCATGTGGAAAAGCAATGCCGGCTCCCGAGGGACGCAGGGAGCCGGCGGGACTGTGGGGGATTGGGGACCCCCACAGTCCCCAATGGAGAGGGCCAGCCCTGGGGGATGGGGTCCCCGGGGCAAGTAGTGGCCCGGGAGGGGGGCCACACGGCCCCCTTCCCCCCAAAAAAATAATAATAAAAAAAAATAAAGGCCTGCCCCGGGGGATGGGGTCCCCAGGGCAAAAGGAGGCCTGAGGAGGGGGGCCACGCAGCCCCCCTCCTTAAAAAAATCATAAAAAGTGTGGCCATGCCCCAGGGGATGGTGTCCCCGGGGCCGGAATCGGCCACGGGAGGGGGGCCACGCGGCCCCCTTCCCGTTTTGTTTTTAAAAAAAAGAAAAAAAAGGGGTAAAGTCCTGGGGGATGGGGTCCCCAGGGCCCAAAAAAAGGAAAATGGAAGGGGGGCCACACAGCCCCCCTTCGGAAAAAAATAAATAAAAATAAAAAAAAACAATTGTGCCGCAGGCCCCGCCCCCTTCCTTTACCACTCTGCAAACGTGCCCCTGGCGCGTTTGCAGAGGGGAACAATTCCCCTTGAATACTGGGTGTCCCTGGGGCCAACTAGCCCACCAGGAACCTCCAGTATGCGCCAGAGCTGCGTTGCAGAGAGGTGTACAGAGGCCATGCCCCTTTTACACCTCTCTGCAACGCAGCTCTGTGGCGCTTACTGGAGGTACCTGGTGGGATAGTTGGACCCCAGGGACCCTCAGGATTCAAGGGGACTTAATCCCCCAACTTAAAACACGCCACCGGTGCGTTTGCACAGTGGTGAAGGGAGGGGGTGGGGCTTCAGGTGACATGTGTGCAAACAGGCCCCGTGGCGCGTTTTAAGATGGGGAAATAAATCCCCTTCAATCCTGAGGGTCCCTGGGGGCCAACTAGCCCACCAGGTACCTCCAGTAAGCGCCACGGAGCTGCGTTGCAGAGTGTTGTAAAAAGGGGCGTGGCCTCTGAACACCTCTCTGCAACGCAGCTCTCTGCCGCATACTGGAGGTATCTGGTGGGCTAGTTGGCCCCTAGGGACCCTCGGGATTGAGGAGGAATTAATTCTCCAACTTAAAACGCGCCACAGGGCGTGTTTGCAGACATATCACCTCAGGCCCCACCCCCTTCCTTCACCATTGTGCAAATATTCCTCTAAAATCAGCCGAACTACGAATTCCGATTTACTCACCTGTTATCAGGAGAGACCTCAGTGCTGCATCTTAGAGCCCAGTACTGATCCTGAAAAGTAATTTTAACCGTACTTACGAGTAACTTGAATTTCCTTCCATAGGCTAACATTGACTGGTTTCACTTGGAAATTCTTCTAAGTGTGGAGTTTTGGAACTTTATAATATTCCTCTAAAATCAGCCGAACTACGAATTCCGATTTACTCACCTGTTATTAAGAGAGACCTCAGTGTGCATCTTTGAGCCCAGTACTGATCCTGAAAAGTAATTTTAACCGTACTTACCAGTAACTTGAATTTCCTTCCATAGGCTAACATTGACTGGTTTCACTTGGAAATTCTTCTAAGTGTCGATTTTGAAACATTCAAATATTCGTCTAAAATCAGCAGAACTACGAATTCCGATTTACTCACCTGTTATCAGGAGAGACCTCAGTGCTGCATCTTTGAGCCCAGTACTGATCCTGAAAAGTAATTCTAACCGTACTTACCAGTAACTTGAATTTCCTTCCATAGGCTAACATTGAGTGGTTTCACTTGGAAATTCTTCTAAGTGTGGAGTTTTGGAACTTTATAATATTCCTCTAAAATCAACCGAACTACGAATTCCGATTTACTCACCTGTTATCAAGAGAGACCTCAGTGCTGCATCTTTGAGCACAGTACTTATCCTGAAAAGTAATTTTAACCGTACTTACCAGTAACTTGAATTTCCTTCCATAGGCTAACATTGACTGGTTTCACTTGGAAATTCTTGTGTGTGGAGTTTTGGAACTTTATAATATTCCTCTAAAATCAGCTGAACTACGAATTCCAATTTACTCACCTGTTATCAAGAGAGACCTCAGTGCTGCATCTTTGAGCCCAGTACTGATCCTGAAAAGTAATTTTAACCGTACTTACCAGTAACTTGAATTTCCTTCCATAGGATATCATTGCCGATATGATGCCGGGTCTGGTGGCTCAGTGGACTAAAGCAGCCACTGCAGGGGCCTGTGTTCAACCTCATGGTCACAGGTTCAAATCCCGGCGGGTCCACTCAGCCTTTCATTCGTCTGAGGTTGATAAAATGAGTACCATTGAGTTGGGTAACAATAAACATCTGTTATTCAGCCAGGACACCTACGGGTAATCGTGCGCTTTACAAATACACATGTTATGTTATTGCCTGCTTTTTGCTGAAAAAGTTTCTGTCGATTTTTGAAACATACAAATATTCCTCTAAAATCAGCAGAACTACGAATTCCGATTTACTCACCTGTTATCAGGAGAGACCTCAGTGCTTCATCTTTGAGCCCAGTACTGATCCTGAAAAGTAATTCTAACCGTACTTACCAGTAACTTGAATTTCCTTCCATAGGCTAACATTGACTGGTTTCACTTGGAAATTCTTCTAAGTGTGGAGTTTTGGAACTTTATAATATTCCTCTAAAATCAGCTGAACTACGAATTCCAATTTACTCACCTGTTATCAGGAGAGACCTCAGTGCTGCATCTTTGAGCCCAGTACAGATCCTGAAAAGTAATTCTAACCGTACTTACCAGTAACTTGAATTTCCTTCCATAGGCTAACATTGACTGGTTTCACTTGGAAATTCTTCTAAGTGTGAAGTTTTGGAACTTTATAATATTCCTCTAAAATCAGCCGAACTACGAATTCCGATTTACTCACCTGTTATCAGGAGAGAACCCAGTGCTGCATCTTTTAGCACAGCACTGACCCTGAAAAGTAATTCAAACCGTATTTACCAGTAACTTGTATTTCCTTCCATAGGAATCCATTGTCTGGTTTTCAGCAGAAAAGTTTCAAAGTGTCGATTTTCACAAACTACAAATATTCCTTAAAAATCGCCTGTATGACTTAAACGCATTCTTTCAACTGTTTGCAGGAGATGCACCAGTGCTGGATCCACTGGATCAGTGATGTCATCAGTGATGTCACTGACCATGTCATGAGTGATGTAATATGTGACGTCATCAGTAGTGCATTGCGGGGGCGCAAGTTATAGTTAGCTGAACTAACTATAACGGGGGAATTTCACGGGTTTTGTACGAGTGCAATGTCCAACTAACTATAACTGTCCCTAAAACCTATGGTTTTTCAGTGAATTTGTAAGGTTTTTAAATGCTAATTTCTAACTATAAGGTGCCTGAAACCTATGGTTTTTTCAGTGAATATATATATATATATATATATATATATATATATATATATATATATATATATATTCACTGAAAAAACCATAGGTTTCAGACACGTTATAGTTACAAATTAGCATTTAAAAACCTTGAAATTCACTGAAAAAACCATAGGTTTTAGGGACAGTTTTAGTTACTTGGACATTGCACTCGTACAAAACCCGTGAAATTCCCCGTTATAGTTAGTTCAGCTAACTATAACTCGCGCCCCAGCAATGCACTGCTGATGACGTCACATATTACATCACTCATGACATGGTCAGTGACATCACTGATGACATCACTGATGACATCTCAAATGACATCACTGATGACATCATCCAGTGACTGTGTGTTTCTGTAAAGTTTAAATATTTTTAATATATATAGGAAAAGACGTATTGAAGAATGAGTGGGTGTGTAAGTGTCTGTATGGATGATTTAGTAGGTGCGTGACTGACTATAAGTGAGTGATTTAACGTATCTTACTGAATGCATGGGTTAGTGACTAAACTGGGTGAATGTCTGTATCCGTCTGTCTGTTGCTGTGTAAGTGGCTGCATGTGTTTGTGACTAGCTAAATGAGTGTCTATATGAGTTATTGAATGCTTGTCTGAGTATCTGTATGGGTGCCTGAGTGTTTGTGTGGGAGGGGTGTGTGCAACTCTGTGCATAGATGTGTGAGTGGGTGATTCACTGGGTGGATGGTTTCAAGAGTGCATCTGTGATAGACTGTATGGGTGGGTAAGTGTGTGTAAGAGTGTGTTAGTGAGTGAATGTATGTCCCAGTGGTACATGTGTGAGTAAGTACATATGTGAAAGGCAGTATATATGTGTGTTGGAGTATATAAATAGCTATAAGCAAGAGTGAGTGATTGTGATAGTGGCTGTATGGATGAGTGTGTGCTTGTATCTGTGATTGTATAAGAGCGTAACAATGTGCTACTATTTGTATGAGTAAGTGAGCTGGTGTGTGTATAACTGTATAGGTGAGTAAATGGCAGTGTGTTTAATTATTTGCATGACTGACTAGGTGTGTGAGTATCTCTATGGATGAGTGGCGTTGTTTGAGTGTCTATATAGGAGTAAGAGTGCATATGATAGTCCTGTACTGAGTGACCGTAAGTATGAGTGACTGTACGGGTGAGTGAGTGGATGTGTGTGTGTAGACCTAAGAATCAGTGAGTGGGTATGTAGTTATTGGTGTTGGAGTGTCTATGGTTTTGCGAATGGCAGTCTGTAATTTAGAGTGGGTGTATCAAAAGTTATATTAGGGTGTGAGGAGGTGCATCAGATTATCACGTGGATGATGTCATCAGTGATGTCATTTGAGATGTCATCAGTGATGTCATCAGTGATGTCACTGACCATGTCATGAGTGATGTAATATGTGACGTCATCAGCAGTGCATTATGGGCGCGAGTTATAGTTAGCTGAACTAACTATAACGGGGGAATTTCACGGGTTTTGTACGAGTGCAATGTCCAAGTAACTAAAACTGTCCCTAAAACCTATGGTTTTTTCAGTGAATTTCAAAGGTTTTTTAAATGCTAATTTGTAACTATAACGTGTCTGAAACCTATGGTTTTTCAGTGAATTTCAAAGGTTTTTTAAATGCTAATTTGTAACTATAACGTGTCTGAAACCTATGGTTTTTTCAGTGAATTTCAAAGGTTTTTTAAATGCTAATTTCTAACTATAACGTGCCTGAAACCTACGGTTTTTTCAGTGAATTTCAAAGGTTTTGTAAATGACAATTTTTAAATGTATTAATTGTTATATTAATTTTTTTCATACTGATTTACTACATTTTTAGAAACAATTTTTTTTTACATATTGTATTTTTAAATTACATTGTAATTACATTATACATTACATTACAAAAAATACTTTCTCAGAATGAATTACTTTAGTTTAAATACTTTGCAGATAGGCAATAGACTTTTAAGTACAGTAGTTACAGTTGTTGCAATGGGCAACACATTTTCAAACACAATGCAACATTCAGCTCAATGTGAATTTCTAGTTAAATGCAATTAGTTACTTTATGGATTACTTTTGTAACCACAGGACTGGATCCTAGATTCAGTCCTGCTACATCTCCTGTAAACAGTTGAGTAAAAGCGTTTTGGTTACAGTCGTGATTTTTAAGGAATATTATTGTATTTTAAAAGTTGACACTTAGAAACTTTTTCTCATAGAATCACCAATGTTATCCTATGGAAGGAAAGTCACTTAGCAGGTAAAAACTGTTATCAGTTACTTTTTCTTACTCAGTGTTGGATCCTGGATCCAGCACTGGTGCATCTCCTGTAAACAGTTGAAAAAATGCGTTTAAGTCATACAGGCGATTTTTAAGGAATATTTGTAGTTTGTGAAAATCAACACTTTGAAACTTTTTGCTGAAAACCAGTCAATCTTAGCCTATGAAGGAAATTCAAGTTACCGGTAAGTACGGTTAAAATTACTTTTGAGGATCAGTACTGGGCTGAAAGATGCAGCACTGAGGTCTCTCCTGATAACAGGTGAGTAAATCGGAATTCGTATTTCGGCTGATTTTAGAGGAATATTTTAAAGTTCCAAAACTCCACACTTAGAAGAATTTCCAAGTGAAACCAGTCAATGTTAGCCTATGAAAGGAAATTCAAGTTACTGGTAAGTACGGTTAAAATTACTTTTCAGGACCAGTACTGGGCTGAAAGATGCAGCACTGAGGTCTCTCCTGATAACAGGTGAGTAAATCAGAATTCGGATTTCGGCTGATTTTAGAGGAATATTTGTATGTTTCAAAAATCAACACTTAGAAACTTTTTCAGCAAAAAGCAGTCAATGATATCCTATGGAAGGAAATTCAAGTTACTGGTAAGTACGGTTAAAATTACTTTTGAGGATCAGTACTGGGCTGAAAGATGCAGCACTGAGGTCTCTCCTGATAACAGGTGAGTAAATCGGAATTCGTATTTCGGCTGATTTTAGAGGAATATTTTAAAGTTCCAAAACTCCACACTTAGAAGAATTTCCAAGTGAAACCAGTCAATGTTAGCCTATGAAGGAAATTCAAGTTACCGGTAAGTACGGCTAAAATTACTTTTCAGGACCAGTACTGGGCTGAAAGATGCATCACTGAGGTCTCTCCTGATAACAGGTGAGTAAATCGGAATTCGTATTTCGGCTGATTTTAGAGGAATATTTTAAAGTTCCAAAACTCCACACTTAGAAGAATTTCCAAGTGAAACCAGTCAATGTTAGCCTATGGAAGGAAATTCAAGTTACTGGTAAGTATGGTTAGAATTACTTTTCAGGACCAGTACTGGGCTGAAAGATAAAGCACTGAGGTCTCTCCTGATAACAGGTGAGTAAATCGGAATTCGTATTTCAGCTGATTTTAGAGGAATATTTGCACAATGGTGAAGGGAGGGGGCGGGCCTGAGGTGACATCTGTGCAAACGCACCCCGTTGCGCGTTTTAAGTTGGGGGATTAAGTCCCCTTGAATACTGAGGGTCCCTAGGGGCCAACTAGCCCACCAGGAACCTCCAATATGCGCCAGGGGCTGCGTTGCAGAGACGTGTAGAGAGGCCACACCCCTTTTACACCTCTCTGCAACGCAGCTCTGTGGCACTTTCTGGATGTACCTGTTGGGCTAGTTGGCCCCCAGGGACCCTCAGGATTGAAGGGGATTTAATTCCCCATCTTAAAACGCGCCACAGGGCCTGTTTGCACACATGTCACCTGAAGCCCCGCCCTCCCTTCACCACTGTGCAAACGCGCCCCGTGGCACGTTTTAAGTTGGGGGATTAAGTCCCTTGAATCCTGAGGGTCCCGGAGTCCAACTAGCCCACCATATACCTCCAAAAAGCACCACAGAGCTGCGTTGCAGAGAGGTGTAAAAGGGTGTGGCCTCTCTACACGTCTCTGCAACGCAGCCCCTGGCGCATATTGGAGGTTCCTGGTGGGCTAGTTGGCCCCCAGGGACCCCCAGTATTCAAGGGGAATTGTTCCCCTCTGCAAACGCGCCAGGGGGCGCGTTTGCAGAGTGGTGAAGGAAGGGGGCGGGCCTGCGGGCCCGATCGTTTTTTTTAATTTTTTTTTTTTGTCCTCTGAAGGGGGCTGTGTGGCCCCCTTCCTTTTTCCTGTTTTTATGCCCTGGGGACCCCATCCCCCAGGGCCTTACCCCTTTTTTAAATTTTTAATTAAAAAAAAACGGGAAGGGGCCGCGTGGCACCCCTTCCCTGGGCCTGTATTGGCCCCGGGGACCCCATCCCCCGGGGCATGGCCTTTTTATTTTTATTCTTTGGAGGGGGCTGTGTGGCCCCCTCCTCTGGCCATTTAAGGCCCCGGGGACCCCATCCCCGGGGCCGGCCTTTCCATTTTTTTTTTTTTTTTGATTTTTCTTTTTTGGGGAGGGGGGCCGCGTGGCCCCCCTCCTGGGCCACTACTTGCCCCGGGGACCCCATCCCCCGGGGCTGGCCCTCTCCGTTGGGGACTGTGGGGGGGTCCCCAATCCCCCCACAGTCCCGCCGGCTCCCCACGTCCCTTGGGAGCCGGCATTGCTGTTCCACATGGGGAGCAGCTGACATGCTGCTCCCCATGTGGAAAAGCAATCTGCTTTGGATATTGGAAGAGAGAGCAGGTTTCCTGCTCTCTCTTCCAATATCCAAAGCAAGTTTGCAATGACAGGACGGGAGCCGCGAGGCTCCCGTCCTGTCATTGCAAACAGCAGTGTCCCGGGGTAGGCACCCCGGGACACTGCAGGAGCCGGCCCTGGGGGGTGGTGGTCCCCAGGGCCATCAAGGGCTCCAGGAGGGGGCCGCGCGGCCCCCTCCCATTCAGTGCACAGCCCCGGGGAGGTGGTGGTCCCCGGGCTCTGGGGTCCGTAACGGACCCCCATATTTAAATGTTTAGTGCCCCGGGGAGGTGGCCCCCTAGGTCTGCTCAGGGGGTCCCACAAGGACCCCCTGGGTAGAAAAAAGCATTTTAAAAAAAAAAAAAATCGGCAGGATGCGCTCAGGGAGCGCGGATCCTGCAAAAAAAAAAATCAAAGCGCGGTCTCCCGCGCTCGATAGCTAATTTGCCCCCGGGCGGGCCAAGGCCCGGGGGCATGGTGGGGGGGTTTAAATTTAATGTGGGGGCCTCTAAGGCCCCAAGCCCCGGGGACCGCCACCCCCGGGGCTTAAGAAAATAATGGTGCGGGAGGGCTCTTGCCCTCCCGCAGCCCCGGGGACCGCCACCCCCGGGGCTTCTTTTTTTCAAAACATTTTTTGACCTGTGTGGGGGGGCTCCAGCCCCCCACACGCCCCGGGACCGCCACCTCCCGGGGCTGTGAAATAGTTGGTAGGGGGCCGCGCGGCCCCTCCTGGAGCCCTTGATGGCCCTGGGGACCGCCACCCCCAGGGCCGGCTCCTGCAGTGTCCCGGGTGCCTACCCCCGGGACACTGCTGTTTGCAATGACAGGACGGGAGCCTCGCGACTCCCGTCCTGTCATTGCAAACTTGCTTTGGATATTGGAA
The DNA here is from genome assembly GCA_963921515.1 of Calotriton arnoldi. Classification (NCBI taxonomy): domain Eukaryota; kingdom Metazoa; phylum Chordata; class Amphibia; order Caudata; family Salamandridae; genus Calotriton; species Calotriton arnoldi. The sequence continues at coordinate 59,376 of CAWUFW010008089.1, forward strand.
GCGAGAGCAGGAAACCTGCTCTCGCTTCCAATATCCAAAGCCAATTGCTTTTCCACATGGGGAGCAGCATGTGGAAAAGCAATGCCGGCTCCCGTAGGACACGGGGAGCCGGCGGGACTGTGGGGGGTTTGGGGACCCCCCCACAGTCCCCAATGAGAGGCCAGGCTCGGGGGATGGGGTCCCCGGGGCCATAAGTGGCCAGGGAGGGGTGCCACGCAGCCCCCACCCCAAATTATAAAAAATAAAAAAAGGGCAAGGCCGGCCCCGGGGGATGGGGTCCCCGGGGCCTTAAATGGCCTGAGGAGGGGGGCCACGCAGCCCCCCTCCAAATAAAAAAATAAAAAAATTGAGGGCATGCCCCAGGGGATGGGGTCCCCGGGGCCAATACAGGCCCAGGGAAGGGGGGCCATGCGGCCCCCTTCCCGTTTTTTTTTTTAATTTAAAAAAAAAAAAAAATGCTCAGGCCCCGGGGGATGGGGTCCCCGGGGCCAAAAGTGGCCAAAGGAAGGGGGCCCACGCAGCCCCCTCCCATTAAAAAAATAAGAAAAAAAAAAACGACCGGCATTGTGCCGGAGGCCCCGCCCCTCCCTGCAGTACTCTGCAAACGCGCCCCTGGCGCGTTTTAAGAAGGGGAAGTAATTCCCCTTGAATACTGGGGGTCCTGAGGCCAACTAGCCCACCAGGAACCTCCAGTATGCACCAGGGCTGCGTTGCAGAGAGGTGTACAGAGGCCACGCCCCTTTACACCTCTCTGCAACGCAGCTCTGTGGCGCTTTTAGAAGTACATGGTGGGCTAGTTGGACTCCAGGGACCCTCAGGATTCAAGGGGACTTAATCCCCCAACTTAAAACGCGCCACGGGGCGCGTTTGCACAGTGGTGAAGGGAGGGGGCGGGGCTTCAGGTGACATGTGTGTAAACAGGCCCCGTGGCGCGTTTTAAGATGGGGAATTAAATCCCCTTCAATCCTAAGGGTCCCTGGGGGCCAACTAGCCCACCATGTACTTTTAAAAAGCGCCACAGAGCTGCGTTGCAGAGAGGTGTAAAAAGGGGCGTGGCCTCTGTACACGTCTCTGCAACGCAGCCCCCTGGCGCATACTGGAGGTTCCTGGTGGGATAGTTGGCCCCCAGGGACCCTCATGATTCAAGGGAACTTAATCCCCCAAATTAAAACGCGCCACGGGGCGCGTTTGCACAGATGTCACCTCAGGCCCCGCCCCCTCCCTTCACCATTGTCAAATATTCCTCTAAAATCAGCCGAAATACGAATTCCGATTTACTCACCTGTTATCAGGAGAGACCTCAGTGCTGCATCTTTCAGCCCAGTACTGATCCTGAAAAGTAATTTTAACCGTACTTACCAGTAACTTGAATTTCCTTCCATAGGATATCATTGCCTGCTTTTTGCTGAAAAAGTTTCTAAGTGTCGATTTTTGAAACATACAAATATTCGTCTAAAATTGGCCGAAATACGAATTCCGATTTACTCACCTGTTATCAGGAGAGACCTCAGTGCTGCATCTTTCAGCCCTGTACTGATCCTGAAAAGTAATTTTAACCGTACTTACCAGCAACTTGAATTTCCTTCCATAGGATATCATTGACTGGTTTCACTTGGAAATTCTTCTAAGTGTGGAGTTTTGGAACTTTATAATATTCCTCTAAAATCAGCCGAACTACGAATTCCGATTTACTCACCTGTTATCAGGAGAGACCTCAGTGCTGCATCTTTTAGCCCAGCACTGACCCTGAAAAGTAATTCTAACCGTACTTACCAGTAACTTATATTTCCTTCCATAGGAATCCATTGTCTGGTTTTCAGCAGAAAAGTTTCAAAGTGTCAATTTTCACAAATTACAAATATTCCTTAAAAATCGCCTGTATGACTTAAACGCATTCTTTCAACTGTTTACAGGAGATGCACCAGTGCTGGATCCAGGATCCAACACTGAGTAAGAAAAAGTAACGATAACACTACTTACCTGCTAAGTGAATTTCCTCCCATAGGATAACATTGGTGATTCTATGTGAAAACGTTTCTAAGTGTCAACTTTTAAAATACAATAATATTCCTTAAAAATCACTACTGTAACCAAAACGCTTTTACTCAACTGTTTACAGGAGATGTCCCAGGACTGAATCTAGGATCCAGTCCTGTGGTTAGAAAAGTAATCCATAAAGTAACTAATTGCATTTAACTAGAAATTCACATTGAGCTCAATGTTGCATTGTGTTTGAAATTGTGTTGCCCATTGCAACAACTGTAACTACTGTACTTAAAACTCTATTGCCTATTTGCAAACTATTTAAACTAAAGTAATTCATTCTGAGAAAGTATATTTTGTAATGTAATGTATAATGTAATTACAATGTAATTTAATAAATAAAATATATAAAAATAAATAGTTTTAAAAAATGTAGTAAATCAGTATAAAAAAAATAAATATAACAATTAATACATTTAAAAATTGTCATTTACAAAACCTTTGAAATTCACTGAAAAAACCATAGGTTTTAGGGGCGTTATAGTTAGAAATTAGCATTTAAAAAACCTTTGAAATTCACTGAAAAAACCATAGGTTTCAGGTACGTTATAGTTAGAAATCAGCATTTAAAAAACCTTTGAAATTCACTGAAAAAACCATAGGTTTCAGACACGTTATAGTTAGAAATTAGCATTTAAAAACCTTTGAAATTCACTGAAAAAACCATAGGTTTTAGGGACAGTTATAGTTAGTTGGACATTTCACTCGTACAAAACCCGTGAAATTCCCCTGTTATAGTTAGTTCAGCTAACTATAACTCGTGCCCCCGCAATGCACTGCTGATGACGTCACATATTACATCACTCATGACATGGTCAGTGACATCACTGATGACATCACTGATGACATCTCAAATGACATCACTGATGACATCATCCACGTGATAATCTGATGCACCTCCTCACACCCTAATATAACCTTTGATACACCCACTCTAAATTACAGACTGCCATTCGCAAAACCATAGACACTCCAACACCAATAACTACATACCCACTCACTGATTCTTAGGTCTACACACACACATCCACTCACTCACCCGTACAGTCACTCATACTTATGGTCACTCAGTACAGGACTATCATATGCACTCTTACTCGTATATATAGACACTCAAACACCGCCACTCATCCATAGAGGTACTCACACACCTAGTCAGTCATGCAAATAATTAAACACACTGCCATTTACTCACCTATACAGTTATACACACACCAGCTCATTTAATCATACAAATACTACCACATTTTTACGCTCTTATACAATCACTGATACAAGCACACACTCATCCATACAGCCACTATCACAATCACTCACTCTCGCTATAGCTATTTATATACTCCAACACACATATATACTGCCTTTCACATATGTAGTTACTCACACATGTACCACTGGGACATACATTCACTCACCAACACACTCTTTCACACACTTACCCACCCATACAGTCTATCACAGATGCACTCTTGAAACCATCCACCCAGTGAATCACCCACTCACACATCTATGCACAGAGTCGCACACACCTCTCCCACACAAACACTCAGGCACCCATACAGATACTCAGACAACCATTCAATAACTCATATAGACACACATGTAGCTATTCACAAACACATGCAGCCACTTACACAGCAACAGACAGACGGATACAGACATTTACCCAGTTTAGTCACTAACCCATGCATTCAGTAAGATACGTTAAATCACTCACGTATAGAGTCAGTCACGCACCTACTAAATCATCCATACAGACACTTATACACCCACTCATTCTTCAAAACGTCTTTTCCTATATATATTAAAAATATTTAAACTTTACAGAAACACACAGTCACTGCATGATGTCATCAGTGATGTCATTTGAGATGTCATCAGTGATGTCATCAGTGATGTCACTGACCATGTCATGAGTGATGTAATATGTGACGTCATCAGCAGTGCATTGCGGGCGCGAGTTATAGTTAGCTGAACTAACTATAACAGGGGAATTTCATGGGTTTTGTACGAGTGAAATGTCCAACTAACTATAACTGTCCCTAAAACCTATGGTTTTTTCAGTGAATTTCAAAGGTTTTTTAAATGCTAATTTCTAACTATAACGTGTCTGAAACCTATGTTTTTTTCAGTGAATACATGGTATATATATATATATATACATATATATACACATACAAACACATGCATATATACATACATATTATACATACATACATATGTGTATAAATTTGTAATTATTTTAAATAGTGTTTAAATGTTTGCAGTTGAGTTGTTTTATTTATTTTGTGTTGATTAGAGTTTTTTTGGGGGGTGCATCATATTTCTTTTAGTTAAGTAAAATGATTATTAAGTTACATTTTTATATATGTTTTTAATGTTTACTTCATATTTTGTTTATTGTAAAATGTAGTTGTTTTTATGGTATGTAATTAAAATATATTTATTTTGGGAATATTAATGTAGTCAATATTGTGTTTGTCAATATTTTTGACCATACATATGTTTCTTTAATGGATATGCTATTTATGTTTCTGATATTTGTGTTTTCGATACTGGTGAAAATTGATATTTTTAAAGGCAACATGTTTGTTCTCAACTTTTGGGTTTTTATTAATTAAGTATAGGAAGGCCATATTTTTGTGATCAATATTTTTTTGAATATTAGTGTGAATTGATATTGTCTGCATCGATATTAATTCATTGATCTGCATCCAAAGATTCTGGGGTATTGATCTCTCTTATTTGGTTTGGTTCCTATCACTATTTGAATTAACTCTACATTTTCCAATTCTACCTCCATAATTTCTATTTGTTTTGAAGAACACTCAAAGCACCTTTCAAGATCCAATGCAATCACAGTATCCATGGTTCATCACGTGGAATCTATTGAGGCTGCCTGAAGTTTAACTACAGCTTTGTCCTTGCATACACAAGCTTTATTGGCCTACTAGGCCATACAATTCATAAGTCAGAGTGGACTTCTGTGCTAACTGGTGTGTACATAAGACATCCAGGCGCATATTTACTTACATTTCATGCAATGCATAGCAACAAGCAAACTTGCTGCGCTGGTTTGCGTGAAAGGGACAGCAGAAATGTGCCATATCTACTGAAAGATGGTGCATTTCTGCCATCTCCCAGTGCTAGTGCACTGTATGATGCCTAGTGGCAACACAGCCACCCTTGCGCGATGATGCGGGGGTGCCTGCAATACAGGCAGGACTGTTTTTGTGCAGGAAGGGATACCTTCCTGCACAAAACAATCTTTAAAGGCAGGTTCCACTTTTTATGCGAACTGCAGAATGCAGCACAAATAGAAAGAGGAAGTAATGAGAAGAAATAAAGATATTTCTCCTCATTACGTCTGGTTCAGGGAGGCATATCATGTTGACACATTCCCAAGTTTACACGCCTTAGTAAATCTTGGAATGCATCAAAATCCATAGGCGGATGCATGGGAACCCCCATGTTCCTCCCATAAAATGTCTCTCTGAAGCAAAGTAAGGCAAGTCAGTGCAATGTGCTGCCTTGCATTACTTTGTATTCACTATACCACGTAAAGTGGCTTTGCGTGGCTTAGTAAATGCTACAAAGGATTTTGTGATGGGGCTGCACCACAAAAGGGACACAACCCCAACGCAAAACCTTAGCAGATCTGCGCTCTAATTTCTTTTGAATGGGACTTTGAGCTTTTAGACAAATGCATTAAGATTCTAATTTTGTGTTTCAGGGTGAAAACTTTGTTTTTATTGAAAAAATCCTGCCACATAGTAACTAATTTCCGTTTTTCCTTTTCAGGTGAACATTAATTAGTCGATGTTAAAAGAACTTGTGTGAATCTTTCATTTTGCTGTTTATTGAGTGGCAGTTGGTTAACCAATCTCCTTTACCCAAGTTGCACTTCGATGTGGGAGGTGATGTTGATTCTGAATCTGATTCAGAAAGGCATATAATGATGCCTTTCTATAATGATACTTTCTGCAAAGCTCCTCATTCCAATATTTATGTTAAGGCTCTTTATACCAAAGGTAAGTAATTCACTCTTACAAGGAATAGCTGGAAGCCCTAAATGTAATTAAGTCAGTATTGAAGTACCATATTACCAGGTAATTTGGAATAAATTAGGTATTATGCTTTTTACAGGAATATTAAATAAGAACTAGTTTAAGAATGTCTTGATCATCTCAAATGGTCATCTTATTTTGTAAACCTAATGCCCGTGTTGTTTCAAACTCTCTAGCCTGTGGGTTTGCTGTATTTTGCTGATTTAACTGTGTGTAACCCACCAATGTTACTAAGGCCTCCAAAGACTTTGAGAGGAAATACTTTGATCCGCAAATTATCTAGAAATTTTTCTTTCCGCATATTTTATTGCAAGTTGGTTGATCGTGCCTGCATGATGGCTCGGCAGTCAATATGGTTTAATGTAGCATTACGTTAGCCTCAATTTTTTTTGTTGCTTCCACTTCCAAATTACCACTTACCAGACACTGAGGTTTGAGTGGATGCCCTTGGTTCATTTTGGGTATTTGTCTGGCTTCTTTTACCTTTTCATTATTTCTCTTGATCAGCGTACATGTGTGGTTTGTATACACTCACAATATGGGTATGATTTCTGGCATACATTTCTCTTAGTAATCATTAAGTCCCAGAGTTTCTGGGAAGCCCAGTTTGTTCAGGCCTGTCTGTTTTCAATTCCAACAAAAAAAGTGTAAAGAACAATACTACGGTCCATATCTTTAAAGAAATTGGAACTTTCCGCCTCTGTTTGCTTAGGAAAATCCACATTTCATTCTGGTTTCTTTTTCTGTGAAAGTTTAATTTGATTCTTCTCGCACCTCTTTGTTAGCCCTTTTATATGTTAACACAAAGATTTCCAGGGACGGCCTCTATTTAGCAGGGGTGGAGGGGCGGGGGTCTGTGGGGTGGTAAATGAAAAAGAAAAAAAAACACTTACCTGCAGGCCGGCCGGCCGCTGCCTCTCGCTCCTCTTCGGCTCCTCGACAGCAGGAACCAGGAAGCACCCTGGCTCCTGACTTCCCAAGCCAATCACATTGCTGCAATGCAGCGCTCAGACGGGTAATGGGAGCCTAGGCATGTTCTCCACCCAAGCTGTAATGCAGCTTGAGTGGAGAACATACAAAGTGCGCATGACAGTTTGACCGGCCCAAGACGGCCGGCCAAACATTCATGCACACTTGGAGTGAACAAACCAATCCTCCCCCTGGCCCCTGCTCTGTCAGCCCCGCCCTGCACCAGGAAACAGAAAACTAAAATGATATAACATTGGTTATTATCATTTTAGTTTTCCTTTAACTACTGCTTGCAGAGCAGTGGGGCGACTCTCCTCTGCCTTAGCGGAGGAGCCGCCGCTGAAGGTTTCACCTGTGTCTGGTTTTTCAGGAATCCTGATTTTCTGACCAAGCTGTGTAACAACAGCACACTTCATTGTTAAAGAATAGATTTGCAAATTGAAACAAAAATAAACTTAGATACGTTATCTGGTGCCTCGTGGCCATTAGGGAGATGTGCTTTTCAAAGTAGATGGTATTGAAAAATACGAGGGGGCCTTTTAGGTAATTTACAAGCTAACACGAATATATAACCTTAGGAAGATTAATTTGGTTAAAACGAGTCCAAACCTTTGAAGTTGGCATCATCTAATGCTTTTCCATTAAAATACTATAAAGCTAGGTTTGAAAAGAAGCTCCGAGCTAATGCATCTGTTAGAATGTACATAAATGACTTAATAATGGCTTCGTGCGGTGCATTTTTCAGACAGTGAGATGAATACTGTCCCTGTACTCTTTATGAAGAATTCCTACAATTTAGATTACAATGTCTGCTGAAAGTAGCTTTTAGCAAAAAACTGAATGTGCTTTTCAATAACTTCTAATAACCATTACACTGTAGCATATTTTATGTATGTAGCATAAGACTCATAGGACTGACATGTGGCAGAAACCGTGGCCCTCATTTATGAGAACTGACACATTTTTGTGGTGAGGCAGCGATGCGTCAGAAAAACTTGCGCTGCATATAGCATTTTCAAACACCCTGGATGCCCCATTATTTACAGTACAGTGCACCACAGCATGAGGTCCTATAAGACGCCAAAATGAATGACGCCTCCTTGGGACGGCTTCCGCAGAGATAAAACGGACACATGTGAAACAAAAATGATGCTAGCCATCACATTGGAGTGCTTCATGCGTCAAAAATCCAATACAAAAAGATACATTTGAAGAAACACCACTTCTCCAAACCTCAAAAGGGAGAGATGGAGCAGGCAACAGCAGCCAGGGAATCAACCCCAACAACCCCAGCACCAGCCAGGATGTCCAGAAAGACCCCCAAGGGAAGAGGAAGACTACATTTAGTGAGGAGAATCAAATTCTGATAACAGGTGACAAAGCAAGATCATCAACTGTTTGTCACCTCCAAATTTCCATTAGGGGAAAGAGGTAATTTGTCGGTCCATAGTGGACAAGATTAACAGTGTCGGGCAAGCTTAAAGGACATTGCCAGAGTGCATCAAGTTCTGGCATGATTATAAGCCTATGACCAAGAAGAATCTGGCCAAGAACCTGAAGGCAGCCATGCAGACCGTAGGAGGAGGACCTGAGGATCAGGAGGAGCTGAAGTCCTAGGTACCCACAGGGTACCGGCAACAAGGGACAATATGACAAAAAATGTCATGCTCTGCAGCACAGCAAGCTACATTCCTTTGCTGCAGTGCCCTGAGTGTAAGGGAAAGGGATGGAATTACTCACAAGTCCAGTCATACATCATATAAATATAAGTCAAACTGCCCAGTCACATGTCAAGTTTGGCCAGTCCATGTGTAATGTGAAGCACCAGTCCAGTTTCACCTTTGTATCCTCAGACTTGTAGTGGAATGTATAACATTAGTGACCAGGACTACAAGTCCCACAATACAAAATTAAAAACCTGGACTGGAACACCACATCATGCTTTGAACCCTGCTCACACTGTCTTTGACAATGCATGACAATGAATGCCTCCTTGCACCATGAGGCTAGTGTGCTTGTCTTGAAGCCACGCAGCCAAATCATGACTGTAAAGCAATGGAATGGAATGGGGTTGCCAGAGAATTAACTCCTTATATGAAAGGCGTTTCAAATATGGTGTATGTGAAGTATCAATGCATAAAAAAATGCAAAGAGCCATAGGTACAATCACTAGCATTAAACTACCTTGCACACAGCTGTACCAATGTGGGGTGAGAGCACACAGATGTTGATTGCCATGGTACAGATCACCCTACCTCCTTTTATGCACATTTCGAAACTGGGGGTGCGGGTGGCTGCAAGTGGCGCACACCAGAGGGCCAGGAGTGCTAGTTATAAGAAAAGATGGTGTGTGAGCCTAGTGGGCCCCTGGTAGTGTAGTGCAATGTAGGTGTGGCTGAGCATAATGAACTGGCACTGTGTCTGAATGGGGAAACATTGTATAGCAAGGAGGTGAGAAGTGATGTGTGTGGACTGAAAGGTAGCCTCAGTGATATAAATGCACTGCTGTATCTGATATTGCCACACGTGTGATGCAGCTGGGAAGGGAAGCCATAGAAGAAGGCATTGGTGTTCTACAACCTACATGTGATGTGCACCTTAGTGAAGATGTAGCACCTGTCAGAAGGGATTTGGAAAGGGAATTGTCTGACTAAGCCACATATGTCAAAGCAGGAGGATGTGAAACAGGGATTTGTGAAGAAACTGGATGAGATCTGTGTCCATTATGATTGGCAGGTCTTAGTGATGTTTGGAGGGTGAGGTGTATGGGCCTAATTGGGTGGCCAACCTGGGATTGTACATATCACAGATATCATAACTACTAGCATGTGGGCCACAGCTTAAGCCATGGCCCTTAGATACAGGCAGCCATGTTGCTCAATTGCAAATGGTGACTCACATTGGGGGTGTTGGTGTCATATGAGAGTCAAATGATCATCTGTGTGCCATCAGTGTGTGACAGAAACTAGAGTCCCTAGGTCCACAAGAGGATTGGCAGAGGAGACATGTACAGCTACAAGTGAGAGTGGCTGAGTTGAGCGATGTGTGATACTCTGCAGATAAACAAATCTGGCAATTTTAAAAAAGGGTGAGCGTCAGTGGTGGTAACTTTCCTAATCTGACTGGGCCTATCCGTTCAGAGTTGGGACACGGTACCTACAATACAGAACTATGGAGAGAACAGTGTGTGTACTAAAATCTAGCATAGATCACCAATAACATTTTCAACTTTAATTGCAGTGGAAGAAACAATACCTCCTGACAGCAACCTGTCCCGGATGACCAATCAACTGGCGGTGAAATCCTGCCCCCCATGAATGTTGACACCTTTTGGCAACTCCTGGACTTCATTGGAACACCTTCTCTGGTCATAGCAAGGGGTGACAGCATTGCTGGGTCTCCAGAGAAGCTGCCCACCACAGAACATGCTCCATTCAGATTCTGAGGACCTCCAAGTTGTCTTTCAAAGGCCAGAGGTAGGAGTCCAGCAGCAGCTGGTAGATGAGAACATTGTGTGCACCCTGGAGTGAGTCTTTAGGTGCTCCAGTCCCAATAAGGACACCTTTAAGGCATTCAAAGGCACCTACCCTTCACGCTATAGAATGGACCAGTCTCTGGCTTACATTGCTGGTGTCATGAGGCAGAGCCAACAACAACAGCCCTGCCAACGTGAGGCCAGTGAGGTTGCCACCCAGCTGGAGGCCAGCTGCACTTTCCTCCAATCTATGGAGCAGAAGTAGGACTACTACTTTGCTACTATGGGTGCCTTCCACCTCAATGTTGTTGCTTTGCTGACAAGCCATAAGGGCCTTGTTAGTGCTGTGCTGCCCTTCTTGCTGGCACAGACAAATGTTGCAGAGGGCAGGGGAGCCACATCTTCAACCCTTGATGTGTGTGTGCTTCAGATGCCTCCTGCACAAACACTACCACCCTCAGGGGAGGCACATACACATCAGAGTTGGAAGATGTGAACTTCACCAATTTCCAACGGTGATCTAACCAGTAACATTTGTCTGTGCCTCTTGGCCAATTTCCCATTGGTCCTGTGTTAATTATCATGCCATCACCCTTGTCGCCTGGTACTGTTGCCTTTTTGTTTGCCCACCTGTTCAGGTCAAGTCAAACAAGCTTTATTCGGTTAAAAAAACACAACCATAAAAGCATCCTAAAAATTATAAACATCTTCACATCACAAGATGTATAATAAAATATATTTAGAAACATAAAAAATCCCAACAGCAAACGATCCCCGAAAGACCTTATACATAAAGTGCTATGTGCAGGATATCCAATTCAAGCAAGGCAATATCTCTTGTGGCTTCACTATTCTTCACAGAATATAAAATAAAGTGCATTAAGTTTAAAATTTCATCAATATATCTGGAAAGGCATAATACATAAAGTGCCATGTACAGAAAATATAATTTAAGAACATAGTCTACAACCACGGACATCATTTATCGGTGTGTGACCCATTTTCTTTATAAACAAGGGCCTCAAGATGTGAATTATTGTATCTTATTTTGATTGCCTTCTGGATGTAAACCACCACTGCATTGCAAACTCTAATGTTTGCTAGGCCACAAATATACTCAAAGGCAGTTTTATATGTGAACAGTCTCTCCTTTAAAAACAATGGTTGTAAGAGACTCTTCCTAATATCACTATAAATACTGCAGAATAAAATAAAATGCAACGTTGTCTGGTCTGATTTCCCATCACATGGGCACTTCGGAAGATTATGATTCCACTTGCCCTTCGTTGGAAAATCTATTAAAAAGTGGGCTAATCCCATTCTTAGTCTAGTAAGATAAAATCCATGTTTTGTGTTTGTGACCTGTAATAAATAATATTGTATCCCCGTCCCAGAGGTCCTATCCAAGTATGCCTTGGTCATTGGTTTCGAGTTTGCATCAACGTCCCTTAACCAATTCTGTGATTCCATTAAACTAATCTTCACATTTTTTTTGTCTTACTCCAGTATTTGGGAGGGATTGTTAAGATCAATATTTGTGACACATTCATTTAAAAGATTTTTAATATACATCAGCCATGGGATTTTTTTCCCATGGTCGAGTGCAGCGCAGTCCTTAATGACATCCTGTGTAAACTTTGTACCTTCCTTATTCCATATCCCGTACCAGGCATTTAAACTTACTGTACTTATAAAATCATTATTATAAGAGGTTCCAACTCTTTGTGCACACTATATATAGGAGTAGAGTTGGGTACAGCTAACAGCCTTCGTAAGAAGATGTTTTCTTGGGTCTGTAGGATTGCACAATGTGCCGCTCCCCATAGTGCTGCACCATAACAGATTCCAGTGAGGCACTTGCTCTTATATAGTGTCATGATTTCCCTAATAGGTTTATTACCCATTTTTTTTGAGAATCTGAAAATTGCCTCAGTTATCCTAATAAATTTTAATTGACAATGTTCAATGTGGGCTCCCCAGTGTCCCTTTGCTGTAAATACTAGTCCTAGATATACAAAAGAATTTGTTACTGCAATAGGGACACTATTTACGTGGTGGGTCCTAGTTTTTACTTTTCCTTGCCCACACACCATCGTAAATGTCTTATTCAAGTTAAGTACTAAATCCTTTTCATGCATAAATTCTGCAAATTTTTCAATGAGGGTCTGAAGCCCATTCGCAGTTCTCGATAAAAGAACTGCGTCGTCCGCATAGAGTAAAGTCGGGACAGCACGTTTGCCTACTCTAGGGACATCAACGTTTAGCTTTTGCAAACTTTCATCTACTCCATTTATGTATAAGGAAAAAAGGAGTGGGGTGAGCACGCACCCCTGCCTAATTCCCCGTGTTACCCTGAAACTAGTGGTGCACTCTCCCTCTGGCCCATATCGAACTCTTGTGCTCAAACGGCTATATATTTGTGAGAGGTATATGATGATATCATTTGGTGCACCCATATGAATCAAAGTTTGCCATAACTTCGCATGTTTACTAGGTCGAAAGCACTAGTAAGGTCGACAAAACAGAGATGTAAATGGCCCTTTTTTACAATTGTATATTTACTAATCAGTAAGTGCAAGTTGATACATTGTTCAATTGTCCCTATCAGGATTCTGAAGCCATATTGTGATTCAGTGAGGATATTATTTTCATCTGCCCATATTTCCAACCTCTCCAACAGTATCCTACCCATCAATTTTGAGGTTGTGTCAAGGAGGGAAATAGGGCGATAGCATTTGGCGTCGCTTCTATTGCCCTTTTTAAAAATTGGGACAATTATACTTTCGGTCCATGTACTTGGTATCAAGCCCCCCGCAATAGTATTAAAAACTTTTTGTAAAAGTGGGGCCCAAAAACCCATATCAAATTTAAAAATGCCTATTGGAACCCCATCGACACCAGGTACCTTTCCATTTGCACTTCTTTCTAGTGCCAGTGTGACTTCATCCAGGGAAATAGGGGCCAAATTTGGAGGGTCAAAAATTATAAAGTTGCCCACCTGTTAATCTGATCCATTTGTGGACTGTTGATGAGGCCTACCTTCCCTAATGGCAATTTGGACCTCCTCCTCACTGGATTAGGCTCTCCTCGACATGTCACATGACATATCCCACAAGGACTCTGTCTTGACATCATTTGTCTCTCAAACAATGTTGGTGTTGTTGCTGCGAAAACGGCTACTTTGAATTAGCATATGAGCACACCTGTAAATAAATGCACTACCATGAATCTATGAGGTGTCTGTCTGTTGCAGATAGGACTAACTCAACCATGGTAGATGTATATCCAAAATCCTCTTCCTAGCATTCAAGTAAATAGTGAAACTGTCCCTATCACATGCTCTGGTTGGACATGGCCAAGCATGGTATACCTCCACTGACATGGCATTAAGTTGGAACTCTCTTGAAACTATTGAACGCCATGGTCTGACAATAGGCATCGGTGCCTTGAGGACCACTCAGTGAAAAAGGCCAACTATTCACTGATTTGCAGAACTGCACAAATTGGGACCTGTGAGGCATCTGAGTCAATCACACATTTTAATACATCCACAGATCTCTTGCTCAGTTCTCTTTACAATGTCATCATGCAAACATGTCAGCCTCAATGCTTAAGCTGAAATATTCTATTAAGTACTATCATTATGCATGCACTGGCAATATGCAGATACTAATGGCCAAACTCCTTCTATAAAGCATCATGTCTAGGCCACTCAAGGATGAAGAACTACAGTGCTTTAGTTTGGATGTCATTAAGCATGTACTATAACTACTTGGGGGCCGATTCCGATCTCGGCCGGTAGTGCTCCGAATCGGATTCGGATTTACCGGATCCGATTCGGAGCCCTGTTTCCCGACCGAATCGTACGCGGGTCCGGCCGAGCGAGTACGATGCAAGCTCCCGCGAAATCGCCGACCGACCCGTACGCGGCTTCAACACGCTCCGACCGACTCACACGGACACGACTCGCACCGCGCTATGGAGACGTTTCCCGGCCGGGTAAGTACGATGCGCGCCGCAAGCAGTCCGACCGACTCACGCCGTCCGGCTCGAAAGAGCTGTCGGAGCCGGACTTTGGGGGTCCGCGTCGGACCCCCCTGTACGCGTAGGCGTGGAAGTCGCACACAGGGGGGACCCATGGGTCCCCCTACCTGTGCATGTACGCCGCGATGCGCATGGACGCGTACCCACTGTAGGGGGCGCCCTTGTTCGCCTCGCACCCATTGAGTCAATGGGAGCCCGCGTACGCGTTGTACGACCGGCTCCCATTGACTTCAATGGGAGTCCGACCGAATCGAGTCCGATAGCATGCGAATGCATCGTACTCGTCCGGTCGGACTGCTAGGGTCCGATTCGGTCGGAATTCTCTCCGGGTCCGGCTCAATCGGAGAGATTTCTGGCCGGAATCGGAATCGGCCCCTAAGTATTTGGGGTACTGTGTCAAATGTTAAATGGTGCAGTAAGGCACACTGGGATATGTAGGGACATTGTGTTGCTTTGGCCCTGAGAGCCCTCACATACATTGAGTGTGAATGTAACCACATGTGACATCAGTTGTACTATATACACACATAACAATATAGAGGTGCCAGACCACAGACCCTGGAACCAAGCTACATATCCCTAGGCTAAGAAGAAACATCAGACAATTGTCTATTCTAACTTAGAAAGTAGTTGCACAAATTCACATGTAGGAAGTGCCAAACTTAGCAAGCACTTAGTGCTAAGGATGATTGATGTTTCCAGGCTGGTGGGGGCTACTTTCATGTATACAAACCAGCAAACAACAATGATGTACTAGTACAATGATGCATGGGTGAGTACATAAGTGTCAGGCACTAGTGTGTGTCTCAACACAACCATGATTAGGGTGACAGATCCATCCCTACCATACATGTAGCATAACTTACACACACATTGCTACAGTAGGTGACAATCTATGTTGGGCTGTGCATCATTCACACAAAAAATACCACTTCCAGTATCCAAAGATTGTTGAAGATCCCTTAAGTGACTCTATTGCAACATTGACTAACTCTTGTCCATAGGCGTCTCACAAAGATACACATATCTACAAACACAACACTGCAGGGAATCCCAACATCATGTGCTCAAATCAACCTAAGCAAATATGACAACTCCTACCCAGTAAATCAATACGCAGCTGTGAAAGTAGAAAAATATATTTTATATAAGAAATTGTTATTGTCACTAACTAAATATACCTACCCTACACTAACTAACACTATCTAACCTAAACCTAAACTAACTAACCCTACCTATCCTACACTAACTTACACTAACTAAACTAAGTCTATACTAACTTAACCTACCTATCCTACATTAACTTACCTTTACATTACCTTAACCTACCTAAATGTAGCTTAATCTATGCTATACATATACCACAACAGACATGTTAAACATCAACCCCCCACCCCCCCTTAACACAAATAGGCAGACAATGCAAACATAAACTACACCTATACATAAACTAACTACACACACTAGCATAAACAAATATATATTTTTGGTGGTTTTTTTAAATATATATTACATACACATCAACCCCCTCCCACTAAAATCTAGGAAAACACTTAGCTATAAAAACATTTAAAATATAAAACCTACCTACACTAAACCTATCCTAAACACTAACTTATTCTATGCCTACCTATCTAATAAACTATTAACTCATTTTAAAGCCCCCCCAATAAGGTCCAAAACAAAGTTCACACAAGTTGAGATATCTGAAGCAGGGCCTCCTCAATTGTGTTCTGCCATCTCCGCAGAGTAAACGACACACAAATGATGGACGAAATGCAGAACACATCAAAACATTCACCCCCTGTCAAGAGATCTGGGTTGAATCCATTGTTCTTTTGCTCACCATACCACCCCAGTTTAGACCCAGCAATATGCAAATCAGTCTTGACCCTATTCCTTATGAGAACAGCCCAGCCTGAACTGCCAAGCCAGGTCCTCCCTGGACCAGAAACAAGCATCCTGGGACTGTTTTTGGGGTAACACTCCTCATCAGCCAAGCTATCTTAAATCCAGTGGCACAGTGAGTCCGGGACCCACGTCTGGGCATACCCGGCACACTTAGGGTGAGAAAGCAAAAGACACACAAATGATGGACAGAATGCAGAACAAATCAAAACATTCACCCCCAGTCAAGCGATCTGGGTTAAGTCCATTATTCTTTTGCTCACCATGCCACTCCAATTTAGACCAAGCCATATGCAAATCAGTCTTGACCCTATTCCTCATGGGAACAGTCCAGCCTGAACTGCCAAGCCAGGTCCTCCCTTGACCAGAAACAAGCAACCTGGAACCAGTTTTGGGGTAACACCACTCATCAGGCAAGCAAGCTTGAATCCAGTGGCACATTGAGCCCGGGACCAGCTCCCCCTTGATTTCCTCTAAGTTGAAGGTGATCTTCCTTAGTTCTCTTAAAATAAAATACTGAAGAGGGAGCCACTCCTCTGACTGGCCCTCCTGGCATGTGTGGTTTGAGATGTTGAGGTGGGTCTGCCTGCTGATGGTCTTGACAAATGAGGGAGATTCCATGACCCTGCTGCCTTGGCAAGTGTATAATACTTCTGCATTTTTGGTACCCCTTTACTACCATTTTGATTTGGCAGTACTGATCAATCCGCTTGTCAAATGTCTTGCAATCTTCATCTGACATGTTATGTAGGCTGGTAATGGTAAAACGTTGTTAGCACAAGCTGTGCATGTACAGGATGTGTGTGAAAATAGTCGACATTATGACACAATCATATGTGTATGACCACATCAACTCACTAAATTGAGAAGTATATATGCACAAGATACTGTCACTACATGGGCATCCCTTACTTGATAAAAAATAGAGTCTGCTGCCATCTTTGTAGGTTTACTTTATGTAAATATGCTCACAATGAGATTACACCATATCATACCTAACAATGATTCACACTCATGTTGATGTATAGATTTCATATTGGACATATGGTCCAGCGTCAGTCCTGAGTCAGTGAATTGGGTTGAGGGATTGCGTTATGCAAGTGGGCAGAGACATACACATATGTAGAAGTGGTCAAGTGGTAAAATTAAGGTAGTGTGCCTCTATGTTGCAAACCCCATCTGGAGTCACAAATGCCATCATGCTGACAACTTAGTCAGTGTTAGGTAGCCCATACATGGATATGTATATAAGTTATCTCCTTCTAAACATGACTGGGATAGCTTCAATTTTGTTGCCTCAAGCAACTGCAGGGAAATGCGACATGTGGCTTCTGGTTGACACTTGTAACCAAAAACTTGCTTAATCATATTTCAACATTTTTCAATTCATACATCATCATAAGCCTGCATTTGGCTGCACACATCATGATTTAGACAATGCTTCTCAGTAGTGTATATATGCATGCCAGAGCACACATCAGAGTAAGACCTTTGTCACATTTAATTTGGCCTCCCCTGGCACCATGACTGAGTGAGGCTCAAGTACCCTTGAAGCTGCATTACAACAGCCATACTTCACGGTAGGCCAAGAATTAGAAGTTCTAGCTATCCACATGATGATGATCAAACACATGAACAGTCACACATGTAGCCATGCTATCTGTTGTCTGTAATGGAGCATTTACATTTTGCATATTTAATATGTCCATTTAACAAACTAATGTTGCTAAAATCCATAACAAATTAGGATAGTTTATGATGGCTACCCTGATTTCACACATTAATTCTTTATTTAAAATATATTGTGTCTGCCATACTGCTACAAAGACAGTTATGTTGATGACAAACAAATGAGGTGTAACACAGGTGGCATGTTTTCCCACCCCTATGGTCAGTCAAACAGATATGTGTTTAGCTGGAGAGATCTAAAGTATGTGCCATTTCTGGGCTAAGTATGCTGCATGTCAATGTAACACATCAAGATTTGATTGATGTGATTTATCATTTTTCACTTACTCATTCTAGATTAATCATCTTGGGAGATTTTAATCTTTGGCAGAATGGTAATTATGAATTGGCCTTAAATGAACTACTACAGGCCTGTGAGAATCTTAACCTTCAACAGTTGGTGTTACACCCTACTCATCAGGGAGGACATGTTCTGGACTTAATTTTTGCCAATCATCTGGAGGTAGAGGTGGGAGAAATTCTGCCACTTTGCTGGTCAGATCATTCTTTGGTCCTTTTTTGTTAAAACCTCCCAATCTAAGTAAGACAGCTCATGTCCAGGCTAGTACCCGGAAAGGAAGGGAATGGACGAGATTGCTGAAGAATAAGAGGCTCCCACAACTTACCGAAAAAATTACTTTTGATATTAATAAACTGGTAGATGAGAACTACTCGAACCTATGCAACCAAATCACCCACACACTAGATCAATTGGTCCCGATGAAAAATATTAAAAATAGAAACAAACTGTCAGCCCCATGGTACAACGAGGAGCTAAGGTTACTTAAGAAAAAATGTAAACAGGCCGAGAGAAAATGGAGGAGGTGATATATAGAGGAAGATAAAGCTGCTCTGAAAACTGTATTGTACAGCTATAAAGGGACAATTGCTAAGGCCAAAGCTAAATATTATGAAGAAACTATCCTGCAGGCATCTAACAAAACCGGACCTCTATTTAGTATAGTAAGAGACATGTCGAACCCGGACTGTGTGAAAACTAAGACTATAGCCTCACAAGAGTTATGTGATGGCCTGTCAGTATTCTTCGAAGATAAAATTAATAAAATTATTAGTGGCCTAAATTCCAATATGGAAACAGAGATAGATAGAGAAAACGATAAGTTGGAACGAGCAATAGAAAATACTCAGAAGGAGGGAATTGATAAAGAGATCAGAGTAACCCTTGAATACTTCCCAATTCCTACAGAGGAGGAGTTTAATATATTAGCAGGTAATATCTCCTCTGGTTCTCCGTTGGACCCTCTCCCACATAAGCTATGGAAAGCTTTCCGAGTAGAGCTTTTCCCTCAGCTCTATCAAATTTGTTGCCAGTCCCTAATTAGTGGATTAGTCCCAGAATGCTGGAAAAAGGCAGTGGTGACTCCTCTGCTAAAAAAGCTACACTTGACCCCGACTGCCCATCAAATTACAGACCTATATCTCTGTTGCCATACCCGGTAAAGATCGTGGAAAGAGTGGTTAGCAAAACTCTCTCGAAATATGTAGAAGAAAACAATCTACTGGATGAAGTACAATTTGGGTTTCGTCCCGGTCATGGCACAGAAACAGCCCTGGTGACAGTTTTGGACGCTCTTAGAATGCGTGCCGACACTGGCCAAGCAGCTATATTGGTATTATTGGACATGTCGGCCGCTTTTGATACGGTCAATCATAGGACCTTGATTAAAAGATTAATGGAGGCTGGAGTTGTGGGAAGGGCACTGAACTGGTTTCGGTCGTACCTAACAGGGAGACAGCAGGCAGTGGCCATGTCACCTTTTATTTCTCACAGTAGCTATATAAAACATGGGGTCCCGCAGGGTTCAGCCATAAGTCCCATTCTCTTTAATCTTTACCTGCGTCCACTCATGTACACTATTAAATCTTTTGGTATTGAAGTGGTTAACTATGCAGATGATACTCAACTTGTCTTCTCTTTTGAAGGGAATCAAGCAGTATCACTGGATAAATTTCACAGCTGTATGCGTGAAACTGCAGGTTGGCTTAGGGAGAACTTGCTGCAATTCAATGGAGACAAGACTGAGGTTATATACTGTACAGCAAAGAAAATACCCCGTCCATTGCCAGTGGACTTCTGGCCGGTTTCTACGAACAATCCACCGCGGCCAGCCAAGACAGTGCGTAACTTGGGGGTGTTACTGGACAGTAATCTACAGCTAGAATCACAAGTGAATAAAACAGTGAATACATGTATTTCTCTACTCCGAGCTTTACGGAAAATACTCCCTCTTTTATCAATTTCGGCCAGACCCCAGGTGGTAAGGAGTATCATCATGAGTAGATTGGATTATTGTAATGCACTGCTTCTTGGAGCACCGGTGGCTCTAACAAAAAGGCTGCAAAGAATACAAACAATCGCGGCTAAGCTGGCACTAAAAAGACAACGCAGATCTTCCGCGTCGTTAGCGCTAAGGGATCTCCATTGGCTGCCTATTCTGCAAAGAATTCAATTTAAAGCACTTTGCATTGTTCATAAGGCGGCACACAAAATGGGGCCTAAACCATTACAGAGAATGTTTACTTGGTACTCCCCAGCTAGAAATCTTCGTTCCTCAGCAGCCCACCTAGTTTGTACCCCACGAGTTAAGAAAACCCGACTAGGAGGTAGATCATTTGGTCATGCAGCCGCAAAGCTATGGAATGAACTACCAAGTGAACTCAGACAGACTGACGACTTACTGCAGTTTAGAAAAAGCTAAAAACCAGGCTCTTCCCAAGAGAATAGCCTTGAGAGACCTGCTCGTGGTGATTCATAATTTTATAGCTGCACAGTGACTTAGGTAATCCCAGCGCCAGGATGCCCGTTGGGTGACAGCTGCGCTATATAAATGCAACTTACATTACATTACATTACATGTGGCATAGTAACGCACTGTGTGCCTCTGATTCCATCATAACTACCTGCACAATATACCAGCAGTGGATTTTTGAACATATTGCCTATCATCTGTACCTGTGTCCAACCCAATTATTTACATAAACAACTGACCAATACCTAGACATGCTTAGCAACACACATTTCACTGAGCTACTACATGCATTGACATTTATTAGTATAGCTAAGTGCCATTGTTGATACCAGCTAATGTGTTTATGTTAAACACGTGCAGAATCTGCAACAATTATTGTATCCAAAGCCATAAGACTATAGATACATACATTATCAAAATGCTTACATCATGTGCACCTGCTTACATACTCGCTACATTCACAATGGGAGGCTTCCTTGTTCATTTACAATTAATCTGTGGGCAGGTTGCATTGTGTTTTACACACTGACAGCAAATTGATAGTAGGTTATCATTACTTCCCAAAACACATCACAATGTTACATGTAACTTAGATCATACACAGACCTCAACATACATGTACTCATGATACTTACCTGTAGCATTGGGGTCATGGAATGAGTCCATCTCTGCCTGGGCAGATGGTCTATGTCTCCTTGGAATGTATGATTTTGAACATAGCTTTGTAAACAGTGCTGTAAGATATGCGTATAGGTACAACTTATAAACTATACTAACCCAGAATTTCATATTTAAGTAACAGCTTAGTGACAAATATCAGTTTATGGTAAAACATGCAGGCCTGTACTGGCTGCAGGACGAAGTTCAGATGTATCCATCATCAAATGGCTTAAGCATGGCTCAGGTATGTGGTGTATGTAGTTATGCTGGGCAGCATCATGTCAGACTGCATTGTACCATGACACCTAGCTGCACTTGTCTGTGTCAAAGTGAAATGGCAGGAATGTGCCATTTGGATAGCATATCATATGGCACATTTATTTTCTTTCCCCATGCGCTGGCACCATTTCAGCAGACTAGCACCAACGCAGGCACTGTTGCATGCAGAATTGGTTTGGTGCAGGAAAGGGCATATGTCTGTACATGAAAAAAATCCTGGAAGGTGTTATTATCTTCTATGTGTGCTGCAGAATGCAGCACACATAGAAAGAGGAAAAATTCAAGGATGTATAAAGAAAAAATTCATCATTGCACATTCCCTGGCGAGGTGTAAGCTTTTGATGCATCCCCAGGTATACATGCCATTGTAAAATGGGTGATGCATAACAATCCATAGGTGTTGCAGGGGATCACCCACTACAACGGCCATGGAATGGCTCCCTGATATAGAGTAAGCCAAAGCAGAAAATTATGCGGCCTTGCCTCACTCCATAACTTTTGCGCCATTCTAAGCCATGCAAAGTCACTTAGCATGGTCTGATAGACAGGGGTGAGAGGTTAGTGCCAGCGCTGCAAGTGATGCAACGACTTTCAGATTTATGCCACAAAGAACATTTGCTTTCATTATGTCCAATATTTCCTCACATTTTCATATACATCTTGAGCGTTGCGATGATTAAAAATAAATTTTATAAATGATGTGCAATGCATGCTTCACAAACATAAGAGGGAATAACCATACATACCGACACATCAGGCAATCTCCAGTCCCAAGAGGTGAATGGGATCGACCTCCTGTGCTACCACGTCAGCCCTCCTAAGCCACCAGACACTCAAACTATTTGAACTGCCCCTAAAAGAAAACCCCCAAAAAGACAAACTCTCAACAATACACTGAAAAAAACTTCATAAAACTAGACAAAAAATCAATAATGGACAACAATGACACAATTTAAAAACACAGAGCACACACAGACAAGAGCAAATGGCCACTAATCACAGACAAAGTCTCAGAAACCACCAGCACAGGCTAACAGAGAGTAAGCGAAAGTGAAAGTAACTTCACACTTCCTAGTATGCAGCCTGCCACACCCTTTGTGTCATTTCCTGCCTGAGTTGCAGCCCATTTTTTAAGAAATGCAATGTTTTTTCTGACACACCAGTAGTGAATTTGATATTGTAAACTGAATGCACAGTGCATTGGCACATATGCTGGTTTCTACAAACATTGGCCTTGATGTGAGGTTGCAGACGGCGCAACTGGTGTAATGCGCCCCGCATCAGGGGTGATAGGAGGTTTGTGTTACATGCTACTGGGCCAAAATGTGGGATGTAAGGTAGATGACAGTGAAAAACACCATATCACAGCTTGCACCCACTTCCATTGGTCCTACAGTTTAGAGGAGACAGCAGTGGTGGCTGGCACGTACCAGGGGTGGCAGGGTGGAGGACGGGGGGTAGGGGGTGAGGGGAAGGGGGTAGAGAAAACAAAAATAAAACATACATCTTCCCTGCGTCTCTCCTCGTTGTCCCTCATCTTTGTCCCTCCGGTCAGAAACTGGAAACACCCAGGCTCCCCTAAGCCAATCACAACTCTGCACAACGAGTTATTATCCGTTTATTTTTCCTTTATTTCCTCTGCTGATGCAGTGGGGCGACGCTCCGCCGCCACTGGCAGACAGGTCCCAAGGTTGGTTATGTGTGTCATTTAACTGGTCATGGTGTGCTTGTGTAATACCATCTTACATGTGACATATAGAGTGGCAATTTATTGAGAGTGTAACAATGTAATTTTTGTAATGTATATAGGCATTGAGTTAATTATCTTTATTTATTGGTTTTAAATTATTTTGGGGGTTGTTAGACCTGTCAGCCCTAGGGTGGTCTTACCCTGTTTTTTCCCTTTTGCGCCTCATTTTTGCCACCGTATTTTTTACTGGACCTAGGTCTCCAGGCGCCTTACCACTGCCAACCAGTGCTGAGGTGCAGGTGCTCTCTCACCCAAGATGGCTGCCACAGGCCCCTGCTACTGTGGAGTGGCCTTGCACACATACACCTACTAGTAGCCAGGGTCAGGCTGGGACATAGGGATACAGTATCTATCCCGTCCCGCCTCTGGGCCACATAGCCAGACATGGTGGAAGGTTCCAGAACCTTCCGGGCTGTGGGAGGAGTTATGTTTTGCCGCCTTTAGGAGGGTCACCTGACCTAGGGGTATAAGAGGTTTGGAGGGAAATCTTTTAGTCAGTTGGGGCACCACTGATCCTGGGAGAACCTCTGCCGGAGTACAGGCTTTAGGGCCCCGGGGGGAGACCTACACTACTGCTACTGACAAGGCTTAGGCACTGCTGTAGTAAGATAGCTGAGGAACGCCCGCCACCCACTGACCTTGCCCAGTGTGAGGGGACCCAGGGAACCATCTTCAGCGTGCTGGGAAGTACCATCCAGCACCCCAAGTACCACCAACTCATTCCCTCCCCCATACGGAGAAACCCCAAGAAGCAACCAACAAAGAACTACCGCAAGTAACCCGAAATTGCAAGGACTGACAGACCAGCAAGGCCAGAAACGTGAACTGCCAAACTGGGGATCACCAGGTAAAGCGCCGTGCCCTGAAGCGCTAGACCTTCACCCCCATCCACTCCTAACTGATGCAGTGCTGCCCTGCTGCTGGGCTGCCCAAAGCACTTTTAAATCAGCCCTTGCCAACTTGCTCCAAGCGCGCCCCCGCGCTGTGCCTCCACGTGGGAGGAATCGCCCCCCTCAAGCCACTGACCGTGTGGCTGGTATCTGCCTTTGCGGCCGTCGCCACGTTTGGGGAACTGCGGAGGTGGGCGTGGTCTCCCCCGAGGCCGGGGTGGTGAGGTGCGCCGTCCGCGCCCTCACCGAAGGTCCGGAGTTGCCGTGAATCACCGCCGGGCCCGGGGGCTCGCGCGAAAGAAGTTGCGGCCTGGAAATCACCGCCGCGGCCCAGGAGGAAGAACGAGGCCTTCAGCCCCCGCCGACGCCGTTGCTAGGAGACCGGGGACGCCGACCGCGTCATCAGCCACGCCCCCGGGAAGGCCGCGCAGCGATTGGGCGCCGGCTCCCGCCGTGCCCCCCAGCGCCGACGGAAGCCGCTGAGGAGTCTCCGCGTAGGCAGAGGGAGGCGGGAAGCCGGCCGGAGAAGACTGCTGGCTCCCGCTCCCTTCCCCGCATTGCTCCGCTGACTACGGGGGCCGGAGGAGAGCGATACCGGCCCCCCAACGACCCGCAACCCCGGCCGGAAGGCCGTCCGACCCAGTCCGGGCCCCGCCCTGCAAAACACGGGCCGGCCCGGGAAGAAGCCAGTCGCTTAGAAGAGCGACCAACAAAACGACCGCAGGTGAGCCCGGGAGGCCCCTAGGGCATGCAGAGACGCCACTGGGGGCCGGGGGCCACCACTACCCTGTTGAGAAAAAGGGGGAAGCCAACAGTCACTCTCCCCACGAGGTGAGGCCCCGGAGAGAAGTGGGCCTGGCCTGGATTAACCCCTGAGTAGCCCTGAAAGACACAGAAGCCCTAATTACCAGGGAAGCCCCAGAGAGAAGGACATGTAGAGGGGTTCCCTAAGCTATTCACCCGCCTAATTGTTATGCCTGCGTTAATTACTGTTTAGGCCTGATGCATATCCGCACTAATGAAATGTCTTTGCCTAGTGTAAAGGTGCTTAACTGAATTGATCTGAAGTGTACACCGCCAAGAGTTGAAGTGTTTTATGTTGCAGGTGTACCGGATTTGCGACGCCCCCTGTACTGCCTATGGGCGTGCCTAGATTAACGCAGGCCCTGTTTGAAATGTAACATAAAATACCTATTTACAAGTGATTGAATATTCATGAGGTGAACTGCATGTTTTAGGCCCATGTTTTATTCCTGCACCCTGTGATCATTATTGGTGCTACGTTTAGGAGATGATTCCTGCGGCCTTTTAGTGGCCTACAATGTTGATGAGCTATGGTGCTTTAATGAGATGACGCACTAATTAAGTACTTCAAAGAGTTGAAATGTTGCCCTGAATTAATCTGCCTCATCTGATGCTGCATTGATTTATATAAAAGAACTTGTTTTTAATACACAGGCCTGGTGTGGTGTCACATTATTGCGTCCGTATTACTGAGTCAGAGTGAGTGTGTGCAGCACAACTGCCTTACACATTGCCTTCGGGTGCCTTTCCGCCTCGCGTCATGCTACCGTGTCGGAATCGGTAACTCCGTTTCCAACATTGGTGTTCAGCGGTGGGATAAGGACTGGTGTTTGTGCAGCACCCCACAGGGACTCAGTGTGCGCCGCAATTGGACACCTATTTAAATGCAAGTGCTAAGAATTCTTTTGTGATTGCCTGATTGTGTACATTCCTGCGTTAGACCTGCTACCTACAGTCTAGAACCCTTTCTCTAAATTGTCTGGGGCCCCACCTAGCAGGATGGAGTTTGAGTTGGCCAACCTAGAAAGGTATACGGTGGCACAGCTCAAGGAGTTCTGTCTAGAGAGGGGGGTGTCCGTCAAGCGAGGCGCCAGGAAAGAGGAGCTTCAGAAAGCTTTGAGGGCATGGGTAATGGCCCACCCGGGGGAAGAGGGGACGAGGAGCAGGGGGAGGCAGACGACCCAGGAGAACTGGACCTACTGCACATTGACATTAGCGAGAATGTGTTGCCAGGAAGACGTTCCAGGGCAGGCAGTAGTGCGTCAGGGGGAGTTTGTCTGCAGAGGAATTTGAGGACAGGAGGGAGGAGAGGCAATTGAAGTTAGAACTTGCTAGGATAGACAGGGAGCGAGAACAGGCAAGGCTAGCCATGGAAGAAAGGAAGCTTGCGCATGAGCTTAGCCTGAAAGAATTAGAGCTCCGAGCCTTGCAGATGGAGATGCAGGGCAACTTGAATGGTGGCAGCGTACCCGCTGAGGTTCCCCAGGAGCCCAAGTTCTATCTACCTAGAGAGGTGATAACCAGTTTTAGTGTGGGAGATGACATTGATAAGTGGTTGGCGGCGTACGAGGTGTCTTTGGTGGCCCATAGGGTTCCTGAGAGCTACTGGGGGAGGTCTCTACAGGTACATACCTCCACTAGTAAGGGACACACTTTTGACCTTGGACAAGGGGGATCAGACGAACTACCCTATCATGAAGGAGGCCCTGCTTAAGAAGTTTGGCCTCACCCCAGAGAAGTACCGCCAAAAGTTCTGCAACAGCCACAAGCTTCCCACACAGAACTGGGTGGATTTTTTGATTATGCCCGGAAGGCATTGGAGGGTTGGGTGCGTGGCAGCAACATTGATGATTACAAAGGGCTGTACGACCTGTTCTTGAGAGAGCACCTCCTAGAGAAATGTTTTCCGGAGCTGCGCCAGTACTTGGTGGACCGCAAGCTGACCGATCCGCGGGAGATTGCAGAGGAGGCAGACACGTGGGTCAGCACTCGGGTGTCCCACAAGGGAGCCGGGGCGGACCGCCCGAAAGGTGGACAGGGGTTCCCCCAGAAGAAAGAGGGGGAGATAAAAGGAGGGAGTTCTTTAAAGGCCCCCAAAATAGACCGCCTGGGAGAGGGGTAGGTTCCCCATCCCAATCTGGATTCCAGAAACCCACTTACCCTGATAGGAGTCAGCAGCCCAGAACTGGCCGGTGCTACGAGTGCGGGGAGGTTGGACACTACAAGGGGGATCCCCAGTGTCGCAAGAGAACCCCAGCCCCCACAGGAGGTAAGAGCCCCGGGAGGCCAGTGTAGCGCTTGGGGAGGAGTTGTCCCTAGGTAGGGGAGGTGAGTGGACAGGCTTGACCTTAGTTTCCCTGGGGGATAGAGAGATCATCCCACGGGTTCAGGTACCCTCGAACACTGCCAAGTATCGGCAGAGGGTCCTGGTGAACGGGGAAGAGGTGGAGGCTCTGAGGGACACAGGTGCCAGCATGACGATGGTAAGACGTCAGCTGGTGTCCCCAGAGCAGGTGATTCCTGAGGTATTCCACCCGGTTGTTATGGCTGATAATAGCCTGGGTCATTACCCCGTGGCCCAAGTTCCCTTTGAGTGGGGAGGAGTCTCAGGCCTGTTGAAGGTTGCGGTGAGCCCTGCCATGCCAGTTGACTGTCTGCTTGGTAACGACTTGGAACATACTGCCTGGAGGGAGGTAGAGTTCAATGCCCATGCTGAGATGTTGGGATTACCAGGATGGACTTGCGTCGTCACGCGGTCCATGGCTGCCCGACAAGGAACTCAGCCCGGGTTGGAGCCTGAAATAATGGCCCAGCCCACTGCTGGACGAGGAGATGTCCAGGAGGAAGCACCCGGTGAGATGGATGGGGAGCCCGGGGAGGTGACCCCGGAGTCCGCTGAGGTGGATGGTGTTCCCGGAGGGGACCTGCCGACTCCTGCAGAGTGGCAGGTGGAAGGAGGGCCTACCCGGGAGGAATTCTGCCGGGTGCAGAAGGAGTGCCCTACGCTTGAAGGCATGCAGCAGCAGGCCGAAGCCCAAGCAACTGGAACAGAGACTGGTAACTACCATGTCTACTGGGAGGATGGTCTCCTCTACAGTGAGCCTAAGGCTCCGGTGCATGGGTCATCAAGGGCCTTAGTGGTCCCCCAATGCTACCGAGCCTTTCTGCTAGAGTTGGCACACAAGATACCCCTAGCAGGACACCTGGGCCAGGACAAGACGTTTGCACGTTTGGTCCCACATTTTTACTGGCCCAGGATGCGCGTCACCTCTGACACTTTCTGCAAGACCTGCACCACTTGCCAGGCGAGCGGCAAGACAGGGACTAAAGTGAAGGTCCCTCTGGAACCTCTCCCGGTTGTCGGTACCCCTTTTGAGCGGGTAGGGATTGACTTTGTCGGGCCGTTGGACCCGCCGACTTCTTCGGGACACAGGTTCATCTTGGTGTTGGTGGACCATGCCACCCGGTACCCAGAGGCAATCCCTCTGAGGACCATCACTGCACCGGTGGTGGCGCGGGCCCTGATGGGGATTTTTACCCGAGTGGGATTCCCCAAGGTCGTGGTGTCAGACAGGGGCACGAACTTCATGTCGGCCTACATGCAGGCCATGTGGAAGGAGTGTGGAGTGACCTACAGGTTCTCCACTCCTTACCACCCCCAGACGAACGGGCTCGTGCAGCGTTTCAATAAGACCTTGAAGGGGATGATCAGGAGCCTACCCGAGGACTTGAGAAGGAAGTGGGACGTCCTCTTACCCTGTCTGCTCTTCTCCTACCGAGAGGTGCCGCAGAAGGGGTCGGTTTCAGCCCCTTTGAGCTGCTCTATGGCCACCCCGTTCGGGGGCCCCTCAGTCTTGTCAAGGAGGGGTGGGAGAAGTCTTCCTCGAAGCTTCCCCGTGATGTGTTCAGCTATATGCTGGCATTCCGCAGCCAAGTGGCCAAGCTGTGGAAGGAAGCCTCGGACAACCTAGAGGCTAGTCAGGCCGTCATGAAGAAGTCGTATGACCGGAACACTCGGACGGTAGAGTTGGACACTGGACAGAAGGTGTGGGTCATGGAGCCAGGAGAGCTTAGCGCCCTCCAGGACAGGTGGACTGGACCGTTTGAGATCTTGGAAAGGAGAGGCCAGACCGACCACAGACCCCTTCGCTGGCTCATGCAGATGAGAGGCGAAAACCCCAAATTGTTGAGGTGGTCCATTTCCCTCCAGGGGATGGACTTTCGGGTGGAACATCGACCCGGTGTAGACCATGCCAACGCTGACGGTCTCTCCCAGTTTTTCTGCCTTAGCGATGAGAGCTCCCTAGAGGTTGGGAAGCTCTCCCCACTTTCGGCTGGGGGAGACGCGTGTTAGACCTGCCAGCCCTAGGGTGGTCTTACCCTGTTTTTTCCCTTTTGCGCCTCATTTTTGCCACCATATTTTTTACTGGACCTAGGTCTCCGGGCACCTTACCACTGCCAACCAGTGCTGAGGTGCAGGTGCTCTCTCACCCAAGATGGCTGCCACAGGCCCCTGCTACTGCGGAGTGGCCTTGCACACATACACCTACTAGTAGCCAGGGTCAGGCTGGGACATAGGGATACAGTATCCATCCCGTCCCGCCTCTGGGCCACATAGCCAGACATGGTGGAAGGTTCCAGAACCTTCCAGGCTGTGGGAGGAGTTATGTTTTGCCGCCTTTAGGAGGGTCACCTGACCTAGGGGTATAAGAGGTTTGGAGGGAAATCTTTTAGTCAGTTGGGGCACCACTGATCCTGGGAGAACCTCTGCCGGAGTACAGGCTTTAGGGCCCCGGGGGGAGACCTACACTACTGCTACTGACAAGGCTTAGGCACTGCTGTAGTAAGATAGCTGAGGAACGCCCGCCACCCACTGACCTTGCCCAGTGTGAGGGGACCCAGGGAACCATCTTCAGCGTGCTGGGAAGTACCATCCAGCACCCCAAGTACCACCAACTCATTCCCTCCCCCATACGGAGAAACCCCAAGAAGCAACCAACAAAGAACTACCGCAAGTAACCCGAAATTGCAAGGCCTGACAGACCAGCAAGGCCAGAAACCTGAACTGCCAAACTGGGGATCACCAGGTAAAGCGCCGTGCCCTGAAGCGCTAGACCTTCACCCCCATCCACTCCTAACTGATGCAGTGCTGCCCTGCTGCTGGGCTGCCCAAAGCACTTTTAAATCAGCCCTTGCCAACTTGCTCCAAGCGCGCCCCCGCGCTGTGCCTCCACGTGGGAGGAATCGTCCCCCTCAAGCCACTGACCATGTGGCTGGTATCTGCCTTTGCGGCCGTCGCCGCGTGTGGGGAACTGCGGAGGTGGGCGTGGTCTCCCCCGAGGCCGGGGTGGTGAGGTGCGCCGTCCGCGCCCTTACCGAAGGTCCGGAGTTGCCGTGAATCACCGACGGGCCCGGGGGCTCGCGCAAAAGAAGTTGCGGCCTGGAAATCACCGCCGCGGCCCAGGAGGAAGAACCAGGCCTTCAGCCCCCGCCGACGCCGTTGCTAGGTGACCGGGGACGCCGACCGCGTCATCGGCCGCGCCACCTGGAAGGCCATGCAGCGATTGGGCGCCGGCTCCTGCCGCGCCCCCCAGCGCCGACGGAAGCCGCCGAGGAGTCTCCGCGTAGGCAGAGGGAGGCGGGAAGCCGGCCGGAGAAGACTGCTGGCTGCCGCTCCCTTCCCCGCATTGCTCCGCTGACTACGGGGCCCGGAGGAGAGCGATACCGGCCCCCCAACGACCCGCAATCCCGGCCGGAAGGCCGTCCGACCCAGTCCGGGCCCCGCCCTGCAAAACACGGGCTGGCCCGGGAAGAAGCCAGTCGCTTAGAAGAGCGACCAACGAAACGACCGCAGGTGAGCCTGGGAGGCCCCTAGGGCATGCAGAGACGCCACTGGGGGCCGGGGGCCACCACTACCCTGTTGAGAAAAAGGGGGAAGCCAACAGTCACTCTCCCCACGAGGCGAGGCCCCGGAGAGAAGTGGGCCTGGCCTGGATTAACCTTTGAGTAGCCCTGAAAGACACAGAAGCCCTAATTACCAGGGAAGCCCCAGAGAGAAGGACATGTAGAGGGGTTCCCTAAGCTATTCACCCGCCTAATTGTTATACCTGCGTTAATTACTGTTTAGGCCTGATGCATATCCGCACTAATGAAATGTCTTTGCCTAGTGTAAAGGTGCTTAACTGAATTGAGCTGAAGTGTACACCGCCAAGAGTTGAAGTGTTTTATGTTGCAGGTGTACCGGATTTGCGACGCCCCCTGTACTGCCTATGGGCGTACCTAGATTAACGCAGGCCCTGTTTGAAATGTAACGTAAAATACCTATTTACAAGTGATTGAATATTCATGAGGTGAACTGCATGTTTTAGGCCCATGTTTTATTCCTGCACCCTGTGATCATTATTGGTGCTACGTTTAGGAGATGATTCCTGCGGCCTTTTAGTGGCCTACAATGTTGATGAGCTATGGTGCTTTAATGAGATGACGCACTAATTAAGTACTTCAAAGAGTTGAAATGTTGCCCTGAATTAATCTGCCTCATCTGATGCTGCATTGATTTATATAAAGAACTTGTTTTTAATACACAGGCCTGGTGTGGTGTCACATTATTGCGTCCGTATTACTGAGTCAGAGTGAGTGTGTGCTGCACAACTGCCTTACACATTGCCTTCGGGTGCCTTTCCGCCTCGCGTCATGCTACCGTGCCGGAATCGGTAACTCCGTTTCCAACAGGGGTACTTTGTTATCTGCGGTGAGGCTTCAGTTTGGTCATTTATACATAGCTACATTTAGTGTTGAATGCTACTTGGCACAGCTGTGGACTGGGTTGACAGCACTTGTCAGGTCTGTGTGACAGAGGGAGGGGTTTAGGTGGTGACAAATACTAGCTCAGCTGGTGAAGGCGTGAAAAGTGTCAATAATATTGAGTGACACAATATTTCACAAATCAATGCATTTGCTTTTGCTGCACCAGATATAAGCTCCTAGAATGTTGCTTGGGAGTACCCATGCACACACGGTGGTAACATATGCGTTCTGAAACATAACAAAGCACATGCAGTGAGAAATATGCCAGTAAGTAATACATTCTCAGGTGTGAAATTACAAGGCCTTGTACCAAAAAACACCTACCACTTAACTTCTGTATGTGAGCTGGGTTCTGCATCACACAAAGATGGTGGAATTAGGCTCAAAGGATATTACTGTTAGCAAGAAGATACCCCTTCATGCACACATACATTCCTACATGTAATATTTTCTTCACTGCTCCATGGTGCAAGTGTGCCTGCGTAGGCCCTAGCCAGCTAAAACAGCAGTGGGACAGGGCTCCGACATGATTGGTTTGTACCAGTTATTCATAGCACATTACTTGCAATCCCCTTGCACATGCAGCAATGCATTAGGGAGTATATCAGTGCTGCACTGTGTGGCTATGCACATTCTATGCCCTTCTGTTTACTATCACAGGACATTGGTGGAACTCAGCTATGATCCACACGTGTCCGACATAAACCAACATCATGACGTGTAGGACATATACTCAGTCATCGCACACTCGTTTGTACTACACTCACTTTGGACTGTGACAAAGGGTCTATAGCTGAACACACTGTAGCAGCGCACACAAGCTACAGATGTTAACACTATAACATATTGCTGACTTCCTGATGTGTATGTCCTTCTCAGGCACACATGTTCTGCACATGGTGTTATCATGCACCACATTGTCTGACAGTGTTACATGGGTTTGGGGTGACTGTGTCCCACAGCAACAGACCTTTTGAGTAGGTGAGTGAGACGTTAGTCATAACTGCAGTGAAACATAGTTAAATAGTCAATTTAACTTGTGAAGTACTATTAACATGATGCTGCCATTCACACACAATCTCTGTATTACTCCTGTCAATGTTATTATCAATACATCTACTCTGAGGGCAGGCCATTGTATATGCCTCCTGGCCCAAGGATATTGCATTCCCTAACACAGGCATATGTTATGCCACACACTCAACATACATTTCACCTTTGGGTGGGTACAAGATTAGTGACCGCTCATCTATGTGCTTGTACACTCAGGTCAGAAGTTCCCAACAGTTGCGGTGCAAAGGGAAGTTGCCATCACAATCTCTCCATCTGACCATGCGCAATGAGTTAGTGTGTATGCGCATACAGTTTTGCCTGCCTTGATAACCATTACAAATCACACTTTTGACTTCTCAGTATTTTTAATGTATATATTGCTCATATTGTCTTTTTGTAGGCCTTTGTTTGTCATTGCGTTGCTGAACAATACATGCCAAATTTGCCCTTTATCTACTGTAGCATGATGTGCTAGATCTGACAATGTAGGCAGGAAATAGTTCACATGTGCTGTGTTTTCTGGTAAGCCAGACATGCATGAATAAGTTATTGACAGCTGTCAGATTATATGCATATGTATGACACGAGGCCTTTGTCAATTAAACATGTCCCTCGTTACATCAGATGGAATCTGCTACAACATTACATACAGCAAAATACTGTCATTCTGCATGTTGACAACTTGTTGATACACGCTACAATGTGGGGTTATCCTCAGTTATGGTAATTGGTGATTTGTGTTCCTAAATCTACTGAGTGCCATCTGATGTACACTTTGCTGCTGTTATATTTATATAGGTGCCATACTATAGGCCCAGGTAACTTCATAACCCTTCACCTATATTTTTCCCTACATTGCACCTGTAACGGTTTACAGGGACTGACCTTTTACCTAGATACAACACTGCATTCAGAACGCGGGTTTTCCCTAGTTCGAAATCTCATACATTATGCATGAGGATTCTCGGAAGCACAGCAGGACTACCATCTCCTGTATAATATCTATGTATAAAGTTCATGCCCAACGTCATCCTTAGTCCGACACAGTAATACAGCGAGGTAGGACCCCTGGGGAGACCTATGGGTATATATACATCACATCTTGCTAAGATAGACAGAGGAGATCAGGACTTCCCGGCAGACACACTGACCAGAGGAGCTGAGGTTCCTGCATGCAGACACTCCAGCTCGCAGTGGTCTAACATCCCTCCAACTCGAGACCAAGACGGGGTCCCATAGTCTCTCACTTCAGGTAATGGGGTTGACTTTATCCTAGAGGGATTCTTGGCTTAACACCTACACACATGCTAGGTACACTTAGGTACATCTAGTTAGGGAGACATCGTAGGAGTACGCATCTTTTTATTATCGTGTATTTTATGTACTTGTATGTATTCATGATTACTGCAGATGGTAGAGCTTTACCATCCAGTTACTTTTATAGTGCTTCTAATCCTATATATCTGCTACTGTCTAACGGTTGTTGCAGCTCATCTATTTTACACCAGAATAACAACTGTTCAATAAATACTTATTGAAAACGCCCAGCCTGTTTATTCTGTGTACCTCTCTAAGACAAACTAAGTAAGCACGAGTTACTGAGCGAAAAGTAGCATATTGTTTCCACGGTCCTGAGGGATCAGGGTTGTCATGTTCGATGGTTGCCAAGAACTATTCTCTCCTTGGTAAGAGGAGAATTTAGTGGCACTGTGAGCTTGCTGGTACAAAAGGCCAACATACCCGGTGTGAGTGTTCAGAATCAGTCCGACACCAATCCTACAGTGTATGCTGTCCTAATGCGCAGATCCTGTATAGGTTTTATAGGAACTACACAACACTGCTGCGCAACACATAAAGATTGCTAGCTGGGCAGCTCTGCAGTGGTCAAGTGCAAGGGGTGTGTAATGATCAGTTTTGAATAGCAAATGTGTCATGCCTGACACTGCTTCACATTGCATTTCTGTATATCTTCAAATAGTAGGTGACCTGCATGGCCCCATGTTGCTGAATGGTTAGGATGAAATGATAATTACAATTTGTGGCTTACTTCTAATTGAGGAGATGTGGGTGAGTTGACGTTTACTGGGACTGTGACATAAATGCCATCACAAGAAATGGCTTCAAACATTTATTTCCATGTTGGGCATTCCTATTAAGTTTGGACATTCTGTCCATCATAGTACATGTACTTTAGGGGGCTGATTACGATGTTGGTCCGAAGTGCCTCCGCAGTCCTGTCAGAGGCAGTCGGCCCGACTAATCTCACTTCGGATGCAGTCGCTCCGAACGCTGCATTATGATGCCCAAAACCCATTGCTTACCAACCGACTCGGTTTCTCCAAATCCGACTGGAAATTCTGACCACAAAGCACTCAGAAACTCTGAATGGAGCCGTTTGGAGCGACTTCCAACCCCGGAACCTCCCGCCCCATTACAATGCGTATTTCAGACACGTCGTCTATGTCGGTCCAACAACCTCGTCAGAGCAGGCGGAAGGGGAGTATTTCAAGTCCGAATTTCATCACAACACACTTCCTGCGACCTCTGCTGTGCAGCTAGGGAATCCGTTGTGCATGTCATCCCTCTACTATATATCATCGATGAATATGACAATCCGAACCGACGCCGACATCTCCGACGCTAAGTAAGATTCATACCCCTACACATTAAGGTAATTACCAAGCTAAAGTCAATAGAGTTTAAAGTGTCCAGTAGCATGTTGAGCATGGCAAAAGAAGGAATGTCATCATCAGGTATCTACAGTCTGACCAGCAAATACTGAGAGAAACACAAATTTTACATTTGAACAGGAATGCCTATAGCTACATATATGTATGTATACCAAAATGTATGGATGAGTACACCACATTACACAAAGAAACATTACATGGCAACAGAACATCAATGCACTCACAAAAGTTTGTCTACAGAAACATATGCAGTGGCACCAGGGCTGCTTCTAGATTAATCATTACCCTGGGCAGAACCTGAATATATGAAACACATATAAATTCTACAATATGTCTAGTCATAGGAACTCACATTGCAGGAAGTGACATAATTAACCATAATTACCCTGCCATTGTTCAAACAGATTTGCAAGAAGCACCTTATCTAGTCTGGATATCTGGAAATTGGCAACCAACATGTATAAACACCACACTAAAATGATGTCAAAATGGATGGCTGATCTACCAAGTAGCAAAACAATACATCCACCCAATTGAATAGAAAAGCTAGGCCTAGCTTGTTTACAATCTCATATCTTACTTAACCTGATGCACCAATTGTTGACAGATCAAGACATGACTCTGAACACCAAACTGACTAATATAGTCCAACCTGGCCTGCCACTCCTACATCAGTCCAATCGCACAGTCCCACATCCTGTGTCCTGATGAGTACATCAGTGTCGTAGCAGGCATCCGCTAAAGTCTCCACTCTCCATGATCCCAGCCTCACCGCAGGGCAGGTAGCCAGGTAACTACAGAGATTCACAACCAGCATGGGATGTTGTATGTGTCAGTAATAACAACATTGGAAGGATCCAGAATATATCCAGAGCAGGACGCAGACATATGAATTCCTTCCAAACAATCCATTTCAGGCACCCAGGTCTGCTTGCACGCACACCTCACTCCAAACCATTGGGCCACAACTATCTTGGGGCCCCCTATGCTTTGTCAGGCCAGGTTTACATGTCCCTGGTGGAGCTGTGGCATTCCTCCACCACTGTTTGCTGAGGGCAGCCAACAGGGCATGAGCTAGGATTCCTACCTGTACAGTTAGGACATGGTATCAAAATGTCCCACATGGAGATACAGTTCTCAGGAAAGTCTAGAGTAATAAGAGTCCACACAGAGCAGGTTTCAAGTCTTAAGGCACATAAAGGATGGTTCATGACCATCCTGGACCAATACTATTCCCACTGGCCAACCATCTATTGCTCAAAGCGAGAAAGAGCTTTCGGACTGGTTGATGACAGCCAGCAATAAACATGCCCCCCTCAAGAAATCTCACCGAGCACGTCGCCACGAAGCCCATAGATGGTTTTCCCCTGAGTTAAAGAAATTAAAACTTGAACTGCGTCATGCAGAAAGGAAGTGGAGAAATAAATATTCACCTGATGACAAAAGCACTTACCTAGAAGTACGCGGAACTTATAAAAATGCTATATTGGCTACCAAGGCCAAATACTTCTCGTCCAAAATCATCAACTCCACAAAACGCTCCAAAGACATCTTTTCAATCATTAATGAACTATGCAACCCGGATAGAGTAACAGTAAAACCCACTCCCTCTCAATCCCTATGCGATTCCTTAAATAATTTTTTCATTGAAAAAATCAAAACCATTAAAACAAGCATCCCCAGCTGCCCGAGTCCTGCATGTCCTATAAAATCTAAGAACTCACACAGGTTGGAACAATTTCCAATAATAAACCAAGAAACATTCACAGACCTACTAGCAAAAGTTAAATCTGGATCTCCAAGGGACTGCTGTCCCCCCTGGATCCTGAAGGAAGCATTTACTGCTTGCCCAAGTCCATCCGTGACCCTCCTAAATGAGTCATTGCTCCAGGGTCAGGTACCGGAGTCCTTTAAGGAGGCCATTATCATACCCCGTCTAAAAAAGCCAGGAGCTGACCCAAAAACCCTAGCTAACTACCGACCGATCTCACTGCTCCCTTATGTAGCTAAACTGCTCGAAGCCCATGTAGCCAAAAGCCTATCCGCCTTTTTGGAGCAATCTGAATACCTGGATGCACATCAAGCAGGTTTCCGCCCAGCTCACTCCACAGAATCAGTGATACTATCAGTATTGGATACTCTGAGAGAAAAGGTGGACAAAGGTCTCCCCAAGCCCTGGTGGTATTGGATCTCTCCGCTGCCTTTGACACGGTCGACCATAACATCTTGATCGACCGTGTCAGGGATGCGGGTATCGAAGGAACAGCCCTTGAATGGACTAGATCCTTCCTAACAAACCGATCTCAGGCAGTCCATCTTGGCGGTTTTACGACCCCCATGATTAAAACTACCTGTGGAGTCCCCAGGGATCCTCACTTTCCCCTCACTTATTCAACCTATATCTTCTCCCCCTGATCCACGCATTAAAAGAAAGGAATATTCAAACCTTCAACTATGCAGATGATTTCATATTAGTACTCCCTATCAATAACTCCCCGGCCTCCAACCACGAATGCCAGTCGACAAGGCTGTTCATCCGTGACTGGATGAACAGCAACCAACTGAAATTGAACCCAGATAAAACAGAACTGATCCTCACGGGAGGCTCACTTAACCCCTGGAGTTCCCAATTCGGCCTAAAGAACTGGGACAACCCCCGACCCCATCCAATCATGCCAAAACCCTGGGAGTCATAGTCAATAATGACCTCACCATGAAAACCCAAATAGGATCTGTAATTTCTACCTGCTTCTTCCAATTAAGGAAAATAAAGAAAATCAGCAGGCTCCTAACTCAGGAAGCAAAACTGCAGGCAGTCCTCGCCATGGTGATCTCACATATTGACTATGCTAACTCCTTATACTTTGGCATCCCGGCCTATCTCATCCACCGTCTCCAACTGATACAGAACCAGGCGGCCAGACTGATTCTGCAGGGAAACAAACGCCAACACGTCTCCCCCCTTCTGATGAAACTACATTGGCTCCCTATATCACAGAGATGCGCCTTCAAGACGGGATGCATCATCTTTAAATCCTTGAATGGCAGAAACCCCAAATTCATTAACAGCCTGATTAACAGATATAATCCAACCCGCAACCTGAGATCCGCCCACATGCACCTCCTGACAACACCCTCCTTTAAACAGAAACGATTTGGCGGATCCAGGTTCTCCACACTGGGCCCAAGATACTGGAACTCTATGCCCCTAGAGATCAGATCCTGCACAGACCTCATGACCTTCCGCAAACTTCAAAAAACATGGGGGCATATTAGCAAGACCCACGTTAATATCGCCGTTTTAGCGGCAGGAAACTGCCGCTAAAGCGGCGATAATGAGCTTGCTAATATGCGTTATAGAATTCCAATAGAAGCCCAGGTTAGATGTGCAGGACATCTAACCTGGGCTTCTATTGAATTCCATAACGCATATTAGCAAGCTCATTATCGCCGTTTAGCGGCAGTTTCCTGCCGCTAAAACGGCGATAATTTTAACGTGGGTCTTGCTAATATGCCCCATGGCTCTTTAAACAGGCATTCGCGTAATCACTCGAACAAACTTTCACCCATCACCTTCCCGAGCAGCGCCAAGAAACCAATCCGGTGTACGAGCGCTATATAAATTAGGTATAACATAACATAACATGATACAAAACCTTGGAAAAGGACAACACACATCTCAAAACTAAGACAATTTCTTAGATACAAAAGAAACAGATAGGGAATTACGTTTGCTGGCAAATGGCTCAATGCATATGCCTGCACACGAATCACAAGACATTTCAACACCCAAACAAATCTCTTACTTTCAGCTCATTATCATGTCTTGGGAAAAAATTGGGATGGATGCAAATCATCTTACGTTAAGCAGGCAATGCAGATCCGGTCAGCTGGGCATAACAAACATTCATCATTGAGTCAAGTGTACCCCAACAGGAGCATATGGTACAATATTGCACAACAGCAATAACACGATAACCATAGCAAGATAGACAAGCACAGAGGGATCAGGGGCATTTAGAAGGTCAGCATCCCACATACCTCACAGTCCAGACATGGTGGTGAAACCGTGGCCTCTAGTACAATAGCCATTGTTAAAAGTCAACATTGTAGCATATGTGGATTCTAAGAGACTCCCCTCCACGTAATCAAAGGAGGAGATGTCAGGAACCCAGTCTGCCTCACATGACAGAGCAGCTGCTTCATCCAGCCATGTCAGGACCACCTCTGATAGGTCCATGACCACGTGTATGTGAGTCTGGCCCTTCAACAGCCCTTCTCCCATCTTGTGGCTCTTCCTGTGTATTCTGTAAGTCCTGTCCCTGAGCGCAAATTGGTACATGCAGTCCACAATTTGCACTCCCTGAGCACAAATCGTGAACTGCATGTACCATGATGCAAAGGAACAAACTTTTCTGGGATATGATGTAGTGTCCTGCCACACTTTTTTTCCTGCCCAAACTGATTTCCATGACCTCCTCAACCATTTATCACACATTCCTAATGTTCCTTTTTGTAAAAAATTGTATTCTGGCTCATTGATTACACTTCATCTGGCCTTAGCCAGAGAGTATGGCCCGAGCCGGCGAGTACAGCCACAGCTGGAGAGTACAGCCCGGGTGCCGAGAGTACGGCTCAGGTGCGAAGACTCCGGCCCGAATGCGTAAAGACGTAAAGATACTCGTAAATTACCTCTGTGAATGCCAAAAGTTTTAGTTAGACTTTTGTGAATCAGGCCCACCATTTTTTTTTGTTTGATCTGTTTTATTAGGCTTTTAAGATAGATTATGCATATTACAAGCTTACATGTTACGTACGAAAGCATAAGTTACATTCAAAAACACATTATGTATGGCGATACACTTGTAAGTTGACAGATAACATATGTGCAAATTTATGTCCATACAGCATTAAGTCTTGCAACAGATAGAGCTCACACATAAATGATAGCATATAACTATAACAGATCAATTTATATACATACAAGAGGTGCCCACCTGCATGTGTGCATGTTTGATATGGGCGCTGCTATTGACTCCTTGCAACTATGCTGTATCGCCAAGATTATTGATCAAACAGCTATATATATATAATCCCAAAACTCTTAACAACAAATAGAGGGGGGAGGAACTGGGATGGGCCAAGGTGGAGAAAGGCGGCGCATTGCCGCGACTGCCATGCCACTTCTGCAGGTTAACTTGGTTTGGCCTGTTCACATGGTCCTGCACTTGCGTCTATTGTGTGTAATACGTACTGCACACTCCAGACCACACTGTATGATGACTGTGATGTCAGCCTGCATGTGATTCAAGTCAGTCGGCACTGGGGTTGTCTGTGTAATCTTCTCGAGCTAATTCTAGTTAAAGCGTCGTTAGGATTACATTCCAGGCAGTCAAAATTGAGTATTTGCGTAATCCAAGGGTATCTTCCCTTTGCAGGTGAAGCATCCTCTGCTTTGGCCCAGTTCAGCAGGGATTGAGACCAGACTTTCAGCATCAGTGGGTCTTCAGCCTTCCAGTGTCTTGTGATAAGCCTATTGGCTACCACCAGACCTAGGTCTAAGAATCTGGAGGTGACTCTATGTTTCTTACCCCTGGCAAATATCCCTTGATGCAGGCTTCCCATGTATTTGGGAGTGCCCTGTCAGTGCTTGTGGACAAAAGCTGTATCACTCCTCTCCAATGGTTGTGTATCTTGGGGCATGACCATAGCATATGCAATAGTCCAACGTCTATCAATTTACAACGTGAACAGCATGCATCTGCTCTGTTAAAATACTGGTTAATTTTGTCTGGGGATAGGTATGCCCTGTGGATTATGTAAAATTAAATCAGGTGGAACCTGGCATTTCTGGGAATCTGTCTGGGGCTCTCTAACATCATGGTCCATTCTTTAAGTGTGCACTGGAAGGCCAAGTCTACCTCCCTTCCGTTCCGCAGGGGTCCCAAATCAGTTACAGAGTGTTCACGAATCGATTCCACAAACCATTTAATAAGGTGCTGTCCCGCGCCCATCACATGTATGTATTGCATCAATAAATGTGTTTGTGGTTCCTGTGAGATGTTGCCCCAGTGGTGCCCCAGCGTGTTTATCAAAGAAACATGGTTTAAGAAGAGTCCAGGAGGAACTCCCTTTTCACCAGCCAAATCAGAAAATGTCTGTTGCGCACTATCTGTATAAAGGTCTTCCAGCATGCAGATCCATGCCTCATGCTAAGCTGTGAGCTCTGCCATTCTGACCTGCCTCCACCCCTTGGCATACCCAGCAATGGGATGCCTGGTGCATAAGGCGTGATGTGTCTATGAGGTATAAAGCCCGACGGAAACACTTCTGAGCTACCTGTACCAATAAGGGGAGCGATTTGTGTGGACCAGTGCATGGATGGAAAATACATAAAAGTCTATCTACCGTGTATGGGGGACCACATTCCACTGTGTCAGCTAGGTGTAGTTCCGCCACCCAGCCTGCCACCCATAGTATCTGGGATACCAGATAATAGTGTTCCATGTTCGGTAAAGCTAGCCCTCCCTGTGTCTGGGGCAAATTGTTATTGTTATTGTTATTGCAGTTTATAAAGCGCACAGCTACCTCCAACGGAAGTGTCCCGGCGATAGCGACAGATACATTGCGGGCGTGGGCTTAGGGACTGGACAGGGTTTTAAGTTTGGCTAAAGAGCCAAGTTTTTAAGGCCTTCCTGAACAGGAGTTCTGACTTCGCCTTCCGAAGGTGCTCCGGCATAGGGTTCCACAGGGAGGCGGTTTTCACAGAGAAAGCACGACCCCCAATCCTGGCTTTTTTGAAGCGCGGAATCACCAGTAAATCCTGGTGATTTGACCTCAGAGATCTAGTCTGGTGATATCTCCGGAGTCTGTGCTTCAAGTATTGGGGACCACAATCTCTGGTCGATCTGAAGGCAAATGTCAATGCCTTAAACTCGATCCGCCTCTTAACCGGCAGCCAGTGAAGGCTCCGCAGGTGAGGAGAGATGTGGTGGCGAAGTGGTACGTTTCTGATCAGCCTAGCTGCCGCGTTTTGTATAATCTGTAGTTTCCTGATCAGATAATCTGGGAGCCCCAAGTAGAGACTGTTCGCATAGTCAAGCTGGGATGTGACTAAAGCATGGACCACATTTTTCTGCAGTCCATTGGCAGAAAGAGCAAAAATCTCCGCAAGCTTTTCAATTTCCAAAAACAAGCAGAAGAGACTTTACAAATCTAGGCACGACCTGATAGGCTGGAATCAAACTTAAACCCCAGGTTCCTAGCTGAGCTCACCGGAAGCGGAGGGGGGTTGAGCTCAGCTGGCCACCAGAGTTCCGACTGAGGGGGAGAAAGTTGATTGAAGAACAGGACCTCTGTTTTTTCAGTGTTCAACTTCATACAGCTGTCTGTCATCCAAGATGAAATTATTCGCAGACACTGTTTGAAGTTCGTGAATGCTGCCTCCGTGTGTTCTTTAAATGAGAACACCAGCTGAGTGTCGTCAGCATACGAGACAACCTTCAAACCACATTGTTCAATCAGCGAAGCAAGGGGGGCCAGATATACATTAAAAAGAGTGGGGCTCAATGCCGAGCCCTGCGGGACTCCACAGTCAATGGGTCTAGTAGAGGAGATAAACGGGCGAAGGAACACTTTTTGAGACCGACCCTCAAGAAAAGAGCGGAACCAGTTTAGAATAGTTCCCTTCACACCCAGGAGCTCAAGTCTCTCTAAAAGGATCTGGTGTGACACAGTGTCAAAGGCTGCGGACAAGTCCAACAGCACTAACATTGCGCAGCTACCCTGATCTACCGTTTCCCGTATGGTTTCTGCCACTTCAAGAAGAGCTGTCTCCGTGCTGTATCCTGTCCTAAAGCCCGACTGGGAGTCGTGGAGAAGATGGTTGTTCTCCAAAAACTCTGACAACTGCTTCTGAACTTCTTTTTCCAGCACTTTGGCCGGTACCGGGAGGAGAGAGATGGGTCTAAAATTCTTTAGATCTGAGGGGTCCGCATCTTCTTTCTTAAGAATTGGCTGGACATACGCCGTTTTCCATGGCGCTGGATAAGTGCCCAAACTCAGGGAAGTGTTCCAGATAGAGTTTAATAGAGGGTTGAGCCAAGGAGCTAACAATTTGAAAAACCTGGCTGGGCAAGGATCGGTCGGAGAGCCCGATTTAATTTTGCTCAGTTCCACCAGAGAGGTCACTGTGCAGAAAGGGCGAAATTCCGACCAGGTGTCAGAGTGATAGGAATTATGGACTGGTGTAGCTGGCATTGGTAGAGTCCCAGTCAAGGGAATCGAAGAGTAGATCTTCTGAATCTTATCATAGAAGAAACTAGATAATTTTTCACATAAAGGGGCTGATGGGGGGATTATACTCTTCAAGGCTAGTGGCTTCATAAAGCCCTGAACAATCTTAAACACTTCTTTCATCGAATTGTCAGAAGTTTTGGTCTGATTAGCTACATAGTCCCTAATTGTGTTGCGTTTTAATCTATGAAATTTCCTTAGAGCAGTTCTGTATGTGCATTTGGCCTCGGAGTTGTAATTTTTCCTCCACGTACGCTCCAGTTGCTTACATAAGCTTTTCTCTAGCCG
The DNA here is from genome assembly GCA_963921515.1 of Calotriton arnoldi. NCBI lineage: Eukaryota > Metazoa > Chordata > Amphibia > Caudata > Salamandridae > Calotriton > Calotriton arnoldi. The sequence continues at coordinate 103,897 of CAWUFW010008089.1, forward strand.
AAGTTCGGTTGTGAACCAGGGGGCAGAAGGATTTTTCCTGACCAGTTTCGTGGTTTTGAGTGGAGCAACTTTGTCCAAGGCCAATGTAATCCAGCTATTAAAAAGAGAGGCATCTTGACTGGGCTCTCCAGTCATTTCTGGGACTGTGTTGTGTAGCACAGGGCCAATGGCCTCCGGCGAAACCTTCCTCCAATTTCTTCTGATCTCATGCGCAGGACTGGCCTGATTGTTACTGGGAGGAATAGTCAAGTAGAAAGGGACTAGAAAATGGTCTGACCAAGTCAGTGGAAGAGGGTCGTCCGCTCTTAAGGTATGGCTGTTGGTAAAAATAAGGTCCAACATATGGCCAGCCACGTGAGTAGATGCAGACACCTTTTGATTCAGATTTAACCCTTTAAGAGTATCTGACAATTGAGAGGCCAGAGGGCATTTATCATTGTCCATATGGACATTGAAATCGCCAAGGATCGTAAAGTTGGCATATTTTAGTGATAGGTCAGCAGTAATGTTGTATAGTTCAGACCAGTGAGCGGATGGTGAGTCCGGAGGTCTATAGACCAACAATCCTGCGAAGGGAAAGGTGGGGGAGATTTTAACACAAAAAAACAGTGCTTCAATCATCCCAATATTCTCCATTTTCTTGACCGTGATCTCCCAATCCTTTCTATGGATCACCGCAAGTCCGCCCCCTCGCCTATTACCAGACTGGTTGGCCACTGCCATCCTGTAGCCTTCTGGAATAGCTAGAGATAGGTCAGGGTTTGAATGTTCCCTTAGCCAGGTTTCGGTTAAAAACATAAGGTCCCAGGAGCCGGACTCTAGACTAAGCCAGATGTCATCTGCATGCTTGGGAAGGGATCTGCAGTTAATTAAGCAGGCCCTAATTTCCGGCCTGGATGTTGATGTGCCTACTATATGTGGTAGTGCTGAGGGGCTGGTAATATTCCTTTCTCCCTCCATCATCCCTTTACCCAGCATAAATGGGCATGTGTTACAACATAGTGCACACCACCCATCTTCCATAAGGCCAGGATTAAGGCATGTTGGCCTAGCACAAGCCGATGAGGAGAGCATTAGTAATTGTTCCCTGGACCAAGTTAAGCCTGCTGGAGCGCCACGGGCAGCATGGTTGGCGCTGGTCGCGGTCCGGACGCGGACGGGCGCAGACGGGCTTGCCTTAGGCGCGCCTTCGGCGCGCCAGCGGCGCACCCGCTGCTCGCGTCCGCTGCGCGTCCGCTTCAGCATGGTTCCTTTATCCTAATTCACCCCCCGGAAGTGAGGGAGCCTAGGGGAAGAGCCACGTCCCTCCGCAACAATCGGCACAGCAGCCGCTGCGGAACAGGGACCGGCAAGGTAGGAGTGCTAAAGTGCAAGTGCAGGCAGAGAACTCCCTTTAAAACATCCAATTCAAGTATTAAAAGGTTAAAAGATCTTTAGCGTAAAAACAACATGACCAGCCTGCCCGGTACACGCGCTTTGCGAGCGCCACCCTGCATGTTGTGTTGCACTATATGAGATATCTAAGTGTACATTCCAAGGAGCGAAAAAAGGACGCTGGTAGGTAGAGTGGGAGGCTAGTAAAATAGTACAACAGGCGAGAGAGCATCACCATCTATACGAGCGCCACCCTGCTTGCAACCAAGAGACTGAGTGTTTTCCAGAATTCTATTTGTGACTTGAGCCGTGATTGTTCTGGTTAGATTGCCATCTAAGATATCCCGATCTGTATGATATATTCTTATTCTCAAGTAGCGAAACATGACCGGCTGCCAAGTCACTGATGCACCATCAACAACCAAAAGGGGGGCTGCTGAGTCAGGGGCAAAGGGGAATATGCATGATTTCCCCTAGCCCTGATAGTCTCGCAAATAGTTGAAGTGTGTCCGGTATGATCAATGGTATTATCTGTAGGTTCCTAATGTATAGCAGAATGTCATCTGCATATAGTAAAATAGCATGCATTTCCACACCTAGCAGGATACCCCAGTGCTCTGCCGATTGACGCATGACTATAGCCAGAGGCTCTATAGCCAGGGAGAACATTAGTGGCGAGAGGGGGCACCCCTGCCTAGTATCTCTTCTGATCTTTATGGGCCTTGAAAACAAGGTTCCTATGCGAACCCGTATTGTAGGTGCTCCATATAGTAATTTGACCAGACTTAAAAAGTAAGGTCCAAATCCAAATTTCCGTAGCACCACAAACATATAAGGCCATTCAACGGTATCAAAGGCTTTTTCTAAGTCTAATACCAGGCAGCCCGCTTCCAGCCAACTCTCTGTAGCATCCCGCATTACCCGGAATAGCCTGCGTATGTTAAGGGAGGTATTTCGAGCTGGGACAAAACCATTCTGGTCCGAGTGGACAATATGCGGAGTGATGGGTGCCAATCGTCCTGCCAGGACTCCTGCTAGTATTTTATAATCCCCATTCAGTAGCGCCAGGGGTCGATAAGCACCCGTTTGCGTGGGGTCTCGATCCGGTTTCGGGAAGGTGATCAGTGTGGCTTCTGTTAGGGAGGCTGAGAGGCATGTAGTTTGCACTGCTTCAGTGTACACCCTAAGTAACTGTGGCCCCAAGAGGTCGGCATATGTTTTATAAAACTCATGTGGAAAACCGTCCGGGCCAGGAACTTTGCCAGACGGTAATGCTCGCATTGTGCCTCTTACTTCCTCTAGTGTGAGCTGAGCGTCTAGTTCCCTACGTTGTTCGGGTGTGAGACTGGGAAAGGCAAGACTATTGAGAAAGGTATGTATGTCTGCCTCAGATACGTCCCGCGCTGGTTGATATAGTTGTGTAAAATGTGTGGTTAGCTCACTGTGATATTCGTGCTGTGTGTATCTGTTGGACTTCGCCCTTTTTGCAGGGTCATCCCTGAGCTTTTTGCCTTCCTCCTAGTATTTTGTCTGACATGATGTTGGTGGTTTTAGGACTCTGGGCACTTTTATCACTGCTGTCCAGTGTAAAGTGCATGTGCTCTCTATGGTAAAATATGGTAAGATTGGTCTACACCTGTTTGGCGTATTCAATTTACCTATCAGTCCCTTGTAAAGTGGTATCTCAGATTCCCAGGGCCAGTAAATTAGATGCTACTGGTGGGCTTGCAGCGCTGATTGCGCCACCCACCAAAGTAGCCTTTCAAACTAGTCTCAGGCCTCTGCCATTGCAGGGCCTGCACGCGCAGTTTACTGCTGCAGTGACGTGGCACATAAAGTGGGTGCCAAGTCTGTGACTCCCCTTTTACTACATGCCAGTCACCCCTAAGGTAGGCCCCAGCTAGCCCTGTGGGCAGGGTGCAATGTAGGTAAAAGGTAGGACATGTGCCTTAACTGTGTGGCATGTCCTGGTAGTGACAAACAGCCATTTTGGTTTCTCTCTACTGTGAGGCTGCCCTCTCATAGGAATGCATTGGGGATTCCCTGATAAGTGTTTAAGTGGTAATTCCTGATATGAGAGGAGCAGCGTGATCAAGTTTGGTATGTTTGGAAGAGTGGTAATAAATGCTGTGTAATGGTGTGCGCAGATTTATTATCACTATTTTAGAAATGCCACTTTTAGAAGTTGGCATTTCTGTGTGCTATGTGTCTTGGTGCCTGCCTGATGTGTATTGCATGTCTGGCTCTGGAGTGACAGGGGCTTGGGTGATGCAGTGGCTCCAGAGGGGCTAAGTGAGTCAGCGCTAGGCTGAATAGGCAGATCTGCATTTGGAGTAGTGGGAGGAGTAGCCCCTGACCCTGAATAGATCTGTGCCTGCCTTGTACAATGCTGGCTCAGCCCCCCTGTGGTGTGTCTGGGGCCAGGACCTACACTGTCAATGGGGACTGTTGTGCACTTGTTAAGTGCCCCCCAGAACTGGTTTGAACTGGGTCCCCAAGCCCTGTGCCAGGGCAGAACAAAGAACATAACTGGTATAAGTATTGAGGCTGTGACCCCATGAACGGTGTACCTGCTTGGAGCTGTGAAGGGAGGACTGCTGGGTGCCGGGAGGAACCGCCATGGAGGACTTCCCCTCTGCTAGAGGGCCCTGTGAGCTGGCCTGCCTGGGCCCAGCTCTGCCCCTCTGGACTTTTGGGGCGCATGGTGAGCGCTTGATCTATTCCCCTCAGGGCATGGGGGATCCTGTCCTGCAGCACCCAGACGCCGTAGCACCAGGTGAGGAGAGGAGTGCTTTGTGCCCTGCAGTGTGGGCAGCACTTCCCTCCCTTTTATGGCCGGAGCCTCGGAGGGGAGAGCCAAGTCTTGGGAAGTGTCTCCCGCTCCCGGCCGTGCCCCCTGTCGCATTACCAGCTATAGGCAGCCGGGGCTCTGCTACGTGGTCCCGGGCTGCAGGAAACACCAAGGTCCGCAGGGATCCCTGGTCAGGATTGCTTGGTGATGGAAGAAAGCGGGTGGGAGCCTACCCCGCAATTGTGCACTCTGAAGAGGGCCCCAAAATCGCCGGAGACTCCGCTCCGGGGAATTGCCAAGTCCAGGAAGCCAGGCGGCTACTGCCTGGTTTGTGGGCGGGACCGAGGCCGAGAGCAGGAAACAGCTGAGAATGACGGCAGGAAGTCAGGCAAAGTCTGTGCCTGTTTGTAGGCGGGGCTCCTGTGTCCGAGGAGAGCCCTGCGTGCTGCCGTACTGATGTGGTGAGAGGTGGCAGAGCCCTGCAGAAGGACCGGGCAAGGAGAGAAGGACGGGAGCCTCGCGGGCTCCCCTCTGCTGGTCTCTGCATCTCGCTGTGAACAGGAGCCGACGAGAGGTAGGAATCCTCCCGGCTCCCGTGTAATCCAGCCACCGGCTGAAGAGCCATTTCGCTCAGCCCCCATGGAATGGTGAGTGGGGCTGGGCTTCCCTGCAACGTCGGGGGCATCTTTCTGTAATGAGGATAGGGTGAGTTGCACCCCACCCCCCCATATCGTTTTTGTGGATCTTTTTTGGGCCTCGTTTCTGCTGCATCGGCAGCCAGGGGGCCAGTTGGGAGGCTTCGTGTCAGAAGGGACACGCACAGTGGGGAGAGCCCTCACTTTGGGTCAGGGGCATTACGGGACAGCCCAAGACGGGCCCCCGAGGAAGGCCAGTTGGCCTGGGGACCACCTTGTGTTCAGGTGGGGTGTGAGGCCCTAAGGTGATGTGTGCACCTTAATAGTGTTACTGTGGTGCACTACTAATGTAGGATGTATGCCTAATGTGATTTATGCACAATGTGTTTATGCTAAGTGCTTTTACCAGTAGTTACTGGTTGTTTTATTACTTACCTGTTCTAATGGATCTGACAGTGGCCCGATTGGCCCTGTCATGTATATAATCCCTGTAAAGTGATACCTAGTGCCAGGTGGCACAGTGTATATATGTGATTATGCTCTAATGTGTTTTATAAGTAATACAACAGCTATTTTTATATAACCTTGGGTGGAGTTTCTTTTGTGGTGTGTCTAGTGTGTCGTCGCTGTGTGAGTGTGCTGCGCAAACGCTTTATACATTCCCTCTGGGATAAGCCTGACTGCTTGTGCCAAGCTACCAAGGGCGTGAGCAGGAGTTATCTTCAGTGTGTAACTCCCTTGCCCTGACTAGAGTGGTGGTTTCTGCCTGGCTTAGGCACTTGCCCTAGCCAACCAGAAATCCCATTTCTTTTTTTTTTTTGTGTTCAAAATATTTTATTGAAATTTGTTATAGACAACTAATAAAGACAATACATAAAATATTATTATTTAGCACAAAAAAAATACCTAAATAACAATTCATAAATTAACCAAAGTTATTAAAAAATTACAATAGGTATTGAGATATTACATATTGAAAAGATACAAAAAGGGGAGATGGAAGGAGGGGGAGGGAGGGGACAAATATAACAACTAATGCATAAGATTTACACAGAGCTACTATAGTTTATAATACGTATAGTGTATTTGAGTTAAAATCAAAATTAAAGTTATAAATACATCATTAAGAGGATAAATATACATCAACAGGTAACCAAAAAGATTGATAAGCAAGTGAATTATGTGTAATCCCATTCATGGATAATTGAGCACCCCTTCTAGTAAAGATAACCCACGACCACCAAGCATTAACAGATAATATAGAAACATCTTTCCAACAAAAAGTGATGGATTTTATAGCTGCTGAGATTAGGAAATTGAAAAGTTTGCTTTCTAAATCATGTACGTTTTGTGATATAATAGCAGATTTACATATTATTAATTGATAGGAAACATCAATATGGAGTTTTAAAATCTTTTGTATGATATCCCAAACTTCAGACCAAAATTTAAAAACCATAGGACAATCAAAAAGCATATGTTGTAATGTACCTGGATGTAATTTACAATGCCAACAATCTGCAGAGGGAAGAAGTTTAGCCTTAAATAAGCGTGATGGAGTCCATAAACAATTGTATAGGATATAAGAGTTGGCTTGGTAGATTGAAACAGGTAGCCAACCAGATATACTACTAAGCCAAATATCCTTCCATGTGTCAATAGATAAAGAAAGTGAAAGTTCATTGTTCCAAAAAGTTGAAATCATCTCTAAATTGCTACCTAGAGTATCTGATAATTTTTTATATAGAATGGAAACCCCATGAGATGATCTAGAGACTGTTTGAATGTAAATTGATAAATCTGCTGTAACATTAGAAGGAACAGCATTGGGGAAGGAATCTAAGATTGAATTGCACAAATATTGATACTTAATAAGGTCAGATTTTAGTAAACCAAATCTTGCTTGCAACTTTTCAAAAGAAATAAAGGTATTATTGGAATAAACATCTTTAAGATAAAAAATACCAGCTTTAATCCATGAAAACCAGAAACTAATATTCCTGTTTAATTTAATAAGATTACTATACCATAGTGATAACTCATCAGTATTATTCATGGGAAAGAGAAAAATTAGGTCAAGATCATTAAATAACATTTTAGTAGATTTAATTATAACTGATTTTTGAAAAAATGTAGCATTGTTATACATAGACAACAAAGTAGGTAATGGAAATGGACTTACTATTGATTTCTCAATACATAGCAATGCAGGAGGATTATTTAAAAAGGAGTGGTTAAACCATAATGAACTTTGTTTTAAAATAAAAGCTTTATGATAAAGAAAGAAGTCTGGGATACCGAAACCAGCATTACGTTTAGGCACTTTTAACTTTTTATAACTAATACGAGGAGATTTGTTGTTCCATAGAAAGTTTGACAAAAATGTATCAACATCTTTATAAAACTTTAATGGAAATTGAGTAGAGATCATGGCAAGGGTATAAAAGATTTTGGGAGCAATAGTCATTTTGATAGAATCCATTCTGCCCCACCATGAAAGATGTAATGACGCCCATTTAGACGTTTTGTTTTTAATGTAATTTAGAATGAAATCACAATTTAAATTTATTGTTGATTTTATGGATGAGGAAAATAAAATTCCAAGATATTTTAACATATTCTTTTGCCAAATAATTTCACGCATCGGAAGCATATCATGAGTGCAATAAACATTTAAGGGAAAAAATTCAGTTGTGTTGGTATTTAAAGTGTATCCCGAAACTGTAGAGTAATTTGTTATAATATCCATTAATGAGGGGAACAGAGATATAGGGTCACTAACAAATAAAAGCACATCATCCGCATAAGCAAGGGTTTTAACAATAACATTCTTAATATTGATTCCTTTAATATTATCACATTTTCTTATAGAGGTAAGAAAAGGTTCAATGCCAATTAAAAATAGGAGAGGAGAAAGAGGACATCCTTGTCTTGTACCTCTAAAAAGCGAAAATTGATTTGAGACTTGTCCATTAATAAATAAACGAGCAGTAGGGGCAAAATATAGAGCTGAAATCATGCGTATAAAAGTATCTCCAAAATTAAATGAGGATAGCGTATGAAATAAAAATTGCCAATGGATTTTATCGAATGCTTTCTCAGCATCTAAGGCTAAAATTCCAGATGGCAACGTTAAAGTAGGACTTTGTTCAATAATATGTAGCAAAGTTCTTGTATTATGAGCAGAATATCTATTCTTCATAAAACCAGATTGATCCGGGTGTATAATAGAATCTAATATGGGGCCCAATCTAGTAGCAAGTATTTTAGCATATAATTTACAATCTTGATTAATTAAGGATATAGGGCGATAATTAGACACAAGAGTGGAATCTTTATCTGGTTTCGGAAGTACTATAATTAACGCTTCTGTAAAAGAACCAGAGGTAGTTCCTGTGGATCCAAAAAACGTAAATAGTTGGTGTAAAAAAGGTAAAAGGTAAGACTGAAATTCTTTGTAGAATTCCGCTGGAATCCCATCAGGACCAGGAGATTTGTTCTTTTTAAGGGATTTTATAGCTGATAAGATTTCATCTTTGGTAATAGGTGCATCAAGTCCAATTTTATCTGATTGTGGAATCTTGGGTAACTCACAGGAATTTAAAAAGGAGTTGATTAAAGAAACATCCTGAAAATCGGGTTTATTATATAATGCAGAATAGAAATTCAAAAATTCATTAACAATTTCATTGTGAGAGAGAGCAATTTTACCATGGGAACCATGAATTGAATTGTTTTGAGTTTTATCGTTTTTTATATGTAAATAATTAGCTAATAGCCTTCCAGATCTATTGGCATTAAAACTAAATCTGGCTTTAGCATTAGAGATTTGGATACCTGCTCTTTTACTAAGGATTGAATTAAATTCATAACGCAATTTTTGTAGTTTAAATTTATATTGAGGATTGTTGGATGTAATAAAAAGTCGTTCAAATTTCGCAATCTGTTTTTGAAGATTTTTAGCATTTGCATGAAAGGTTTTATTTTCGTGGGCCATAATAGATATAGTTACACCCCTAATATAAGCTTTAAAAGCATCCCATCTATTAATCATAGAAGTAGAACCTTCAGGGTTGAGTATAAAATATTCTTGAATGGCAGTTAAAAGTTTAGGCTTGCTATACTCATTTAAAATTATACCAGTGTTCATACGCCATCTAGATTGTTTAGTAAAAGTTGACTCCAAATTCAAAACCAAAGAAATCATAGCATGATCTGAGATGTCAATGTTACCAATAGTAGGAGTAGTTATTGAACTAATTAGTTGCCTGGAAACCAATAAACAATCAATTCTAGAATGGGAATTGTGAGGATTTGAGAAGAATGTAAAACTTTTTTCTGTAGGAAAATGTAATCTCCAAATATCAACTAACTTAGTGGCTTGAATAAATGATTTGAAAGCAAAATAAACTTTAGAAGGGTGAAACTTAGTAAGAGATAATCTATCTAATAAAGGGTCAGAGATAACATTAAAATCACCTCCAACAATTAAAGAGGCATTACCGACCTTTAGAACCTCTGTTGTAAGATTAGTCCAAAAAACTGGGTCATCTGCAGTAGGACCATAAACATTTAATAAAAATAGAATTGAGTCATGAACTTTAATTTTAACGAGTATATATCTACCATCTTTATCAGAAGTTTTACTCAAAATTTGACAGTGTAGTTTTTTTGCAAACAAAATAGCCACACCATTTTTTTACCATTAGCAGGAGAAGAAACAATAGCATCTACCCATTTCTTCTTCATATAATCTAAAATGTTATCATCTATATGAGTCTCTTGCATAAAACAAACATCCGCTTTGCAACTACTTAGATAATCTAGAATTTTTGTACGTTTAACTGGATGGCGCAATCCTTTAACATTTAATGAAACTACTTTAAAATTATGTGTATTAGCCATAATAGAAGAAAAGAGATCAAAAAGAGGAAGATAAAAGAAGATCAAGAGAATGAGAAAAAGGTAGCTCCAAATAAGGAAGAAGGAAAGGAAAAATGAAAAAAGATGGAAAAAACGACAAACAGAAGACATAAATGTGAAATGTGAAACGCACACATGCTTTACAAGCATGACCGGAACTGCTGGAGCCCTTTACAAAGAAATTTCAGTACTGTGTCAGAAAAGACATAACTGGTAAAAATCATGTAGCAGAGTCATTGGTATCCATTGAGAGCTGTGACTGATGAACCAAAAAATGTCTCCAATCTTCTGGACGCTGAAAAGATTTCGAGAAGTTATCCTTCCAAATGCGCATCGTCGATGGATCAAAAAGACCATATTTGTAGCCTAGACTTCGTAGTTGAGGACGAAGAGCAGTGAATTCTTTGCGAATTGAGACAGTTTCTTTGGCAAAATCCTGATGAATAAATATTTTATTACCATTTACCATCAATGAAGGTATTTCTCTAGCTGCTTTTCTGATTAAAACCAAATGGTGGTGTCGAAGAACTTTAAAAATCATTTGTCGCGGTTTTGTGTGTAGAGGGTTCCTATGTGAGGGAATCCTGTGAGCCTTATCAATTTCAAACGTTTCTGAGAATTTAATTTGCAAAAGACCAGGCAATAAATTCTCCAAATATAATCTACAGTTATTTCCCTCAACATCTTCAGGCAAATTAAATATGCGTAGATTATATTGTCTGTTACGGTTTTCCATGTCCAATAATGTTGAGCACATAGGTGACATTTTTGCCACAAGTGGAGTAAATGTGTCAATTTTGACCTTACTATCCTGTATTTTGATGGAATTATCCGATATTTTCATTGACAGGCTGGCCATTTCTTTGCGCACATGTTTAACTTCAGAAGCAATAGTGTCTGTATTGACACGAAGTGCCTGAATTTCCTCCAATATTAAAGATAGCGAGGGTTCAGAAGACTCCACTACTTTAGATTTAGCAGGAGGAGGAGAAATTTGCTGCCTCCTTTTATTATTAATAGCACTTTTATTTTCCATTTTGAAGTAAAAAGAGACAAAATTATACTTGCAGAAGCAAAATAGCGTATGGAAAAGCAAAAGCTGTGGAAATAACCAAGAAATGACTGGTGCAGCAGCTAAAATGGGTTGGGGGAGTGGTTAGGCCCAAGCCAGGCCCTTTCCTGAAAGTTCACTCCGCCCCCTTGACAGAAAGCCTGGCTGTACCTGAATGCTGTGCAAGAAGCAGGAAACAGGCGGTGAAAAAACCCACTTCCGCTGTGCAGAATCGTCTAAAAATGCTCCACAACAAAGGTGAGTTCTCTGGGAATGCAGTGACCTCCACTAGGGTACCTTTCTGACCAAAATTCGTCGTTTAAACCCAAAAAACGGGCTGAATTAGCGCGAAGGCTCTCACGCGGCGGCCATCTTGAATCGCGCGCTCGCGCGTCTCTAGAAATCCCTTTTCTAACAGTATCTGATCCCAACTTCCTGGGATCAAAGTGCCGTGATGGGTCCCGATGACTGGTCATGTTTGATCAACCAGGCCAGGAGATGCCCAGATCGATCAGCCATGGCATGGGTTTTCGCTGAGTGCGCCACAAAGTTTAGACATTTTAGGCATTCTAAGAGTGCTGCGTGTTTAATATGTGCTTCTAACAATGGAGTGGAATCAGGAGCTTCCGCTATCGCTCATGTTTCCAGCACCAGTAGATCTTTTTCCACCTCCAACAATTCCGACTCTGTTTCCTCATACCGCAGCCCAGCCCCAGGCACGTTTCACGAAGCGTAACTTTCAGGGTGGCCCATTCCACCATGGTGGATGAGGCAGTACCTGTATTGTGTGTAAAGTACTCACTAATGGCCTCCACTAACGAGTCTCGGAAGGCAGAGTCTTCCAGCATTGCCGGCTGTACCCTCCATGTAGGAATGTCAGGGGTTCTGTGCTCCCAGGCAATTGTGACGTAGTGTGGGTTGTGGTCGGAATGTGTGTGACCCTGGTACTCTGAGCCTGTCACATAGGGAAGCAAGGAGGGTGAGCTCAAGAACCTGCCCAGTCGAACATGCAAGTTGTGAGGCGTGGAGTAAAATGAGTATACCCGCTCTCCAGGATTACGATGTCTCCAGACATCGACCAGGTCCCAGCTGCACACCCATTCACTCAGTACAGTTGAGTTGGCCAAGGCAGTAGTGCATCGTAGAGGCGGGGAAAAGATCTGCCTAGCCCTATGTCCATGACGCTGTTAAAATCCCCTCCTATCAGCCCCAGGATGTCACACCATTTGGTCAGTATCTGCGACAGTGATCTCAGGAAATACCCCTGATCTGTATTCAGGCATATACATTACCCAGCAGGAGATAACGCCCATCCAGCCTACCCTTTAGAAACACATATCTTTCTCTGTCTGTTATAGCCTCCTCTACCAGAAAAGATGTGCCCGGGCGGATCTAGATTCTAGAGCAAGGTCCCACGAGCGTACAGGGAAAAATCAGTGGCAAATACTTTGCCCCTCCACTTCCTCTGCAATCTAACGGTCTCAGTCCGGGTCAAATGTGTCTCTTGGAAGAGAGCGATACATACATCGTGCCTCTTGAGATACAAATACACCGCAATCTGCAAGAGGGTGTGCGAAGGCCGTGCACATTCCAAGTAAGAATCGTATGATCTGTCAGCGCGGTGGCTAGGCCGTTCACGCCGACTGAGGCCTGGACGAACCACCTAGCCTCCTACTTTTACGAGAAAATTAAAAAAATTAAAGACACTTTTTCTTTGTTGCCCCAGGCCGACGGTGCAAACCAAGCTGTCGCCTCCCTGCCCTGTTGGCCAGAAGGCCCTCAGCTTTTGCAGTTCCCTCCTATACCCCTGGAGAAATCACTGGATATCATGAAGACCCTTAAATCAGGTTCACCTTCTGACCCTTGTCCAGCCAAAGTGCTGGCATCTATAGCAGAGGTAATTAACCCTGCGTTAAACCGGATTCTAAATGCCTCCTTGGAGTTGGGGACTGTTCCTGACAGGTGGAAGAAGGCCAAAATTCTCCCCCTGTTAAAAAGACCTCGGTTAGACCCTGAATCAGCCGCCAATTATAGGCCAATATCTCTGCTTCCTTCCTTCTCTAAAGTCCTGGAAAAATATGTCAACAGTGTTATCGCATCATATGCTGAAACTAATCAAATCTTCCATCAGAGCCAGTCCGGTTTCAGGTCAAACTTTAGCACTGAAACCGCGCTTCTAGAAGTCTCGGAGACCATCAAGGAGACTCTAGATAAAGGTGGGAAGGCCATGTTGATATTATTGGACTTATCTGCGGCTTTCGATACCATGCCCCACGACAGCTCCTTCTGAGACTTCAAGAGTGCGGCTGCGGGGGCACGGTACTTCAGTGGTTCTCCTCCTTTTTGAAAGACCGCCAACAAACAGTCTGGGCTCCGCCCTTTGCAGCATCCATTCCCGTTCTAAAGGTGGGGGTCCCACAGGGCTCGATTTTGAGCCCCACCCTCTTTAATCTTTATATGACCCCTCTGGCTTATCTAGCTGAAGCCCATGGAGCCAAGATAGTATCGTACGCGGACAATACACAACTACTTTTTACCTGCGACAAGGAGGCAGTCTTTAGAGGAGAAGTGATCAACACATGCCTCGCCGAGGTATTTTCCTGGCTCCAATCACATCATTTGAAATGTAACTCTGAGAAATCAGAGATTATGCTTTTTGGCTTCCCTATAGATAATATCTGGCGAAATTGGTGGCCCCAGGACATGTCTCCCCCTACCTCCTCAGTCAAAACGGTAAAAAACTTAGGTGTCAGGCTCGAGGATAACTTATCTATGAACTCCCAAATTCAATCTGTAGTGGGTGCCTGCTTTGGAGTACTTAAGATGCTCAAGCAGTTCCTTCCTCTGCTGTCAGTAGCACACAGAAAAATTGTGGTCCGGACACTAGTTATTTCTAGGCTGGACTACGTCAATGTTCTGTACTTGGGTATCCCTGAATACCTGCTGAATCGACTACAGGTAGTACAGAACGCAGCGGCTAGGACGATACTCATGCTCGGCCCCAGAACTCAGATGTCCTCCCACCTGAATGCTATGCACTGGCTCCCGATCCGCAAAAGGATAACTTTTAAAGCAATGGTTTTGGCCTTCAAAGCACTCCATGGTTCAGGGACCCCATATCTTAGGAATAGAGTCCAATTTTACCACCCACCTCGTGCTCTGAGATCCTCGGCGCTTCATCTCGCACGTATTCCTAAAGGCCATCGGGCACGAATAGGGGGTCGCTCCTTTCAGGTGCATGCAGCGCACCTCTGGAATAGTCTCCCTCCGGCACTTAGACTGACACAGGACCTTCTGCCCTTTAGGAAGTCATTAAAAACCTTGTTATTTCAGCAATAGTATTTCATCTCAGCGAGCCTAGTGCCTTTCTGTCAGCCACGACCAGGATGTTTAGCGCCGGGACACTCAATCGAGTAGCCGTGCGCTCTATAAATCCCGAATAACATAACATAACATGCACCACTATAGGGAAGGAGAGAAGTGTGATCAGGACCATGTGTGCAACTATATGTGTAAGTCGGTTAACTTCAGTGCCACTGCACGCGCCCCCAGAAAAGCCCAGTTATCAAGGTTTAAAACAAAAGGGCCAACATGGCAATGTATGAATACTAAGAGAGCGGCCTCCATTAACAACAGGTGCTGCCCAAACCCCGGCGGGGAGGAAAACTTCCTGCGTAGCCAACTATTGGGGGTATTTATTTATTTGTTGATTAATTAAAATCATCACAAACAGCAAAGTACACATATAAAATACAATTAAAATAGGATTAACCAACTAATTCCCAATGTGAGGGAAAATGGAAGGGGTGTAAGGCCTCACAGTGCATGCCACTCAAAAATCCCCTATGTTTCTTGTAGCATTTCACACATGCTTGAAAGAAGTGAGAATAACATCACGGGTGTCCTATGCGACCCTAAATACAATTAAAATAATTATACCCCCTACAGAGTTAGCAATAGAGGAGGATTACAATACCAGCTTGTGCTGAGTTGAAATCTTTTAGAGAGGTCGTAATGTGGATGCAGTCTCTACAATATTATATAATATCATCAGAAGTCTGTGGCGTTATATCTGGCAACCGTAATGAAGCAGTGTCTGACGGGCCGGCCGCCAATGAACCCTCATCTTCCAAGGAATGGATTGGTGTACCTTCTTCACTGGCCTGGCAATTCGGGCTGGACTGTTCCCATTGGGCGCAGGGTCGAGACTGATTTGCATATGGCTGGGTCCAAACTGGAATGGCATGGTGAGCAAAAAACAATGGATTTAGGCCCGGATATCTGTACTGGGGTGAATGTATGACATTGTTCTGCATTCTTTCCATCAATTGTTCTTTTTGCATTTGTCACCCCGAGTGGGACGGGTATGCCCAGATGTGGGTCCTGTGCTCTCAATGCCACTGGAGACAAGCTATCCTGGCTGATGAGGGCTGAAAGCCTGAAACCAGTCCTAGGGTGCTTGTTTCCAGTCCAGGGAGAACCTGGCCTGGCAATTCGGGCTGGACTGTTCCAATTGGGTGCAGGGTCAAGACTGATTTGCATATGGCTGGGTCCAAACTGGAATGGCATGGTGAGCAAAAAACGATGGATTTCAGCCCAGATCTCTGTACTGGGGTGAATGTATGACATTGTTCTGCATTCTGTGCATTAATTGTTCTTTTTGTACCTTCTTCACTGACTGTTTCTGAGACTACTGCTATGCACTCTGCCACCCAAACAGCCGCCTGTCGTTCTCGCCTGATTTGGTCCAGATCTGGCACTGCCGATAAGTTGGGAGATCGTTTTTTGGTCTGTCGGCTGTGATTCCTGGGTCTATTTGCTACACCATTCTGATTTGCTGGTATGCCTGACGGATGAGGACCCGAAAACTGGCGCATGGTTTTCAGCCAGTCCCATGTGTCTTGTGGCATGTTGAAAAATCTTGCCTTACCGTCGGAAATTACTCGGAGTTTTGCTGGGTACAACAATGAGTATAAAATGTCCAACTGTCGGAGCCTCTGCTTTACTTGTAGAAAAGATCCTCATTGACGCTGTACTCTTATTGTGTAGTCCGGAAAGAACAGGACTTTCGTATTCTCAAATTTGACTTCAGAAAGTTTTCTCGTTTCACGCAGGATCATGGCTCTGTACCTGAAGTACAGCATTTTAAAAATAAGTGGACGTGCCCCCATGCCGGGCGCTGGATGGGATGCGGTGTGCTTGCTCTATAGTAAAAAATGAAGAGAGAGAGGAGGAGGGTAGAATGTCTTTAAGCCATTGTTCCATAAAAGTAACTGCATCTAGGCCCTCCGCTCCTTCCGGTAGGCCAATCAGGTGAAAATTGTTCCTTCTAGAGCGGCTCTCCGCATCCTCCACTCTATCCTCAGTGTAGCGTATTCTGGCCTGGTGTGCATTTTGTTGTTTTTCTATGAAATCTGTGGCTGGGTTGAGATCTGCTATGTCTTGCTCCGCAGAGGTGACGCGGCCCTTCAACTTACTATGATCCGCGTGCAATAACGTTAGGTCCACTGCCACTTTATCGATTTTGGATTCTAGCGACTCTCTAGATCTCTCTATGGCGTTCAGGATTGCATCCAGTCTGTCTTCCGGGAGGCACTGCGGCGGCGTAGGTTTTGTTTGGTCCATGTCTACAGTGCCTGCGGCTTACAAGGAGGCTTGGGATCCAGTGCCTTTAGTGCGCCCCATCTCTGCAGCAGAGTAATCCGGTTCGTCTGACTGATGCGTTGCCCCTCACAGGCCTGAACAGTATAGCTCAGAGTATCTATGCAGGTCACATAAGTATGCAGCGTGTTCTACAGCATCAGGTCTATAGTTGCGTCAGCTCAACCAAGGGTTCAAGACTCATCCCACGCCGCAGTGAATCAGGCACATAGGGTCATTCCATGTGGTATAACTCATTGGGCTCCAGGTGCTTACTCTTAACCTAAACGCTGCATAGAAGCTGCCTCTCTTCTCTCCTGGTGTAGATGGTTCAGTCTATGGCACTACGGGGGTAGCAGCTGTTCTGGTGAGTGCATAACTGGGAGTTGCGCTATGTGTGGGGTCTAGTGCACCGCCGCAGGCCTCACCTTTCCTGCAGTAGTATCGACGTTGCGTCCTCCCCACCGGCGTACCACGTGGGATGTCGTGGATTTTCACATACATTTGTCGGATTATGGGGATATGTGGCAGAGCGACCTTAGAACGTGCCCGCCATTTTGCCCATGCAGGCCACGCCCCCGTGAATCGGGCCTATCATGTGTGGACTGAGGGTCGTTGCACACTACACCCAATGTGTATGTGTATAGGGTTATGTTCTGAGAATGTTCTTCACAGGTATTAAGCATTTAGCACCTCAGGCTGTAGTGTGTGGTGTCAACAAATAGTTCCAATCAGAATGTGCAGATTGTTTACTGCAGAGTAGTAGAAATTATCCTGGGTCTCAGGATATAGGATCCACCAACAGTGTCAGAGGGACTAGTGCGCAGCCCCTTGTGTAAGGCATGCTGCCAACACTGGAGAGGACGACAGGGGGGTGGAGAACAGTTAATCTGTGGCTTTTGGACACAATTTACATTGCCATCCTCAAGCCAGTGGATATGGGTACACCTCATGAGGATGAGGGATAGGCGCAGAATGAAGTCCGGTTTGTCCACATTTGGCACAGAAACACTGATGAATTTTCTTGGCAAACATCAAGAAACCCCTCTACAAAGACATATTGCCCTCAGGCTCCATGATAGTGTCTAATGGGCTAAATGGGACCCCCGTACGGACCAACACAAAGACTACCCTTGGCAAACAAGAGTAGAGGATGCAAAAAGAAGGGCTCTGCAAGCACTTCTGGAAATGGGTCTCATGCTCCCGTGTCACATGGGCCTCTTTTAACAGTGCAATGTTTTTTCCCAGTGCATCCTGATATATCATCACAATGCGTGTCTCTTCCTTGTCGTCCCCATACCTTGGACATTCAAAGTCATAATGCCATGAGTACCCATATATGTGTAGTGTACTGGGAAGTGTGGGAAGGTGTTTCAGGAGTAGTCTGCCCCCAGGTAGGCCACCAACACACATCCTAGAATTTTATCTTGTGGGGCTATAAGCCCTAATCGATGGCCTGCCACTCAATGAATCTGCATTATTAACAATAATGGGGCTACCCGATGTCCCTCAGAACCTGGGTATTAATATTAAACAAAAACAATTGGTTCTGTCGGGATGAGTACAATTGCTTAGGGTACTGTCTGTAAATACAGAGAGCAATTACTTTTTCACACAACATAGAGCAATGATTCAAAAAGGGGAAATAATTCAAAAAGGAGAAACACACACGAAATAAGAATCAATAATGTATTATCAATCAGTATCAAATACTAATGGCTGTCACAATTACAAATTCAATTGCATCAGAAAGCAATAAGTGACCATGGTGAATAAAGTGACATGTAGTGATTAAGTGATATGAACAGTACACTATATACAGGACAAATACATGTGAAATAAAAATGCGGGACGGAAAAAGGTAATTGATCCGAGTTGCTGCCGGACGGACGTGCCCCCTCTTTTTTCACTAAGCAGCCTAAATCAATAGGCATTGTAACGAGACCCCAACCGGATGGTGAAGGTCCAAAAATATAAATGAGGTTCCAACCGGCTGGTGGAGACCGTTTGTGTCACTCCTGACGCATTGCCAAGAGTCATTGATCGCTACAACTTAATTACTGTATTTTGATTTAATCTATTGAGACTTCTGCCTAATTGGCTGTCCACACATCCCTCCATAGTCCTGAAGAAGACCCGCCCTGACGCACCTCACATTTGCGCTACTCTCAGGGTCGAAATGTCGACATACCATATATGTCCGCACAGCCCTCATGATCATGATTTAATTTAATATTGGATCTTGTAGCACATGTGCAAAAAGAAACAGGACATAAATCTTCTCAACATTTTTTTTCCCTCCCGCATTTTTATTTCACATGTATTTGTCCTGTATATAGTGTACTGTTCATATCACTTAATCACTACATGTCACTTTATTCACCATGGTCACTTATTGCTTTCTGATGCAATTGAATTTGTAATTGTGACAGCAATTAGTATTTGATACTGATTGATAATACATTATTGATTCTTATTTCGTGTGTGTTTCTCCTTTTTGAATTATTTCCCTTTTTGAATCATTGCTCTATGTTGTGTGAAAAAGTAATTGCTCTCTGTATTTACAGACAGTACCCTAAGCAATTGTACTCATCCCGACAGAACCAATTGTTTTTGTTTAACTCAATGAATCTGCATCAGGAAAGAAAACATGAACCCTCAATACCTCCATCCCAGGCCAGTATACAAGGGGAAGACTGAGCGATCAGTGACAACATCAACCTACAAAGGGAAACCTAGCAGTCATGCCCACACACAACTCAGCCAAGGCATGCATGGTAGAGGGAATGTGTCCTGTGATGCCAATAGGTTTTGCATATGCTAGTGGTCTCCTAGCGGCTATTTCAGCAATCTGAAATGAACAATCAGTGGCAGACAGCAATCAGCACCTAACACAAATTACATCCTCAACTTTCATCTTGCAACTGTTTTTGGATACTTGCATCTACCTATCCACTCCGTGTGTACCATTCCACATTGCCTCTTGGCCGGCATAATCCCTACGTGTACTGGTCTGATCCCTCTCACATACACCTTATAGTACATGCTCATCTCTCAACCTATCCTTCATCCACAAGCTGCCATCCTTAAAATGATCTCTCGCATCCAAGCTTTACACTTGAACTCTTACTCTTCCACCCAGACTCCCAACTTCTCATTCTGGTGCTGCACCTCTAACATCCACACCTACATTCCCTGTACCACTCTTAACCTCTATCTACACAACATCTCTTCTATTCATGCTGTACGCACAATGTACTGTACTCATCACCTCCTCAGCAGCCGATAACCCTATCATGTCAAATGTACCCTACTCATCCCCATATCTCCCCTTTCCAATGGCTTTGGGATGTACCTTTTTCACAAGGTGCACCATTATATCGAACTCTTACATTCACACTTAACACCTCACCACATCTAAACCCAGACACTTACATTGCTCAATTAATTTGGCATTATTCATTAACCTCTCAGCATTCACTTACCCTACTCTGCTTAAGGACTACTAATAGTCATTTGACAAACTAGTGCATCCACATATTCAAACACACCATCCATCTACTGGCCAACACCTCGCATCTCCCCATCCAGCATCCTAACTTACACAATTGGTGTATCCCCTTGACATCCACCTATCCACTTTGCTTCGCCCAAAAACTTTAACCTTTTCTCACTGTGTCTCTCTTACATCCACATCTCCGTTTCATGCTCCATACCTCTTTTAACTAATGCATCTTAACAACTACCTTTCTCAATGAATCTGCCCTCTCACAGCCATCTCTCACTGTAGTGCCACAGACTTCAGCTTTTATCTCCTGCCAGCCTCTAACCTTGTCTAGCTGGTTCTACCTCTATCACATCTACCTCATCCTAGCATACCTCACCCAGGCTATAGCCAGGTTTTCAAGGTCGTACACTCAGATATCCACACCCCAGCGTTTCCAACAATTCCCATTGTAATAATGAGGATACTCTACGTATCCTATACAAGCACTGCCTTTGACCTTAACTCCTAACTTCCACTCTTATCTAAATTGTTATTTGTTCTGCCCCTATTACGTATGAGTCTCCCCTCCATGTTCAAAATGGCAACACAACTCACTCCCACCTCTACCCTTGTTTAACTAGCTCAGCCCCTCCAACATTAACCTCTCCAACATGTGCAGCTATGCCTCACATTTTAACACCCACCTCCTCCCTTGTCTTTCAGTGTAGTACATGGGTGTAACACAGGCTCCTGTAGCACCTGCACAGCAGACGGGCCTACAACACTTCTGAGGACTCACAGTCCACTCGGCTGACCACATGTAGCACAGGGCAATCCATTAGCCTTAATAACACTCCAAGTTCATCTCTGTGTGATCTGGGCCAGCATCAAGCATATTGCAAACCTCCTCCATTGTTATCAATACACAAATGACTACATGCACACCTATCACATGCTCAACTACAAATGATGTGTACAAACAAAATATTTGTCAGTGGAAAAGAAAAAAAAAAAATCTCATCCATTCTCCACTCTCCTTCCTCTGCCCTCATCCCTGGTGAGCGGTGCCCATTGTGCTACAATAGCATAATGGCTGTCAGACTTAAGTTGTGTGGACATCCCATAGGATTCCCGAAGTTCATTTGGGCAGGGGCAGGTGCTGGTCACATCCATAGCACCCTCAAGTGATGTGGCTATATGCTGTAATGATGATGTTACATTGTATACACCGAGTGAGGGGTGACAGCAAGGCAAGTCTGGCAGGAAACAAAACTCAAATTGAACACTCTCATTCCAGCCTGTAAACTGAAAGGCTGTTTGCTGCCAAACATATTGACATCTCAGCCCATTCCTAAGGGACCCAGGTGAGGGTTGTTGTGCATTCACTGTGCATCACCCTGCTGCATCATGGCTGAATAACCCAAGAGAGGGGGCTGTCCACCTGTAGCTCGTAACACTGACAACCAACTAAAGGCAGTGCTCTGTAGTCTCTAGCACTTGGGAGGCCCTGGACAGCTGTCCAGGGGTATCGTCAGCCCGCACTGGCACACAGCATCCACCTTGAACTAAATATACTCTACACCACTCCTGTAACCAACGACTGAGGTCAGTCTGCTTGCATGAACGGAGTCACGAAGGATATTGTTGCTGTGCATTATCATGCTGAAAAGGTATATCTTCCGCTATGCCACATAAGGGGGATAGAAGGGGCATTGGTTGACCAATCACAGACAAATGTTGTTCACTCATAATATACTAACAGGACTTGACATAGCCTAGTATTCCCAACAGGGCAATTTGATGTACATAAAAAATATCCTCTGAAATTAGAAGAGTTTGGCTAAATGTCTGAAACATAAATGACACACTTAGACCATGCAGCACCCACCAGTGTCCCTGAACTAGTAGATAACATATCTTGGACACAACAAGCAAAATCCACTCTGTAGAAGTAGACCTCACCAAGGCCTACCGGTGCTAGGGGTTCGCCCTTCTTTGCGCACTAGTCCTCAGACCAATAAATAGAGTTGGCACAGAAGCTGGAATATCAAAACAACAGTTTATTAAACCTCATGAGTGGAACTACATCTATACAAAACCCTCAGGCAGTGTATGAGGTAGCACAAGGAGTACAGAGATCATGGGTCTTTTATACCCACACAAGAGCTCAAAAGGAGGCGGTACAAGTACACACAAGAATAGCTATTCACATATATGGACATACAGAAAATGCTCAGTCAACAAAGTAGGAGGAGTAATGAAGTTGCTGACATCAGTTAGAGCAGCCTGACATTTACAGACTAAGACAGGTGCATGAGCAGCTACAGACTTTTCTGAGCATGCGCAGTGCTGCAGGAGCAAAGTATAGACAGTTATTCTAGTAAAGCACAAGGGTAGGCAACAGCGAAGACGGAAGGAGCACATGGCGAGCACATGGTCAACTAAAATGGCTGCCAAAAACAAAATGGCTTCAGCTCATGCTAATAGTGATCTCTGCCAAACTTCCACAGACGACCCTTTTAGCATTAGCTGAAGACATCTATAATCTAGAAGGAACAATAAAAACATCTTGTATGTCAATTTTCATCATTTTCATCATTTCATTAACTTCTTGATCTAATACACGTTGGGCATTCACTTTCTTAACATTACATCTGGCAGGTATACAAGCAGTGATACAGAGGGAGCAAAGCATTGGACCACATTGTATACATAGGCAGCATGTCAGCAGGATTGCAAATAATATACATAATATCGTCAACAGCTTCCAGCCCCAGGTAGTAAACAGTGTCCATAGCCAACTGGTTAAAGTCCATGTTCCGGTATCAGGGTGAATCTCAGCAGAGATTTTATGCAGTTTAGAGATCGCATCAAAAACTGAAGGGGCATGATCAGGAATATAGACGCAGCAACTGCTCCCGATGATGCGACATGCACCACCTCGATCGGCCAGGACTATGTCCAAGACCATATGGTTTTGGAGCGCCACAATCCTCGTAATTTGCAGTTCTTCTGTGATATTTCAAAAGTGCCATAGCTGTTTGATTGGTTACAGCCTCTACAACACGTGTCAAACGTCTGATTTTCCGGCTGTTTAAGGCAGCACCAACAAAGAAGAACAGTCCCAAATTAAAATCAACATATTGCTGCAGTGCAGTGTCAGTCTGATCCACCTCATTATGATTTGTTGTCTTCTTAAATCTGTTTTTGGAAACGTCATTAAACAGTCTGTAGTCTTTGTGGTACGATGCAGGTGCCAAAAACACAGGTGGTAACAAAAAGGACACAAAACAAGTACCGGACCAGCCAATGGGTAAATTGTAATATCCCTTATTTCCACATATAAAGTAGGTATTATGCGATGACGTAAAACTGCTGTTATTTACTCCGGTAATATTTAAAACCAGAGTACAGTCGCTTTTTCCCACGGGAATACTACCAACACTGTTCACACACAGGTCTGCTCGAGCTCTAGTAACAGCTGTAACAAAAGGTCCATTACCCTTAGCAGTTCGAGTATTTGGGAAAACATAGTGTGTAGAGGAATTTCCTCGGCGATACTCCTCCATTTCCCATACAGTTCCTTTGGCCTGTGGATCTCCTTCCTCATCAGGGTAACACACTTTATTCAACTGGTAGTTTAGTCTTCCTACATCATATTTAGTAATATTAGCAACATGGGTAGCCCAGAGCAGCACAAACCAAGCCCTACAAGAACCATTGTGTGAGAATGGCAGAGGAATGAAAGGTGTTCCTCCCTTTTTCTGATGTGCTGGCATCATTCCACACACCCAACAGTCGGTAATGTTCGTAGCATTATGTGTGTGGTGTAACATCTGAATGAACGTGTTGTTGAGATAAGACTGTCTATGCTTCTGCTCATGATAAGGGAGAGTAAAGTAGTGGTGCTCAATAGGTGCTGGAGTAGTGGCAGTAAGTATTCGTCGAACAGGAGCCACTTCCTCTACAACCCAAGTTATTACTGCCATAATGATCACACTGACAGTAAACCCAACAATGCACATAATTTTCTTATCGCAGATTCTCGCAGCAGTCGATGTCTCTTTCATAGGCATGGTCATCTTGATGCTGAAACAACAAAGCAGATGGAGCTCTAAAGTCCTGGGCAGCCGTTGGTTTCTTCACTGAGGGTTAAGATGGGTGTCACTAAGCAAAAGATCCCCCCTCTTCAGCTCAGTCTCTCACTAACCCAGGACGGTTGCTCAACCAGTCTCTTTCAGCAATGCAGTTTCTCTCCGGGGTCGCAGCTGATATCGAGATGTACCAGGGATCGTGTGGTCCGGGAAGACTTCCTCAGGTTCCTCAGGTGACGTGGCTTGGCCTCTCTCGGTGTCCAGAATCTGTCGATAGTCGGCGAGCGCAGCAGGTTCCACCAGGGCAGACGGCACTCTTTTGCAGTGGGTAGAATGGACCCAATTCCTCCGATTGGTCACTCGGACTGCAGTTCTCGTTGCCAGAAGCACCTGCTCAGGACCTCTCCATCTGGGCTCCAGACTATTCGACCTCTGGAAGGCTTTGACCATCACCTGGTCACCGGGCCGAAGATCATGACCATCACCTCGCGACCTGTCAGGAAGAGCTTCTCGAACCTGTTGATGAATAGAAAGCAAGCTGTCAGTCAACTGGGATAGGTAGTCACTCATCAAAACACAAGGTACATCATGTATGGGGCGTGGCTTAGGAATTCCCCAAATATTCATAGGCCTTCCAAATACCACCTCATACGGTGTAAGGCCAGATCGTGTATGTGGCACTGATCTAATGGACAGCAATGCCAAGGGTAGTGCATCAGGCCATTTCAGAGATGTGGAAGCCTGGATTTTAGCCAACTTAAGTTTGAGGGTAGAATTGTATCGTTCCACTAGCCCTGCTGATTGTGGGTGGAAGGCAGCATGAAACTTCTGCTTAATTCCCAATCCTTTCAAGACATACTCAACAACTTGCCCAATGAAATGGGGTCCGTTGTCACTCCACAAAAGTTTGCAAACACCGAATCTAGGGAAGAACTCCTTTAAAAGCACCTTCGCTGTAGTAAGAGCTGTATTATCTTTCGTAGGGTATGCCTCTATCCACTTACTGAAGGCACATACCACCACTAGAACATACTTTAGATTATTACAGCGTTCAAGCTGGATGTAATCCATTTGTAGAACCTCAAAAGGTGCAGTTGGTGTAGCAAACCCTCCTGTTGGAGTTCGTGTCCCTTTTCCAGGATTGTACTGGAGACAAATCAAGCAGGACTGCACTATCTTTTTAGCTGTGCCGGCAATTTCTGGATGCTCCCAAACTTGTGTAAGCAACTTCGTTATTGAGGATGCTCCAACATGTGCCGGCCCATGTGCCATGTGAATCATAGGATGTAAATAGGCTGTGGGCAGTCTCCATTTAGTCATGTCTTTATTCCTCCAACAACCCTCATCATCCAATGTTCCCTCCTTAGACCATTGCTCAAGTTCTTCTGCAGAGGCAGATCGCTGCATATCAAGCACTTCCTGCCTAGCATCATGCCAACGTTCAGCCTGTGACTTCACCACATACATAGATGTGGTGCTTCGCTGCATTGCAGTTTCGCGGGCTATGCGATCTGCGAAGGCATTACCCTGTCCTATTTTATCAGTCACTTTCTTGTGTGCGCTACACTTAACAATCGCTATTTTCTTCGGATATGTCAAGGCAGTCAGGAGATTATGCACCAATTCTCCATGCACTATTTGCGTCCCATGTGATGTAAGAAAGCCTCTTTCCTTCCAGAGTAACCCAAAATCGTGAGCCACTCCAAAGGCATAGCGGCTATCGGTATAGATGTTGACAGACAAGTCAGTACTAAGTTCACACGCCCTCGTCAATGCTATCAGCTCAGCTGCCTGAGCTGACTTCTGTGGAATGTGAGCTGTCTCAACTACCGTCTGAAGCGTCGTGATTGCATATGCAGCTGATGTCGTGCCATCTGGTAATCGCAAACAGGACCCATCAACCCATAATTCTCCATCAACATTTGAGAGGGGCGTATCTTGTAGGTCAACACGACCCTTTGTCTGTTCCTCAGTAAGGAATATACAGTCATGAGACTCTTGTGACTGGGATTGAGTAGCTGGATACGGCAACAGAGTAGCCGGATTAAGGGTTGAACATCTTTTCAAGGTGATATGAGGGGCCAAAAGTGTCAATTCATATCCTGTCAAACGAGCACTAGTTAAATGCTGCGTTTTGGTTTGGTTCAAAAGGGCATCAACAGCATGGGGTACTAACACAAGCAATCTATGTGACAAGACTATCCCTTCACTCTGACGTATGGACACAGCTGCCGCTGCAAACAGAACGAAAACACCCAAGGCAATGCACGAGCGACTGGATCGAGGACAGCTGAAAAATATGCACAAGGACGCTGCTTATCACCGTGTGTCTGTACTAAAACTGAGAGTGCACAACCATCCCTCTCGTGTACATAGAGTGTGAAAGCCTTAGTGTAGTCTGGAGTACCTAATACTGGTGCAGAACATAGAGCTTGACGCAACTGTTGGAAAGCATTCTGACATTCAGTAGTCCATGGAAGGGGCATTGGAGTGTCTTTAGTCAGGAGGGCCAACAAGGGTTTAACAATATATGAGAAGCTAGGAATCCATTGCCTACAAAAAGAAGTAAGACCAATGAATGCACGAACATCTTTCTGAGTACGGGGCACAGGCATGTCTAAGAACTCTTGAATGCGATCTGGTGTGAGTGCACGTCCCTCCTTAGACAGGAGGTGACCTAAATAGGTAACCTGCTGTCTACAATATTGCAATTTCTTCCGAGAAACCTTGTGATGGTGTGATGCAAGAAATGAAAGCAATGACAGTGTCCCTTCTTCACACTGTTCAGAGGTATCAGCTGCCAGCAAGATGTCATCAACATATTGTATGAGAGCCACCCCTTTTGGCACAGGGAAAGAATCAAGCTGTCTTTTCAACGCTTGGCTGTAAATACTAGGACTCTCTGTATACCCCTGTGGAGCTCTACAAAATCTGAAGGATCGATTATTCAAAGTGAAGCCGAACAAATATCGGCTATCAGGATAGATAGGTATCGAAAAGAAAGCGTTCTTCAAATCAATCACAGAGAATGTAGTCGCAGTCGGAGGAACCATGGTAAGGAGTGTCGTGATGTCAGAGACTACCGGGTATTGGGGCACTACGATCTTATTAACCTCTCGCAAATCAATGATAAACCTGTATATTTTAGTATCAGTGTCTTTCTTCAAGATGGGAAGGATAGGACTATTGCATATATTGTAAGGGACTTCTTCCACTACTCCTACTCCAATCAAATCTTGAACAATACGTATTAGTGCCTCTTCACCTTCTCGAGAAATTTTATATTGAGGCAGTTGAGGCAATGAAGCACCCTCCTTCACTTGAATATGAACTGGTGGGATAACCATTTGCCCTACATCGGTATCTGACGTAGCCCACAAAGTACTAGGGAGTGATGCCAAAGCAATATCTTCTCTAATGAGATAAGACTTCTCAACCATGGGATAGTTATCATTCAAAATGACACGCACGCCGTCTGGAGAACAACGTATCGTAGCCCGGAAATGATTGAGCATATCAAGACCCACAATATTGTCCGGCGTGTTAGGGGAAAGCAAAAATGGACATGCAGCAGAGAATTTATCAATGTGAAATGCAAGTGGTTGTGACAGTGGGCTAAGGGAAGGTGTCCCATCGAATCCTATCGATGTGATTGTTAAGCCAGACAGGGGAGCCCTTGGAACCAATTGTTTGGACAGGGCGCTACGAGTAGCTCCTGTGTCAACCAAAAACCGATCAGTGGAACCCAA
Source organism: Calotriton arnoldi (assembly GCA_963921515.1). Classification (NCBI taxonomy): domain Eukaryota; kingdom Metazoa; phylum Chordata; class Amphibia; order Caudata; family Salamandridae; genus Calotriton; species Calotriton arnoldi. The sequence continues at coordinate 131,641 of CAWUFW010008089.1, forward strand.
AACATGTGCGTTAACATAGGGACCCTTCTGATCTACTGGGACTTCAACTGATTCCTTACCCCATCCAAGGCATTCCTATGCATAAGCAGAATCCTTCAAATCAGCAGTTGAATAATCAGACATTTGATATTGGTTTCGTCTATCAAAAGTATTAGAAGAATTCTGAGTATGCTCGACTGCCTCAAACCTAGTGCGATCATCCATACCTCCCCTATGTCCTGAATTCCCCGGGCGGCTTCTCATTTGTCCTCGACCACGCTGATACTGCTGAGTACGCAAATGTGGACATTCAACAGCCCAATGTCCAATCTCCTTACAATAAGCGCACTGATCAGAAGATAAAGTAGCTCGGGGAAAAGAGGGTGCGCCAGGGCGATACATTGCACGTCCGCCTCTGCCACCACCTCTATAGGGTGGACCATAAACCTGAGCTAACATAACCTTTGTTTTTAAATCCTTAGCCTTTTTATCCTCGTTGCCCTTAGCTTCCAATTCCTGACGTTCATAATACTGAGCCATAGTCAAAAGAGAGACTGGGGAAGACGTAGTCCATGAACTCTCGCTGGCCTTTAGGCGACTAGCTATTCCTGGCAACATGTTCGCGACAAATTTATCGACAAACAGATGCCTGCCCGTGTCATCTGTCAATGACTGGCCACTAAAGTCGTGGAATGTCTCCTCAAAACGTGTAAAGAAGTCAGAGACCGATTCATCTGCCTTTTGCTTACAGGATGCTAACATAGTCCAGTCTATCTTTTTAGGAGGAATGAGAGTTTTCAATTTAACTATTATAGCCTTTGGAAGGTCTAAAATTTCTTGTTGCGGTTTCTGTGCGGGTTCCCTTTCTGCATCTATCCTCTCTAATTCCTTCCAAAGATGTCCAAAAGCTGCATGATCATCTACTTTACGAATAGACCTCCACATATCAGGGGGTAGGATAAGCCCAAAAAACATATCAATATCAGACAAAGTCATAGTACAAGAACTAATAGCTCCTTCAACTTCTTCATAAAAAGCAGCCGGATTTTTCCGTGGATCAGGCAAAGAAGCTTTAAGAGCCATAACATCCACTCTACTCCAAGGAGCATAGACCCATTTATAAATAAAATATCCCTTCGCATCAGTTGAATCTTTATCGTCATTCGTGCCCGCACCCCTAGGAGGGACATACAAAGGCGCAGCTTCACGCATTGGTTTCCCATGAACTACAATATCCTTATCTGTCCCTGGATCGTCATCCTGTGGCACAGAGGTCTGAACTGTTTGTTCAGCTGTAGCAGCTGCCTTTTTCTCCTCTCGCAAACGGAATGCATCAGCTCGCAGTTTAACCACACGTCTAATTAAATCAGCCACCTGGGAAGGGAGAAAAAGACCGTCACTCAACTGTTTATGATCATTTTTTTATATCAACAGGCTCTAATTCTTTGGAATGTTTCCTGAACCTTTCAATTACTTCTCCAGTAAACGACTCTGCAAAATATAACTGCTCTGACTCCGGCCATTGCTGAACTTGCACTATAAGATCTGGAGCAGAAGTGTCACCACGAGCTGCTTTTCGGGCAGTAGATCTAAGAGTGGCCGCACGGTCAGCCATCATAAAAGAGCGAGTCTGTCGTTTAGTGTCCGATCCTGACTTTTCCTGATGTGAGAGAGAGATGTCATCATCAGAATCAATCTTGGGGGCAGAGGGAAAAGTATAAGGAGGCGGAGAGCGATCTAATAGAATTGAATCGTCCTGTGGTTTATTAAGTAGAGGATAAAGGGGGTGCCGGACAGGGTATTGGCCCTTTACCTGTAAACAACGCTCCCTATCCTCTCTCTCTTTTATTTCCTTCATTTCTTTATTTTTCATCTCCAGCGCTTTTGCATAGATATTTTTGCGCTGTTCTTTTTCTGCTAAAACTTGCTCTCTTCTCACTCGTTCACGCGCTTCTTTCTCCCACATTCGTACACAGTCAAACATATCTTGTCTACTTTTGCGCTTAAACATACATTGTTCCACATACTGAATTTTTCTAAGATCAAATGACCCATTTATAGGCCATCGCAACTCAGGATCCTTGCTGGTATATTTATTCCATAGTGCACTATACATTATAGAAGAAATACCGTTTTTAATGTACATATCCCTATTTGGTGTCCCCTCAGGGGAGCCGGCTGATTCCGTTCTAGATCCATATTGGTACCTCCAAGAAAGCAACACATTCTACGAAGTGTGCTTGAAACAGGCATGCCAAAAATATTATAGCATATATAATATTATACTCCAAGTGACACTTAACACAATGTGTGCCGTTCAAGTTTTCAAAGTTAGAGAAAAATCTCCTCATTACCTGCCTATATAAATTGCAATTTATATATATCCAAACAAATCCAAGATTTTGGCCAAACAAACAAGAAGTGTCGCATCAGACGACCTTACCAAGCAAAAAGTCTCCAGCCTCCAACTGCCAAGTTCTGAATCAACCAAATGGTCTCTGCGCGACGAACGCCAGAAGGGATCTCAGTCGAGAACCGGCACCACCTGGAGGGTCAAATCGGGAAAATCGGAAAAGCACCTCGGCCTGCTAAGACACGGGTCTCCTCATGCAGTGATCATCCGTAGCGAGATTCTAATCCTCCGTCAAGACCACTCCGTCGGGCATCCGAGTCGCCGATGAGCCCCACGTGACGGGCGCCAATTTGTAGAAGTAGACCTCACCAAGGCCTACCGGTGCTAGGGGTTCGCCCTTCTTTGCGCACTAGTCCTCAGACCAATAAATAGAGATTGGCACGGAAACTGGAATATCAAAACAACAGTTTATTAAACCTCATGAGTGGAACTACATCTATACAAAACCCTCAGGCAGTGTATGAGGTAGCACAAGGAGTACAGAGATCATGGGTCTTTTATACCCACACAAGAGCTCAAAAGGAGGCGGTACAAGTACACACAAGAATAGCTATTCACATATATGGACATACAGAAAATGCTCAGTCAACAAAGTAGGAGGAGTAATGAAGTTGCTGACATCAGTTAGAGCAGCCTGACATTTACAGACTAAGACAGGTGCATGAGCAGCTACAGACTTTTCTGAGCATGCACAGTGCTGCAGGAGCTAAGTATAGACAGTTATTCTAGTAAAGCACAAGGGTAGGCAACAGCGAAGACGGAAGGAGCACATGGCGAGCACATGGTCAACTAAAATGGCTGCCAAAAACAAAATGGCTTCAGCTCATGCTAATAGTGATCTCTGCCAAACTTCCACAACTCCTGTCAGTATTGTGACAACTCCTAATCCCTATGGAGCTAGGCCACATGTGTGTCACATAACTGATATGACTATCACAGCCTTTGCCAAATACAAACTGTCTGCCATCTTAGGTACAATGTTAGGCATGTCATATCCTATCTCAGAATCATCATATGCCTGAAAGGACAACATTTAGAACTTGTGCCTATATGGGAAATGCACTAGCAAGTTGCTCATTTGGGTAGAAAAGGTAGACATACTCATGATATACATCCCTATGACTCTGCACAACAAACCCTTGTCAAACTAAAATACCCAACAGGTTGCATCAAAAGGAAAACATAAAGCTTGTCACAATGCAACAAACAAGTAGAATAAACCACAAAACCATAGCCCAGAAGTACTACGCATTGTGTCTTGGTCACAGTTAACTTGTCTCACATCCGCTCTGGCCATTTAGATGCACTCAACTTCACTTATCTCACAAATACTCATTGAAAAGCTTGGACAACAAATTGCATCTAACATTACCCTTGGATAGGCCATACATCCCCTATCCTGCTGCTTTCCATACTCTGGTGTGGTGCATCACATCTCTGTGTGTGTGAGCAAATGCAGGGCCATATGTGTACCAATAGAGATTTGAAAGGAACATCACATTAGTATGATGTGGCCTATGTACAGTTCACAGATTAGGGAAATGCCTACATTCTCACCCTCTAACTGTAGCATAAGGCCAGATTGATATGTACATTACAATGCTAGGTACAGTACAACTCTACATGCAACTCATACAACAATTGTGCTTCTGTAAGGACAGAAAAACACTGTACTAATACATGTCCTGGACACACACACCAACCACATGATGTACCTCAAAAATATCAGGATATAATGACTGACATCTAATTTTAAATGCACTGGAGAATACAGAGCACAGACACCTTGCCTAAAAGGAATATCTGTAGAAAGGGGAGTCCTGGAAGGCAACAGGGTCAGGACACTGTCAGAACAATACCTACCTCACACTCACCATAGGCACAGGAAATGTATGATATGGGTCAACTGCCTTGAAAGGGTATTGACCTACAGTGGCAGCCAACTGTGGCAATGTTGTCATTGCAAGTAGTTAACCAGATCTATTGAAGGTACAGACATTGGTCCACCACTAATAAGTCACATGCATCAATTGTACCATTACTCTGTGTAAATATGTGTGCCCAAAGTCACTACCATGTAGCCAAAGTCAATATGTATCCAGGTGTATTGATGAGACAGCTGTCTTTCAGCCCATTACATGCATATGCAGCATGCTTCTCCTAAACTGTTGTACTGTGCCACACTTGCACTATGTTGACATGTGTAAGCAGAAACTATGAGGAAGTTCAATTTCAAAGGTAAAGGTTTGTGACTTCATGTCACACTCCAAGACAAAACTAATGTAGACTTTGACACCCAGCCAATGTAGGCACAAAAATCTAATCTACATTAAGCCGAGTGCCCATACTCCCTGGAAAATATGGAATCCATGCCATACTAACATCATTGTATACTTACATCACAAATTACACATGAATGACAGATAACAACTAATCCATTTTGGGGACACACAAATCTGAAAACAAAATTAGATCATGTTTTATTCAGAATAAAATGGGAAAAAAGAGAAAAAAGGCCAATGGCCAGTCCTAGAAAGTTCCTTCCTCTCATGGGCCACAATGTTCATGCCCATCTTCTCTTGCCTGCACTTGACCTACAAAGGGACACCTCCCATGGGAGGGGCATCTAGGGGGAAGCCAGACACCAAGGAGATAAGACTAGGGAGGACTAGGTTGGGTTTTGGGAGGGATGAAATCAGGAGGGGGGGTCCTGATGATTTCAGTGGTAGGGTCCATTGGAGGGGGGGTGGGACAACTGCAGTGGGAGGGCCAGCTGGAGGGAGGTTGGACAACTGCAGTGGGAGGGTCAGATGGAGGGGAATGGAACAACTGCAGTGGGAGGGCTAGATGGAAGGAGATGGGCTGGGCTTCAGGAGTTTTGGGATACAGTGATGTTGAAGGGTCTGCAAGGGAATAGGGAGGGCAGGTGATTTCTTGGGCCGGGGCTTTTTGGGTGTGGAGGTACTGGGGTGGGATGTGGAAGTCGGGGTTTCCGGAGGTGGTTGGGATTTTTTGGAACAGGGGATTTTCTTTTTCTGTAACCTTTGGGGGTTCCTTTTTGTGGTGCGCTGGGGGTCTGAAGGGTATGGCAGGGGAGTCAGGATAATTTTCTTCTTTTTGGGAGGGGGTTGGTCGGTTTGGGTAGGGAAGAGGTCAAGAGCAATGAGGTGGAGTTTCTGGGCAGAGTGGGTACGAGGAGAGGCAAGGGTAGGGGCTGTGGAGGAAGAGGGTTGTGAGGTCTGTGGCATGTATGTGGATGCTGGTGTGGTGGCTGTTGGCATGTCTGTGGAAGTGAGTGTGACATTGGTCTTGTGAGTTTGTGTGTGTGTGTGTGTTTGCCCTTATGTCTCTGTGTTTGTGTGCTGCATGCGAATGTTGAAGTAGATGCATGTTTATGTTTGTGTGTGCTTTGGTCAGGGAGGTTACTAGGGACTGTGGATGAGGAAGAGGCAGGGGGGTGAGACAGCTGAATTTGGGACAATGCTCCTGTGAGTGTGGAGGCTAGAGCCTGATTGGATCTCTTTAGGGCAGACATATCTGATTGACTGTCCTCCAGGAAAGATACCATTTGGGTAATGTGATTGGTATGCACCTGGAGGACATTCAGCACTGCTGCTTGCCCCACAGAGATCTGCCTCAGGAGGTCAATGGCCTCTACACTCTGGGCAGCAGGGGAGACAGAGGAAGGGGGTGAGGTGCCTGGCACAAAGAAGACGCCTCCCCTTCTAGGGGAGCGGCCATGGACATGGGGCTGGGGAGCAGCTGGGAGGGTGGAGATGGTAGGGTGGTGGTGGACTCTGATGGAGTGGATACAGTTCCAGGGTCACCCACCACCACATGGGAGTCCTCACTGGAGCTGGAGCTTATAGTCGAGCTGACTGATGTAACTTCACTCGTGCCCTCAGTGAAGCTCCCCTCACTCTCCATGCCACTGGTTCCCTCTTGCTCGGTGTCAGCATAGGAACCACTCTGGCTAGATGCTTACCCAACATTGGTGGTGCTGTATCCTTCGTTGGCCGGTTCTAATGCTGTAAACAAGAAGTAAAATGAATCACATGAGTCAAACATATGGAATTAACACAAAGGTTTCATCACAACTCTTCTAAAATTACACAACTACATCAATCGAACTTGTGGGTAAAATACTTGATACTGTTCCGTAAATACCACGGGCCCGATTCACAAGCGTAAAGTGAGACAAAAGTCTAACTTTACGACCTTTGGTATACACAAAGGGCATTTACTACTCGTAAATACGCTTTGTGAATACCGAAAGTCGTCTAACTTTACCTTTGTGAATCAGGCCCCACATGTTTGAACGCAAGTAAACCTGTGCACCCTCATGCATGATGATGTCAGCGACATTGTGTGTGGCAAATTTAACTTCCTCATTCACAATGTCTTCAACATAACTATGTACCAGCTTTTGTATTGTCTTTCGCTACTGACGGCCTTGTGTCATGACATACCTGTCTTATCTAATGCAAGGGAGTTTAGACCTTATAATGGGAGTAGGAGTCACGCAATTGATTTGAGACATGGTATCCATTCTGCCATCCCTATTCATCAACTTGGGAACCAGCAGGTCTAGTGTTACAGGTTACATATCTTGATTGTTATACAGCAAGCTTGTATAGTCTTTGAATGGGCCATATCACACAGATCATATTTAATTCACTCATATGTCCAGTAGCAGAAGTAGTTGTTTGTCAGGTTACATGTCTTTCTCTTACCGTGGACACACTAAGGTAGTAGGCATAGCTAGGGTGAACGTTATTTGGCCCACAGTCTTGTGTCATTTATACACAATGTTAGAAAGATGAATCAGATTTTTGTCCACATTGGAAACATTATACCAGCAACTGGATGCATTGTCTGTACAAACTATTAGCCCTGTACATCTTACTTGAAAATGTGTATTCTACACTTCTTACCATTTTGTCAGCACTGCAGAAGTCCACATTTGCTAAGGCCAAGTCTGAATGTCCATCACTTATTTCTTGCATTGTGCACACAATTTACAGCTGAAATGCTATTGCTTTTCATCTCAGTTGTTTTAAAGCACTTCAGAATGATGCTCATGTGACATCTCTGAATCTAACAGTAAGGCAACCAAACCATGGTTTACAAAGCATCATGTATGACCAGTTAAGAGCATTTACACACATGACAACCATTGTGAATGTGTATCTGACATCATCCCTTTCAAATAAACCCTGTTTCCACCAGAGACCTTCTTTATTAGCCACTGAATGGCATGTGTTGTCACTATTACAGAGTCAGAAACATGGACTCAGTTTTGGAATAAAAAGGATGGAATCTTACACTCAATCAAGTGAAAGGCCAGTGTGAAAGGTGACATGAGTTACCACACCTATAATTTGCCGATCAGAGACATTGGAGTACACTGGGCGCCAGTGCTGGGACCTAACATTGGCACACTGACCAACCACTACTCACCAAGCCCTCAACATAGACACTATCTGCTACCTGGATGTATAGCATGGGATTTCACAGTTGAGTGATCCAACAAAAACATAGTTTACAGAGTTGGTGTGGTCACACAGACAGCAGTCCAGACATTTGTCAATGTGCTGATACATGTTGAGCACTTACAATAGTTTTGAAGGTTATATCCATGCACATGTTGTTCTCATGCATTCAGATTACAAAAGCATGGCACTACTTGTCAATACCCTGACCTTGTTATCCTCACATGTCCCAGATGAAAGGGGCATTACCCTGTATCTACTATTTCAGGTTCATATGCATCTTTTAACACTGACCAGTGGATTTGTGTGTCTCACAACCTAAAAAATAGCTGGCAGGCTAAAATACTTGCACATGCATGGGTTAATATGTTGTGCAACAAGGCACATTCACCCCCTCCTAGCTGCTGTCTGACTTTCAACTGCCCATCAGGAAAGACCACCTCAAGGATGCGTTGCATTAGGGTAGTCAGGGTGCGGAGCACGCCCCTCTTGTCTGGAGGTGACAGGCCCAGCTGGACTCCCTCGATCTTCCTAGTGCAGCCTCTCAAGTCCTGCCACTGTTTCCTGCAGTGGGCACTGCGCCGACAGGTGACCCCCACGGAGCGCGTCTTCCGGGTGATGGTCCTCCACAGGTATACCTTTTGAAGGGAGTTGACCTGTAAGGATGACATGGTGACAGTCCCTTAGTTCACATGAAACATGTACATATACAAATACTAGTACATATAGGTCATGAACAGCTTGACCACACTGTCTAAAAGTTAGTATTCTGTGCACTTCACCAGTGTTCAATGATGACTCTCTCCTATGAGAACAGTGATATGATGTTAACAACAGTACATACACATCTACAGCAGTGTACGTGCCCAGAACAGTTACATACAGACTTTGAAAGTTTTAAGATCAGGTTTAAATGGTTGTCTCTAGGATTCCTAATGCCAGAAGTGCAGAGTTATTTGTTAACGTACCCCAATGGTCCGCGATTGCCTGGACATTGATAAAGTATTTGTCCCTCCAAATTCCTGTACAGATGTGATGTTGCTGCAAATGGAACCAGTTGCACGTGTGTGCAATCCATGGCACATGTGGAAATCTGGCATTGGCATAGAAACCTTGCTTGGTAACCAGCTGCTGTTGTTGTGTCTTGGGGAAGAGAAGGTACTAGTGTGTGAGGCAGATTATGGCATCCAGGACAGAGGGTAGGAAGGCAGAAAGAGATGGCTGCTATATTCCTATCACTGTGGCTGATGTGACCCGGAATGAACTAGATGCCAGCATGTGGAGGACAGCCATCAGCTTATCCTGCAGTGGGATGTTTGTGAGCCTGGCAGTTGGTGGCTGGAGCCTTGGCACTATCTAGTTCAGCAGTTCTATTATGGACTCCCTCCTGAGTCAGTAGTATGTGATGACCTGATCTTCCCTGAGGTCAATGAGGGTAGTCAGCTTGCACAAAATGTGCTCCCTTCTCCTGCGCTGCCTACGTGGTGGGGGTGGGGATGGTGGTGGTGGTCTCCTCTCAGCTGCAAAATTAGCAAATCCATGGGGTAGTGGTGCTTGCAAAACCTTTCTGTGTGGCTTGTCTTAATGTACCAGAGCCAATGCATCAATTCCTATGCCTGGGTTGCCGATGCGCAGGAATTTTGACTCATTTCAGGGTCTGTGTGCCGCTTGCCGATGATGCGGCACACATTATCAAAATCATAAATATCACTGAGTAGGCTTTACACTGGATTTTACGATGGAACTCCTCCCTTGAGTATATTATTCTCTGCGTGGCGCAGCTGGGTCTGGTGCTGGTAATTTCCGATGCAGGCCTAACAAAACTGGCGCATTTAGCCTCATGCGTCGATTTGTAAATATGGAGTACTGCCTGCACTGCTGTCGTGCTGAAATTAGTTGTGCAGCGGCGGCGCAGTCCTCTCATAAATAAACACCTATGTATTTAAGTATGCAAAACATGTGAACAAATCTGCGCAGAACATTTTTCAAATTACAGAATCTACCTGAAGACATTAAAACAGTCAAACATTTTACATAAATAGCTATTTCACTTCCATCTGCAGAAGGTGTATTTTCGAGACAGAAATGGTGTACAAAAGATGGGAAGCAGCCAGGAATGACAATGGGCTCTCCCACATACTCGAGAAGCTCTGCATTGGTTGAATGGCTGAGTCTGCTAGAAGGATGAGTGGAAGGTAGAGGGCTGTGACCCAGTCCTTAGTATGCAAATGTAGGTGCTGGGGCCCAACTTTTCCAAGAAGCTCACCAGAGCAGCTGTTGAATGTAGGGGCTTCAGAATACAAAGCCTGTCTAGTCTTTAATTCCTCTAATGCCTTTTTCCTCAACCAATATATTATCCATGTCCTGTCCTATATTACACTATCATAGGTGCGTTTTCATAACTACCTTTTCACTTTGTCACTTTTTTTTACATCTTTCTCTTCCTCATTTTGTCCACCTGTGTTGCCTTACTCTCTCATCTTCTTGGTCAAAGACTGATGAATTTAAAAAAACTTCTGGTCCCCAAAAAAGTGTCGGTGGACCCCACCTGCAACCCTCAGCTCACATTAGGCACTGCTGAGATTGTTAGGGGGTGCGGGGCATAAGGAAACAGAAGGATGAGACCTAAGTAAACCATTAGCAAAATAGGAGTGTACAATATTATTGAAGGCAGAGAAGGCGGGAGAATTAAGCACTGCTAATGACTTGAAAAAAAGTGGGTTTGAACTGCATAACATTAATCGGGTTTGTCTAACTCCTTATATTACAATAATATAGATATTTTTGTGAGAAAGATATTACAATTATTTGATGTTGAAACAGAAAGATTCTGGACATCGTTATGAACAGGGAGATACACGAGAAAATCTTACATTTTTTCCCATGCGACGGTGGCAGTTGTAGAGAACAAGAGTTTTGCGCTGACATTATCATGTCTTAGGTTGAAATATTTCTCACTTTGAGCATCTTTGGATGTGGACGTAGAGTATTGGATTTCAATTTCTATTTCCTTTGTCTCAGTATTACAGGTGTTGGATGTTCTATGTTTTCTTACCAGTAGAATAGAAGGAAGACAGGATGCAGATGGAGAATGTGCTGGATTGAGTGCTATTTGGTCTTCGATGTATAATCAAGTGATGCTCTACAACAGGGGTCTCAAACCTATTCTGTAGTGAGAGGTACTTCCAATCAATGAAAATCGTTGTAAACTACTGAAGGCCAAGTAACCTGTGCATTGTTGCCAGACACCCCCTCGCCCAGCTTTATTGACTTTAAACCTAATGTCCATGGAGCCTGATACTATGGTGTGAGCAAGATACTGTGACTAGAGGTGCTATGATAGGGCTGCCACGTGCATCAGTGAGGGCATGATCTGTGGGAATGTATGAACATGGGTCTGAATGAATGGGGTGTATGAGAATGGATGACTTGAGAGCCTATGTCGTATGTACTTGTGGCATATGACATACCGTTCGCTATATGTGGCACGAGTACACGTACAACACAAACATACAACCATTTTTTTTTAAATTGGAGTAATTTAATGTGCAGAAAAATGTTCTGCTAAAATGTTCATAATAAGGAACATGTTTCTGCACTTCATAGGACATTTTTCTGCACTATAAATTTCTCACATCTAAAAAAAAATTGAAGTATTTTTCAGTTATAAAAACGGTGCATGTCTACTAGCCACTGGAGGCAAGATGCCTGCTGTGTGTAAATGCAACACTTTGAAATGGGATAAAATTCAACTGAAGAGTTAACTTTATGTTTATATGTATTACATAAAACGTATCATTTAAATTTGCTCCCATGTCAATGTATCTTTACAAACAGCAGGCACATTACTCACAGTGGCCTGTAGACATGGTGCCATATTTATAACAGGAAAATACAGTTGTTTGTTTAAATGTGAGGAATTCAAAGTGAAGAAACATGCTTCATAAAACATTAGTACTTAATTGGCTTAATTTAAAGTAGAGAAAAACTTTAAGACAGTGTTTCATAGAAAAAAAATTCTCACTTGAAAATTCTCCCATTTAAATGAAAATTACTGTATTTTTCAGTTATAAGTATGACACTGTGTCTACCAGCCACTGGGAGAAAGATACCTGCTGTTTGTAAGTGTGACACTTTGAAAAGGGAGAACATTGAAATCATTAAGTTAACTCTTCATTTTGTCTCATTTAAAAGCATTCAGAAATATAATTTTGTTCTCATGCTCCAATATTGAGTTGAGAACGACTTTCATTTAAGAGTTAAATACCCTTAGTGCTTCAGTTCTGAACCGCTTTGACCCACGTGGATCATAAATCTAAGTGGAGCACTGCTCATTTTCAGGATCTTCTATCTGCAGCCGGATAATGTAAAATAAACTAAGTATTTCCTTAGTTTTAAAAGGAAAACAACACATTTACTGTAGTTCTTAGTTAAAAATGAACTCAAGACAGGGAGCTACTCTTAAGGCTTCTGCGAGCTAATGGTAGCTCGCGATCGACTGGTTGGAGAAACCTGCTCTACAAGATGCCATTCAAAAATGGACAGCAACATTACATAGTAAGGAGGATGTCAGTTCTGGGATGTACAAAAGTCAGGTCGGTCTTTGTGTATTCTGACAATTATAGAGTAACCTGTAGACCAGTGCCGCCAGGCAGTAGACTGAAGCTCAGAAGCAGCTGTAACACAAGATGAAAGTACAGAGGCTTGTCACCCTCCAATCCAGTGTCTCCACAGGGTTTCTAAAGAAATTACAGAAAAGCAGATGGCCCAATAAAAGGTCAGAGAAGGATATTTGGTTGGCGTCCATAGACTTGCATTGCATACAAGTTTAACTAGGAATGAAACATAGTAAGCTATAGATTGGAAAAGCTTTATACTTCTCTAAAGCATTACCACATGTTAATCGTTAATTGGTAACTTGTGCATTTACAATATTAGGTAGCTGTCTTTCCAATATGTGACAGCTGCAACACACATTTTGAAAGTTTTTGAAGCACAAAGACCTTTAAAATTAAATTTAAGATTGACAGCCAATCCGATCTGTCTAGTTGTTTGGAGTTGCTGGATTGTAGAACCCGGTATGGAGGAGCAATAGGGAAGGAAATTGTTGTTGGCTAGCTCTCAATACGGCTGACAGAATATTGTGTGAATGTTTCAGTGGAAAGGCCACGAGATTTAATAAACAGTGATATTATTTCTAGATGTTAAGGGTTCCTGTAGAAGCAGTTGCCTCTATTCCCTTTGTCTTTACTTTTCCAGACTTTGCACATCAATTGTTTCATTTCATGTCAGAGAGGTGAAGGTGAAACCAATTCTGGGAAGAAATAGATGCTTCTTTTGTCCCACTTTGTGTTATTGTCCACTTTGCAACTATTTTTACTCACAATGAACTTGGCAGTGAGGCAGCCATGAAAGAGAAGAACTGCATGGAGAGCCCTCAATGTCACCATTGTTATGGATTTGGTCACTGTTAGGGAATTAGCTCACAATAGAAGTACACATGTGCATGAGGCAAATTAGGTCTAAAATCCTAAAGGACTAAAGCAGAATACCTTGTGTAATAGACCTCAGTGATCAGTGTGCAAGAAATTCACAAATAATCACAATGCTCCCAAGTAGACCTCAAAAGGATGTTTGGCAGTCAATGGTAGGGAGAGCTGGTGAGGAATGTTCAAAGTTACATCCGTGGTTTGTATATATGTTGATTAGAGAGGCAACAGCTGTTAGTCATGGAGGCAGAAGCTAAATTAGAAGTGGGAATGGAAGCAAGAGTATCAGTAGTCCAAGAAACAACATGTAAACAGACATCTTTATAAGCATATTCACTGTAAAAATAAACATTAAGACACACAGATCATTTTGCAAGCAATGCAATGCGGTAATTATTTAACAAAAGGGGGAATTATAGATAAAGCAGGAAATTTTACTGAACAATCAGTACCAGAGGAAAGACTACAATATTTAATGTTTCTGAATTCACAATTTGGTGTAAGAGCAGAATGGACCACATGGTTTTCTATGCATGGAATTTGGGCTTCCCTGGGAGAGGCTCTATATTTGCCATGTAATTGTAATTATAAGTGGGAAGCTATCAGAGGAGTTAAATTGTAATATCTTTGGTGTCTGTGGTTCCTTGCATCACAGGTATTGGAAATACTGCCCCTTCTAGCTGGAGAAATTTAAAAGACATTTTCTGCACATGTCTTATTATTAGGCATTTCGGTTTGCCTGACTCTAGATAGAAATGTATTCGTAAGCAGTTTTCAGTTTAACTTTTTGAAGCAAATGTTCCAGCAGGTGCAGCTCCACAGATCAACCAGGCCTTCTAAGGCCAGACAAATCAAGAAGGTGAACTATATTCTAACTCACTACGCTAACCCACAGCTGGATTTTCTGGCCAGAGATACTCTCTCATCAGCTCCAGTGAGGACTCTGACAGGTATGCAGTCTTTATGGTCCAACGTCTAACCTATTATTTCAGATTGACAAACCCAATATGACCCATCCAAAAACAATAATCACTGGCCTAGATGCACTGAACCTGCATCAGATTGTCCACAAACCCACACACATCGCTGGACATATCCTAGATGTCATTTTTGCTAATACTGAACTAGTTACCTTTCAAACTATAACTCCAGTCACATGGTCAGACCACCACTTGCTTGCTTTCCAACATAAAAATAACACTAAGCGACTCACCTAAAACTACCTTACATCCATCCACCTATCGGCCGTGGAACAAACTCAATTTGGAACACTTAGAAACACAACTAACATCCAGTACAAATCTGGAAACAATAAATTCTGTTCAAAAACTATATGAGTGGCTACAGGAAGCTTTTGACATCCTGATACCACTCAAAACCACACAACAGAACAAAAGAAAAAAAGCGCCTTGGAGAAACATAGAGATAAAAGACATAAAACAACAAATTAGAAAGCTGCAACTTACCTGTCTCAAAACAAACGCCAAACAAGACAAACTTCACCTACAGAAAATTAACAGATTATACAAGTCAGCTATCAAAAAAGCTAAGAAAAGGTACTATTCAGACAGAATTCAAAATGCTAAATGTGCAAATAAAGAATTAGATAAAATACTCAATGAATTTCGCAAACCAAATTGCCTAGAAGGAACTCATCCTGTTACTCAAGATTTCACAGACAAACTGGCAAATCATTAGAAACAAAGCACCAGCACTAACCCTTGTACAAAACAACAATCCAAGAATACTCTAACCCAGCCTCTCTGTTCCTTCCAACATATCTCACACGATGAATTTATGGACCTGGTCAAAGCAAGCAGGCCTGCCGGCAGCCCTTCTGACCCGTGTCCACCACAAACTTTCAAGACAATTCTTTTAACAACCTCTGCTGCCACTCCAGTAAGAAGAATCATCAACGATTCCTTAACTACCGGAATATTCCCAGAAGAACTCAAAAAGTCACACATACGCCCTTTACTGAAGAAAACAAACTTGGACCCGCTGAACCCTAACAACTACAGACCCATTACAAATGGACCTTTCCTGGGCAAACTGATAGAAAGAGCAGCGTTCGCCCAGATGTCACAATTCATTGAAGAGAATGACATACTTTCAGACTTCCAAACAGGATTCCGTCCGGGAAGAGGCACTGAATCTGCCCTCCTTGCCATCTGGGATGACCTGAAGAATACAGTAGACCACAACGGGATTGCTGCGCTACTCCTCATGGACCTCTTAGCTGCATTTGACATGGTTGACCATGACACTCTGAAACAAAGACTCTATGAAGCCGGCATAGAGGGGAATGCTCTAGACTGGATCGCGTCCTACCTTCGAAACAGAACTAATGTCATTCATACCCCACCTTTCTCGTCCAAACCATACTCCACAAAAGCAGGGGTCCCACAAGGCTCTATCATCTCTCCCATGCTTTTCAACATCTACATGAAGTCATTACCGGTACTGATCAATCAATTTCACCTCATGTGCTATAACTATGCAGATGACACGCAAATACTCCTTCAACTGGAATGCCCCAAAGACATTGGAAAATCCCCAAATTTTCAGTTGTCTTAGAGCCGTGGATCAGTGGATGACTTGGAGCCATCTCAAATCGAAAGCTTGCAAAACGGAAATACTCATGTGTGACGATTGGAAACATTATGACCCGCTTGCCGCCTGGCCTGATGAACTGGGATCACCGCCTAAAGTATCGAAGGAAGTAAGAAACCGCGGAATGACCATGGACTCCAAGCTATCGAAGAATGCCCAAGTGGACAAACTAGCAAGATCAAGCTTTGTCACTATAAAGACGCTGTGACGAATTATCCCTCATTTGGGATTTCCACACAAGGTCCAAGCTACCATCTCCCTTGCTTTTTCCAAACTCGATTATGCCAATAGCCTCTACCACGGATCACCTTTAACGACCATGAAAAGACTACAACGGATTCAGAACTCGGCTGCCAGACAACTCTTGCATATCAAACCGCGAGACCACATCTCACCTGCCTTTAAAGCCCTGCATTGGTTACCAGTTGCCAGAAGATCCATGTTCAAGCTGCTTTGTATCACCCACAAAGCAATACATGGAATGGGACCGCTCTTCATCAGGAATAAAATCACCAAACACATTCAACAAATGAACCTCCGCTCTAAAGGGGCACTTCGCCTCAAAATCCCAAGATACAAGAAATAAACCATGGGTGGCACATCCTTCTCTGCTCAAGCAGTCAAACTATGGAACTCTGTACCCCCCCACATAGACAGCCGCCTTATCTTCAGAAAACCACTCAAGAATTGACTCTTCCCCACATAAGCACCATACACAAACAGAAATTTACAGCATATCCCTCTGTATATAAGCATTTATTTTCACTATAGATATGTACCTATCTTTGTGTATTGCTTTGTATAAATATGTAGAATAATAATGTTGTTAAAAAAAAAAAAAGTACAATAACACTTGAAAACTGGAGTTTATCTGGTGCATCTTTGGTCTACATGTACTTTCTTCCATTGTGCATCTATGTACCTTCCATTTACTTGGATCTGTGTGTTTGTTACTTTTCTCCTGAAAAACATATCCAATGCACTACCCTATTTCTCATCCTGTACCTCTAT
The DNA here is from genome assembly GCA_963921515.1 of Calotriton arnoldi. Classification (NCBI taxonomy): domain Eukaryota; kingdom Metazoa; phylum Chordata; class Amphibia; order Caudata; family Salamandridae; genus Calotriton; species Calotriton arnoldi. The sequence continues at coordinate 148,638 of CAWUFW010008089.1, forward strand.
CAATATATTTAATCTACATATGCTTACCTCCTTTATGCATCTATATACTTTCAATGTACTTATGGATCTATATATTTATTACTTTCTTCTAATTTAGCATTTCCAATGCACTACCCTATTTCTCAGCCTATACTTCTTTCAATATATCTTCTAGCCCAACTTTCTGACTCATCTCAAACTTCTTTCTACTACTCCTTCCAATGCACTACCCTATTTCTCACCCTATACATCTATCAATATATCCTCTACATCCACTCTCTCATTTATGCCAAACCCCATACCACTACTCTGATCCCCAAAATAACCCTTTCTAGACTATCCTCTACTCTACCCCTCCTTGCATCATCTGACACCTCTTTTACTATACCGATCCCCAAAACAAACCTTTCTAAACTCTTCCCTCTGACTCTTCCCCTCCACAACCCCTTTTTACTCATCCAAAAGCCCCCTCCTACTGCTATGACCTCCAAAAAAATCAATAAAAAACAAAAAAATCTAAATCCTTCACTCTTCTATCCTTCCACAATCCTTTTCAATCAAAGTAACAGACTAACATGTTCACTTCTCAAATTTCAAATTGCACTATACTAATTCTCCACTAATCCTTTATGGGTTCCAGAGTAGCGTGCTACTCGCCAATAAAGCGCTTCAACACCCCATCAGTGTTACAAGCGCTATATAAATGCAAACCTTTTTCCCTTTTCTACCCCTCCCCAACCCTTCTCAATCGAAATAACTGACTAACATATCCACCACTCAAATTACTTTCATATTTCACCATACTAATTCACCACTAATCCTTTATGGGTTTCCGGAGTAGCGTGCTACTCGCCAAAAAAGCGCTTCAAAACCTCATCAGGGGTAACAAGCGCTATATAAATACAAACCTTTTTTCCTCTTCTATCCTTTTGAATCCAAATAACTGACTAACCTATCCACCACTTAAATTACTTTCATATTTCACTATACTAATTCAACACTAATCCTTTATGGGTCCAGGAGTAGCGTGCTACTTGCTGAAAAAGCGCTTTGACGCCTCGTCAGGGGTAGTAAGCGCTATATAAATGCAATTACAATACAATACAATAAGACATTATAATCAGTCTAGAAATTATCTCCCTCCATACCACAAAATCACTGACATATAATCTTCATGGTAACCTTTGAACCCTTGGCAAAGCTATGCAGCTGTGTAGCAGTGATAAGGGTTGTTAAGGTACCCTTCCTTTAGGTTAAGTACATGCCTGGCCCTTACATCATATATTATTTTTATGGAAAAGAGGAGGTGGAATGGTAATCCCCATGCCCTCTAAGGTACTAATCATGATTGCCCCCACTCGCCTGTCAAAGGACATGAGATAAAACAGAAGTAAACGTCTCAAAGGAGAATTTATCTTGGTCTTGTTCACAATATCTTGATGCATGCTATTTTTAGACACAGGGAGTGACATCCTACCTAATAAAGCCTGGGTTCCTGTAATGGGTAGATGATCAGGGTATTCAGATGTGCAAATATTTCATGATTGCCTAAAGAAGATATGTGATCATTTACTGAAGATTTCCCCTAGCTTAATCCAGTCCTGAAACTATTTTAAGGAAGTGCCAGCATCAAAACGTTTGTCCTGACTTAGAACAGACTTAAGGCTCTTCTTCCTTGCTTAAGGCAGTCTCAAGACTATAATTTTGGACTTAACACAGTCCTCGTAATGTCTTAGATGATGGACACACACTTTAGAAGATCAGGTAAAACGTTTTAAGCTACTGTAGAGGAGACTACAGTTTGTCCTTGGTTCAGTACTCAAATTGTTTTATGTGGTTGCTCCCTTTGCAGATCAAGATTATGATACTTTTATTTCTAACTAGTTAGCATGGTGTTTCCTCAGTGTCCTGGGTGTATATGCATGCTTTTCTTTACAGTTTGCCCTGTATTATTTGCTGCTGATTAGTCAAGTAAGGTACAGGAAAACTATAATGTTTCTGACTGCTAATGAGTGTTGGATGTTGAGTAGGAAGATGCATAATGATTCCACACCCTTCTATTTTCAACTATTTGTGCCTCTACATTCTGTATTGTTTTCATTAGAACCTCTCATCGATTGATAGACGTATGTTTTAAAGGAGCATATTTTTAAGTGACTAGCCATTTATCATTAGATCATTTTTGTTCATTACTTTTGTGTATGTTCTGCTTTCTTTCAAACATGAGAATTTCTGTTTCTGCTTCATAGGCTGATTTGCTCTCTTTTAGCCAGTTAAGAATTAAATGTGAGGTGCACATGACGAATGTGATGCACACATACTGGTGGTTTTCACCTCAGTGCTACTGAAATCATGGTCCTTCTTTCCATATAATTTCATTCATAGTTCACTACATATCAGAGCTTTTAACAGTAATCCTAAATCTCCTTTTAGGTCTTATAAAGTAATACTTGTGTGTTCCATACACAGAGTGGGCACTGGGTCAGCCCCCTTCAATCCACCAAACAAAGAAAAGCTATAGAGAGAAAATGGTGACAAATGGGGTCAACTCCACTCAAAGCCAATTCACAACAAAAAGACCCCACTTCCTAGCACCCAGAGAGATATCTAATATGTACCAAATGGATCCTTTGAATACTTCAGATACAAAACAAAGGACCCAGCCTCATGTAATGTGGAGTTGGTGGTTCCTTATGTTCCTTTACTTAAGGGAAAAACATAAAGTTTTTCATAAAACCCTCACCCACCAGGGTTACCCCTTGGTGGCATGCTTCATCATAGGGTCCTTCCCGTTCCGCTACGGAACGGGGCATGCCGCGACCTAGCGAATTACGCGGGAGCACTGAATATAATGACTATGTGAGGCAGGTGATTCTGCTCAGGAGGAGTGAGGTAAAGGAAGGTGCGTGTTTAAAAATACCTGGCTGGTGGGTGATACTACCTTTATTCTGACCCCAGTCGGTATGGTTAAAAACAGGAGAAAAATGTAGGACTTGTGGGTTTTAATGTACCTAAGTCCTAACGGTCAACATGTTTCTAGCCTACCCCTATGGCTATTCTTCAGGACCTAGTATTTTTAAGTATACCTAGTTTTACTCCTACTGTAGTTTTGCTAAACCAAACTCAAAAAAACGTGCTTCATTCGCACATTCATACATAAATATACAGGTGCAGTACTAGTTTAATACCACCTGGTAATGCTACTGAAAACAATCCGAAATGAAAAGAAGCAAAAGAACAATAGTTATAATATCTCCACTGTAGTCTTCAGTTTTTCACAAGGTGGGGCCATAATTACCCCTCTTTAGGAGGTAAACACCACTCCTGTGAAGACTGTTTTTTATTATCCTAGTTCTCTCGTGATTTCCTGTCACACATCTAGAGTGGTGATTTTGTAATAAAGGTGATTAAAAACACACTCGAAACCTTGTCATTCGTGAATAGCCACTTACATTCTCTGCCGTGGTTGTCGGTATCTTTATCGTGGTCTCAGTTACTTGTAAACTTAAGTACAAAGAACATATACCACATAATAGACAAAAAACACACACATACAAAAACCGTACTTTTCTCGGTCAATGCCTAGGTTCCATGGTTCACCCGGCGGGAAGTTCCGCTTATAGTCACACTCTGTAGGTGAAAAAACCATAACACGGGAGAACCTTTTCAAAGAAGATTGGGAACCCTGAAATAAGAAGTATCTTATGGCAATCTTAGGAGTTTCAGGGCTGCAACAGGCCGGCGGTCACTCACCTCGTCAAAGCCAGAACTCCGGGTAATTACCTAACGATGATCTGCTCGGGAACCGCATCTTGCCGGTTCAATAGTGGGTACTGTTTTTCAAGGCACCAAACGCACGTATGCGTAACCGCGTATTGCGTGTGTAACCTGGGAGGTTGGAACGTGAAAAAAAACCAAGATGGTCACCCGTACTGGCACAAGCAGGAAGTGAGGGGAATCAATTTCCTCCTAAGTTCGTAATAAGTGACAACCGAAATCGTAAAAAGTGTTAGGTTTCTGTAAATACTACGAATTCTCAAAACTGAAAGAAGGTCAATACTAGGAGAATATGAACATATATAGCCAGAGAGTGGAGGAATGGCAAATATTGGTTAATTCTCAAAACCGGAATTTGGTCAAAAGTAAGAGAGAGTAACCATATATAACCCTAGAGTGGAAAATTGCAATTATTGATGGTGTAATTGTCTGGTCCCTGCCTTGGGATTTGGATCAACAAGTATAAAAAGATCGTGAGAAGGACTATCTGTACCACGACTCGACTCATAGTGATGACTGTGGCTCGTGGAGACTGCAGTGGGAAAAGGGCTGCCTGCGGTATTGGTCCTGCCCAATGTCTTCTCATGTTGGAACATGAAAATAAAGATAACAATAATTTTAAAATGCCCTGATGGCACAATTTGGACAGGGTGGCCAAGTGGTCTAGATCATGATAATAAGAGGACCCATAGAGGATGAGGCTATACCGGTGCCTCCGTGATGTAGTGATTATAGGCCTCTCTGTTATTTTACAAAATTACCCCATGGTATATTATCGTTCAATCCTGATATATGTGTCTCCAATCTGAAAACCCATCTCTGTTCTTTCTCAAACAGCTTTGTTTCCATGCTTTCATTATTTTCCATTTACTCCAGGACCACCCACTTAAAATCATGAACAGTGTGTTGTTTCTCAATGTAATGCGCCGCCATTTTGGTGGTACTTCTCCTACAGCGTACGTTACTCCTGTGCTCACAGATACGAGTTCTCACTTTTCTGGTGGTCATCCCTATGTAGTGAATACCACAAGGGCATGTGATCATATATGCCACCCTTTCTGTGTTACAGTTCGTAAATTTTCTAAGTTCCCACTTGATCCTGTCGCTCAGGATGAGGGTTTTAGTAGGTTCAGTTAGTTGACAGACACTACAATTGCCACATGGATAATGTCCCACAACTGGGCTCAAGGTACCTGGCGTGGTCATTCTGGTGTGGGGTGGTTGTTTTGGGTGTGTATGGACCAGGAAATCTTTTAAACTTTTGCCTTTCCTGTGTGAGAACATTGGCCGTGGGATGTTCATAGAGCCACTGTTCAGAATACGCCAGTTCTTGTTAATGATCTTAGAGACCACATTGGCCGCAATGCTGTATGTAGTGATACATATGGGTCTTTCTTCCTTCTCTTTTGCAGGGCGTGTAATTCCACATGGTCAATTTTTCAGACAATCTGTTTTTCAGAACAAGCAAACAGATTGTCTGAAAAATTGACCATGCGGAATTACCCAAAACGAATGATGACACGTGCCAACAAAAGAGCACGTAACAATAACCGAGAATCCATCCTGGAAACATGCCCTCCAAAAGAGAAGGAAAAAAGACCCAAATGTATCACTAGATACAGCATTGCGGCCATTGCAGTCTCTAAGATCATTAACAAGAACTGGCGTATTCTGAACAGTGGCTCTATGAACATCCCACGGCCAATGTTCTCACACAGGAAAGGCAAAAGTTTAAAAGATTTCCTGGTCCATACATGCCCAAAACAACCACCCCACACCAGAATGACCATGCAAGGTACCTTGAGCCCAGTTGTGGGACATTATCCATGTGGCAATTGTAGTGTCTGTCAACTAACTGAACCTACTAAAACCCTCATCTTGAGCGACAGGATCAAGTGGGAACTCAGAAAATTTACGAACTGTAACACAGAAAGGGTGGTATATATGATCACATGCCCTTGTGGTCTTCCCTACATAGGGATGACCACCAGAAAAGTGAGAACTCATATCTGTGAGCACAGGAGTAACGTACGCTGTAGGAGAAGTACCACTAAAATGGCGGCACATTACATTGAGAAACAGCACACTGGTCATGATTTTAAGTGGGTGGTCCTGGAGTCAATGGAAAATAATCAGAGCATGGAAACAAAGCTGTTTGAGAAAGAACAGAGATGGGTTTTCAAATTGGAGACACATATATCAGGATTGAACGATAATATACCATGGGGTAATTTTGTAAAATAACAGAGAGGCCTATAATCACTACATCATGGAGGCACCGGTATAGCCTCATCCTCTATGGGTCCTCTTATTTTCATGATCTAGACCACTTGGCCACCCTGTCCAAATTTTGCCATCAGGGCATTTTAAAATTATTGTTATCTTTATTTTCATGTTCCAACATGAGAAGACACTGGGCAGGACCAAAACCGCAGGCAGCCCTTTTCCTACTGGAGTCTCCACGAGCCACAGTCATCACTATGAGTCGAGTCGTGGTACAGATAGTCTTTCTCACGATCTTTTTATACTTGTTAATCCAAATCCCGAGGCAGGGACCAGACAACTACACCATCAATAATTGCCATTTTCCACTCTAGGGTTATATATGGTTACTCTCTTTTACTTTTGACCAAATTCCGCTTTTGAGAATTAACCAATATTTGCCATTCCTACACTCTCTGGCTATATATGGTCAGATTCTGCTAGTATTGACCTTCTTTCAGTTTTGAGAATTCGTAGTATTTACAAAAACGTAATACTCTTTACGATTTCGGTTGTCACTTATTACAAACTTAGGAGGAAATTGATTCCCCTCACTTCCTGCTTGTGCCAGTACGGGAGGCCATCTTGGTTTTTTTTCACGTTCCAGCCTCCCAGGTTACACACGCAATACGCGGTTACGCATTCGTGCGTTTGGTGCCTTGAAAAAAAGTACCCACTCGGGGACCGGCAGGTTGCGGTTCCCGAGCGGATCATCGTTAGGTAATTACCCAAAGTTCTGGCTTTGACGAGGTGAGTGACCGTCGGCCTGTTGCAGCCCTGAAACTCCTAAGATTGCCTCAAGACACTTCTTATTTCAGGGTTCCCAATCTTCTTTAAAAAGGTTCTCCCGTGTTATGGTTTTTTTGCCTACAGAGTGTGACTATAAGCCGAACTTCCAGCCGAGTGAACCATGGAACCTAGGCATTGACCGAGAAAAGTACGGTTTTTGTATGTGTGTGTTTTTTGTCTATTATGTGGTATATGTCCTTTGTACTTAAGTTTACAAGTAACTGAGACCACAATAACGATACCGACAACCAAGGCAGTGAATGTAAGTGGCCATTCACGAATGACAAGGTTTCGAGTGTGTTTTTAATCACCTGCATTACAAAATCACCACTCTAGATGTGTCACAGGAAATCACAAGAGAACTAGGATAATAAAACACAGTCTTCACAGAAGTGGTGTATATTTATGTATGAATGTGCGAATGAAGCATGTTTTTTGAGTTTGGTTTAGCAAACCTACAGTAGGAGTAAAACTAGGTATACTAAAAAATACTAGGTCCTGAAGAATAGCCATAGGGGTAGGCTAGAAACATGTCAACCGTTAGGACTTAGGTACATTAAAACCCACAAGTCCTACATTTTTCCCCTGTTTTTAACCATACCGACTGGGGGTCAGAATAAAGGTAGTATCACCCACCAGCCAGGTATTTTTAAACACGCACCTTCCTTTACCTCACTCCTCTAGAGCGGAATCACCTGCCTCACATAGTCATTATATTCAGTGCTCCCGCGTAATTTGCTAGGTCGCAGCACGCCCCGTTCTGTAGCGGAACGGGAAGGACCTTATGATGAAGCATGCCACCAAGGGGTAACCCTGGTGGATGAGGGTTTTACAAAAAACTTTATGTTTTTCCCTTAAGTAAAGGAACATAAGGAACCACCAACTCCACATTACATGAGGCTGGGTCCTTTGTTTTGTATCTGTACATTGAGCCATGGAGGGTGGCCCCAGCCCAGATATCCTCTAACTCCCCATTTTTTTGGGTATCCTTTGAATACTTCTACAACAAGGGTCAGCTCCCCTCTATTAAGGTTTTTATCTGGTGCGGTACTACCAGAAAAAGATAGGCGCAGTGTGAATCAGTGACAAACTATTTTTGTAAAAATAATGTATAAATACCAGGAAGTGCCTGATGGAAGCAACTACCAGAAGCTGTCACATAGTACTGCTGATCTCCTTAACTTGTCATCATCAGCACTTAGTAGGCATGCAGGAAAAGGCCCATCATTCCTAGATCTGCTAAAATCTGAGAGGTAACTCTTCACTCTGAGTCAAAAATGACCCAAAAAGGGAATCAGTAAAATGTGTCTGAAGAACAACTAACGCTTATTTAATATATAAGCATAGGAAAGTGCCTCTTTTTGCATGGTTAGCCGCACATTTTTGCCTGATGTCTGATGTGAGTTTGAACTGTAAGTGCACTGGGTCCCTGCTAACCATGTTCCCAGTGCCAGATATCTTTCCCCAAAACTGTACCACGATTGGCACAACTTCAGTTACCCCTATAAGTCCCTAGTAAATGGTACCAGTGGTACCTAGGGCATGGGTTCTGAAGAGGGTCCTCGCAGGCTGCCGCACTGATTGTGCCACCCCAGGGCCCCCTCACCAAGGCTATGCACTCTGCCACTGCAGGCTGCGTGTCTTGATGCAGGGAAATCCGACGAGTTGACATGGCACATAGCCCTGTGCACTGCATAAAGTATCGGTAAGCCACCCCTACTGCAGGCCTTTAGCCCTAAAGCAGGGTGCACTATACCCTATGTGTGAGCCTATCTGCATGAACAGATAGGCCCCTACAATGTGCCATCTATTCTGTGATGGTGTAAGTGAAAAGGGAAGCAAAGAAGAGTATATTGGCTGGAAACTTAATAAATCCTTACTGATGCCAGTGATGGATTTATTAATAGATGTATACAGGAGACCCTTTTAGAGGGTCCTCTGAAACCTAACCAAACACTAGTGAGGTCTCTGGCCAGTTTTCAGCAGCCTGCCACCACCAGATATGTTTTTGACCTAATTGGGTGATAGGCTGTGCTCTCCAAGGATAGAAACAATACCTGCTCTGGGCGTGGGTGTTTCGCACCTTCTCCAGGACATGATGTCCTTCCAGGGTGGGAAGCTTCAAATGCGATGCCGCCTTTGAAATCCAGCCCAGGAATCCCAGATAATGGGGGAGGCCAAGCCCCTTTTCCTGTTCAACTTTGGCAGGAGAAAAGGCGGGAACATTAGTTAGATGAGGAGGAGAGTTCCCCTTAGCCTGCACCACCCCTAGGGAGCAACAGGTGAGGCAAACCCCTCTCCTGAAATTCCACCATCTTGAGATGGTGAGAAAACCTCCAATCAGGGCTAGGTTAGTACCTCTTCCCTCAGGAAGTAGTCCATGAGGGTTTAGACACCATAAAGGTCAGTAGCCAAATGGCTACTACCTGTCTACTCTTGCAACACCCCTAAATTCAGTATTTAGGTGGCTCCCTGAGACCTTGACTTCAGATTCCATAGACCAAAAGAAGGCAAAGGAAGAGGACATGCTGCTGAACCCTGCTGCAGAAGAACTTGGTGTCAAACCTTTCCAACTGCGAAAGGACTCAACAACTGAGGTCTGCCATCCCTACCTCAAACCTGTGTAGCCTCCTAGAACTCCAGACCCATTGCCAGCCTTAGCCAATTGCCTGGGACCTCCCTTTGGACTAGTGGTACTAGTCCCCGGCACACTGCCAGTAAAAGACCGCCATGAGGTGAAGACCGACATGGACTGTGTTGACGCGATTAACCTCATCACTCAAAAAGTTGCAGCAGCCCAGGCCTGTTGGGCATCAGTCCAGTAACCGACCCCTTCAACACATCCACCAGCGTGAGGTATCCTCACAGTACCTGCGACCAATGCTGGAACAGCCCCACTCCTGAGAGCCTGTACCCACTTTCTGGTGACGTCAACTGCATGAATGTAGCAACTTAGGCACAACCTCCCCGACTGCAACGGACTGTCCTCACCACACCTGTAGCTGACAGCCGCCGGTGACAAACAACTTCTGCATCACAAGATCTCCGGCACCTCCGACCCAGGTAACCACACTGCCTGCTGTGCCCGAGCCCTGGGACTTCAAAATGTTGACTCCCCTGGAGTAGAACTTACCCTGAACTCTGGGTGACCATTGTCCCACAAACGTCTGTGGTGGAGTGTTGCTTCCATCGACCCCAACAGTAAATGTGTTGGCAGTATTCAGCTATCCAACCCTATGCTCTTCTTCCCCTTGACCGCGAAGGTCTCTGCCTGATGGTATTGACAGCTGTTGCTTAAATTCTGTAAGCATTTGTGTCTTGAGATGCATTTGGTTAAAAATTGGTTTCTAATTACATATATTTAAAAGATCCGATTTTATTTTTCCTAGTTGGTCTCAGATGTATTCTTGAGTGTGTGTCTCATTTAATGCCTCTGTGTGTGACGACAAATGCTTAGCACTACCCTCTGATAAGCCTAACTGCTCAAACACACTACCATTAAAAGAGCATTAGAATTATCTGCTTTTACATCTGCACACATCAAACCAGGAAAAAGCCCTAAAAAGCGAACTGGTATCTCAGTTTGAGAGAGATCACCCAGAACTGGTAGACCAGTCTGATGATGAGGACAATATCAATGATAATGGTGTTGAGGATAGACTTAAGTCAGTCTACTTAAACACAGCTGAGAGACCCTCAGACAATGACCTCATGCTAGAAAGATTGACCAGGAGAGTGAACCTAGAAGCTCAGCTCCTGGAAACAGAATGACGAAGGAAAGAGATGGGCATAGGACCTATCTCTTGTGACAGCATACAAATAAATTGGGAGTGTGAAGGTTTTTATGGCTCTAAACTCCCCAAATGGATTTCCCAAAATACACAGATGGTGATGACATCACTAAATGGTTCACTGCATTTGAGAGAACCTGCATAGGTTGAAAAGTAGCCAGAAGAAATTGGGCTCCTCTCTTGTTGGAACTATTCTCAGGAAAATACAGGGATAGACTACTTACATTTCTTGAAAAAGATGAGTCTTAAGACCTCATGAAAAGTACCCTGATTGTGGGCTTTGGACTCACCACTGAGAAGTATAGAATAAAATTCAGGGAGCCTCGAAAAACCCAGAGTCAGTCCTGGGTGGAATTTGTTGACTTTTCAGTGGAAACACTAGATCGTTGGTTAACAGTTAACAATGTGAATAACTTTGAAGGGCTTTACAGTTTAATTATGAAGGAGCATCTTTTGAGTAATTGTTACAATGAGAAGTTACATCAGCATCGGGTAGCCCTAGGTTCACTTTCTCCTCTAGAGTTGGTGAAGAAGGCAGACCACTGAGTCAAAACATGGGTAACCAAAACTTCCACTGGTAGGGGTGACCAAAAAAAGAGGCCAAAAAGACCCTCCCCCAAGGGAAAGATGGTGACCAAAAAGATAAAAACAAAAATGAGTCTTTTTCAGGCCCCTAAAAAGCTGCTCAGGAGGGTGGGCCCTGAAACTCATCAAAGTCCAAGGATGGATACCAAGGTAAAAACTGGGCTCCCAAGAAGGCTTGGTATTTTGATTGCAGGGCAACTGAACACCAAACTGGAGACCCTAGCTGCAAAAACCAAAATAATGCTTCTAGTCCACCAGCAGCAAATGCAGTTGTGAGTCTCCAGATGGGATCACAGGTGAGCCCTGACCAGGTCAAGGTGCTCACTGAGGGAACTCTAGTCTCAAAGGGAGGGGTGGATGTAGCTACCCTGGCTCTTTGGGCCAGTAACCTGGAGCATTACAGACAAGAGCCAAATATTAATGGGATTAGGGTGGAATATCTCAGGGACACTTGTATAAGCATCACCATGGTGGCTGAGCCACTGGTGTCACCAGACCAATATCTCCTAGGACAGACCTATACAGTCCTCAATGCTGATAATCAGGCTAAGGAACATCCAATTGCCTTGGTGACCCTAGATTGGGGAAGGGTTAGTGGCCTCAAAAGGGTAGAGGTGCTTTCTACTATTCCTGTACAGTGTCTGTTTGGAAAGGATTTGGAGTACTCAGCATGGGCTGAGGTAGAGAAGAAAACCCATGCAGCAAGGCTGGGAATACCTGAATGGGGGAATGTAAAATCAAGGTCACAAAGAAAACCCAAGATGAAAAAGAAGTGTTGGAGCCTGAAAGGATGGATCAACCTTCCAAGAGAAAAGGCAGGAAGACTGGGGACCAGCTTCAATACAGACACCAGATCAAGTCCCCTCTCCTCAGGGAAAATACTTGTCAGCCCCAGAGTTAACTAAGCCTTAGGAGCTTGCGCCTTACTTGGCAGAGCTCTAGGGACTAGGGGGACCTTCTAGGGAAGAGCTGTGCCTGGGACAAGAAACCTGTCCCACTCTTAAAAGCCTGAGACAGCAAGCTGCTGATCTGGAAAAAGGAAGTGTCAGAGTTTCCCACAGGACCTATTTAGAGGAGCGACTCCTATACACTGAGGCCAGAGACCCCAAACCTGGTACCACTAGGAGAGTGGTAGTGCCTCAGAAGTTTAGAGAGTTTCTGCTAACATTGGCCCATGACATTCCCCTAGCTGGGCATCTTGACCAGACCAAAACCTGTATTGAGTTAGGTAACCATTTCTACTGGCCAGGAATGTCCCAGAAGGTAAAGGAGTTTTTAAACTCCTGTGCCACCTATCAGGCTAGTAACAAGACAAGGAGCTGCCTGAAGGCCCCCTTAATTCCACTTCCAGTGGTGGGGTACCCTTTTAAAGGGAAGTGATTGACATTGTTGGTCCCCTTGACCCTCCAACTGCACCAGGGAATACATTTATTCTGGTGATAGTGGATCATGCCACCAGGTACCCTGAAGCAATTCATTCCTGTAAGAAATACCACTTCACTTGTGGCCAAGACCCTCCTTGGTATTTTTACTAGAGTTGGCTTTCTGAAGGAGGTAGTATGAGGCAGTGGTACTAACTTCATGTCTGCATTCTTGAAACACATGTTGGCTGAGTGGTGTGCTTGACCTATAGGTTCACTTCACCATACCACCCTCAAACAAATGGGCTTGTTGAAAGATTTAACAAGACCCTAAAAGGCATGACTGGTGGACTCCCTTTAAAAACTCAGAATGAGATGGGATATTCGACTACCTTGCCTGCATTTTGCTTACAGAGAGGTGCCACAAAAGGGAGTAGGATTTTCCCCCCACTGAACTTTTGCTTGGACCCCCTGTAAGAGGACCCCTCTGTCTTGTCAAAGAAGGATGGGAGAGACCCCTCCAGAAACCAAAACAGGACATTGTGGATTATGTGCTTGGCCTTCATTCCAGGATGGCAGAGTGCATGCAAAAGCAACAAAAAACTTGAGGCCATCCACGAGCTACATAAGCTCTAGTATGGCCAAAAGGATGCCATGGAGGAGTTCCAACCAGGGAAGAAGCTGTGGGTTTTGGAGCTTGTAGCACCTAGGGCCATCCAAGTCAAATGGAGTGGGCCCTACCCTATCCTTGAGAGAAACGGGGAGGTCACCTACTTAGCTGACCTCAGCGCATGTAGAATCCCCTAGAGAGTGATACATGTAAATCGCCTGAAACCCTACAATGACAGGGCTGATGTGACCGTACTCATGGTCACAGATGAGGACCAGGAGGAAGAAAGTGAGACACTCCCTGATCTCCTTTCTTACTAACCCTAAAGATGGGTCAGTTGATGGAGTGGTCTTTTCAGACACCCTCACTGCCCAACAGCAGACTGACTGCAGGCAAATACTCAACCAGTTTGCTAAACTCTTTTCCTTTACCCTGGTCAGAATAACTGGTGTACACATGACGTGGACACTAATGACAGCCTACCTAGTCAAAAACAAAATATACAGGCAGTCTGACCATGTCAAGAAAAGCACCAAAGCTGACGTAAGCAAGATGATAGAGTTGGGTGTCATCGAATCCTCAGAGATCCCCTGGCCCAGCCCTGTTGTGTTAGCCCACAATCCTCATTGCCAGGGTGGAAAGAAAGAAATTAGGTTTGTGTGGACTACAGGGGCCTCAATGCAGTCAAGAAAACAGATGCACACCCAATCCCAAGAGCTGATGAGCTTATTTAGAGGTTAGGGGCAGCCATATATCTGAGTACCTTTGATCTCACATCAGGGTACCAGCAGATAGGTCTGACCCCTGGAGCCAAAGAAAAATCTGCTTTTTCCACTCCAGATGGGCACTTCTAGTTCACTGTGATGCCCCTTGGGTTGAAGAATGCCCCTGCCATCTTTCAGAGATTGGTGAACAAAGCCCTTGCCCGATTGGAGTACTATAGTGCAACCTATCTTGACGATATTGCTGTCTTTAGCTCCACCTGGCAGGATTATCTGATCCACCTCCAAAAGGTTCTGGAGGCTCTGCAGAGAGTCAGCCACACTATTAAGGCAAGTAAGTGCCAGATAGGGCAGGGCAAGGTTATATACTTGGGAGACCTTGTAGGTGGAGGCCAAGTTCAGCCACTACAGCCCAAAATCCAGACCATTCTGGATTGGGAAGCTCCAACCACCCAGACCCAAGTCAGTACATTCCTTGGCTTGACTGGGTACTACAAGAAAATGCCCATAAAAGTCAACTGGACAGTGAGCTGTCAAAAGGCTTTTGATACCTTGAAAGAAGCGATGTGCTCAGCACCCTTTCTAAAAGCCCCAGATTACTCCAGGCAGTTCATAGTGCAGACAGAGGCCTCGGAACATGGGATAGGAGCGTTCCTATCCCAGACCAATGATGACGGCCACAACCAACCGGTTGCTTTCATAAGCAGGAGGCTTCTCCCCAGAGATCAGCATTGGAGTGCCTTAGAGAAGGAAGCCTTTGCTGTGGTTTAGTCCCTGAAGAAGTTGAGACCATACCTTGTTTGGTTCTCACTTCCTTGTCCAATTTGACCACAGACCTTTTTGATGGCTCATGAAAATGAAAAGAGAAAACCCCAAACTGTTAAGGTGGTCCATATCCCTACAGGGAATGGACTTTACAGTGGAGCACCAACTTGGGTCTGACCATGCCAATGCAGATGACATTTCCAGGCTCTTCCACTTAGTTGATGAAGACTCTCTAGAAAAAGGTTAGTCTTCTTCTCTTTCGTTTGCGGGGCTCATGTAGGAAAGTGCCTCTTTCTGCATGGTTAACCTCTACTTTTTGCCTGATACCTGATGTGATTTCAAACTGTAAGTGCACCGGGTCCCTGCTAACCAGGTACCCAGTGCCAGATCTCTTTCCGCAAATCTAGACCATAATTGGCACAACTTCAGTTACCCCTATAAGTCCCTAGTAAATGTTATCCCTGGTAAGTAGGGCATAAGTACTGAACTGGGTTCTGAGGGACTGCAGCACTGATTGGCCCACCCCAGAGCCCCCTCAGCAAGGCTATGCACTCTGCTGCTGCAGGCTGCGTGTCTTGTGCAGGAAAATCTGAAGAGTCAACATGGCACACAGCCTTGTGTGCCATGCCTCCCATGCACTGCATAAGATATAGGTAAGCCATCCCTACTGCAGGCCTTCAGCCCTAAGGCAGGGTGCACTATACCCTATGTGTGGGCCTATATGCATGAGCAGATAGGTCCTTACAATGTCCAGTCTATTCTGTGATTGTGTAAGTGAATAGGGAAGCCATAAAGAGTACATGGTCTAGATACTCGTCAACACGAGTTTCCTAGCCCCATGATGGCTTCACTGATTTCTAAGGTGTTTGGTCCCAAACATCTTTTCTTAATAAATCCTTACAGATGCCAGTGATGTATTCATTAATACATTCGTACAGGAGACCCTCTTGGAGGGTCCCCTGAAACCTAACCAAACACTAGTGGGGTCTCTGGCCGGTTTTCACCAGCCTGCCACCACCAGACAAGATTCTGACCTCATGAGGTGAGAGCCAGCTCTCCCAGAGGACAGAAACAATACCTGCTCTGGGCGTGGGTGTTTCACACCTCCTCCAGGGTAGGATGGTCTTCCCAGGTGGGTAGTTTCAAAGGCACTGTCACCTTTGAAATGCAACCCAGTAACCCCCAGATAGTGGGGGAGGCCACACCCCCTTTCCTGGGTGACTTTTAGTGGAAGGAAAGGTGGGAAAATCAGTTAGATGAAGAGGAGGGTCCCCTCTCAGCATGCACCCCCCCTTAGGGCAGGGCAGGTGAGGCGATCCACTATCTTGAAATTCCACCATCTTGGGATGGTGAGAAAACTTCCAATAAGGGCTAGGGTAGTGCCACTTCCCACAATAAGTAGTCACTAGAAGGTGTAGACACTCTAGTGTTAAGTAGCCCATTGGCTACTACCTGTCTCCCCTTGTAATAACCTTAAAGTCAATATTTAGGTGCCTCCCCAAGACCTTGACTTCAGATTCCACGGAACAAAGGAAGACAATGGAAGAAGACGTGCTGCTGAACCAGGAACTGAGCCCTGCTGCAGAAGAAACAGATGCCAAACCCTGCCAACTGTGAAAAGACTTGACAACTGAGGTCCGCCATCCCTATCTGAAACCTGTGCAGCCTCCAAAACCCCCAGAGCCCAGCCAGCCTTTTCCAATTGCCTGGGACTTCCCTTTGGACTAGTGGTACTAGTCCCTGGCACACCGCCGGTAAAAGACTGCCACGAGGTGAAGACCAGCAGGGACTTTGTCGACGTGATTCTCCTCATCACCCCAAAAGTTGCAGCAGCCCAGGCCTGTTGATCATCAGTCTGGCAACCGCTGTTGCTTAAAATCTGTAAGCATTTTGTGCCTTGAACTGCACTTGGTTAAAAATCGATGTACAAAGCATTTATTAATTGTTGAATGAAGTTCTTGGTTTCTAAATATATATAAAAGATATGATTTTATTTTTCCTAATTGGTCTCGGATTTATTCTTGAGTGTGTGTCTCATTTATTGCCTCTGTGTGTGACAACACATGCTTAGCCCTACCCTCTGATAAGCTAACTGCTTTCCCACACTTACCACATAAAAAGCATTATAATTATCTGCTTTTACCTCTGCACACCGATTGGGGATCCTATGGACTCTCTGCACAGTGTAATTCATTTTAGTACACTATATAGAGAGTCAGGGTCCTACAATAGGTCTGAGACGCATAGCTAAAGAACAATTCTTAGCTCAGACCACAAAGTAGCGAATGGCCGACATGTTTCAATGCCAAAGAAACTTTTCGGCAACTTCATCAGAGCAAG
Source organism: Calotriton arnoldi (assembly GCA_963921515.1). Lineage (NCBI taxonomy): Eukaryota > Metazoa > Chordata > Amphibia > Caudata > Salamandridae > Calotriton > Calotriton arnoldi. Next base: position 165,619 of record CAWUFW010008089.1, read on the forward strand.
AGATCCAAACTGTCACCCAACTGTACACCACACGGTCACCAGGTGAAGGCCTAAGAGTGGTAAATGGGTTCAAACATTGGATCTATTCAAGTAAGCTGAACCTCCTGCAGTGCCTGAGGTAGAAAGACCTCATCCGGATACTCCTACCACCCTTTAAACCGTTGGCATGCATGTGCATACCACCTTTAGTCATTGGCTTAAGATATTTTCAATCACATCTTGAGCCAGCGCTGTGGAGTATTTTTGTTTCCCTCAGTCAAAAAACAACAAGTCCCTAGTAGAAATATGTGGATCAAATGCTGTAATCTAGGTGTGTACAACCTCAAGATAAAAAGGCAGGACTATCCACTGTACATACAATTCTCAATGACAAGCCCAATGTTCCCCTTCCAGGTTATTACAATGACACTTAAGAATCAACCGAACAGTAATCCCAACACAATGTTTTTCAAAATGTACAAAATCGATTTTATTCATAACTTTTTCTTAAAAACATAATTGGCAAATGTTAAAAAAAAAAAATTTCAAGTACATACAACAAATTTCATCAACAGTAATTAAAAACCAGAAAACTACATAAAAGTCGACGCAGCGTTTCGGTGAAATGCTGATTGATCACCTTCTTCAGGACAGAGTTTTCTACAAATTCAATACACAAAAATACATAAGGTTAACTTTTCTATTCTCCTCTATATTCATATTCCACATTTATACATTTGTTCCCAATTTAGCAAGATTCTTCGAAAATTAGATTGCCGTTCTAAAATGCTGTTCATTGTAATAAGCCACCTTCTCGTGGTTGTCAATATTAGCAAAATAACAATAACCCTATGAGCACAATGTTAAAAACAGATAGAGACAACATATGATCCCACATATTTCAGTAATAACCTACCTATTATGGATGTAAAAAGTAGTGGATCCCCTATTCGATAGAGATGGGAAACACTCTTCTGGATTAAAAACAAGGAATGTCCTAAAATAATACAAATCGTGTTAAACAAGCCAAGAAAGTTTCCCTGCCATTCTATCAGCTCCTTGGTAGTGCATACACTGGAATGCACAAGGGATGGTTTTACATCTGAATAATGCAGTAAATAAGCACACTTTTTGTTTCATTCAGTTCATATCTATGCATTGTATAGTAAAAGCATGCTTTTGTTAAACTTTATTTCACTAAAAGACAGGCTAGTTCACATAATTGCAAAATAAATGAGCCGCTATGTACACCAGAAGACCATTCCTCGAAACTTGTCATTGGATGAATGACTCTTTGGTGTCACAATCAACCTAATTCACCCTCTGGCCTACTGATAAGATTCAACGTCCCTGACAACTCCACTGCTACTGTCACCGCTCACCGGGCCCACAGCTATTGTGCAAATCCCGTACACACTGCAGCTTTTGTGAAGCCAATAGTTTAGCTTATAATTGAAAATTAAAGTCAACAGCCAGTACATTTTTTCTTTGTTTAGCAGTAGAAATGGAAGACATTTTAGTGCCATATCTCTTTAAATTGCTAATTTTGAGTTCTCGTTAGTAGCAGGTGGTGATGCTTTGCATAAAGGAACAAAAATATTGCACTTATATCTCATCTATTCATATTTGAATATTTTTCGGTATTGCATAATATTGTATATTATTGTACCATTTCTATAACAATTTCTCTACCTCGTGATGAGGCCTCAAAGCACTCTCCAAGGAATTAAATAGCTTGGACCCAATCTTCCAATCCTTGGATGTGAAAGGTTATTGGTTGCAGTATCATTTAAAGCATAGAATGTTCATGTTGTGTGTGAATGGTGCCCAGAGAATGTGTTCCAAACTTGTTGCTGGAACATGAAGCAGCCCCCTATTATGAAGTGGTATGAAAGAGGGGAAAGTGTGAGGGATAGCTTTGCAGGGCAGCACATGCAAACCGGCCTCATGTGATGTCATCTGTGCCATATTTTAGTCTAGCCCATGTCTTTCTTGGTGATCAGAATACCTGTGGCTATGATAATCATTATTCATTATGGGAGTGAGTTACACGTTTGCATGGCAAGATAGGGGAAACTGCTAACCGAAATCTATGGGGATGGCCCGATCCCTGAAGGCACCATTACACACCAGTGAATCATTTTATTCATTTACCTAGGCAGAAGCAGGCAGGCACATTGAGGCCAGAGTCGGATAAATGCTACATACCAGTCAGGGAGCGACATTCCATTTCCTGCATAATGCAGTTGAAGGTCCTGCCACAGTGACATGAATCCACAACTCCTTCAATCGCTTGTGTCTACCACCACAAAATATCACTGGACAAATTAAACAAATGAGGAGGAAGAAACAGAAAGAACATACATCATGTGCTTGGTCCACACCCATGGTGTTGGTATGCATCCACAGTCTGGCCAGGGTCAGTGTGCTAGTTATAATGCACTGGACGTAATGTCACTACGGTGGGAAATGGAGCAGGTTATACTGTAATCATTACTTCACTGTCAGTCTACATTTACTTAGACAAGCTTGAAATTCACTACCCGATTATATACCTACCAGGCTTGCCTTACCCTCAATTTAAAGACGGTGAATACTACGAGATACCTACTGATGTTTGACTGTGCTGTGAACATAATATAAGCATGATTAACACAATACTGTTAGCTACTACTGAAATACTATTGGCAAAAAGTTTCACCTATACTAATAGCTCTCATGGTGGAAAATTCTGGCTTTCTCTTTGCCTTCATCCATTTTGCCATGTACTTTGCAAAAGCCTAAAATGACAAGAGTTCACTGTTTGGAGGAAATCCATAACCATGGTAGTGCTGGATTTTCAATTAAACATATAAATGTTTTACATGAAAGTGTAAGATTACTAATAGTCAAAAGAAGTGTCTATAGTACTTAATTATCGGGCAACCTGCACCCAACCAGATGTGTTTTGAATGCTGTGCCGCAATACACAGTACATAGAGCTGTATCATTAGGTGAAAATTTTCAGTTGGCGCATTAGTTCAAAGTGTGGTCTTCAAGGGCAAAACTGTGAAATGTGCACAAAGCACGCAGACCGAGGGGCAAATTTATCAAAAAACGAATCCTACGCAACACAGTAGCCATCTTGCTGTGCTGCGCTGTGTAAAAGGGAAAGGGCAGGAATGCACCGTATTTACCATTATATGGCTCATTCCTGTCCTTTCCTAGCTTTGGCGCACTTTTGGCTGCCTAGTGCCAAAGCAGGCTCCCTTGCGTCATGTTGCAAGGGTGCCTGTCTTCCTTTTTTTGTGCAGGAAGAGGACCTTCCTGTGCAAAAACAATCCTCAGTGGCATTTTCCTCTTCCTAAGTGTGCCGCAGAATGCAGCACACTTAGAAAGTGGAGACAATGAGGAGAAATTAAGATATTTGCCCTCTTTGCACCTCTGATGAGGAGGTGTACAATCATGATGCATTCACAGAACTACCTGTGTTGGTCATTATGGGAATGTGTCAGAATCCATAGGTGAATGAGTGGGAACACCCAAATTCCACCCATGGCATGGCTCCTTGGCGCAGAGTACTGCAAAGCTGTATTTTGCTCTGCCTTGTGTTACTCTAGATTTATCAATCCACACAGGGCCATGCAAGCTGGCCTTGCTTGGATTGATTAATCTCACTTAGGTTATGCGTCTCCCTTGCATCTCCTTGCATGGCACAATAGTGATGCAAAACCTTGATAAATCTAGGCCTGAATCTCCAACTGATCTTATTTGTTTCACAATCTTATAGCAGGTGCAACTGGAACTCATGAGTAGAGGAGTCCTAGTGCATCATCACTGTTGTGTGTAATGAAGTGCTGTAGAAATGCAAGTAAAGCCTGTAAAGCTGGAGGCTGAAGTGGTGCTGCTGCCTCATGCTCAGAAGCCTAAAAGTCAAGTGAAGAGATCCACACAATGAGTGTGTTTTATAATGAGTTGCAACCAAGAGGAGGAGCAACACCCAGGAGCTTGAGTTAATGGTGCTCCCACAGGAAAGCAGAGATGCCAAGTATGGCTTTCAAACTGATCCACGCCCAAAGTCCCCATAAAGAAAAGCATGACAGGACTGTAGTGAAATCTAGCCTGATTGTGTTCACTAGTGTGTGAAATCGAACCTAACTGTGTGGGTACAGTTTGGACTAGGAAGAGGATAACAGTAAGAGTGAAAGGGAAATAATTATTGTGGTGATGACTTTATTGTGAGCGTTCTGGAAGAACATTTCTGGCCCTGGTCCCATTCTAGTAATATTTCTCTATGGGGTTCCCAACAGAAGAGCTGACAGAAGTGCCAAGGGAAATGCAGAGACACCTTCTTAACGGGTCTGTGGTATCCATCAAGAAGCACTAATGGTGCAGCCTAAGGAAATGCATAGACAATCAAGTGAATAAAGGGTCCACAGCTTTCATCCTGATGAGCGGGAAGAGGCAGCCAATCTGTGTGGGTTCCGTTTGGAAGATGAGATGTACTTAGACACATAACATATAGGATAGGCAGAGGTAGGAGAAGAGGATCATAGGTGGGGGGACTAAGATGGGCAGAAGTTCTGGCCCATCGCCTTTCCTGGTCCTAATTGGCTCAAACTGGGCAGTTACCACAGGAAGGGGTATATTCACAAGGAAATGGCTCAGCACAGCGCTACAGCAAATTTTGCAGCACTACGCTGCACCATTTCAAAAACGCAGAGCTGCACATTATTCACAAGAATACAGCGCACCCCTGTGTTTTCCCTTGGACTGTTGCTAAAAATAGCTGCCTAGTGCCAACACAGACACACTTGCACCATATTACAAGGGTGCCTGCATTGCAGGGATGATTTCCTGTAACACAGGCCCCCTTGCACCATAATGCAAGGGTGTCTGCATTGCACGGAATCATCCCTGCAAAGCAGCCACCCTGGCAACATGGTGCAAGGGTGTCTGTGTTGCAGGAAATGATTGTTTATGATTGTTTTTGTGCAGGAAGGGACACCTTCCTGCACATAAACAAACTTTAAAGGCGATTTGCTCTTTCTGTGTGTGCTTCAGAATGCAGCACACATAGAAAGAGCAAAAATGAGAAGAAATGAAAGCATTTCTCCTCGTTGCGCCAATCTAACAACTGTTTTTTATTATGGCATTAGTTTTTGGTGCCGCTTCAGATTTGCACATCCTTGTAAATCTGGGGCAGTGACAAAAAGCAATGGTTGTTGTGGTGGAACGCCGACAGCAACACCCATTGCACGGCCCTTTCACGCAGATACCTGTGTGAAAGGGTACCATATTTATAAGTGGCGTTAAGCTATGCAAAGTGGCTTAATGCACTTTGCAAATATGGTGCAGGTTATTGTGCCACTGGATCAGCAAAAAAAGTGACGTTCGGGTGGCGCAATCCCCTTGTAAATATGCCCCTAAGTGTCTTGAACCTCTCTGCCTTTTAACTGAAGGCATGAGATAAACACTTTTGGAGGAGTGGTTAAATAGGTATTACACATTTGTGTACCTATGACATAGGTATTGGAGACATTAGAGGACAAGGTAGGATTCAACCCTTTGACCTGTTTGGATCTCTGTTAAACCCTTCAGCCTTAGGATGGTATTCCCTCAAATGCTTCGCCTTACTGCTTCATTTTGGCTGAGCTTGTTTTTATTGGCCTTAGGTCTCTGTGCACTATACCATTGCTAAACAGTGCTAAAGTGCATGTGCTTACTCCCTAAAACATAGTAAAATTGGCTTACACCCAATTGACTCAAATAATTTATTTGTAAGTCCCTAGTAAGTGGTACATCATGCACCCGGGGCCTGTACATTTCATGCTACTAGTGGCCCTGCAGTACTGATTGTAATTGTGATACCCACTTAAGTAGCCCTTTTCAACATGCCTCAGACCTGCCATTGCAGCCTGTGCGTGCAGTTTTAAGCTCCCATTTCGACCTGGCAAAATAACCCTCTTGCCAGACATAAACCTACCTTTTTAATGTATATAAGTCACCCCTAGGGTAGGGCCTAAATAGCCCATAAGGCAGAGTGCAATGCATTTAACAAGTTGAACATGTACTTTTAACTTTTAAATGTCCTGGCAATGAAAAACTCTTATAAATTTGTTTTTCAATCATGCAAGTCCCACCGTTCCCATAGGATAGCATTGGTATCCCTTATTACATTTTAGTAAGTGATACATTGAAAGCAGATAGGAATTTCAAGTTTGATGTCTAAAGAATTGTAATTTAAAACAATATTTAAGGATAAAGTTAAATTTTAAGTCAATATTATGAAAATTTCACTTTTAGAAAGTTGGCATTTGTTTGTTCTAACGGCTTGTTGCCTGCATCCTGTATCTTGGGTCACATGACTAGGTGTAGCTGCCAGCTGGTCATTGTGTATTGCTCCCATACAGTGACACAAAGGGGGAATAGATGTTGGCAGGATGGGCCATCTCTGACTTGACAGGGGGGCAGGGCAGTCACCTACCACATTTGCTCATCACAAAACCTCTGCCTGAGTACACTAACAAAGGGTTGGGTTCTAGTCTTTTGTGTTCTCAGACAAGCTTGGGCCAGGGCAGGGGTGCAAACATCTTTGGGAGTGTAAACCTCAAGAACCTCCTCCTACTTCAAAGTGTGCACCAAGTGTAAATAATGTACCCTCAGACCCAACACTTCAGCACACCTTTGGACCTGTGGAAAACTCAAAAGGACTGCTGTGCTGCTCTGCAAGAAGGACTGCTACTCTGCTGCTTTGCTGCCTAAATGAGAAGGACTGGACCTGCACCTTGAACCCAGTACCACCATAGTGACTCTAAGGGCTAATTGGCTGGCCTTCTAATCTGAGCCTCAGGGACAGAAAAGGCTCCAACTACCTTGAACCCAGCATCTGGTCTCTGCCTGCTTTGAATCTTTCCTCCCAAGTGGTGTCACCCCAGTCCAGGACACTTGGAAGTGGACCTAAAGTGCTCTGTCAGCCTACCTGTTGTCTCTTGGGCAGAAGTGATGCAGCATGCTGCATCGCCTTGCATTGGAATCACTGTATTGAGACACATCCCCAATGCAGGACTCTGCAGCTCCTCGAAACTGCACCTGCAAGATGCATCCTCGACACAGAACATCACACTGTAGCCCTGCGGCTCCTCGGAACCACCACTGCATAACACATCCTCAAAGCAGGACTCTACAGCCATTCCTGCACAATGCAGCCTTGAAACTGGATCTAGCAGCGCTCTGCAACCAGGATTTAATGTACTTTGTTCATCAAGCCTAGCCTTGTCCCTGTATCTGTCCCACACTCCATTGCAGTCTGCCTGAACTTCTGACTTTCTCCCGGTCTGGCGTGACCTGATTACCAGAGTTGGCGCCATGTGTTTCTAAGCACTGTTTTCATTTAAATCTTCAAAATTCCATATTTCTGGTTCTACTGATTGGATTTTTGTTGTTTTGGTCTCAAATAATTTATTACATTTTGTTCTATTTTTCTGAATTGGTGTGGGATTTTTCTTGTTTTATGTTTTCACTTTATTACTGTTTGAAGTGGTACAAAAATAGTTTACACATTGCCTCTAACTTTAGCCTGGCTGCTTTATGCCAAGCTACCAGAGGGTCAAGCACAGTTTATTTTGTAGTTTGTTTGTGTTTTACCCTGACAATATTATGGTTGCTGCATGAGTAGGGTTTTACCCCCCTCAAACAGTAACCCAATTTCCAACATTGGTGCTCAGCAGTGAGATATTAACTTGTGTTTGTGCAGTGCATACAGTGAATTTGTGTTATACTAAAAATCCCAGATGAATAACTTGACATTGAGTTCTTTTAAATTCTAATTGATTGGCTCTTTTGCTTTTTTCCAAATCCACTCACATTCTACCTGACTGTCTGTGATCAAACCTGGGAAATGGAATTTCGAGCTCATCAACCTGGAGAGTTACACTATGGTTGAGCTCAAGCAGTCTGTAAGGAAAGGGGCCTTTCAACCAAGAAAGGTTCCAATACGATGGCGCTTCAGAAAGCCCTGAGTGCCTGGGCAAAGGTGCAGCAGTTGCTGACAGCAACAGAGGATGGGGATGAGGAGGATAATATGGAGGAGCAGGAACAGGGCCTGGATGCAAGCCCTGAGATGCAGCACTGAGGGGAGGGGAATGATTAGTGTCCTGAATTGGAACTCCCAGCCAGAGCGGAGAACAGTGTGTCTTCACAAGACCTTCCCCCCAAAGGAGCTGATGGACAGGAAGGCTGAAAGGGAGTTGAGAATGCAGATGGCCAAGCTCAAGATGGAGGAGAAGAAAGCTGAGGCAGAGAAAGCCTTAGCTGAAAAGAAACTGGCCATGGAGGCCGAGAAGAGAAAAATGTCTCATTTAATGGGCCTTGGAGAGCTGGACATAAGAGCTAGGAAAGAAGAGTCAGCAACAATGGTCGCAGCATACCCACAGGGTTTAAAGGGGACAAGAATACAAAAGGTGCAGGTTTTCAGACATGGTGAGAGCTAGCATCAAAGAAGAGGTCTCCAAGATGCTGGTCTTAGGGGTGATTGAGCCCTCCGTTAGTCCCTGACCCATCCCAATGAAGCTTGTACCCAAGGCTGCTCCTTTAGGAGCCACTCCAGAATTAAGTTTCTGTGTGGACTACAGGAGACTCATCTCAGTCACCAAATTGATGTTCACTCCATCCAGCGATGCCACCCCAGTCCTGGACCGTTGGAAGTGGGCCTGAACTGAGGCAGTAGGATGCATCCGTCATGCAGGAGCCTGCAGCTGCTCGGAACTGCCGCTGTGTGATGCATGCTTCAAGCAGGGCCTCGTATCGCAGCCCCACAGCTCTATAGAAGCTCTTCTGCATGCCCCATTCTCAACACAGGACACCGCACCGCACTGAAGACGATCGTAAGAGGGGCGGTTAAGTTTTTTACCTCAGAAATTCAGGCTAGAGAGTATCTAGATCAAATCCGGTCAGATAAAAGAAATGTCTGAGGTTTTCATGTAACTGTGGGGTTAATTTAAATTTAAATGAAAATGTTTTTCTCTTTTTCTTCCTGACATTAGTAAAAGGTTATATATGCATTTCATCTACCAAGTGTTTCTTTCTCTCTCCTCTGTTTCTCTATCTTTTCTCCTCTTCTCTCTTCAACACTTTGGGTTTAATAAAGTGTGGAGGGTGCTTTGGGGGGAGGAGCGCTGTGATGTTTTTTTCCTGTCTCCATCACGCAGACCTTTCTTGGTCTGGCTGCCTCTAAGGGTAGGGGAGGGAGGGGGGTGGGAGAAGGGGTGGTGGGGGGTGGGGTAAGGGGGTATGGTGACATCGTGAAGTGTAAATTGCAGCAGAAGCGAGAAGCATATTATGGGTACTATTTAATAAGGTTACTAATGATCAGAGAGCAGTTCGGTAGGAAGGCAATAAAAGATGATTTTGCAGGAACAGTACAATATGTGTATTAATTCAGATATGGCAGAACAGCTGGAAACAATCTTTATGGGGAACCATGGCTAAAGTTCGTATTGCGTCAATTAATATATGTGGGCTCAATGATGCGGCCAAGAGGAGGAGGATACAGGAAGATCTCAAGGTATTAAAGGCAGATATCTATTGTCTCCAGGAGACTCACATTGCCAGAAACGATAGCAACTTACTTAATTCCCTGGGGCTGAAGGTAGCAGCATACACTACACAAGATGTGAAGACTAAGGGAGTTGCAGTTCTTATTAAAGGCAGTGTTATTAACCCTGGTAGGAAAGCGGTTGATAGGAATGGTAGATGGGTATTATTGGAATGTAGGCATATAACTGGTTCTTTTACATTATGTACAGTTTACGCTCCTGTTTTAGATGATCCAGGGCTACTCTGTTTTTTGGCCAATGAATTACCATCTTGGCCAGCCCCGTTAGTGGTGTGTGGGGACCTGAATCTTAATGGGTCCAGAGACAATCCGGGAACAGACGGGACCACTAGTAAAGGGCGGAAGCCACATTCTATGAGGGCGCTTCAAAATCTTGTAATGGATATTGGTTTGGTGGATGTTTGGCCTAAACTTAGAGCTCCTGAGCCTGGTTATACTTTTTATTCAGCCCCACATGGCAAGTTTTCCAGACTGGACTACTTTTTAACTTTGCCATATATACTACAAGAGGCACGAATAGAAATCTTCCCCAGAGTTATGTCCGATCATAACCCGATAGTCTTAGAGATTTCATTAAAAGGCATAAGAAAGGAAAATTCTAGATGGACTTTTGAGAGGGCTTTGCTCACAGATCAAAAATGTATTGGATATATGAAGGACTGGATCAGGGAGTTTTTCGATAATAATAGTGGTAGTGCCCCTCCAGGTATGGTCTGGGATGCTTTTAAAGCGGCAGCAAGAGGTGAGATCCTGCAATACTGTTTGAGTGAGCGAAAAAGAGGCAGAACAGATCAAACAGTTTTATCAAAAGCTTGCCCGACTAGAAACAGAATTGATCAGTACCGTGTCATGTGGTGGAGAAGTGTCAAGAATCCTGAGTTCTATTAACATTACTAAAGCCTGCCTGAACGATTTTAATACTGAGAGACTTGCAGGAAAATATTTAGCTAAGAAGCAGGATTGCTATGAATATAGCGAGACGGTGGGCAGATTACTGGCAATCAGGGCTAGACAGCAGGCTTCAGCAGGCTATATAGACCGGATTAGAAATATGCAGGGTAAAGTCGTGACAGAGCTTTTAGAGAATTTTATGAAGACCTGTATTCAGTTTCATCTGGTGAAGGTCACTTATCAAATTTAGAAGTGCAGGAGTTTGAACCGACTGGAAGGGTCCCACAGGAGGAGGTTGCCCGGCTTGGGGCAGAAATCACACAGGAGGAGTTTTATAATGCCTTACAAGCCCTCCCAATGGGCAAGGCATTGGGAACTGACTGCATTCCTATAGAGTTTTACAAAGTATTCGTCGGTGAGATATACCGTCCTATGCTTAGGTTATTTCAGATCAAGGAAGGGGCCACACCACCGGGTTCCTGGGGTATCGCGAACATCGTTATTTTTCTAAAAAAGGGTAAAGATCCAACGAACTTAGGCTCATATAGGCCTATAACGCTGTTAAACAGCGATGCTAAGCTTTATTCTAAAATTTTTGCCTCACGTTTGAACTCTGTGATGCACCATCTTGTTTCAGTATGGCAGCACGGTTTTATACAAGGGAGAGGGACGGTAGATCATGTTAGGAGGTTAATTACCGTCTTTGATGCTACTGAGATCGCTGCTAAACCTATGGGGGTAGCTTTCTTAGACGCGGAGAAGGCCTTCGACAGGGTGTCATGGAATTTTTTATGGCAGACCCTTAAGGCTTACGGCCTAGGGGAACCATTTGTGAAAGCAATACAGGTCTTATACGCTAACCCTGTAGCAAGATTACGAATTATGGGGGTAGAGACTGCTCCTTTTTCAATCGGCAGGGGAACAAGACAGGGTTGTCCTGCTTCCCCCTTATTATTTGCCCTATATTTAGACCCTCTTCTTAGGCGTCTGGAGGCCTCCTCAGAAATTATTCCGGTTAGTCTGCAAGGCGGTGACACCAAGCTTTTGGCTTACGCTGATGACGTGGCTATCATTTCATCTGACGCAGACCGCGCAATGACAGCTGTTGAAAGTATTGCTGAAGGCTTTGGGACCCAATCGGGCTTTTTATTAAATAAAGCTAAAACGCAGATCGTGACAAATAGGTTCGTTACAGGCATGGAGAATAGAATTGTTGAAAAAGCTGTTTACCTAGGCATTACCATCTCGGCTAAGGTGGATGATATAGTGGACTTAAACATTACCCCTATAATGGGGAAAATCAAAAATGATCTTCAACGTTGGGATAATCTGAAACTGTCTATAGTAGGGAGATGTAATCTCATTAAAATGATGATCCTAACAAAACTTTTGTATATTTTTCGCGCAATTCCTTTGGAAATACATAATTTTTGGTTTAAGCAAATAGAGAAGGAGGTCGCTAGGTTTATTTGGTGCTATCAGAGGACTAGGAGAGCGAATATATATCTCTCCCTTCCTAGGGATAGAGGAGGATGGGGGTTACCGTCTTTTAAGCTATACTATTTAGCTGCCTCATTCCAATACTACTGGCCTCTTTTTGGAGTCAAGGAAATGGACAGGGGGGATCCTGGACAAGTACCAACGATATATGAACTACTGATAGGCGCTCGAGCTAATGGTTGTCTCCTGGAATTCTATGAAGCAAGTTATTTTAAGAAAACGCTTCAAGGTATTGATCGCTGCCTTCCGCAATTGGGTAGGCATAAGGAAGAAACTCGGGGTAGGTAGGTTCAATCGGTACTCTCCGATAATTGGGAACGACCAATTGCCCAGGGCATTGCAAGATACATGTCTGGCAAGGTGGGGTAAGAGTGGTATATACAGGATAGGGGATTTATTAGCTGGGAATCACATAACATCATTTGATGTAGTTAGAGAAAGGTTTGGTGTCGGCCCCGGGACTTTTTAAATTTTTACAGCTGAGAGATTTTATCCTTAAAAAGCAGGAGGTGCGGTAGGGTTTGGACAAGTGCCTTTGATGGAATTACTAACTAGCAATACCAGACTCTCAATTACACAAATATATAGATGTTTGCAGGAAGGTGTGCCAGATGATTTGAATAAACATAGTCTGAAATGGCAGGATAGGTTGGGAGTCGAGGATTCTTGCTTTATGAGATCATTAGAACTGTGGGACACTGTACTGTGGTCTGCCAATCTGCGGGCTCAACATTTTAAGACCTTATTCGATTTATATATTACACCTGCGAAAATTGTTAAATGGGGTGGTACTGAGGGGACCTCTTGTTTCAGATGCTCAATATTTGGGGCTGATTTAGTGCATATCTTCGCCACCTGTAACTGTATAGAATCTATTGGTCGTGAAATTACAAGCTTTTTACAACAGATTCTTAATGTTGATGTTCCTTTGACACCACAGCTGATGTTATTAGGGGTATATGACTCAGCAGGCAATGAAGGTGAAGAACTAATTCTTATAGCTATGGCAGTACTTAGGCTATGTGTTGCTTCAGCTTGGCTTGATCCTCAACCTCCAACCTTCCAGCAGTGGAAGGGACGATTCTTACACATATATAATTTAGAAAAGGCACTATATGATAGGAGAGGCAGAAAAGGCAGAATTAAAGGGAAAAGGATCTGGGGCCCTTTTTCCTCCTGGATCGCATCCTTCTCACAAACTGAAATTTCCTCCTTAAGCTAAGCCTAAAAAATTATGTGTTATACTTGGCTACTCTCTAAATTATGATTTCTTGGTTATTGTGTATAATGTATTACTCGATTGTCTTCTGTTGATCAAATGAAAATCTATATTTATGTTTGGAATGTATGTATAGGTAATTAATGCTGCAATCGCACTGTTTTTTTTTTCTCTATACAATAAAAAAAAAAAAAAAAGGAGAAAAAAAAAAAAAACTACACAAAGGCACCTCCTTGAGTAAACTTCTACAAAAATGCCAAGCTTATTATAATTCAGTTAAACTGTTATTCTGTATCAAAGAGCAAAAAACTCACATTGGAGTTAAAATGGGAAAAGCACTCTTGGAAGCCCCTTTTTCTGCCCATGAGTTAAACGGATCTGCACAAAACTTGCCATGAGCAACCCAATGTGGATGTATTTTTGTATTGGAAATGTCTATACAGGTTCGTCAAACAAAACCCAAACTTTCGCCCAAAACATCCCGATTTTCATCAAAAGAACTGTAGACAAGCAGAGTCATACAGCTTTTAAAAGTCATCACAGATTACAGAACATTCTCTTAGACGAAATTGAGGAATGTCTGTGATTTCACAGAAAGTGTGATGTTTGCAAGGTATTCTCTGTAAGAAAACATGGGGTAATCCACACAAACCACACCTCTCTTGACTCCCCTGTTTCTCTACTTTTCAGAAATGTCTAGAGCTGATAGGTTTCCTAGGATGCTGGCTGACCCCAGATTAAAATACTGTAAACCACGAACACCACAAATGTCTATCTATCCATAACATCATTTCCTCTCTTTACAGGATCACTGTTTTGGGCCTCTCTGGTCCTATGCAATAGGCCCACTCATACAATTGGGGTATTGGTTATATGCAATGAAATAATCTAATAACGTTCAGTTGTTTCTGGCTTTCAAATGTGAGTGAGAACAATAGAGCACAAATTGTAAAACATCTCAAAAATTACCTGATAGTATTAGTAGCCCCAAAGTCAGAGTGTTATGATTCAGATTGGTATGAATAATCCCTATTCCTAAACTGAAATTGCTGGCCATATTTAAAAAATGCATAGCTTTCCTTCATACCCATTCCTAATTTATTATATTTTAGCATATAGATTGATGCATGGCCAAAGCACAATGAAAAATCAATATAAGCTGCAGCTCAATTGATGACTCTGGGTATAGTTTTTTTTGCGCAACCACTAAAGTCTATATATCTCTATGACTAAAAGCTTCTGAGATACTTGATGGTATATTTCATTTATACATCGACTTTTAGTGCAGAAACTTACTGATAAAAATGTTGTCATTTATTTCCATTTTTTTCCTTACTTAATTTCACTAGTGTTTGATTTAAACAATTAGTTTCTATGGGAAACCTTGAAAAATCTCCACAAATGAGCCACCAAATTTTCTTTACTTTACCAAAATGTATAGCGTTAGGAGTTTACTCCTGGGTTTCATGCATGTTTCCCTTTAAAAAATGTCACTATGTAGAAAACACAAAATTATAAAATATTGCCAACCACTTCGAAAGTTGCGAAAACTGTGGTGAATAAAATATTTTTTCCAACTCTGGCTCTTTCTGAAAGCTGGGAAGAAGGTGATCTTAGCACAGCAAACCTTTAAATGAAAGCTTCTTTAAGAAATATATAGCTTTTCTTGCACAGCCCTTATCTCCATTTTATTTTTCAAAAAATGAAAATTATGGGTATTGTTAAGGTTCCTCTAGGGAAACCTTGGGTACCTTTTGAATTCCCAACATGCAAGAGAAAAAATGAATCAAGTTTGACCTGAATAATATTTAGTCAAATAAGTTATCAAAAGAGTAGTCAATTTGAACCCATCGAAGTACTCCATAATTGGTATTAATTTACACATTTTTGAAAATTCACAAACAGCAGTAGTAGGCTTGGAAAGCTGCACCAGTCTCAGGTTTCCAGGCATACCAGTGGCAAACAAAAAACCAAAAGTTGATAGGAAAATTGCTTGTGAATAGTCCAACCACTGGAAGTTCCTCGGGGTAGCATGCCAACCTGTCAAATTTCATGCACTGTGCCACGCTTGACAGAGGACCACCTAATGCAAATCAGTATTGAATCTGTTCCTCATGGGAACAGTCCATCAAGAAACCTCGTCATCTCACACTACACCCTGTGGCCCACCTCTTTTTTAATTGGGAAATTCAATATTCACCCCCCCGAATCTCACTGACTAAGGTACACCTCTGAGGGACAGGGGACCCTGAGCATTTAAGGGATTAAACTTAAATGTACAGAAATATTTATAATGAATAATATGGAAATAAGGTTCTTTTACCACTAAGGGGCCGCTTACCATCCCGTTTGGAAGGGCTCCGAATCGGATTCGGGCTTGTTGAATCCGAATCGAAATCCTTGTTGTGGACCGAATCGTACCCAGTTCCGAATGGCATATTATGATGCCTGGAAAACCATTCGGGCTGTCCAAATCGGTTCCGAAAGGCATTGATTCAGGTCTAGCCTTTCAAAGCTGATTCGTAGAGCTCTATGGGCACGGTTTTCCAAGCGAGCGAATACGATGACAGATTCGGACAGCCGTTCCGATTCATTGTGCCTGGAATGAAACGGCTGTTGGAATCGGTCTTTGGGGGCCCGTAACAGGCCCCCCTTCACCTGGGGCCCTCCGAATCAGACCCCTGGGGGTACCCAAGGGACCCCCCTTTCCTACCGTGCACAGTGTGGCAGGCACAAAGGGGTGCCCTCCACAGGGTGCACAATTTTTCCTAGCCATCCCTTTCTTCAATGGGAGCCTGTGTTCTCATTGGGACCACAGGCTCCCATTGAAGTCAATGGGAGTCTGACCGAATCGTATCCGGAAGCATCCAAATGCATCCAAATCACTCGTTCAGATGAATGCTTTCCAAACAGGATTGTAATCGGCCCCTAAGAAGAACCATATTTGGAAAAGAGTGAATGTGACTTCAGTGATGCCCATGATGAATACAATGTTGATATATATAGTGTTGCATTGTATGCACAGTGATAATAACATTTCTGCTTGTAGATAACAAAGGCTGCTGCATTTATACTGACTTGCAATCAACATCCATTTGGCCATCAGTTGTAGATGGAAGTGTGGATTACTGCTTCCTACTTACAAAGCTTGATTTCCCCTGCCATTCAATAGGTACATCAAAAGCAGTCATTTGCAGTTGAGATGCATTGATTATGTCATATTTGATGCTAACTTTGATTTCATATTTTGTAAATTGTTCTGTTTGATCAAGTGATAGGTCATAAGTAGTTAGGAGAGATGGTTACATAGCTACAAACAGCTTTGCAAATTATGCCATTTTCATATTTTGAATGGTAACTAAACACCATTCAAGCAACGTTCTTAGGGAAGTTTTTTATGTTTTTAATACACATGACATCTGTGTTATAAATACCATTGGATACATTAGATTGTGGCAACCTGTATGAAACAGAACTGTTAATCAAAAAACTATAGAGACATTCACTACAAAAACATCACATGGGAGTAAAGTATCAAATATCAGGGCATGGACTCTCACAAAATGGTGAGGTCAAGGTAAAAGCATAATGATGCCTTCAATGGTAGCCTGGGTGTAGACAGCCTTCCCCATAAAATAGCAGCATCATACAAGGAAATATAAAGGTTCTCTTACAACTGCCAGTAACCAGTTTCCCCAAAAATATGAGTCCTTGATATATGTCAAATGTGGCCATTGCCATCTGTTGCACAGACTCCTGCCAATGAGGTTGTTGCACTATGCCAGAATGTAGTGTGTCTTGGAAATGTTAAAAAAACTAGCTATTACCAGCCCTTTCAATATTCCAAGGACAATGTTGTATTTCACCTATAAGGCCCTCATTGTGAGTGGGTATTTTCTTTTTAATCTCTGCCAAAGCATGTGTTCGGAATCAAAGGTTTTGTGGTAACGCCTGGTTTTGAGGGAAAACTCCTGGTAAATACCAGTACATGTCGGTGCACAAAACATCGAAATACACGTCATGTTTCACAATAAAGGCCACAACTTGTTCCAGGAGACAATGATTGAACCTTTTCCATTTCCAACCGATAATTATCGCATCTTTATCCAGGCCGCTCCCAATGAAGGCCACTGTTGTTTTTTGTCTGCCCCTTTACTACCGTGCATTCTTGCCCGACTAGCCACTTTCCGGTGTTCCATCATTGCTTGCAAGATCAAGGCAAATATATATTTTTTTCATCCAAGGGCTTTAAATCATAATGTACCCTTTCACCTGACAACCTTCCATGTTAAACACTTGGGGGCATATTTACAAGCCCCTTGCGCCACTTTTGTGCCGCCGTTGCGTCACGCATGTGACGCAGCGGCGACGCAAACCATGTGCTGCGTTGCGCTATATTTACAACGTGACGCATCTAGGGAGATGCGTCACGTAGTAAACCCCTGCGCCACATGAAACCTGCGTCAGGTTTCATGTGGGCGTACCGGCGCAGGGGGGTGCGTTCCGGCGCAGGAACGCCTCGGAAAAGTGACATAGTGAAATCTACAAGATTTCACGCAGTCACTTTTCTCGGCAGCTGGTGCGTCAAATCCTTACGCCTGCTTCAAGCAGGCGTAAGGATTGACGCACCATGTTAGGGATAGAGAAGGTTGGAACAGTGCTGGAGTTGCGTCGCGCTTGCGACACAACTTCAGCACTGCGCCAACCTTCCGCCGGCAGGATGCGTCACGCATCTGCTTATTCTTACGCCACGATGCGCCGCATTGTAAATGCGGCGCATCGGACGTGGCGCAAGGGTAAACTTGCGTGACGCATTTTCCCTGGCGCATCCCTGCTGATATGCAGGGATGCGCCAGGGAACATAAATATGCCCCTTGGCGCTTTTACACATAAATTGAACATTTACTGTAATTAACTGTCAAACATTTTACGCTTTATTTTTATGGCTTAACTCTACCGCTGAGAATGTTTTTTCACTTAGAGACTTTGAGCAAAGAAAAACTACAGGATCTTGAACGCTTCGTTCATTGATTAAATATGGCAAATGTACAATACCTTCAGTCTTTTTCTTTTGAGGCTTTCTTTTCAAATGCTTTTCTTGGTAGTTTAAAGAAATGTTTTATTGAGGTAGATAAACCATTGAGGCAGATAAAAATCCACTCAAATAGCCTGGGCTTATTACAAGCCCATTGCACTGCCGGTGCGTCACAGTTATTAATGTGCCGGCGGAGCAATGTGCTTGCCCATATTTACGAGGCCCAGTAAAGCCACCCCGTGTGGCTTTTCATGGCCTTGTAAATATGGCCACCTTTCAGGCATTTACTTTGTAAACCTGGGAATGCGTCAGATTCCTATGCCTCCCCAGGAGAGGCGTAAGGGAGGCTCAACCAGGAGAAATAACTTTATTTCTCCTCGTTTTTCCTTTTTCTATGTGTGCAGCACACTTAGAAAAAGGAAAACACCTCTCATGATTGTTTTTGTGCAGGAAGGTTGCCTTCCTGCAAAAAAAACCAATCACAGCTACAAAGCAGACACTCTGCTTGGCGCATGGCAGACCATTGTGCGCCAGCACAGGAGAGAAAAGGACAGCAATAAACCCATATCTTATAGATACGGCTCATTTCTGGCCTTTTCTTTTGACGCACAGCAGCGCAGAAGGAAGGCTTGCTGCACTGCTGTGCGTCAAAATATTGTAAATTAGGCCCTCTATATTTATCCATGTGTGCGAAAAAGCATGTTCAAATATTTACTGAAAGACATTATTAATATTGTTAGACCAATTGCACCTTACATTGGAGGTATATTTTTACAATTTTTCTCTTTTTCCTTGTGTCATCTTTCCATATCTGTTAAAATATATATTCTAGTAGCTGTTTTCCTACAATTTCTTTACCATAATCATTTTCTGACAATGAGCCCAAAACATTGGCATTTATCATATTGTCTGTGGTACAGTATTTCAGGTCCTTTTCAAAATCCATGCTTGACCTAAACTCGCACAAACTATCTATATTTATCTATTTTTGCAGATATGGCCTCAGTTTCAGAATATGTTTTAGAAAGGAAAACCAGTTGCTCTTCACATATTTTTTTTCCCTTTTTCCTTTCTCGTCATCTTTTCATGAGTTAGAAGGGTTTGTGCATTATTGCAGCTATTTGTTCTAAAATACTTTTCCAAAACATTTGTTGACAACGAGACCAGTAAAATATTAATCTCGGGACTTATTTTGATGTTGGGTGGAATTGCTTCTGCCCGACACTGTCTCCGTCCTGGGACAGACTGACACCCGCTTTGGATGCACACTGCATACGCCATTTGGAAGATATATATATATATATATATATATATATATATATATATATATATATATACGTGTAGACTTGCTCGAATATGGTTATCAGGAGTATGTACCGTCAGATCACCAACGGGCTGTGCAGTAATTGTAACTATGCTCGCCTTGATATTGAAGGACTCGTGATCGCTGGGACCCGTTTTTGAAAGTAAAACTTTATTAAATCAAACAGCGATCCACAAACGGAAATTCCATCTATGTTAAACAACTCTGATTGGCTTTAATGTGAATTAATTAGTATCATAATGCATTATGAAATTGTTAGACCTGGCACCATTGGCGTGGGTCTCCCTTCCATTTCTTGCTGTTGCCTCTTATGTTTTTGCTGGTTTTAGATGCTTTTGGGCACTGTGCCACTGCTGTTTAGTGCCACAGTGCAAGGGCTCCCTATGGTAAATTGATGTATGGATTAGTGACTCCATGATTGGCTTGATTGGTTTACTTGTCAGACCCTAGTACAGTGCACTGCGTGTGCCCAGGGCTTGTAAATCCAATACTGCTGGTGGGCTTGCAGCACTGGTTGTGCCACCCACCGGAGCAGCTTGTAAAGTGTGTCTCAGGCCTGCCATTGCAGGGCCTGTGTGCAGTCTGGTACTGCCATGTTGACTGGGCAAGTGCACCCACTTGCCAGTCCCTAAACCTTCCCTTTTATACATATTAGTCACCCCTATGGTAGACCCAAGGGCAGGGTGCATTGTAGGTAAAGGTAGGACATGCCCTGATGTGTGTGGCATGTCCTAATATTGAATTACAGCCATTTTCGTTTTTCACTATTGCAAGGCTACCTGTTCCCCATAGGCCAGAATGGGCAGTTAGATTATTACATCTTATAATCCTAACTGACTCAGGGAACCAGGTAGAAATTCGAGTTTAGTATGCCTGAACTCAGAATGATAAAATACAACTTTTAGTGAAGTTGGTTTTAACATTCTGTGTTTGAAAATACCACTTTTAGAAAGTAGGTATTTTCTTGCCTAACTATCCAAGCCTGCCTCTGCTAGGTTGTGTATTCCTTGTCTGGAGTTTGAGTGACAGGGGCTGGGGGATTCCAGGAGACAGGGTGAGTCAGCACAGAGCTGAATAGAGAGATCTGCATGCAGATGGGAGGGAGGAGTTGCACCTGAGACCTGAATAGGGCTGTGCCTTTCCTCCACAATGCTGGCTCTACCTCCTGTGGTGTGTCTGATGTCCCTGGCCTGCACTGTCAAAGGAAGAGAAGGAGTCCTGTAAACAAAGTGCTCCCGGACTGACCAGAACTGGTTTGGACTAGGCAAAGGCCTCTCTGCCTTCAGAGAACAAAGAGAAAAGTAGTATAAATATTGGGACCCAGACCCAAGAACTTTAGATCACTTCTGGGAATCAAGACGAACCTTTGCTGAGGAGAAGAACCAGGAAGCTGAAGGAGGAGACTACCCCTGTGCTGTGTGTTTGGGGGTTGGCCTGCAGTGGTTGCTTCATTACCAAAGAGAGGAGAAAAGGACTGAGTGTGCTTTCTATCAACTTGAAGAAGAATCTCCAAGGGCTTGAACTAGAGCTTGCCTCCTGCCTGAAGTCTCAGGGATACAAGACTTCACCAACCAGCTCCCCCCTGAATTCACTTGCTGGGAATTGAAGTGCCTGCTGTTGTGCTGGGCCTTCTGAGAGACTGCGTGTCGCTGGGAGCTGGAAGCGTGTCGCCACCGCATCGCCGAGGAAGCAAGACGCCACTGTCATCATCTCATCGCCGAAGCGCGGCGCATCGTCGGAGAAGCGGGACGCTGCCACAGAGGTCATCGTCGCATCACCGGAGAAGCGCGTCGCAGGGCCTGTCGCGGCTCCAAAGATCATCGAGTCGCCGCACGGCCATCGGGCGTGCACGCATCACACCAACGTTGTCGCATCGCAACCAAGACGCCATTTTGTCGCATCGCACCGGAGAAGAGTATCGCATCGAGGTGCCATCTTGTCGCATCGTACCGGAGAGCAGTAAGAAACCGATGCATCAACTCCCCACACAGTAAGGAAGCAAGCATCAACTCCCCTGCGCAGCAGTAAGGAACCGATGCATCCACTCCCCTGCGTGTAAGGAACCGACGCATCACCTTCCCTGCGACCCTTTTGTTTTCTTTGCGTTACGCATTCAAGGTACATTGAGAGTAAAGTGTCGCATTTACAACTTGAGAGAACTGAGCTATTTTATAACATTTTAAAATCTATTTTTAAGTTCAGTATTGTGGATTTTTGTCGTTTGGTCTTGTGTTAAGTCTATATAAAAATACTATTTTTATAATACAACCTGTGTGGTGTCCATCTGTAGTGTTGTCACTGTATTACTGTATGTGTTCACAAATGCTTTACACACTGCCTCTGAGATAAGCCTGCCTGCTCGTGCCAAGCTACCAAGAGGGTGAGCAGGGGTTATTTTAGGAGTGTAGCCCCTTACCCTGACTAGATGCAAGGGTCCCAATTTGTCACAGGTACCTACCTATGCCAACTAGAGACCCCCAAATCTAACAGAAATGATGAAATTTCAGCTATTAATGTATGATGGAATATGTTAATTGTTATCAACATGTACGGCTTGGCATCGAAATGATGATTTTTTCTATGTTTATGAACTGTTGGGTCTATTTCTAGAGGAAATCGATGTACAGGAAATCACTTGACAAAGGCTATATGCCGAAACGCGTCGTCCTTGACTTGGTGCACAATAAACTATTGTGCTGTCTTCTGGTGTGCCGCATCTTGTTTCTTTGCTATCTGAGGCAAAACACGAAGACTCCTACGTATTTTGAGCGGCTGCTGCCGCCGCTGGCTGGCACCGACGCCAGAGGCAGGGAACCGTGAAGTGCAGCGACTCTGGTGAATCTTCGAATGTGCAGTGGTTCCCGCCGTTCCCACAACAGATTGAATGCGAGGAGCAAAATTAGGGTAAGCGGGTGCCTGAGTGGGTAGGGGTATATGTGGAGGCTGTGGGTCTGTGTCGGAGGACTGGGATCACTTGCCGCTTATATTCCCCCGGCCCACACGGGTGTCCCTGCTTGTGCCCAAACCACATGAAAACAACGATTGGGAACAGGCATAATCGTCGCGGTCTCCATTGGAACCGTGTGCATCAGAAGACTGTTAAAGCATGTCAGAATGGGAAAGTGAGAGAAAAGCAGTCGCAATATCACTATTTAATGAGGATCAAGATATAAGTAACAGTGGATCGTCTGGAAGCACAGCAGCAACTGGAATTGAGCCTTCAATTAAACAAAAGCTATTTCTACTGGAGAAATTAAGCAAACGCGAAATAAACAAGTGGTGGGAAGTAGCCTCGCTGACAATTTACGTGGAGGTTGGACGTGTGCCTCGAGGTCTTAGGATATCCATCGTGCCAACTTGTGAGCATCCCAATCAAGATTTGCTTACAGAATGGGCAGAATTCATGGCCAAAACATGCAAGGGCATGTTAGAAATGCTGATAAACATGCTCAGATTGACCTTGATTCCACCCAAAAGGAACTGGCAGCCCTAAGAGCGGAATTGGACAAAATCAAAACGGACAAATCAGTAGTGGAATTCTTGAAATCATTGCCAAATAAACTTAAGGAATACGAGGACGCAATTAAAATCAAAAAACTGCGGAAGTTCCTAAGAGACAAAAGGGACTACGCTGAAGGGCGAATCCTGACATACGCCAAACGCTTCGATTGGGCTCAAAGAAATTTCAGGGCCTCCTACAGCAACCGACAGGGAGAAGCACTGTCGACTGGATCAAGTTCAGATCTGAGTACAGATTCGGAGGACCGCAATACTGGCATCCCTTTAGGGGTACGCCCACTGACATTCCTTCATGAATTTCAGATTTTGAAACAGAAGAAGGAACAGAATCAATCAGACAAACCCCCAATGAGAGGCAGGGGAAGAGGCAAGGGTAAAAAAAGAGGAAGAGGACAAGGGACAAAAAAAGACGCAGAATAACTGGCAGGAGAGGAGGAAGAAAGAAACACATCACACATGAAATGGAAGACCCAACGCAAAACAAATCAGTTATCAATCTATCATCAAGAATATTAACGGCGGAAGAAATATCAGTGTTACAGTTGGGTTTGTCCTTTTGTCCTATAAGTGACCTGAATTACACTAACACTCGTATTGACCTGTTTCTATTTATCCGGAAGCTGAAACTGATGAAACTGTTCGAAATGAAAATTGGAACCAAGAAACAAATAAGTGGACCAGACCATATCTTAGGTCATATAGATTTGGAAGTGCAAGACATGGATCTGCTAAGGGATATGTATGACCTAGAAACTGACAATCCATGAAGCCAAGGAGAAGAGATCCATCTCGTGCTGGAATCATGTGGTGTCACCACTAGCCAAGCCAGCCATAGTGGATTGAAGATGAAATCGAGGTTCAACCCAAATGTCCCTTATGATAACATCGAGGCATACAGCTCAGCAGTAATAGCTGAATTGATGAAGATGCGCAAGAATATAGCCAGAACCAAACGTGACAACTTATCCAAAAGCCAAAGTAGAGCAATCAATGGCTTGGAGAAAGACTCAAGCATTGTTATCAAGCCCTCCGACAAGGGGGGCAATGTTGTCATCATGGACATAACCAGTTACAGAGCTGAGGCAATGAGACAGCTATCGAAAGAAGCATGCTATGAATTGATTAATTGGGAAACCTATAAACGAACAATAAAGGAATATCATGGTTATTTGGAAAACTGGCACAGCGAAGGATTGCTGGACAGTGATGAATATAAATTTTTTAGAACAGATAACCCCCGGATGCCATGTGTGTATTTTCTGCCGAAAATACACAAAGATGCCACTAATCCACCAGGGCGCCCGATAGTCTCCTCGAATGGGGGACTATTAGAGAATACCTCTATTTTCCTTTATGTTTTTCTCTCTAAATATGTCTTGAATTCAAGATCATACTGTAGAGACAGCACAGACTTCTTGCGCAGAATACACAATGTCCAGTGGGAAGATGGTTATCACATGATAGCGTTAGATGTCTGTTCTCTCTATACATGCATCGAACAAAATGTGGGGGTGGCAGCATGCATGCATTTCCTTAAAAGCAGACACATCAGTTATTGGCAACATAACAAGATGTTGGAAGAAATGATGCTTTTTTGCTTGCAGCAGAATATCTTTCTCTTTGAAAAATCTGTCTACCGACAGCAGTCTGGTACCGCGATGGGCACATGTTTTGCCCCCAGCCTAGCAAACTTGTTCCTAGGCTGGTGGGAGGAACAAATTGTCTGGACCGAGAAATTTGAGCGATATACTGACCATATACCTATATGGATCAGATATATCGACGATTTGTTTCTGATCTGGGATGGACCGGAATCCCTGGCCAAAGAATTTATCCAAGAGTTGGGGGTGAATAACTTAAATCTTAAATTTACCCACAAAATCAGCTCAAACTATAGTGAATTCTTGGACATAGCTGTCGAAATCAAAGAGTGTAACATCACGACCCATCTGTTTCGTAAAGAAACAGCTGGGAATACCGTATTGCACGCGGCTAGCCATCATCCCATCCCCCTAGTGCAAAGTATCCCCTATGGGGAAATGTTGCAGGCTCGCCGTAATTTCAGCACTAATGAAGGTTTCCAGGCTGAGCAGCACATCATAATGACTCGGTTTAAAAACAGAGGCTACAAGGATAAGGTCTTGATCAAAGCGAAAGAAAAAGTGACAAGCAAAACACAAAATGATCTATTATTTAATTCATCTGCTCGCAGAGTTCAAAGACACACTCAAGAAGGAAAGGAAGTACCTAGAATGATAACCACCTTTAGTAGAGGGGCATGGGCATTGAGAAAAGCAATGAGGGCACATTGGAACCTCCTGGTGGCTGATCCAATAATAGGCAAACATGTGGGTGGTAGTCCACAAATTACGTACAAACGAGCAAAGTCCTTAAGGGATCATTTAGTACATAGTTATTTTGATGGCACCACAACCACCACGCAGTGGCTAAAGGCATTGAATGGTTTCACTACATGTAGGACATGCAAAGCCTGTCGCAACGGTAAGAACTGTAAAATCTATCTAACAGGCGCAGGCGATAACAAAAATATTACACAAACCATTAATTGCAACAGCGACTTCACTGTCTACGTATTGGAGTGCCCTTGTGATCTTTGAAACGTAGGCAGCACAAAACTCCCACTAAAATTGAGAATACTGCAGCACCTCCGTGCTATAACTAATCATGATTTTAACTATCTGGTGGCCCGGCATTTTGCTGATAAACATAGAAGCAATAACAGTTGCCTTCAATTCTATGGAATTGACAGAATCCCGCTACACATACGAGGGGGAGACAGAGAGAAAAATCTCAGGATTCTTGAATCTAAATATATCATTGACCTGGATTGCAAAACCCCAAAAGGTTAAATGGGGGTGAGGAACTCGCACACATATAGGCCGATAAAAATCGCCCACCCCTTTTTCATTAACAGAAGACTGCTTTTCCCACTACTTTTAATTTGTTTTATTTTTATTTTATGTCCTTAGTTAGTGTCACTGCACAATTTTAATGTGGATTGATAGGTTGGGGTTGCTGCCGGTCATTTCCTGATTCCTAATATGGCATCTGAGTGTAGTACTAAGCCACATCTGTGGGCCTACCACACAGGAACCTTATATTTGATGGGTACCTTATTGACAGGGCAAGATTCCCACAGTATATCCCACTTAATTATCACTGTTGCTAGGGGACATTCACTCACCACAGTCCCGTTCGTCTTTTTGCACCTCACATAGGCCTTTTCCTGTCACCATTAGGATAGTCGCAGGACCTGTTTAAAGTGACATCTAGATTAAGAGATGTACGATACCTCATTGATTGGCATATTAAGATTGAGTAGGTCACACTGGTTTAGGTTCACGACAGACCCATTCATGTAATGATAGCTGTACCGCTGTGACAAGCACACAAGAAGTGAAACTGCAAATATGGAGGGGCGAGCACAGTCAACTTACAATATCAGGCACAGACCGCTCAGTTGTTGCTGTTACGAGCAGGGAAGTAAGATAAGCGCTTCTAAGAAGGGATGAGCACATTCTTGTGATTAATCATCACAATGAAAAAACGGCAATCCGGAATCAACTGAACAGAAAATCAGATATAGGGGCACTTGCCAGGAATGTTCATCAGATTAGATCTCATGATGCATTATGAAATGATGAAATTTCAGCTATTAATGTATGATGGAATATGTTAATTGTTATCAACATGTACGGCTTGGCATCGAAATGATGATTTTTTCTGTTTATGAACTGTTGGGTCTATTTCTAGAGGAAATCGATGTACAGGAAATCACTTGACAAAGGCTAAACGCCGAAACGCGTCGTCCTTGATTTGGTGCACAATAAACTATCGTGCTGTCTTCTGGTGTGCCGCATCTTGTTTCTTTGTTATCTGAGGCAAAACATGGGGACTCCTACGTATTTTGAGCGGCTGCTGCCGCCGCTGGCTGGCACCGACGCCGGAGGCAGGGAACCGCGAAGTGCAGCGACTCTGGTGAATAATTGAAATATATTTACATATATCTACTTATAAAAAAGTTATTAAACTAATCATTTTAATTTATATTCTAATTTAAAAATAATATAACATAACATCTTTAAAAAACAAACCGTTATAATTAAACACAAAATTAAACAACTTAAAATTCTTTAAATGTAGCAAAAATTATTTTACACATTAAAAATATTATTAATTAAAAATATTATAATTTGAAACAAACAAAAACATAATAATATAAATTATAACAGCATTACATAAACTATAAAATATAAAATTTAATACATATACTGTTCCCACTATACCAAACTACGCAAACTGTTAAAATTAATAGTTTTAATGTATAAAAATGTACTACACCCACGTCACACAACGCAAAAATAATAAAACTGGTTAAAATTTACAAATCTCCCTCCAATAAATGCAACACTAGTAAAAGCATTGGATTGAGGATAAGAAATATTTACTGTACCCATTCCAGCCAGTACAACAGTAGCAAAACTGTTGGAGTGCATAGGGATACATTTACTGTTCCCACTCCAATCACTGCAACAGTAGGGAAAGTGATAGATTGCTGAAGGGTAAAATTTACTATTCCCACCCCAATGAGCTTAACAGTAGGGAAAGTGTTGGATAGTGGAGGAGTAAAATTGACTATTCCCACTCCAGTCAGTACAACAGTAGGAAAGGTTTGGATTGCATATGGGTAGCATTTACTATTCCCACTCCAATAAGTGCAACAGTAGGGAAAGTGTTGGATGGTGGAGGGGCAATATTTACTATTCCCACTCAAGTCAGTACAACAGTAGGGAAAGTGTTGGAGTGCGGAGGGGTACAATTTACTATTCCCACCTCAATGAGTGCAACAGTAGGGAAAGTGTTGGATAGCGGAGGGGTACAATTTACTATCCCCACTCGAGTCAGTACAACAGTAGGGAAAGTGTTGGATTGCGGAGGGGTAAAATTTACTATTTCCACTCCAGTCAGTACAACAGTAGGGAAAGTGTTGGATAGTGGAGAGGGTAAAATTTACTATTCCCACTTCATGTCTGTTCAACATTAAAAACAAACAAAATATCTTCAACAAAATAAAAGAAGCTCCTATGGGGAAATGGGGTGTGTGTGTGTGTGTAAAACCCTGCACCTTGTCATGGGCACCCCATTGTGCCTGCCACACAGTGCAGGGTTTTACAGGGGGGGTCCCTTATGTACCCCCTCGGCCCTCAACCAGAGGCCTCAGGATGAAGGGGGCCCTGCTAGGGGCCCCCAAAGTCACTTTCTGACAGCCTTTTCGAGCCGTAGAAGACGACTCGGAAAGGCTGTTGGAAATCGACATCATAATTGGCCAGTTGGAAATGCTGTCCGTAGAGGTGCACGATGCGGTTCCGATCAACATGAATACTCCGAGAGCCAGTCGGAACCGATTCAGACCGATTTAACAGCCCCTGGAGTTGCCCCCCCCTCCCAGTTATGGTAGTGGCAGAGACTGGGCCACAGGATTCTGCAGCACCCATCCCTGTATAGGGCTCCATGATTAAGCATGCCATATCATAGATCATGTGGGTAAGAGTCCTTTTACAGCCCTTTTATTGTTTCCAGGAGGGTTATTCTGTATATCAGATCTAGAATATCTTATTATCATTACTCGTAGTATTAGTGGTCTTTCAATACAATTGAAGTCTGCTAAGAGATTAGATGCAGAGCGAGGGCTTTCACAGTTTAGTCTAAAGTTGGTACTTGATTGGTAAAGATGGGAAATCACACATCTGGAAGGATGGCGTTGCGTCTTGGACACCCTAATGGCTTGAATTTGCACCAACACTGATCAACTTATGCTTTGAAATTACCATTCATTGATATACTGACACACAACTATGCCCGAAAACTTCTTCAATAAATTGTATCCTTCTCCTAGCCGACCTCTCAAAACTCAAATAATGGATGTAGGACTATATTTTGAGGTTAAGTGCACAAAGACCATATTTATCACCTTTCAGTCGCGTTCATCATTAATCGCGGGTGGGGGGTTCACGCGGGGAGGAGGGGGGGCTAATATATTAAGAAAAGAAAAAATGTACCTGTCCGCCGGCCGGATCCCGCGTTTTCTCAGCGCCAGTCCTGCTAGGTGCCTGCTCCTGCTCTCCTGCTCTCCTGCCTTCAGCTGGAACAGGAAGCAGGCAGCCTCCCTCTCCTCCCCTAAGCCAATCACAACGCTGCAAAGGCAGCGTTGTGATTGGTGGGGCCGCCGCCCATCCAGGGGCTTATGGGGAGGCATTTTCTCCATGTAGGCTGCATTGCAGCCTGCATGGAAAAAAGGGCAGAAGGCGCATGACTGGTTTGGGCGGCCCCAGAGGGCCGACCAAACAGTCATTCCACCCTCAGGAGTGGGCACACCACGTCTCCACCCACCCACCCGCCCCCAACCAAACCCTTCTGTTCTGCTTTCTTGCAGTGCAAGAAGCAGAAACATAAAATGGTAGTTATTACTATTTTATGTTTCTGCTTCTCTCACTGTGAGAAATCAGTGGGGCGACGCTCCTCCGCCCTAGTGGAGGAGCGACCCCTGTCACCTTTACGTACCAAAATAAGCTTTTCTCCATTTTACTAAGTGAAATCAACATGGACGACTTGAACCCCTCAACTGCTACATCAGCGTATCCATGGTTTCATACCTTACTCTGAAGAAAAGCAAGCATTTGCTATATTTTAGTTGCATTGCTTTGCAAGGTTGCGTGGAACTCTTTACTGCTTGCACGTTAACAAGAGCGTGTTGCTTTACCCAAAATTGTTGTGGGTTGTGTTATAAGGCTTTTTGGATGAAATGTTATAATGGATTTGTGACAATATACACGTATTGGTATGTGTCTAGATAAATTACACTTTTTAATATATTCACGGTGATGTGTTTGTTTGTTGGGCCGTCCAACTGTTTATCATTGTGTTTTCTACTATATGCTATTTTTTCAACTTGTTTTTTAGTAGACTTCTTCACTTCTATTTGTTCGATACTCCTAGACTCAATCTGTGGATTTGTTTGTGCTTTGGCGACTTGCATGTTATTAATTTTGATCAGAAGGGAATTTACCCCAAACATATTTTATAAGATACGCTGAAAAATAAAGGGGACGTATTTAAATAAAAAAACATTTTAAAACACGGTCTTTTGTCGTCTTGGACTGCAGAGCGAAACATTTGTATTCAGTCTGAAAACTGAACAGGTGCACACCTATTGCAAACATATGAGTGTGTGGATTTTCTGCAGAACTCTCCCTCCCGTGAGATTTTTCCAACTCTGCGTGTAAGCCCTGTTCCAGAAGAGGTCGTTTCTATCATTAAAATAAGACAGGCTAAATGTGAAATTTGAATAGTAATTAGTGCCGAAAATATGTTCAGAAAATTACACCTTTTATGCAAACCTGTGCTGCAGGAGCCAGGGGAATAGACCTGTTGGAGTGGAACTTGTATTGTTTCCAACTTCAAAAGAATCCCGGGCAACAGTTTTATCACACTGTATCAATTAAGAATTATACTAAAAGAAGCCTGTAGCAGGATGGTCAGCAGCATATATAGTTTTAACTGCCAGTATGTTTTAGTCATGTATTTAAACAGTTCAACTTTTCAATATGTGAAAAACAAAACAAAAGTAGTGACACAACAGCACTGCTGTTCATACAAAAAGAATATCTCATAAAAGGGATAAAATGTTCCCTTTATATAATTTCCATTGATGTCCATTCTTTGGATAAAATTACCGTAAAGGTAACATCAGTGGCCATGCAGTCAACAGAATGGTGTACCATTCCTCCCTGTCATACATACCCCGCTTTTCTGCTGCCGATACTGGAGTGACAGACGGACTGACGGACTGTCGGACAGACAGGCGAACGGATGGATGGATGTCTGGTAGGCAGAGAGAGATAGTGAGAGAGAGAGACACACAAAGACTCTGGAACAAAGCAACTCATTGATGGCTACCTGGGCCTGTATTACGATAAGCACATCCCCTGTTTGTGCCATGACACACCTTACAATAGGTGAGCCAGGTGCACGCATGGAAAGTGTGCCCTATTATGGTGTTCGCGATGCACTTAGGGCAGCCACAAACTTGCGCTGCCCGAGGGGCAGCGCATTCAAGTGAAATACAAGGCGGCTGTTTCAAAGCCACTCCTTGTTTCATAGTGCAGGACGGCACTTGCCTGCACTTTCAAAAGGGATTAGAGATCCTTCTTGCAGGTGGGTGCAGTGAGTGACTGCACCCTTCTGCAAGGGAATGTCTGGGAATCCATGGGACCCCATTTCTCTCCTTCAAAGTGCTGTCTTCAGGAGTGTACTGAAAGTACTCCACCTTTTTGTGTCACACTTTCAGTTGCCTCTGCATCCATAATACTGTGCAGATTCAGAGGCAAAGTGATTCCCTCATATGCATAGGGCCATGCCCCCTTTGCAAATGAGAGAACACCAGGTTATGTTGGTTCTGGCACAAAATGTGTGCCAGCACTATAAGTATTTACAGAAGGGGCCACAAAAGCATCTGCGACCCTTCTGTAATACCAAGGTGCAATGAGGCACACAAAGTGGGCGCACAACGCCTTTGTGCCCTCGGGGCACTTTCTGTAATATGGTCCCTGGAAGATTTAGCTGTTTTTAGTGCCATTTGCATTGATTATCTGGCCCACCCCTGGAATGTGCCTAAGACATTTATGAGAGTCAACCTCATTACAATGTCCAAGTAACCATTCATTATTACTGGGATATGTGGATTATCTCTTTACCACAAAACACATGTTTGAAAGATACATCTTCTTCAGAAACATTCAGTCTACTGTAGAGTGATACAGTGTTGAACCAATTATAAGGGGCTAAAAAGAAATATCTGGCACTCTTGAGTTCAGTGGCTTCTGTCAAGGCTAAACGTGCTAACCGTTCCACTGACACTCATGGCCCTTTACTACCAGTATGCAAACAATAGAATTGATCTTTCTAGGCCTAGAAAATACAGGTATTGTACACAAGTTTATGAAATGACTTTTAGTGGCATTTTTAGTAAATAGGCAGCTTAGGGTATCTAGCTGGATGAATGTCATATTGTCGTACCTTTGAAGGGAGTTCTCGACAAAGCTGGATATAAAGGCTTAGAGATTAGGGCATTGAGCTATATGCTCAAATGTGTACACCAGACTATGGGATTGAAGTAGTGCAACTTCATTATAAACGAGAGCATCAGTCTGTAGCAAATATTAGTAGATTATTAGTACCTCTCCCAATAAAAGAACTAAATCCGGGGTGGAAAGCCCTTGAACACAAAATCAGCTGTAGAATCTGCACTTTCAAAACGGAATCATTACTACATCTGATGTGCTGCTGCCCGGGCCTGTTACAATCTCGTCTGAAGCTACTAAAGCCAATATGGCTACGCAAAGGTGTTCGGACAGTAAAAGAAGCTGTTGAGGTTCTATTTTCTTGCACTCTACCGACCGACCTGTCTACAATCGGGAGATATATGGAGGAAGTGCGTTCCAGACTTGTTAAAGAATAAGATCACGCCTATCGCGAGAAAACAGACTCGTAGTGGACAGACGATGGCACATTTCCGTCACAATGCTTCATATACAATTAACTTTTTAGCTTTTAAATTTTAATTACATTTTACTTGTACTTTCCATGGAATGAAATTGGTTATAACTGTAAATGCATTTCTCTTAATGTTCTGATTTTTAAATTATTCTGTTATATTGCAAATGGTTTTAAGTAACTGTGCAATAAAATAAATACTGATATTAGTAGATTACTGTTAAAAAAGTTTGCATACGTGATTGGTGAAGTTTGAATGTGGAGGAGCTGTGAGCAAACACTACTTCTCCTAAATATGTTTGAAAAAACAGGGTCAAATGCTACATGCTTTAATCCATTGTCCACCTGAAAAGGACACTGTTTCAGAGGTTCTTAAGGAACTCTTATATTTGTGGGGGCATATTTACGTTCCCTGGCGCATCCCTGCATATCAGCAGGGATGCGCCAGGGAAAATGCGTCACGCAAGTTTACCCTTGCGCCACGTCCGATGCGGCGCATTTACAATGCGGCGCATCGTGGCGCAAGGATGAGCAGATGCGTGACGCATCTGCCGGCGGAAGGTTGGCGCAGTGCTGAAGTCGTGTCGCAAGTGCGATGAAACTCCAGCACTGTCCCAACCTTCCCCATCCCTAACATGGTGCGTCAATCCTTACGCCTGCTTGAAGCAGGCGTAAGGATTTGGCGCACCAGCGTCGGAAAGGTGACTGCGTGAAATCTTGTAGATTTCACTACGTCACTTTTCCGAGGCGTACCTGCGCCGGAACGCCCCCCCCTGCGCTGGTACGCCCACCTGAAACCTGACGCCGGTTTCATGTGGCGCAGTGGTTTACTACGTGACGCATCTCCCTAGATGCGTCACGTTGTAAATATAGCGCAACGCGGCGCATGGTTTGCGTCGCCGCTGCGTCACTTGCGTGACGCAACGGCGGCGCAAAAGTGGCGCAAGGGGCTTGTAAATATGCCCCGTGGTGTATTAGGCAACTTTACCTTCCTCAGGGTTGTGACGGCTCATTCTCCACAAGAAAACTTCAAAAGAATGATGGAAAATTGTGCTTTTTCAGCACAATTTCTATATCAATTGGCTTAAGAGCTACATGTATCTCAAAGCAATATCCGCTTATTCACGAGAGGCTTGCGCAACTGGAGCATCACTTTTTCTGATGCTCCTGCGGCGCAAACCTCTCAACCAAATCTATGAGCCACTCTGCTCGGCTTTACATGGCCTCATAGATATGGAGTAAGACATAGCAGCACAAGTCGCTGCCTTGCCTTACTCTGCATCAAGAAGGTGTTCCATGGGCATGGTGGTGGTTTTTTCCATGCAACACCCATGGATTTTGACACTGCCCTAGATTTACTTGATCACGTAAACCTGGGGCAGTGCAAAAAGTGCACGCCTCCCCAGAGCAGGTGTAACGAGGAAAAATATTTTTCATTTCTCCTTGTTTTTTCCACTTTTCATGGGTACTGTATTCTACATCACACAGAAGAAGAGGACAAAGCCTCTCTAGATTGTTTCTGTGCAGGAATGTGCCCCTTCCTACACAGACCCAATCTCGTCTGCAATGGAGGCACCCTTGCACCAAGCTGGTGTTATCATCAACAATTTAGATGGCAGGTGCTCATTGTTCTTATCATATTATTTTTCCCCTTGCTCAGGTGGGTAGGGGTGGAGCTGCTCTGCTCACAGAGCAGGGCTAGGGAGGAGTAGTTTGCCCACTCCAAGTGCGCATGAGGCTTTGGCCGGCTGCCTCGGGCCGGCCAAATCATAATGCGCACTTTGCATGTTCTCTATGCAGGATGCATTACAGCCTGCATGGAGAACATGCCCAGCCTCCCATTCTCTGGCTGAGCGCCGTGGTTCGGCGCTCAGACCAATCGCTGCATTGCAGCGCTGTGATTGGCTATCGGGAGGCTGGGAGCTGGGTGCTTCCTGCTTCCTGCCCTGGAAGCAAGGAAGAGGACCACGAGGGGGTGGTGGTGATGGCCGGTGGCAGTGGCAGCCAGGTAAGGGTGTATTTTAATTTTTTCATTCCCTCCCCCTGCGACTCAACCCTCACCGCCTTCAAATACCAGCCGCCACTGCACTCCATTGTTAACATTCAAAAGTAGTACAAACCTTATAGGACCTTTATTGCCCAATTGAACTGCAGAAGATGATGTCACAAGATTGTATAGCAAGCTTCTCTTTTTCATCTAGGTCGGTGTGTAACACACACATTTGGTGACTGCTGGTAATGTAATTTTCGTCAAATTATGTTTGTTTGCTTCTTTATGTTATATTTGTACATTTTCCTTTCATAAGAATTCATATAGGTATCTCAAAATCCATCCTATAACTGAATAAATTACAGTCATAAAATATTACAATAAAATGATTACAATACAAATACGACTTTCTAAAAGAGAATTATCAGAGCTATTAAAAAATAACAAAGACTTTTATTAATATCACTTCTGACACAAGTACTGAAAATAGCATGTATATAAATTGAACTCCCATAAATTAATGAAGGATCTGAAATAGCAAATGCCCATAAGGATGACTGAAAAGTCTACATAGGGACTTCTTTAGGGTTTGGCTGAGCGGGAAAAATGCTATAAACCAGCAGTCCTTTTGCCCAACCAAACCTGCTGTTACCCTGATCTAATTAAAATCAGGTAAACCACCGAATACTGAACCCAAAGACCCTTCAGGCTTCAATGGTGCTGGTAAATCAAAATATAATCTCACCTACCCTGTATACTTTTCACTGGGCATTAATACTCAAAAAACACTCTCCAGTGGTGAAAGTTAAACCAGACTTCCATCCGCTACAGGACCGCAGTTTACATTGACAGTCATCCTGCTCCACTGAGGGCAGACCTACCTTTACTAATTTTCCCTGTGAGCCATGCGAGGCATGGCTTAAATAGCAGAGAAAATGTTAAATGGCTCTCATGTGCAGGGAGAAAGGTCCTTGGTGTAATGCCATTTACTTTTGGTTCTGAAAGAATAAATTCCCACTTTTGGACTTTTGTCTCTGAGCAAAACGAGATTGCAGAGCAGGTGTTTAAGACATGGTGCCTGCTTCACAACTTTACTGCTGTTAAAGGAGCTGCTGCGAACACAGCTCCTATCACTGCACAGAGATCTCTGCCAGGCAGGCGGGGATTTCTAAATACAACATATGGCCCTCTGCCACAGTGGCAGAGATCATGCCTCCCACACCACTGGTGAGGCGCCCACCAAGGCCAAATAATGCACAGTATGCCTATTAAAGCCCCAGTAGTCTCTAGCAATGGCAAATGGTTAAGTTTAATTCCCATTAATTTCTTCACATTCAATGGACAATTTAAATGTTATAATGTTAAGCAAACTACAAACTACAGAAGAGCTTGAAACAGCTCTTCAAAGAGCTTTTTACCAACAGAGAATCCAAGTCTGTTCTGGTGAGACCTAAGCACAGTCTTCGTAAGTGCTGATTAACATTTATGTTGAGTATTAAAAACCGTCCACCATGGATAGGGGCTTCATTTAGACTATGGCGGGTTACCCACATTCCATCTGTCAGAGAGGTGGAGATAATTTCTTCCACCATTCTGGTTGGACTACCACCCACCATTTGTTGAGATCTCAGCCTGTCCTGGTAAGATTTCTGTCTTCTGAGAAGCCAATGGTGACTCCTCTGAAGGCATTGAAAGTTTGGTGATTACATGTATCAGGTGGCCCTTCATCAAACATGTTTGATTTCCAAAAACAAAGTCTCAAAGTGAGAAGTTTGCTTTTGAAAAACAGAACAATAAATGGCTGGGGCAGGTTTCTCCCAGGGTGTGGGGCAATTTTTCATTTTTCATTTCGGGACTGCTAGGGTTTCCCTGGCAGTCACACACTTAAAAAAAGAGTTCATTGGACTGTTCACTCTAAGAAGGGATGTACCTATACCAACGCCCCACACCGATGGTGGAGCCAGCTGGCTCCACCACCGGTGTGGGGGCCGTTGGTTTAGGTACATCCCATTGCCATCTGAAACATGATTGTCTGCCTGACTAAAAAAGACCTGGCAGATCGTCAGTTTATCAGACAGGTGACAAAGAGCATTAAATAAACACAACAGCTTTTTATCTTTTCTGCTGTTGAGTACAAAATAGACATCTTCTGTAATTCCAAAGGGAATAAGAGCAGGGCTTACCTTGATTTCTAGCTGGAAAACATGAAGCCTCTCCCCCTTCCAGACTCAGTCAGGAGTTCCCAGGCCAAGGTACTGCGCTGAGGGGTCCTCTGGAGCTCAGGCCCCCCCCACACAGCGGTGGCCTATGTTATAACACTGGCTCACACTTTGTACATCTCCCCTCAGTTTGATCTGAAATCCTGTCAATCCTTTATGGGGTCCAGTATATTCTGTGGAGAGGAAAAAAGTAATTTCTTGTTACTGATGCAGACTTTGCAGAGGAATTCAAATATCATAAAGATACATGCCATAGAGTGTCGAGTTCCATCAGTGACATGTCTCTTTTTCATATTTTGTGGGGTACATTTGTGTCATATTAGCTGCTTTTTTGTTGCAACACGTTGTAACTCAGGCACTATTTTTGCTGTTTTTGCTAATTTCCATTTTGTGCTGCACTCCAAGATGAGAGTGGTAAATATTGAAATCTAGAAATATTCCTTTCATTTTCTCCTGTCCCAGTAAAGCAGCTCACCTTCTTTTATAAGCAGACCTAACTTTACTACTGCTCGTTTTTTCAAAATAATTCTCAAGTTTAAATCTCACATCGGTGATAAGTCATCAATATTTTGTAGCCTCAGGAGGTTTTGGCCTGACTTTTAAAAAATATTTTGGAGCTGCAAATGTGTACAAAATATTCGTGTTACAAATGCCTTCCAACGTTTCCATTAATATGAGTACTAATTTTGTTTTGTCTGGTTAAGAAATTAATATTCTGCTGTTTTTTAATTAAAATGCCCAAAAGTAAATTTCAAAACCAGGTAATCCTAAATCCTATTTCTCTAAACCCTGCCTTAGTTTCTCACAAGAGAGCATAGGGCCTTTAGATGCCCAAACAAAATTATGAATCTTACTTCATAATAATTATTTTTTGACAAAATCTTGAGAAATACAAGAAATTCAATCTGCTAATTTCAGGAGAATTGATGTCTTAATAAAATGTACTTGTCCGTAAAATATAAGAGGAATACTATTCCATCTCATAATAATCTTGTCAATTTCTTTGACTAAACTGTGTACATTTCTTAGCAATATCTTGTGTGATATTTATCCCTAGTTAATTTTTCTTTTCGCAAATGCGACTATCTGCAGCTTTCATATTCCTTGCTATTATTTCAGACTTTACAAAATGTATCAGATAATCTAACAAATTACCAAAATACCTGATTACATCCTTACTTTTCAAACGAGATCTAGGTCTGATCAGTATACCAATAAATCTTCTGCATACAATGCAATATTTTTCAATATTCCAAATGTAAATGGTGTAATATCAGGCTCTGGTCAAAGTTGCAGGGCTAAAGGTTCAATGTAAAGGTCTAATAGTTATGGTGCTATCAGGCATCCTTGTCTAGTTTCTCTTGTGATAATAATATTTAATTTCAAGATACCAATTTATACATTTATACATTTTTTAGACTGTGTTGTTTCATCTAAGGTCAGTGTTTCATTAGTGAAGCATTCTAGCTGATTCATCATTTCCCGTTTGTAGACAGAGTGCTAGACCTGGCTTTTTCAGTGGGTTTACCCCCAGACGTTTTGCTTTTTGGCCTCCTGTTTTGACCCTGTTTTTGTTGGTTTTAGGACTCTGGGCACTTTACCACTGCTAATCAGTGCTAAAGTGCATATGCTCTCTAGGTAAATTGTGTTTTTTGGATTGGTATTTCCATGTTTGGCTTATTTGATTTACTTTTAAGTCCCTAGTATAGTGCACTGTGTGTGCCCAGGGCCTGTAACTCAAATGCTGCTGGTGGGC
Source organism: Calotriton arnoldi (assembly GCA_963921515.1). Classification (NCBI taxonomy): domain Eukaryota; kingdom Metazoa; phylum Chordata; class Amphibia; order Caudata; family Salamandridae; genus Calotriton; species Calotriton arnoldi. The sequence continues at coordinate 204,219 of CAWUFW010008089.1, forward strand.
CTGCAGCACTGGTTGTGCCACTCACACAAGCAGCCCTGCAGCCCTGAAACAATTCTCAGACCTGCCACTGCAGTGTCTGCACACAGTTGGTAACTGCCATGTCGACCTGGCAAGTGCACCCACTTTCCAGGCCCTAATCGTCCCTTTTCTTACATATAATTCCCCCCTAAGGTAGGCCCAAGGTACCCCTGTGGGCAGGGTGCTTTGTATTTTAAAGGTAGGACATGTACTGGTGTGTGTGGCATGTCCTGGTAGTGAATTACAGTGCATTTAAGCTAAGGTTAGGTGCTGCACAGATAATGTCACAGGTGAGGAGAAGGGTTTCCCATGGGTTAGCGTAGTGGGCCCTGAGAGTATGGACAGAGGGCTCCAACTGGGATCAGCCAGGCGCAGAACCAGAATATGCCCCTGCTGTTACGGGCCAGGTCTATGTTCTATTGCCCCAAGCAGGGAAGTCCATCAAGGTATTGATTAGTATACCGTGGCTTTAGGCTGGGAGGGGGTTGTGTTAGAATTGGCTTTTTCAGTGGGTTTACCCCCAGACGTTTTGCTTTTTGGACGAGTGGTCGCATATTCTCGCGACCGCCCGCTCGAGTAAAAATCTACTCGAGCAGCAGAAAACGACCGCTTGCACTGTGCATGATGCCGTTTGCAATGATTGCACAGTGCGGACAAGCATCTGGCACTATGCAATCACCGCAAACGTCATTTTCCTATCGCACTACGCTGCTCGCGTAGCTCCGCGTAGCGCGGCTGGGTTTGTTTTACCGCTTCGCACAGCGTCGCGTAGCGCAACTCCGTGAACTACGCCCACCCTTACTAATCTTCCCTTTTCTTACATATAAGTCACCCCTAAGACAGGCCCAAGGTACACCTGTGGGCAGGGTGCTGTGTATGTTAAAGGTAGTAAATTACAGTGCATTTAGTTTTTCACTATGGAAAGGCTATCTGTCCCATGGGATAGAATAGAAGTTTTACTTATAACATCTTATAAGCATAGCTTCCCATAGGGACAAGATAGGGAAATGGAGTTTAGAATGCCTGGACTCAAAATGTAAACATGCATCTTTTAGTAAAGATGATTTTTATGTTCGGTATGTGAAAATACCACTTTTAAAAAGTAGGTATTTTCTTGCTCAGCCATCCTGTGTGCCTCTGATGGCTTTGTGGATTGACTGTCTGGCTTTGGAGTGACAAGGGCTGGGGATGTGCATTCTCTTCAGACAGCCAGTGGGGGGGGGGGTTGAGGTTTGTCCTGCCTTTCCTGGTTGAGTCAGGGCTGGGCTGAATAGGCCTGGGCTGCATTTAGAGTAGTGGGAGGAGATTTCCTTGCACCTGACTGGGCCTGGTCTGCCTTGAACAATGCTGTCCCCACCTCCTGCCAGGAAGCTTGGCCAGAAAGGACAGAACTGGTTTGGACAAAGCACAGACACTCTCTGCCTGAGAGAACAAAGGAATTTTGAGTATAAAATATTGGGGCCCAGACCCCAGAACTTTAGAAATCACTCGAATCAAGGAACTTGCCAAGAAGAAGGCCTGGAAGAGCTGCCCCTTTGCTGTGTTGTTGCTTTGTTGGGTTGGCCTGCAGTTGCTGCTTCTGCCTTGGCAGTGAGAGGACTGGACTGAACTTTCTTTACTTGTGCTTAGTATCTGCATAGGCTTGAAGTAAAGCTTGCCTCCTGTTCTGAAGTCTCAGGGACTGCAAAGACTTCACTAACCTCTGGGTACCACTTCTGGAACCATTGTTTCAGTTGCCACAGAGATGGGAAAAGCAACTGACTCAGTCACCGACTCTGTCACTGGTCCATGTCCTGAAGGTACCCTAGAAGGCACTGCCGCATCTCGCACCGCAACCCTGGTCTAACTGACGACGATGACCGACGCAGCTGCCACCGAGCCGCTGCATGCACCGTGACCTGTGGGCACTGCACTCCGCACCGCTTTGCTTCACTTCGCCACCCTGGTATCACCGACGCTGATCCTGCCTGCTGACTTTGACACCTGTGACCGCATTGTGGCTGAGGGCACCGCTCGTAATTTTCACTATGCACCGCCACGTCCCCCACAGCAGACTGGGCTGACCGACGCCAGCTCCCGCTAACTGGCTCTGTCGCTTGCACCGCAACCTGCCAGCACCGCATCGAGCACCGCCCCGCCTTGCACAGTAAGCCTTGGTCCCACTGATGCTCTCTGGATGATCATCAATGAGCCACTGCCTGCACCCTACACCGCTTCCATTTTGCAACGCAACCATGATGGTTGCCACGACCGGCTCGCACCAACGTGCCAGCCGCAACGAGAATGGTACTGTTCACGAGTCTGTCCATGCTTTAACTGGCCTGTACTGACGCATCAGCTGGAACTGTTGTTTTCAGCATCGCAGAGGCACCGGACGGAGCTAACAATTTGGAAGAACTGTATTCTTGAGATATTTCTGCAATTTTAAGGATATCTTGCAAGGTATATATTTTTAAGTACTGTATGTTGGATTCTTATCATTTTGGTCTTGTTTTGGATATATAAAATTATTGGATATTTTTCTAAACTGGTGTGGTGTCCTTTTGTAGTGTTTTCACTGTATTACTGTTGGTTATGTGCAAATGCTTTACACACTGCCTCTGAACTAAGCCTGACTGCTCGTGCCAAGCTGCCAAGGGGGTGAGCAGGGGTTATTGTAGGAGTGTAACTCCATTATCCCGACTAGAAGGAAGGGTCCCTACTTGGACAAAGGTGCAAACCATTGCCAACCAGAGACCCCCATTTCTAACACCGAGTTAACCCTATCAAAAGTCTTTGCTGCATCAAGCATTATTGCTGTAAAAGGTACTTTCTTTAACTCTGCAAAACTAATGTGCCCATTAAGTTATGTATCAGCTCCTGGATTTGCCCACTAGGTATAACGCTATTCCAGTCTGTGTGCCCCAATTGCAAAGCCACTTTGCTTTGCCGTTTTGCCAATATTACAGAAAAGATATTGTAGTCATTGTTTAAAAGAGAAATCGGTCGATATGACTCACATTGCGTAGAATCTTTGATCGGCCTTAATATTATTGCAATCTTCATTCCAGGACTCTGGGTTATTTCTTTAACATTGGATATTCTTTCTTGAAACTCTTTGTATAATTATCTTGGGAAGCCATCTTCACTTCTTATATGATGAGAAAATTGAATTAAATTATACGCTGAATTAGAAGTCCAGGGAGCCGCCTTTCACATAGCCATTCCTTCTCCATACTAGTTAGGTGGGTGTCAAAATTTTTTTTTTTTTTTTTTTTTGTCCTCATCTCACCAAAGACATTAGCAGTTTTAACAAGCCGACTTATACATTACTGGGAGCCCCCGACTTACTGCTTTTTGTCTGGCACTCCATGGCCTTCCTCTCGTGCCTGAGGACTGGTGTAATCATTGGACCCGCCAGAAATCTTATCAAATTATCAAGTTATCAAGTACAGGTGACGACCCCAACTTAGGAGAGGAAACCAGATGTTATCGGTTTCCGATACCCCTTCTTGCTCTAAACAGGCCATGCATAATGCCGCCTTTAACCAGCTTTCTGTATTGGGGGAGATGGATCTTTCCATCTTATACAGATCTCCCTCCTGGCCAAAATTACAAGGTAAAGTAACAAACCAATGTGAGTCTGAGGAAGCCGCCCTTTAACATAATTATTTACACCAAAAACCACTAGATGAAGATCCATCTCGATATGTATTCGAAAAATAGCTGTCAAAGTCACACCCACATTTTTCCAAAAAAACCCAAATCTGGACATTCAAAAAACATATGAATGTCGTCGGCCCTATCAAAAGAACACCTTGGGCATACTGGGATTGGAACAGGTGCAAATTTAGCTATTTTGGCCGGAGTATAATAAAGCCTGTTCAAGACAAAAAAATGATTTTTCTTTAGCCTAGCAGGCTTTATATATTTGTACAGTAACTTGAAAGAAAATTCAAAAACATTTTCAATGTCCTGAGCAAGTGGAGAAGAATTCCACACCGATGACTGAACAGGGGCCTCGTGATCCTCTGCTTCCAAAAGGCTCAAATACCACAGAGATATTTCTTTCTTCCTTGGGCGTGAATCTTGAAATAACTGCTCGAGTTCCCAATTCCCTCCTATTTCTCGAGCTTCCGCCTCATACCATGATCTTAACTGGAGGTACTTAAACCTAGAAAAAGAGGGACCGATCTTATCTTGCAATATCTCCCAGGGGAGAACCCCATCTGAATCCACCAGGTCAAACCACCTCTCCAAACCAGCTCTTTTAATCGGCATTGCCAAACTATCACCCAGGCAAAGGGGGTCCCCGGAGAATCCCAAATTGGTGCAAAAAAGGAAAAATAACCAATACCCCAAATACGTCTTAATTTATACCAGGTGATCAAAGCAGCTTTTAAAACCTTAAGACGTACCCGCTTGAAAAATCTAGGTGTCCCAAATTTGTATAGGAACCCCCTTTGTCCACTACCTCCCTCTACTAAGGCCAATTCACCCAATAACCTGCCCCACTTAGTTTCATCAGGAGTAGCCAACAACATCCTTACACCCTTGAATTGAGATACCAATAGATACCCATTAATATCTGGGAGTGCTAAACCACCTTTTAAGAGTTTCCTTCTTAGTTTTTTCCAAGATAACCTTGCACTTTTTTTTCCCCATACAAAACTACCAATTTTACCCTGAATCTTGCTAAAAATTTCTTGATAAAGGTCATTAGAGAAGTTCAAACAAATTCTTGAGTCACTTATAGATACCTAGTACATTGACTAGTCTCAGTATGTAATGCTTTTCTTTTATTAGTCCTACTCAAGTCCGACATAGTTTTCCAGGCTACAAAGCATTATTCATCATACTCAAAATGTCGTACCATATTAACCTCCTATTATTTCCTTATTTCTTCTCAAGTTTTATGCTACATTGTAATTGATTTGCTCCTAGTTCACTCTTAAACTCTCCACTGTGTTATCAGAGAGATTATGTTGTTGTAGTTGGTTTTCTATGCTATTAACTTTGGTTTTTGATTATCCATACATCACGTGCTCCTAAATTCTATTTTGTGGTGCGTAGATATCTGTGATGTTTGGGTTTTTTGCAGTGGAGCGAATTAAGCATTTATCAAAATAGATATATGAATACTCTTTTATTGAATTTAACTATAGCTATTACCCAGCAGCCTGACTCATCCATCCTGCTTTGAGTATTTTCTAACTCTGGACTTTGTCCAATTATACTAGCGCAACAAACTTGATCTAAGTGTACTGCCTGTTTAACCCAGCTTTTAGTATTAAATAGTTCCATATATTCACTACTAATTAAGTGTGTTTCGTGCAACTTCATAATTTAAGTAAATAGGCTATCACCAATCTTTGCCTCCTTTTTATTCTAAAACCATTTACGTTCCATGTTAAAAATAATGGCTCCAGTACTTGAAGTTACCTAACTGAGTGCCTGATTCAGTGTTTGATGGAAAGGTACTCTATCCCAAACATAACGAATATCTTGTCTGCCTTATTACAACCTCACTAGGATACAAGCACTTACAAAAAGATGGACAGGATATCGTTCACATTTGTGACGGTGTACCCAGCCACCACAATTCTTAATCTGGCCTTGGGTGATTTAGTCAAGTGTTATCCTGCATTATTGTGCTACTGGCAAATGAGAACAGTTATTTATATGTATTTATTTTCTCTTATTGTAAGATATTGGGATATTTATTGAGGGAGGTGAAAACTCTACTCAAGCAACAATCACAAAAGCATCTAAATTAACCAGTGCTTAACCCTCTGGTAGCTTTGAACAAGCAGTCAGGTTTACCTTATAGGCAAAGTGTAAAGTATTTATGCAGCGCACAAACAGATAGAGAAATTGAGTGAAAACATAACATAGGGAAAATCCCAAACCAATTTAGAAAAATAGACAAAAGAGAATTTCAATAAATAAAATGATACCAGAATGACAAAAATGTAGTCAGTAGAACTCTATATTTGCAATTTCAAAGTTTTAAAGAGGATATAGCACTTAAAAGCACAAAGTTGTGCTAGACCAGGGGAAAGTCATATGTTCGGTCCAGCCGCATGGAACGCAGGTCGGACCAGGTATGTCCCACTGAAAAAGTTACCATCTCAAAGTCTGGAGTGAAGAATCATCTTTGTAGTGAAGGAGGACACGAAGAGCAGGGGCACCATGGCAAATGGTCATTGCTATAGCATGAAGAGCAGGGCTGGCATCGAATATGGTCTTTGCTGAAGCTTCACGTTGGCGGTCAACATGGGCTGTCATTGCTGTAATGTGAAGTGCAGATCTTGCGTTGCCAGTGGTTGCTGGTAGTCACTGTGTTATGAAGAGCCTGGTTCACCAGAGCTTTTTGTTGATGGTCATCGCAGGCAGCAGAGTCTTCATATGAATGGGCCTTTTTCGGTCATGAGGAGTTTCAGGTTTTCACCTTCTTTTACAGGATGAGCTGAACTGATGCAAGGCAAGGGTGCAGGACCTGGGGAAGCACTGCTTGGGGATCAGGAACTCACTCTAGCAGAGGCCAGCAGGACCAGGCATGTCCAGTTGCAGGTCAAGTGAAGTAGATCAGCTGAGCAGTTGCAGGGAGACCTCTGGAGCTTGTTGTGTCCCTGTAGCTCAGACAGAAGGTTGAGCACATGATCCTTGGAGTCACTCAGGTACCCTAGGATGAAGAGAGCAGGTCTAGTCTTCCTTCTCAGAATGCAGGGCAGACCTCAAGCAGCTGGGCATCTTTCTTAGGGTCAAGACAATCCTCAAGCAGCAGGACAGTCCTCAGGTAGCAGCAGGGCAGTCCTCTGGGGAGCAAGGCAGTCCTTTTCCTGTAATGTCCACAGGTCTAGAAGTGTACTGAAGAGGTGTCCTGAAGATTCAATGTTTCTACCCGGTGCCAGATTTTGAAGTGGGAGAATCTTCTAGGCTAGCTCCACATCTGGTTCTGGAAATGTCTTCCCTTCTCCTGTCAAGGGTCCAAGTCTGGGGCAACAAAAAGCTAGTGTAAGGTTCCTTTCTGCTGTGTAAGAGGCTGAGGGAGGTACCATTAGATATCAAAAAAGGCTTAAGCCGATAAATAGAATTATTCAGGGTTTGGGACTGCCTATCTTTGATTGGCAAGTGCCAATATTGTGATTTCCCCACTCAGTCATGCATGATTGCCTGCCTATATCAATTAGCTAAGTTCTTAACACAGAGTTTTAAAAAATACTTGTGTTAAGTGGATTGGTACATTTATGAATAGTTAAAGTAATGTGGAAATAAAAAACATTTTGATAATCACCACTCTGACACCAATTGAAAAAGACAACTGTATCCACTTGTCCACCTATATGTGTCGTTTAGCCTCCGCCAGACCATAGTTATCCATGAGGACTACTTCTTTGTTTCTAAGAATTTTGATACCCAGATACTAAATTGAATTCTCTTTCCATATAATTGGATAGTGCAATGTACATTTGCAAGTGGATGACATCAGAGGGTATATCTCGAATTTACTTCAATTTATCGATATGCCAGATTATGTTCCAAATTTGATAATATGATGAAGCACTGGAGATCATTGTAATTGAGCTGGTCATTTTATAAACCATTACAAAATATTGGAGCCACCCACACATCCAGAACCTGGGTGCAAATGTGATACAGGCAACAGAATGATCCTAGCAGACAATGTGAAAACACAGAATATACAAAACTAATTAACATAACATGATCCTGTAAAAGTGATCATAGACCTCCAATCCTGAGAAAAGGGGTGATTATCATTTCTGGAGGGGAAAGAGCACAAAGAAATTACATCACACAAAAAGACAGAATTGTATGCAGACAATTCAAATTGTATTGAAAATGAACACTATCTATAGGTTGCTTCATTATGTGCAAAAAAGTGCTCAGAAGAAGTGCTTGTGTGTACGTGATAGGCGAAAAGGGCAAATCAAAACATAAGCAATTAGACTTGAATCAGCAATGGTGACTGGCCACTGCAATGAGCCTGTCTGTTAGTATGTCAAACAGCTGAGTTTGCATCCATAGCATAGAGGTGATTGCATAAGTCAATATTGCCTCTCTGTTTTTTTGAGCTGTGGAACTTTGTGCAATTTACCCCTGCTAGAAAGTGGTAAAGTGCCTATGATCCCCCCTTTTAACATGTGAAATTGATATGCCATCAATTGGCATAGTTAACTTATCTATATGTCCCTAGTATATGGCACAAAGTGTGCCCAGGGCCTGTAAGTTAAATGACACAAGTGGACTACAGCAGCACCCATTGTGACATCCACTACACTGACAGTGTAAACATGACTGCAGGCCAACCCTCTGTAGCCTGGCTGTGCACTTTTGAACTGCAAATTCAACCTCTCATTAGAAAACCTTTTGACGTGCCTAAGCCTTTCTTTTAAATATTAATGTCACACCTAAGTAGGCATTACTTGCCCATAAGGCAGGGTGCTTGATATTTAAAAAGTCGAATGTTAAACCTGTCATAACAGTGGAAAGGCCCCAAGTGTATTGTCACTTTAGAAGGGTTGGCTGTTTCATAAGAATGCATTGGGATTAAATTGTTATTTAATAATGTACTCTCCAGCTAGGAAACAGCTACAAAATTCATTCTTGGACTTTTTAGAATATTTATTAGAAGCTCGGTTGACTGATGAAATCAGATTTATAATAAATATATTGGAAAAGGTACTTTTAGAAAGTTACCTTTTCCTTACTTAAAGCCTCTGGAAGCACATTTGCATGAGCTTCAGCTGTCACCTGTCAGCTGAATAGCTCCATTGATAAAGTGTAAACTTGCTCCCAGAGCAGGGTCAAAAGGCCTTAGTGTGTGGCAGTGTTTTGCCCTCTTGACAGGATGGCCTGTGCCCAGGAAACGTGATTAACTTCAAAGAGTCGTCCACTGTCATAGGCAAAAGTTAAATGTCTCCAGGGATGCCCCCTGCTTTTTTCCTACCAGCCAGGCAATCACTGATCATAGAGGGAGGACAGCTGCCCCAGAACCTATTTTGAGTGATCACAGAAGAGGGACAGCTCACTTAAATGGCCACACCACTCTGCACAGAGGGAGAAAGGTTCTGCCATCTTGATTTGAGGTAGAGAGGAGCACTGGGGGACTGTTTGCAGTAGGAGACACAGAAAATGTTTCAAAAGTGGGCAGGGTTACCTCTCGGAACTTATACCCAATTGGTCTGGAAGTGGGCAAGACTTTCTCCTACCCACAGGCTGGTGCCAGGCTTTAATGTGTCATCCCCAGTACCCTCCTCAGAACACTTTCTGGACTGGTGGATGAATAGAAGATGACTGGGCCTGCTGTCTGTGACCTGAGAATTGCTTTGAAGACTGAGCCTGCTCTCACGTTTATACCCAGGACAAAGAGGTGGCCTCCAAGGTCATAAATCTGACCTCCCGGAACACAAAAAGCTACAAGAGGGCTTTCCTGCATTTCTCCAGCTGACAAGTTCCAACTGAACCTGCCCTTGACCCTTCTGCTGGCCTCAGCTGGAGTGAGTATTGACTCCCAAGTGTTGTCCTCAAGTTCCTGGACCATTGGCTGATGTTAACACATACTCCTCCCAATCGTTCCTGAACCCTGAGACTTAGAAACTTTATCTCCAAAGACCTCTGGAAGACCAGGACTCACCTGCCAAGTCAATCTAACAAAGGTGCGTTGCTGCTGTGTCAAAGACTCAGGTTGCTCCTGATCGCAGCTTTTATGCAGCAGCAAATCTGATTTAGCTGGACCTCGCTGAGAAGGTATCTGGCCTCATGGAGTCCACTTTGGTTACAGGCAGCAGCCTTGTCCCACTGGAAAAGTCAGAGTTCAAAAAGATGACTTAGCAAAAAGGTAAAAAAAAGTCACTGAAGGTGCTAAAAGTATCATGCTGTTGAGAAACGTTAAATGGGTGCGAAACTCAAATTTCTTCTGCTGTGAGCTTTCCTTTTAAAAGTCAACCGATTCACTGAGACCTTGTCCAGTGGCTATCTGATGATGTTGATCTCTATTGAGTCACAGGCTGGTGGCTTACCCCTCTGAGGATTTTTGACATTTATTCCAGAGACAAAGTCCAAAGGAAAAACTTCCAACCGGGTCAAACTTGGTTTCTGTGTACAACCTGCGCTCTATCTCAGCCAGCCTTAACTTGTGCCTCTGGTCATGCTCGTCCAGTTGGCTGTGGTTGGTGCTTAATGCTTTTTGGAGCAAGTTTTCTATTCAAACTTTAAACATGCATAACTCTGGTTTCCTTTATTGGACGTTTGCATGTTGGTGTTATTTTAGTAAATAATATAGTCTCTGTTCTTCTAAATTGGTTTGGGATATTTCTTGTGTTGTGTTTCAACTTTGTTAATGTTTTACTATACTGCATAAATGCTTTGCACATTGCCTCCAAGTTAAGCCTGTTTGCTCTGTGCTATACTTACCAGTGGGTTGAGCTGCGTTTAATTTAGTTACATTAGGGCTTAACCTTGGAAAAGATTGTGGTTATTACTTGAGGTGGGTACCTATCCCCTCAACTAATACCCCAGTTTCTTACAGTTATGATTTTGCACAGATAACAGTAATGCAACAATCAATGCAATTATAACAATCTTTTTATGTTAGTGCAGTTATAGGCCTATCAAACAGAAAACAATATAGAACAGAAATTGAACAAATATAGAAAAACAAGCACTGGTCATAAAAATTCCTGAAGGTAGATCAAAAAAGTGTAAATGCTGGTTTGACATTGGTATGTGCCCAGATTTTACCATGAGCTAAGTATGTATAGGTCATCCATTAATTAAGCAAATTTGCTCCCATGACCAGTAACTATACTGTGGTATGTAATCTCACTGTACAGCCATATGGGAGGTGGAGATAATGTCAGGGGGGAATCACATTTGGAGTGATTTTGTTCCATTCTATGCAGAGGTATATTATGCAGTTTGCGTGTTTCAGGTATGTGGGGACACCATGCATTAATCATCATGTAAATTTGGAGTTTTGAATGTGGACAGTACCTCGTACCTTTGATAAGAAAGGAGACTTTTACAGAGTTTACTCAGACTTTCACTCAATGCCCAGTTCCTCACCTCTCTGTGAAGTGTATCAGTTGCAGGGCCAATGAGGAGTGCCAAGTTATATCTATGATTCTTTGTCAGAGCAAAATCACCATTTCAAGGGGTATGCCCAGACGTGGGTCCCTTGCTCACTTTGCCACTGGATTCAAGCAAGCCTGGCTGATGACTGCTGAAATGCAAGAAACCGGTCCTAGGATGCTTGTTTCCGGTCCAGGGAAGACATGGCTTGGCAGTTCGGGCTGGACTGTTCCCATGAGGCACAGGGTCAGACTGATTTGCATATGGCCATGTCTGAACTGGGGTGGTGGAGTGAGCTAAAGAATGATGATGGATTAAACCCAGATCAGTTGACTGGGGGTGAGTGTTTGATTGGCTCAAACGTTCCGTCCATCATCCCCTTTTGTATCGCTTTGGTCGCCCTAAGTTGGCGGGGGTATGCCCAGACGTGGGTCCCTTGCTCACTTTGCCACTGGATTCAAGCAAGCCTGGCTGATGACTGCTGAAATGCAAGAAACCGGTCCTAGGATGCTTGTTTCCGGTCCAGGGAAGACATGGCTTGGCAGTTCGGGCTGGACTGTTCCCATGAGGCACAGGGTCAGACTGATTTGCATATGGCCATGTCTGAACTGGGGTGGTGGAGTGAGCTAAAGAATGATGATGGATTAAACCCAGATCAGTTGACTGGGGGTGAGTGTTTGATTGGCTCAAACGTTCTGTCCATCATCCCCTTTTGTATCACTGTTTCTTTTCAGGCAGTTAAAAAGGCCTAGCAGGCAGTGTATCAGTTTATCTAGATCAGTGAATGGTAGAGTTCCGTCCAGCACCTCGTTCACTTTTTATCAGTGGCCATCAATAGCAGAGTAATCCCACACTCTGTGGAATAAGTCTGTGTTTGTGAGTGCACGTCTATGGCACAATAATGCTTCTAGAGTCTCTTAGGAGATAAATATTTTCTATAAGTTTTGTTAAATTGGGTACCCTTGAACGAAGCATTCCTAGAGACTTTGTGAGTGTATTCCAATGCTTTCTTCCATTCCTCAATGGTCAAGTCTCTGCCAAGATCCAGGGTCAATTTGGGTCTCAATTCACCATGTTTGTCTTTGTCATAGTGTGTATGACTCTATACAGTCATGTAACCTGTTTTCTCCTCTCACTAGTGGTAAGCAGCGTGTGTAGTGACTCATCAGTCTGAGGTTCCTCCTTCCTGTTAAATCACTGTACACATATAGCTCAGGTAATGGAAAAATACAATAGGAAATGACTGGCTGGGAGGCTGTACTCATCTTTCAGCTGTTCAAAAGTTTTCATCACCCCGTGGCGTAGCAGTCGACCTTGGCCTGGATCCCCACCACTGTCAAGGCCTCAAGAGGCCTTGATGTAAATTGACCCTATATTTAGATAGGCCTACCAAGGGAAGAGAAGAGATGTGCATTGAGTACAATTTATCAATGTTTAGCTCCTTCTCCAGCACTTCAGCGTTGTTAAGAGAATTCTCATATCAGGATCAATTTTGCCTCTACTCCTAAGGAGTAAGCCCATCATTGCCCCTCCAGCGAACACACCCATAGATAGGTAAGTCTTTTGTAGGTGCACTCATCAATTGTGCCTTCCATTGCAGCTCTGGCAGTTATAAGCCTTTATGTTTGTTTGTGCTTCCAAAAGTTAGCCAATTAAGACCTTTCCTGTGCATCTTTTTGTACACAAGTGTATAGTCTGCTGGGAACATTTTGATAAAGATTGATGAGGCTATATTCTCTCTCCTCCTTCACCAGCCAGCTCCTCAAAATCTCACAACAATATTAAACATTGCTGATTAACTCTGAATTGGAAGGACACCAAACATTTATAAAATAGTCTAGATGGAAATCACTGGAGTTAGATTTATTTTGAATTGGATACATGCTGCACACCCACCCTAAAAAGAAGAAGGAGCCCTTTTATTGAACACAATGTTATTTACAACATTTTCCAAATCCCATGTTTTTGTATGCTGCTAGGAAACAGTAAAACACCAAAGGCACCAGGAAGAAAGCTAGAGGTACTATACTCCTAGAGAGGTTAGATTTCTGAAACTGGAACTCTATATGGCTTGGTATGTTATGTCATATTATGCTATGTTACTTTTTGACATGTTGTTATGTTTCATTATGCTAAGTTATGTTGGGTTAGGTTTGTTGCAGGGCCTCTGCTTAGAAAGAGAACGATGCCTAGGACCACAGAACTTCAGTATGTAGGGACTGAGTCACAATACCACATTAGTACCTATGAGCCTCAATCCAGACTAGCTCATAGTGCTTTACCTGCCCTCCAAACCTTCCCAGAGCGACAGCTAAGTTAGCTCCCCAGAACACAACACTCTAGTCTCCTCAGGGAACCATGGACACAGATTATTGACCTTTCATTTTCTCACTCATGCGCATATCCACAATAAACAAAAAAAGACACAAGAATAGTTTACAATATTTATTGCAACCTGTTGTGCTCTTTTATGAAACATCTGTGCTGCAACTAGAAAACATGCATCCCACAGATTGAGAAACATTAAAAGTAAACTGTAAACAATAAGAAGCCTACCATGGTGAATTAGTTATCTGTCTCAGCCTACCCCCACTGTGGAATCATGGTGTTCGATTATAGATCTCTGGTTTTAGTGGCAAATCCCATACCTGCTATGCTTAGGTAGGTATTCTACATCTCAGACAGTGGATTTCTCTTTTGTCTGGACCTTTGCTCTGCTAGAATTTTTCCTGTGTTTTCAAATTGGTCCATCTCTTTGTATATGTTACGAGGTGTCTTCTTGAAAACAGCAGATGTAAATGCATGGTGTGTCTAAGTACCAAGCAACATTTGCTAACCCATCACAAAAGACCGGGTACAGTGTTGTTTGACCTTGTACAAGATTATCAGAAAGTCAGAAGCAATGGCAAAAAGATGTGCAGTGCTTTTCTAAAATAATGTGGCACTAAAATAAGCATGCCAAGGGTAACGTGTGCAAGGCAAAGCAGCCTAAATGTGCAATTAGACTAACATATGAGCAAACTAAGTGAACCCTAAAGGAAACACACAACAGGTTAGGTTACATTAGGTTGCAATGGAACAATACTGTATGGATCCATCTCATTTAAAACAAAAATGAAGAACAGCAGGCGTATGGCCCTTAAGGTTATGAAACTAACTCCATTTCAATTATTTTTAAAAAAATGAGGTAAACCCTTTTCTTCAAATCAAAAACTTGAGGAATTCAAAAACAGCAGTAAAGGTAGGTAGGGAGAAAAGGGAGATGTGGTAAAATAGGTACACCAATATAGACTACATGGAGGTCCTATGGTAAGGGTAGCGATTCTAGGATATAGGTAAGGTTTGTGTATTACGTTATAGGCATTTGTAAAGGGAAACAGGTATAGGTTGGGGTAAAGGTTCTTGGGCATAGGAAGGAGCAGAGGACAGGGCCAAAGAAAATCAAAGCTAGTTGAGGAGGAAGGGAGAAGAATGAATTTGGGTTTAAAAAGGCAAGAGTAAAGGCTCTTGGTTATAAAGGTTATAGATAAGGGGCAATCATTTTGGTATAGGCAGGGGTAGAGGTCAATCAGTTTAAGGAGGGGTGGAGGTTCTTGAATATAGACAGGGGCAAAAGATATGCATAAACAACCAAACTTAGTAGAAGGGTAAGGGAACTGACTTGGTTTGGGCTTAAGATGAGGGAGAAAAGAGGTATGTGTTTGCACTCAAAAACAAGGCATAGAGGGGGTGGACCGGGACGGCTATGCAGATATTTCCAATAAAGTGGGATAGGATACATTGTGTGATGTACTAGAGAAAAGGGAAGTTTAGAAGTGTTAGGGTATAGGGTATAGACAGTAGTGAAATACTAGAATAGAGGTAGGGGTAGTTGTACCAGACATAGGCGAATAAAACAAAAATATTGAGGAGGAAGGAAGAGGAGCTGCCTAGGTGTCACAAAGAAGAGGATGCAAAGAGACAAACCTCCAAATAAGGCAAAAATAAGGTAGACATGGTGATGGAAGAGAGGGGTATAAGGGGTTTTCTCCTGTACCCAACAACAATAAGCTTTATTTGATCTCCAGGATCTTAAAAGCAGCATGCGATACATAACAAAACAACAATAAATAGTTATACCTTTAATTACACATGGCTGCATGATTAAAACTTTATATAAAATTCAAACTACTAGTCGTGTTAGCCATAATTATCTAAGAGCAGAGAGTAATCAACCTGAAAGGACAATCCTTGTGCAAATAAACTTACTCAATACAGGGTCTCTCTCTTATGTCGATTTTCTAGACTAACCTTACATATATAAAAAAGAAAGAGACAAAAACTACGACCTGTGTCTTACAACCTTTTAAAAGGACAACGATCACCGTGCTAGTGCAGATTGAAATTAAAAAAATATAAGACCCATGTGCAAAGAAGCAGAGCATGATCTCCAACACCTAGCATACGGTAGAAGTTTAAAAAAGACATCCTATTAAGAATGCTATTGTAATTAAGATGGAGTCAACAACTGATGGCCTATTGTTTGATATATGAGGTCATTATAGTATTTAAGAAACAGTAATTGAACTTCGTTGCTCCCATCCCAGGCAAAAAGTATAACATTTATATATTAAAATATACACTTGGTGAGCAGACCCTTCTAAAGAAAGGTAGCCATATTGTAAGAACTGGAGCAGAGTTATTCTAAAATACGTAAATGTTCACTTTCCGACAAGACCAGAAAGTTGGATAACTGCGAAGTGGTAAGAAAACCTGTAGGCGAATCAAAGATGAACAGCATATTGCCACCGCAGGGGAATCCAGATGGCACTCTGCAGAACAAATCATTAATGCACTTAGAATGGTGCTAGTCAGTAGCAGAGATCAGTCTGAGGTTAACAATTGTTTTTTTAGCCTGTTTCCTTGCAATGAACCTTAATTGGAGGTTACTAGCTTTACGGATTAAAGCAGCAGCTACTTTTTTTGAGAACCAATTGTTGTGACCACCTGTGGAAGTTACCTTATTTTCCAGTGATTTTATCAACACTAGTGTATTGCTTGCTCTCCTGTAAAATGGAAA
Organism: Calotriton arnoldi; assembly: GCA_963921515.1. Classification (NCBI taxonomy): domain Eukaryota; kingdom Metazoa; phylum Chordata; class Amphibia; order Caudata; family Salamandridae; genus Calotriton; species Calotriton arnoldi. Next base: position 220,369 of record CAWUFW010008089.1, read on the forward strand.
CAAATTCCCAATCTGCTCCGTGGGGAGAAGAACCACTCTACGGGTGTATTTCAACATCAAAGACATTCTTCAGGATAGACTTTAACATCCTCTTCAGAACACATCTAGAATGACTTACCACCTACCTGCACTAGCCATTTTGCTTAATGTGACTTTGTGATTATTCAAGAAAAAGCAAAACATTTGTAGACACTGTTGCTGAAGATGATTTCATAGTTGGCCTGGTTGTGCAATGATTTTAATGCCTTTCTTATGGTTATCCATCTTTGACTGCAGAGGGAACCAGACAGGCAATGTGCAGATATAGTGCATAGGCAGATTTTACAATGTCTCTGTATTCTCTGGCACAATTTCCTCCACCTTATGGATAATATGGTGAAGGAAAATTGCTCAGTCAGAACCTCTTCTGGCCCTGTACTTTTGCCACAAATCAGAGCTCTAAATCAGGTCCATACAGGCTAATTTCACTTTTGAAGGTATTCCAATTAATACTTTGTAATGGAAACCCCCTCCGTAAATTCACCTTTTAAAATTGCAACCACAGTTTAATAAACAAATGGTATTTTAGCTTGTTAAGTGTTAGCAAATGCGGTTGTTGTACCAGTGCTAAAACTGGATGGAAAAACTGCCAGGGAAAAATGACAGGCACTAAATCCATTAAAGAACATGTATCAAGGCCAAGAGCAGAATTGGGTCCTGAAACTCTCCTTTCCTAAAAGCTGATGGCAGGTATATATTCGCATAATATTCCAGAACAATAATTAAAGACTTGAAATCTTCACAGTAAGTAGCTACAATAAAGAATGTATGCCAAAAATATATGCCATAAAGTGACTCAAGATGGACCAGTTCAAAACGCAATAGCAGTTCCTTGATGTAGGAGAAGGCCAAAATTGGCCCAGCACAAGATTCAATACATTGAACGAGATAGATTCCTATGTGTTGTATTAAGTTGGAAACCATGCAATGCAACATGTCTGCTATTGACGAGTCGCTAGAACACAATATAGGGATACAGTCTGCCAGTAAATATATTTCTCACAGTTCTGAAACTCGATTCCAGTCTCATTTCAACATTAAATTGTGATGGTAAATGGGTATGCACAACCAACCTTTTTCCAAAGATGACTGAGGTTATGGACGCTCTAAGAAATTTGATTATTTGAGTTGCATAGGAGTCCACCACAAGTGATAATGTCACTATCTTGTTAGGTCCAGTAAAGGTCTCAGAACTCTAACCTTGATGTCAACCATTGGTGGCCAGGGCACAAAGCAGCAAAGCTTAACTTAAAAAAATGTGTAAATCATTTATTAGTATACAAACAGTTAAAAAAGTCAAAAACACAACACAATAAAAATCCCACTTCAATGTATAAAAATAGAGAATAAGTTAGTGAGCAAAATAACACAGAAAAAACTAAATTCAATAAGGAGAACAGGAGACATGACTTTTTGAAGTTGTAAATGAAAATAGTACCATAAAGTATTAAGCGTCAACTGGTTGTGGTAGACTGGGACCTGGATATAAATTGAGGCCAACCAGGATGGAGTTGGGTCAGTTGCAGCAACCAGGTCAAAGGTTATACTTTAGGACTTGGTATTTTTTCTGGAAGTCAAAGCCCTTCAGTAGGGCAAGGTAGTAGACTGTATGCTTAGAGGGATCCAAAACCTGTGGAAAGCATTGAACGAGGTCCCAGTGAAGATGAAAAAAGACTCCAAGCAGGATATTTCAAAATTCACACCCAAGGAAGTCCTCTTGCCAGCCAGATGCTTTTTGCACCTTCGCCTCATCAAGTTTCCTACCTACAGTCACTTATTTGGAGCTCAGATACTCTAGTAGGGTAAGGCTGCAAGCTATAGCCAAAGAGGGTTTCACAAGGATGGATACCTTCTCTTCTCCGCAAGGTCATTCTAAAATGTATTCGCTGCTGTGGAAAAGCTTAGAGTGAGAGAAACGTGAATCTTCAGCCCAGCGGCAACTCTTCTTGGTTGGATTGGTTTGTCCTGGTCCATTAGAAGTCTTTGGAGACAAAAAAATCCAGATTTCTCAGGGTGTTAGTAGGAGTACACTTTGACACAGCCAAGGTCAGCCAAGCCAGGACAAACCAGGATTCAATATTCAAAGCAGCCACTGAGAGAAGGACTGCATTCGGTAAGCGTATCGCAGAGCCGGTAACCAGTTGACTAGGAGCTAAAGCATCCCAGGGTGGCTTGAAGAATACATTAATCAGCAATGGAATACGCTGGGGACAATAATACCTATGGGCCTTTAAGAAACACCATTTGACATCAATGAACATTTGGCTGTTTTACAGGAACTAAATGAATTCTGGGGAGAACAAAGCAATGTCCAAGTATAAAGCATCACCACTGGTGAAGTGAAGGTTGTTCCGGCAAGACTTGGCTGGGTTGCAAAGAATGGGGATCTGGTCAGGAAACAAACTGTGCAGCACTAGACAGTCACCCTGATGTCTCTGTCTTATCTTGATACTAGAAGGAGTGATTGCAGCAATTGCAGCAGTGTGAACTGTTACCTTAGCTGCTTCATCAGCCATGGCATCCCCTGCAACATAAGTGCTAACACGTAGATGAGTCATTCTTTCAGCTTCACCACCTATTCCCAAAGCATCTTTTGCTTGATTGTGCAACCCTTGGAATCTCAAAATCCATTTTGGCCTCAATAGTCAAGGTATTCAATATAGGACTGGACACAGTAATACGAATCACACACTATAAGTGTGGGGAACCCATGATCCGTATTTTGTAGTGCCAGTATCAGTGCTTTGAGTTCTTCCAGCTGTGCTGTTCAGTCTCCTAGGGACTGCGTATGTGTTTCTTCAGGACAGAACTTTCAGTCATGCATGCGCCCCTTTACAATTGTGAATGCCATGGAATATTGGTGTCTTGTCCATACAGCAGGCTGGGCAGCCCCATTGGTGTAGATAATGTAATCATATTGATCTAGAGGCATTATTTCATTTGGCAGAGGATATTATTGTTCATACTGCAAAAATTCTTGTGTTTGAAATGTAGAATCAAATCTATAGTCTACACCTGTTGAATCTATCTTGGATGTAATGCTTTGGCATTTGGAAAGCTTGCTTTGGTGATGGCCTCCTAAGGGTGGCACTGGGGTTACTTCAATAATGTGTTTTCCCTGAGCTAGTGCTCTCTATCTCTCACTACAGCAGTCTGTACCGCTGTGAACATTTTCTCAGTGGTTGCAAACGCATTTCAGCATTTTTGTACAAATGTGATTTGTATGCAATAGGTACCGTGTCTCCTTAGTTGAAAGTGATTTAGGTGTACCTGGTTGTCCAGGGACTACGCGGGTCACCAGGTTGGTTGTGTTTACACATGTGTGTAAATGTTTGGAAGCTATCATATCAGCTTGTACCGAACGTAAAATGTTTGTATTTTCCTGTGTCCAAAGGTTGATTGAAAAATCAGGTCAAATTAAATCATAGAATGTTTTTTACTCATTCGGCATTATCCAAAATGTACATTTTGATAAAATTAAAAAAATCCTAATATGGAGTGTAGTCTTTTCAGAGTCGCTGGAGGTTGGAGCAACGTACATTTTTCTAAAAAAAAAAGCACCACCAGGCTTTTGCCTTCACTTGACAACTCATATCCCAGAAACAGGACATTGAGATAGCCAGTTTTTGATTTCTTGAAATTAAATTTGTTGCCCAGGTGAGCAAACCCTAGAATTATATGGTCAACTCTGTCCATGGGTTCCATTAATTCATATTCCATCAGATAAATATCATATACATACAGCAATGCCTCCTCATCAAATTTTGAAGTAACTCTGTCACTCTGGCAGAAAACAGCCCAGGAATGTTCTTATACCCTTGAGGTAAACGTCAAAATTGCCTCTGTGATGCTAGCGCTGAAAATGCTGTCAAATATCTGCTTTCAGGCGCTATATTCTGGCAAAATAATCCATTTGAGCTATCTAGTGTTGTCTTGTATTTCTTCTGCACAATGTTATTCATTAGTGCAGCACTGTGTGCATTTTGTACTGTGAATGTGTGGGTAGATGTGTTTAAATGCCTGTAGTCTAAAACTAGATGGTATGAATTGTCTGGTTTCATTATGGGAAACAAGGGATAATTAATTGATGAGGTGCAATTTTCTATTACACCCTGGTACTCAAGTTGTTCCAGGATTTCCCTCACTTGTTTTTTTAACTTCATATTTTATTGGTTATTGTTCCTCTGGTTGAGGAATTGATTTTAATGGGATTTCATGATGAGGTGACCCATCATCCCACCCAACATGATTGCAATATAGTTCAGGAGCAAGATCTAACGCCTACTCCTTGGCTTATGAATGTTTAACTGATTCTGGGACGAGGTCAGAGCAAGCAGGTAAAATTACCATTTCCCCATTTGGGCATTGCATTATTAACTCAGGTGGCCAGTCTTTCTCAGCCAAAAGAATGTTGTAACCATTTGCTCCATCCATCATCTCCTTGTGTTTCCATATGTCAGGTTATCCCAAAAGAGAACCTTGATGGTCTTGGGTATGTCCCCCTCCAATTGGAGTGTGTAATTTTGTATAAACGATGGGGAACACTTACCCTAGTATCAGGTATGTCCACCATGATATGTTCACTCAGCGCTACTGCCGCCAAATAATCTATCAGGTTCTGGTGAGCTACTGTGACTTCTGCTGCACTGTCCAGCATACTCACTGCCCATTCCCTGTTCAGAAGAATAGCCCTCAGTAGTCCGGGCATGCCTTATTTTAATCCCAGCTACCTTCTTCTTCTTCTTGAATTGAAGTTTAGTATTCTTTTGTTTGTCTTATTTTTAATTGTTTTTAATGATGTAGTCTGATGAGCATTGTGATTCCTTTTTCAGTTTCACTTTCTCTTCTGATATGCGCTCTGACCGTCCAACTCTCTAAGAACATGTATCGGATGACTCCTGAAAGGAACAAGAGGAACGTGTGTCAGTATCCTGATACCTGTCAGGCTTTCTAATGTTATCATGGTTCCTAAAATTATATTTCTTTTCAGTGGTCTCTTGGTTAGCAGATCCACCCTGTGATGGTGTTTTGTTTTTAATTTATTGTTTATTGTCCCGTTTCTTCGTGGAAGAATTGGGTGCTTGCTTAGAGTTATCCTTAACTTGTGGTTTCCCAGGTCTGGCTCCCAAATTGTCTCTACCTAGCATAGAATAGGCTTCTTCGATAATTGTAGGCAATTCCTGCTCCTGCTGTGCAGGTGTGAACTCCCTCAGGCTTTGGTGTATAGCTAAAGCTGCTGCCTCCCCCTTTATGTTACTTATCAATATGGCTGATACTGCAGCAAAATTGCACATCAGTTTCATTCTCAAGTTCAGGGCAGGTGCTGCCCCTTACTCATTCTGTACCTGTTTCAGTACTTCAGGCAAGACAGCCAGGAAGGGGAACCATCAGTTCTGGTGTAAACTGCAGTGAAGACTGTACCCCAAGTGGCACAATCTTCCACCGGGGGAGCCATCCCCATTGGCAAGCAAATAGTCAATATTCTGTGCTTTTCCTGCGGGCCCGTATGGGGAAAAACTACTTCAAGCTGGCTTGTTTTTTGTGCTATTCAGAACAGAATCTGATCCCGACTGGTGGGAATCTTTCCCATTACGGCATTCAGCATTTGTGGGATGATACCCATGGTACCCAACTGTGGTTGTGCAGCCTGAGCAGTCGGAGCAGGGTTAACTGTGACTGTTCGCATTATGAACTGTGAAAGATTTCTGTAAATCTTTACTAGATCTCTGTATAGTGTACGCAATTCTGCTGCAGTTAAGTTTGCAGTGTTAGGGTACGGCGTGTAAGCAGCTAAGACCGGCCATGTCACGCCTTCTTTACTAAGCGGACTGAGTCTCACATTTTCCTTAGTGTGGGAGAGGGCGCATTTTAACCAATTTATCTGTACTTGGTAAGGTATTGGAATTTTCATGTCCATATATGGAATGTATTCCTCTGAAGTTTCGTCTTCAATGAAAGTGTGAAACAATTGTCTATTGGCGTTTGTGGCTGGGAATTTCACCAGGAATAGAATACCTCTGTTCTAAATGCATCATGTGCCTCAACCACGAAGGGAACATCTTCACCCATTGGCGGGAGACCATATTGTAGTAATTTTATTGTAAAGGCACGTTCGCAGTTTTCAGTAATGTTTAGATCTTCTACTTCTCCAATGTATTCTCCGTTAGCTCTGTTTATGGACAGAACTTCTCAATTGTTTTAGTGCAGCTTGAGTGCTTGGGTTGACAATAATTGTAATTCTGTAGACGGTTGGGGTCTTGTGGCCCGTAACTGTAACAAACACCTTTGGTAGTAGGGTGTTGTCAAACCCATGAGCACCGAAATCTATAAGAATTTTTACTAGTACCCACTATTTACTTTGTGTGTCTCAAGAGGTGCGAATAATTAACCACTACTACTACTGTGTATATATTACTAATAGTCTCTGTCATTGCCTGGATGGGCTGCACCTTACCCCTACCCTCTAGGTGTCCCAAATACACCATAGACCCCTGCCCTATCTGGCACGTACTTGCTTTGATAGTCAGGCCGGCCTGTTGCAGAGCCTGAAGCTCTTCCTGGAGTTAAAAAAGGATGTCCTTCCAGCTGCTACTGAATATACCTATGTCATCCAGATAGGCAGTACTGAAGGCCTCCATACCAGTAAGGACCCGGTTAACTAACCTCTGGAAGCTAGCAGAGGCATTCTAGAGTCCAAAGGGCATCAATGTAAACTGATAGTGTCAATCTGGAGTGAAGAAGGCTGACCTCTCCTTTGCTCCTTCTGTTTGGGTGATCTGCCAGTACCCCGATGTAAGATCAAAGGTACTTAAGTACTGGGCATCCCCTAACCTGTCAAGAAGCTCATCAGCCCGGGGGATGGGATGAGCATCTGTGTTTGTGACTGAGGTTAGCCCTCAATAATCTATACAGAACCTGAGTTCAAGCATGGTGCCCGTGGGAAAGCTTTTGATACCAGAACCACAGGTCTCGACAAGGGGCTACTGGAGGGTTCTATCACCCCCATCTCGTCTTTTGGAAATCTCTTCATTTATGCAGGCCCTCACCTTGTCAGGTAACCTGTAAGATTTGTTCTTGACTGGAAGGTTGTCTCCTGTGTCCACATCATGGGTACACAAGAGAGTAGTCCCAAGGATGAGAGAAAACAGAGAGGAGTTCTGTCCTAACACTTGGTGGCAGTCCCTCTACTGTTCAGGAGTCAGACTGGGGGAGACGATTACTCCCTCCACAGATCCATTTTTCTCCTTGGAGTCTAAGAGGTCAGGGAGAGGTTCATTCTCCTCTTCTGCTTCTTCATCTGTCACTAATAGCATGGTGAGCTCAGACCTCTCAAAGTTTGGTGTGAGGCGGTTGACATGGAGTACCCTGTGGGGGGGACTAGGTGTCTTAAGGTCCACCAGGTAGGAAGCCTCACCCTTCCTCTCAATCACCTCAAAAGGGCCCAGTCCAATGGTTCCGAAGGGCCCTGTGCTCCACAGATTTCGTAACCCAAACTTTCTGCCCAAACTTTCTGCCCAGGTTGCAAGTCCACAGTGGTAGAATTATTTTTTTGATTATACCACTGACTGGCTTCTAAGTTATCTGAAGCTTGCTTCCACAACATAGTCATTTGTCTTCTGAATGCCAGCATGGACTCTCTCCTCCTCCAGAGGCCATATTCTCTTGCATAAAGCAATTGAGAACACCAAAAAAACTCAAAATAAGAAGAGCAAATACAAAAGGTGTGAAGCTATAGTAACAAACCCAAATGCAGAAAAAAGGGGTTGGATTCTCCCTCTTTAAGGATAGAATGGTTTCTGAACCAATCAAATCAAATCCTTTCTTTTTTTGTCACATGACATCACAACGGCATCCTGTTCCCATCGCATTCATGTCACACACCCACAAAATATATTAAATAAAGGTTAAAACTACGTTTTCTTATTTAATGTTTTTTTTACACTTTCATAACAAACCTCTAAATCTACAAAACACATTTAAATTGTATATTTACATATATAATACTTCTAAAAATCACACCGAAGTCATGTCTCTACTGTCCACCCAGAATTACATGTCGGCACAGTGCACGGCGGCTTCGTAATTACAGTTAAAAACGCTTTTTAAATTATTATACTGATATTTATAGAAGTTTCAGTATTTTGTTAGTAGACCTGTTTGCTAAAATTGAACATTTAAAACCTTTATATAACTAATCTACAGTATTTATATATCTAATCTACAGTATTAAATCTACGCAGGGACGCGTCCCCATCATAAATCTCTAAAAAACTCACGGCACAGTGTGCGACGTTGTCGCACCTCCCAAAACCTAGTAAAAACATTACAAAAGTGTTTTAAATATATACCAAAATTACTTTTAGGAACTTATTAGTGAACATCTTCCCTTAAACAGTACATTACAATTATGTATTTTAACTACTAAAAATACATCAATTGCGTAAACTGTTAAGCGACTCATATTTAATAAAAAAAAGTGATGTCATTTGAGTATTGCGGGGGCGTGAGTTATAGTTAGCTCAACTAACTATAACTGCTGAATTTCTCTGGTTTTGTACGCGTGAAGTGTCAACCTAACTATAACGTCCCTGTCAACCTAACTATAACGTCCCTGTTTTTTTTAGTCGATTTCTAAGGATTTTTAATTTCTATTTGCTAACTATAACGTCCTTGGAACCTTTGATTTTTTTTGTGAATTTCTAAGGTTTTTTAAATTCTATTTGCTAACTATAATGTCATTGTAACCTTTGTTTTTTTTGTGAATTTCTAAGGTTTTTAAAATTCTATTTGCTAACAATAACGTCCCTGTAACCTTTGGTTTTTGTAGTGAATTTCTAAGGATTTTTTAAACTCTATTAGATAACTATAATGTCCCTGTAACCTTTGTTTTTTTGTGTGAATTTCTGAGGTTTTTGAAATTCTATTTGCTAACAATAACGTCCCTGTAACCTTTGTTTTTTTTTGTGAATTTCTAAGGTTTTTTGACTAGCAGTAACGTTTTCAGAGTTGTGGAGAAAGGGGAGGTACCAGGAGGGCTTCTTGGTCCCCAAGGTCCCTTCATCACCAAACCAGTAGTGCGCCATGAGGCGCGTTTTCAGAGTGATGGAGAAAGGGGGAGTGGCCTCTGAAGACCTCTTAGCAATCCCAATGTGTGGGTCTTACTGGAGGTAACAGGAGGGGTAGTTGGTCCCCAAAGACATCCTTGGGGGCCATCTACCCCTCCTGTTACCTCCAGTAATTCCCACACAGCAGGATTGCTGATTTCTGATAACAGGCCTCACCCCCTTTCACTACCACTCTGCAAATGTGCCTCCTGGCACGCTCTTGGTTGGGGGATGAAGTCCCCTTCACTGCGAAGGGTCCTTAGGGGCTAACTAGCCCACCTGTTACCTCCAGTAAGCCCCACACAGTGGGAGTGCTGGGAGGTCATCAGAGGCCACGCCTCCTTTCTCCACCACTCTGCAAAGGCGCCTCCTGGCACACTACTATTCGCGGATGAAGTCCCCTTGCCTATTGAGGGTCCCTGGGGGCCAACTATCAATCGATAGATATAGATATATATATATAGATATGTATTGTATATATATTACCTACTGGCGGTCACCAGTAGGTAGTTATAGTTAGGACCTTGTTTCAATTCAAAAAGCGTTTTTTCTTTTGCCAATATCTTTGGCGCCGTTTGACGAATCTTCAGGAACTTTTCAAAACTAATGGTTCACTCAGGTCAGCTCCTGTCTTGAAAGTTTCGGGGTGATTCGTCAAGGGGGGGCCGAGAAAAAAGGGGTTCCCAAAACGCATTTTCCCCATGTTAATTTCCATAGGAAATTTTGGAACAGGCTACAGCCCGAACTGCTGAACGGATTTACACCAAATTTGGCACAAAGGTAGCTCTTGGTTCAGAAAGCATCCTTTTTTTTTAAATGGTGTAAATTAGTTTAGTAGTTCCTGAGAAATTCAAAAAATAATAATTTATATATCTGAGCACCGAGGAGGAGTTGCGACTCCTCCCGAGCACGAGCTGACTTCTGATTGGCTGCCAACACTCCAAAGCAGAATGTGTTGGCAGCCATCTTGTGACTCAGTAACTGAGTCACAAGAAAAAGGGGAAAAAAAAGTTAAAAATGAAGAAAAGCGGGTAGGGTAGAAACACCCTGACCCCCTAGGGCTGCTCAGGGGGTCCCAGGCCTAAAAAAAGCATTTTTTTAAAAATCTGCAGAATTCGCGCTGGGTGCGTGAATCCTGGAAAGAAAATAAGAAAAAAACGAAGCACGACCTCCTGCGCTTCATTTTAATGAGCCCCCAGGTGGGCCAGGTCCCGGGGGCAATGCCAAAATTATATAGCGGGGGCCCACGGGGCTATGCTAATTATATACGGAGGGCACGCGCCCCCCCAGCCCTAGGGACCGCCACCTCCCCGGGGCTTGTTTAGTTTGATGTGGGGGGGTTTCCCAGGCCCCCCAAGCCCCGGGGACTGCCACCACCCCGGGGCTTTATTTTGTGTGTGGTGAGACTCACGGACCCCCCCAAGCCCCGGGGACCGCCACCTCACCGGGGCTTTTGTAATTTATTTGCGGGGGGCCTCGCAGGCCCCCCCAAGCCCCAGGGACCACCATCTCCCCGGGGCTGTTCAAATGATGGGAGGGGGGCTGTGCGTCCCCCCTCCTGGAGCCCTTGATGGCCCTTGGGACTGCCACCCTCCAGGGCCAGCTCTTGCAATGTCCCAGGGTGCCCACCCCCGGGACATTGCTGGTTGCTATGACAGGGTGGGAGCACGGCTCCCACCCTGTCATAGCAAACACTGCTTCGCTTCATGGAAGCGAAGCAGATTGCTTTGGGGCAAGGGGAGCTGCATGTTAGCAGCTCCCCCTGCCCAAAAGCAATGCTGGCTCCCACAGGAGGCAGCAGGCCAGCAGGGACCATGGGGGCATTGGGGCTCCCCCCACGGTCCTCAACGCTAAGGGTCGGCCCCGGGGGATGGGGTCCCTGGGGCCAGAAGTGGCCCAGTAGGGGGGCTGCATGACCCCCTCCTTAAATTTAAATATAAAATGGCCAAGCCCTGGGGGATGGGGTCCCCGGGGCTAATAGTGGCCTAGGGAAGGGGGACCACGTGGCCCCCTTCCCTATAAATATTTTTTTTTCAAAAAGAGGCCATGCCCCAGGGATGGGGTCCCCGGGGCCAAAAGTGGCCCAGGGAAGGGGGGCCATGTGGCCCCCCTTCCCTATAAATATATATAAAAAAAAGAGGCCATGCCCAGGGGATGGGGTCCCCGGGGCCGAAATCGGCCTCGGGAGGGGGGCCGCGCGGCCCCCTTCCCATTTTTTTTTTATTTACTTTTTTTTAAAAGGGTCATGCCCTGGGGGATGGGGTCCCCAGGGCCCCAAAAATACTAAAAGAAGGGGCCCCCTTCTAAAAATATATTTTTTAAAAAGCCGGCATCTCGCCGGAGGCCCCGCCCCATCCCTGCATCACTCTGCAAACGCACCCCCTGGCACGTTCTAAGTTGTGGAATTAAGTCCCCTTGAATACTGAGGGTCCCTGGGGGCCAACTAGAGCACCAGGTACCTCCAGTAAGTGCCACACAGCTGGATTTCAGAGAGGTGGTCCGAGGCCATGCCCCTTTTTACACCACTCTGCAAATACGCCTCTTGGTGCACTGCTGGTGGGGCGATGAGGTCCTCTTTAGTCCTGAGGACCTCAGGACACAAGCGGACTTGATCCCCCAAGCAGCAGTGCGCCACGAGTCACGTTTGCAGAGTCGTGAAAAAAGGGGGCATGGCCTTTGAGCACTCTCAGCAATCTAGCTGTATGGGGCTCACTGGAGGTAACAGGAGGGCTAGTTGGCCCCCAGGGACCCTCAGGAGGAAAGGGGACTTCATACCCCACCAAGAGAGCGCCAGGAGGTGTGTTTGCAGAGTGGTGGAGGAAGGGGGCCTGGCCTGTGTCCACCTCTCAGCAATCCCACTGTGTGGGGCTTACTGGAGGTAAGAGGTAGGCTAGTTGGCCCCTAAAGGATCCCCAGCAGCGAAGGGGACTTCAATCCCCATCCAAGAGCGTGCCAGGGAGCGCGTTTGCAGAGTGGTGGGCAAAGGGGGCATGGCCTGCTATGAGAACTTAGCAATCCTGCTGTGTGGGACTTACTGGAGGTAATAGGAGGGGTAGTTGGTCCCCAAGGTTGTCCTTGGGGGCCAACTACCCCTCTTGTTACCTCCAGTAAGTCCCACACAGTGGGATTGCTAAGATGTCTTCGGAGGCCATGCCCCCCTTTCTCCACCACTCTGCAAACACACCTCCTGGCAGACTACGGGATGGGGGATGAAGTCCACTTTACTCCTCAGGGACTTTGGGGGCCAAGAAGCCCTCCTGGTACCTCCTGTAAGTCCTACGCAGTGGAATTCCTGAGCGCTGGTCAGAGGCCCAGCACCCTTTCTCCACCACTCTGCAAACACGACTACTAGTTAAAAGTGTTTGATATGTAATAGGTTTTGCATTTGCGAGAGTTAGAGCTATTGGCGTTGTAAATGTAAAAGTTTTTTACTAATGTTTTTTGGAGTGGAGTGGATGTACGTTATGTGTAGTGGAATTATGTGGTATGTTGTGCAGTGAAATGATGTGGATAGAAAATATTTGGTGTTTATTGTATAAGAATTATGTAGAGTGGGATTATGTGTTATGGAGAGTAATTATGTGGTATGGTAGTCTGTGTTGTGCAGTGGTAACCTCAGGTTTAGTCTTCCTCGTTTCCATAGAAGCTCAACTATGAACTCAGTGAGACAAAATAAGAAGGAATCACTGAGGAGCACTTGTGGACCTGGTCAGAGGTATGAGCAGGGCCACTGGAAATATGCGACTGTTTGGCTGTACCGACTTTCGCACAATTATACATTTTCCGCATTAGCCACATAATTCATCATCTGCTCCCTAATCTGCAGTTTTGAACAAAAAAGCCTTGTTTCTAGCTCAAATGGCTCAAACGTTACCAAAAATGCAGCGACAAGTGTTACAGCATGGTGGAAGGCCCTTTGCAAACCTAGAATGGTCACCTGTCCTGTTACTTATTGCTAAATGTGGGTGTTAAATTGGTACTCATGGTGTGCATGCCACTCTTGCTTCCTTCTGCTCCTCTCTTGCCTCTTTCTGCATTTCTGTTGCTTCTTTCTGCACATTTCTTTCTTTTTCTGCACTTCTCTTGCCTCTTTCTGCAAATCTCTTCTACTTTCTGCACCTCTCTTGCCTCTTTCTGCACGTCTGTTGCCTCTTTCTCCACCTCATTTGCTTCTTTCTGTACCCCTCTTGCCTCTTTCTGCATACTTCTTCCCTCTTTCTGCACCTCTCTTGCCTTTTCCTGTACCCCTCTTACGTCTTTCTGCACCTTTTTTTGCCTCTTTCTGCACCTCTGTTCCTTCTTTCTGCACTTCTTTTGTTTATTTCTGCACCTATCTTGCTTCTTTCTACACCCCTCTTGCCTCTCTCTCCACCCCTCTTCCCTCTTTCTGCACTTCTTTTGCTTCTTTCTGCACTTATCTTGCTTCTTTTCTGCACCTCACTTGCCTCTTTCTGCACCTCTATTGCCTCTTTCTGCAGTTCTCTTGCCTACTTCCGCACTTCACTTGCCTCTTTTTGTAACTCTCTTGCCTCTTTCTGCACCTCTCTCTGCCAAAGCCTCTGAGGAGGAGTTGAGATACTCCAGAAACATGTCAGGCATTAACGGCGGTCGAGCTGCTCATGGAATCAGTATGCTGGACGTGCGCATACCTTCTAAGGCTTGTTGCTTGTGGCTGCTGTCCGAGTGCTCCTTGTACGTTGGGTACTCTTGAAGCTTTGATATATATATATATAGATTCACTGAAAAAACCACAGGTTTCAGGGACGTTATAGTTAGTTGGACATTTCACTTGTACACAACCAGAGAAATTCAGCCATTATAGTTAGTTGAGCTAACTATAACTCGTGCCCCGCAATGCACTGCTGATGACGTCACATATTACATCACTCATGACATGGTCAGTGACATCACTGATGACATCACTGATGACATCTCAAATGACATCACTGATGACATCACTGATGACATCATCCAGTGACTGTGTGTTTCTGTAAAGTTTAAATATGTTTTATATATATATTTATATAGGCCAAGATGTATTGAAGAATGAGTGGGTGTATGACTATCTGAATGGATGATTTAGTAGGTGCTTGACTGACTGTATAAGTGAGTGATTAAACGTGTCTTACTGAATGCATGGGTTAGTGACTAAACTGTGTGAATGTCTATATCAGTCTGCCAGTTGGTGTGTAAGCAGCTGCATGGGTTGGTGAGTAGCTACATGAGTGTCTATATCGGTTATTGATTGGCTGTCTGAGTATCTGTATGTGTGCCTGAGTGTCTGTGTGGATGGGTGGGGGTGTGTGACTGTGCATAGATGTGTGAGTGGGTGATTCACTGGGTGTATGGGTTCAAGAGTGCATCAGTGAAGGGCTGTATGGGTGGGTGAGTGTGTGTATGGGTCTGTTGGTGAGTGAATGGATGTCTCAGTGGTACATGTATGAGTAACTACATATGTGAAAGGCAGTATACGGGAGTGTTGGACTATATAAATGACTATATGTGAGAGTGAGTGATTGTGAGAGTGGCTGTATGGATGAGTGTGTGCTTGCGTCAGTGATTGTATAAGAGAGTAAGTATGTGTTAGTATCTGTATGAATAAGTGAGGTGGTGTGTGTATAACTGTATTGGTGAGTAAATGGGAGTGTGATTCTTTGCATGACTGACTAGGTGTGTGAGTAACTTCATGGGTGAGTGGCAGTGTGCGAGTATCTGTATAGGTGTATGAGTGCATATATCAGTGGCTATATTGATGAGTGACTGCGTGCATGAGTGACTGTATGGGTTGGTGGATGGGAGTGTAGACCTATGAATCAGTGAGTGAGTATGTACTAACTGGTATTGGTGTGTCAATGGTTTCGAGAATGGTAGTCTGTATTTTAGAGGGGGTGTATCAAAGGTTATATTAGGGTGTGAGGAGGTGCATCAGATGATCACGCGGATGATGCCATCAGTGATGTCATCAGTGATGTCATTTGAGATGTCATCAGTGATGTCATCAGTGATGTCACTGACCATGTCATGAGTGATGTAATATGTGACATCATCAGCAGTGCATTGCGGGGGCGCGAGTTATAGTTAGCTCAACTAACTATAACAACCGAATTTCTCTGGTTTTGTACGAGTGAAATTGTGAGAAGTTGGCCTGGTATATGCTGTTCACTAATTAAAGTGGACACCTGGTACCAGAACAATTCGACTCTTATGGTTGGTATGTTTAAGACAATCTTTATAGAAAGCTATCCTAGTGGTAGCTGTGGAGAGCAGCCTTCAGGCTAAGTCTTGGAGGAATGTAAAGCAGCTTGTTTTACCACACAATCTCTTGAATCACCAAATTAAAAGACACCACACAGGTATATATATCAAATATATATGTATTAATTAATAAACAACTCTCTACTAATCTCTTTATGAGATTAGAAGTCAGGAACATATGTACAAATCAAATGGTATCAAAATAAGTTAGCACAATCAAATATCACAATCTTAGTTTGGCTAGACCTAGGTCTAGAGCAGTTAGAATCGAGGGACCCCCAAGAACCACCCCAGGTAGTTGTAGGAGACCCACAGGGGACGGACGCGGTGTCCTGGCACCGGTGCGAGTCCTGTACGAGTCTATGCGAACAGACGCGATTGAGAATTCAATGTTAAAGGTCCCTTGCGTGTTCGAGGCGAACACACCGATCGGTCCTTGTACGAGTCGAAGGACGCGGTTACAGATAGAGTTGCAAGGGAGATGGACGCGTTGTGTCTAACACAGATGCGAACCTTGTACGAGTCAGCGCAATGGAGAGTTCAATGTTACAGGCCCCTTGTGTGTTCGAGGCGAACACCGATCGGACTCCATACGAGTCGAAGGATACGATTACAGATAGAATTACAAGGGAGATGGACGCGATGTGTCTAACACAGACGCGAACCCTGTACTAGTCAGCGCAATTGTCGCACTAGAAAATAAGAGTTTTAGGGCACTTCTAGGGTAGCTACAAGCAAGCCACTTACAGGGTAAGTACTTCTAGGGCCCACACCCACGGGAGCACCGTAATGCTAAAGTTACCTCACCCAGGGGAGCCGGGTGCATAGGTGTCCTTTGGTGTCGGGTCGCGGCGTCGTTTTCAATGGGAGCCAGTGAAGACTTGCTGCTTGCGGCGACAGAAGAAGTGTCCGTTGGAATCCAAGCCTGGATTCGGAAGGAGGAAGACCTGAAAGCAGAGGGGACAGTGTTCAAGGGCACTTGGCAGTGACCCGGGGCAAGAAAGATGAATGCCCACCGTCGTCGACAGATTCAGGTTGTTCACTGGTGTCTTGACTCTTCAACCACAAGGTCCAGGAGGCGTCGAGGACGGCCAGGAGCTGGATTCAGTGTGTCCCATGAATTCTACAGCTGACTGAGGTGTTGGCGGCCCGATTGGAGCCAATAAGCCTTGGTAGCAGCAAGTCTCGTGGTGAAACGGAAAAGTCAATGGTGCAGACCAGCAAGGTCTGTGGAACTTACCCAGCGAGGGTAGGTCAGGGCCGGCCTGGAGCAACCAGCGGAGCCCTTTGGTTTCTTTGGAAAGTCTTCTGGGGACCCACAAGCTGGCTGGCAAGGGATCGCAAAGATGCCTCAGGAGGATTCACTCAACAGAGGCCCACGGTCACTCGGGACAATGTAGGCCTCTGATTTTGAGAGAGATCTCTGTTAGAGGCTGGGACCACACGTGGTCCAAAGCACAAGTTCGTAGAACGTCGTGAAGGGGTTGCACTCGACAATAGTGCACAGTACCCAGGGTCTGCGGTTCCTCGTCACTCGTGGGGTCCACTGGCCTCAGCTTCGCTGGGGACTCACGATGGCCTTGGAGAAGAAGGTTGAAAATCCTCTTCCTGGGCTGCAGAGACTTTGGGCTCCGGCGGGAGCAGCGAAGTTTGCGACCGTCATCGTAGTTTTTGGTGCCTGCCAAGCAGGGGAGTCACTCCTTGACTCCAAGGGAGATTCTTCTGTCTTCCAAAGGTAGTGGAACGTCGAAGGTCCAGGATTCTTCTGTAGACCGTCGTCCAGGGGTATCTAGTTTGCAATGCACAGGTTCCCCCTCTTATACTAAAAGAAAGGGAGGGACTAGCTCTATGACCCCACCTATGGGAGGGTCAGGGGAGTGAGTGGCTACACCCACTTCCCTTTGTCCAGTTTCGCGCCAGAGCAGGGGCAGGTAGCCCCTGAGTTGGTTTGAACTGGCATATGCACAGAGGAGCCTTCTGCTCCCCCAGTGCAGGACTTCAAAGCACTCTAAGAGTGCACCCACCCAGCCCCAATACACTAATCCCTGTCTGGGAGGTGGTTACACCTCCCTGTGACAGGATACCTATTGTTGGGCTTCCTCCACTGCGAGTTTCGGTCATCAGCAGGAGGGCAGCCCAGTGTCTGTGACTGGTGGCATCCATTTTGTGATGCCAGGGCTCTGCAGGATTCTACCGCATTTCCACAGTAGGTACATGTCTATCCCTCTAGAAGGGTGGAATGCTACCTCCGCCGCCAGAACTGGTGGGGGTAGTATTCCAAGATGTTTGACACCAAACACGACATGTTTTGATGCAGCCATTCCAAAGTTAGCATTCTACCGCGAGGATATAATGCACTGAAGAGTATATGGTTTAACCGCATCCACAAACAGCCCCAGAGAATGGACTCTGAGAGCTGCAGAGGGGCCCTGCTCAGGCCGAGGCACCCTCTCACATAGGAACCAAGCACCCTGCCCTCAGGATTGATAGGGCCTGCCTTAGGGGTGACTGATAGGTTTAAATGTGTGTGCAGGGGAGATATAGGAAACCTATATCTCAGTGAGGAGTGCTAGCACCACCTCACCCAGGCTGCAGTAGCAGGCCTGTGGTGTCAGATTTAGTCTGCTTCCCAGGGGTGGCATAATACATGCTTCAGCCCCTGGTAGGCCTGTGAAGTACCTATGCCCTTGGTACCTAAGGTACCATATACTAGGGACTCATAAGGTACCACAGTATCCAATCACTAGAGCACCTAGAGTGCACTCCATGTCATTTAGAGAGAACAGAGAGGCTGGAGCCCTGATTAGCAGGGACCCAGCCAGACTATAGCCAGAAACCAGTGTAAACATCAGAAAGAAAAGTGGGGGCAACATAAGAGGCAGATCCTACTCTCCTACACAACCCCCCCAAACGCAGGGACACTAAACTAACCTTGACCAGTTGAGTCTTCGTGTTCAAAGTGGAACTACCTTGAGAGTCCATCTGCATGGGCATGTTGGGTCCCAGGTCTATGTTCCACTGTATAGTCCATCCCCTGTAGGGAAATGGACCACCTCAAAAGTTTTGGGTTTTCACCTTTCATCTGTTTAAGCCATAGGAGGGGCTTGTGGTCGGTCTGAACAATGAAGTGAGTGCCAAACAAGTATGGCCTCAGCTTCTTCAGGGCCCACACCACAGCAAAGGCCTCCCTCTCTATAGCTGA
Source organism: Calotriton arnoldi (assembly GCA_963921515.1). Lineage (NCBI taxonomy): Eukaryota > Metazoa > Chordata > Amphibia > Caudata > Salamandridae > Calotriton > Calotriton arnoldi. The sequence continues at coordinate 238,969 of CAWUFW010008089.1, forward strand.
CCAACGTTTCTCTCTAGGGGTCAGCCTTCTGCTAATAAAAGCTACTGGCTGGTCTTGACCTTCATCATTCAGTTGAGACAGTACAGCTCCCACACCCAGCTCAGAAGCATCTGTTTGGACAATGAACTTTTGGTGTAGTCTGGACTCTGTAAGATGGGGCAGTGCACATGGCCTGCTTTAGGTCTTCAAATGCCTTCTGACAGCTAGCTGTCCACTGAACCTTTTTTGGCATTTTCTTTGAGGTCAGATCATTCAAGGGGGTCACTATAGATCCATATCCCTTGACAAACCTCCTATAGTACCCAGTCAGGCCTAAGAAGGCTCTCACCTGTGTCTGGGTGGTTGGAGCAACCCATTCCATGATGGTTTGGATTTTGCTCTGTAAAGGCTGAACCTGGCCTCCACCTACAAGGTGGCCCAGGTACACAACCTGACTCTGCCCTATATGGCACTTAGTGGCCTTGATAGTGAGGCCTGCTTTCTGCAGAGCCTCCAAAACATTTGTGAGGTGGACCAGGTGATCCTGCCAGGAGGAACTAAAGACAGCAATATCATCTAGATAAGCTGAGCAATAAGTTTCCATCCCTGCCAGAACTTTATTCACCAACCTCTGAAAAGTGGCAGGTGCATTTTTCAATCCAAAAAGGGCATCACCACAAAGTGGTAGTGCCCACCAGGGGTCGAAAATGCTGTTTTGGCTTTTGCATCATCAGCTAATCTGATCTGCCAGTAGCCAGCTGTTAGGTCAAACGTACTCAGATATTTGGCTGAGGCCAAAGTATCAATCAGCTCATCTGCCCTTGGTATGGGATAGGCATCAGTCCTAGTAACTGCATTGAGGCCTCTGTAGTCTACACAAAACCTCATTTCTTTCTTACCACCCTGGGTATGAGGCTTGGGTACCAGGACTACTGGGCTAGCCCAAGGGCTATCTGAAGGCTCAATTACACCTAGCTCCAACATTTTCTGGACTTCAGTTCTGATACAGTCCCTGACATGGTCAGGTTGCCTGTAGATTTTACTCTTGACAGGCAGACTGTCTCCAGTGTCCACCTCATGGGTGCACCAGGTAGTCTGACTAGGGGTCAGGCTAAACATATGTCTATACTGTTGCAGAACTTGTCTGCACTCAGTTTGCTGATGGTCAGTGAGGCTGCTTGCCAAAGCAACACCATCTACTGACCCATCATCAGGGTTCTGAGAGAGCAGGTCAGGGAGAGGGTCACTCCCCTCCTCCTGGTCCTCATCAGTTGCCACGAGCAAGCCCATGTCAGCCCTATCAACATATGGCTTTAATCTGTTGACATGGAGTACCCTCAGGGGGCTCCTGGGAGTTCCAAGATTCACCAGATAGGTGACTTCTCCCTTCTGTTCAACTATTGTATGGGGACCACTCCACTTGTCCTGGAGGGCTGCTGGGGCCACAGGCTCCAACACCCACACTTTCTGTCCTGGCTGGTACACAGTCAGCACAGCCTTTTGGTCATGCCAAGCTTTTTGCAATTCTTGGCTGGCCTCCAGGTTTTTGGTTGTCTTTTTCATGTATTCGGCCATCCGGGAGCGGAGAACAAGTACATAGTCCATCACATCCTGTTTGGGGGGTTTGAGAGGTAACTCCCAGCCCTCTTTAACCAAACACAGTGGACCTCTTACAGGATGCCCAAACAGAAGCTCAAATGGGCTGTAACCAACCCCCTTCTGTGGAACTTCTCTGTATGTAAACAACAGGCAAGGAAGAAGAAGGTCCCATTTCCGCCTAAGCTTCTCTGGGAGTCCTTTAATCATTCCCTTCAGGGTTTTGTTGAAGAGTTCAACTAACCCATTGCATTGTGGGTGATAGGGGGTGGTGAACTTATAAGTTACACCACACTCCTTCCACATTGCCTTCAAATATCCTGACATGAAGTTGGTACCTCTGTCAGAAATGACCTCCTTTGGGAAACCCACTCTGGAGAAAACTCCAATGAGGGCTCTTGCCACCACAGGGGCTGTGGTGGTCCTCAGGGGAATTGCTTCTGGGTACCGGGTGGCATGATCCACTACCACCAGGATAAACCTGTGCCCAGATGCAGTTTGAGGGTCAAGGGGACCAACAATGTCAATCCCTACCCTTTCAAAGGGTACCCCCACCACAGGTAGTGGTATCAGGGGGGCCTTTGTTGTGCCACCTGCCTTACCACTGGCTTGGCATGTGACACAGGAGCGACAAAACTCCTTTGTGTCCTCTGACATATGTGGCCAATGAAAATGTGGAACAAGCCTGTCCCAGGTCTTGTTTTGGCCCAAGTGTCCTGCTAAAGGGATGTCATGTGCTAGGGTCAAGAGGAACCCCCTAAACTTCTGAGGTATTACCAAGCTCCTGGTGGCTCCAGGGGCTGGGTCTCTACCCTCAGAATCTAGGAGTCCCTCATGCCAATAAACTTTATGGGACCCACTAGCACTCCCAGCAACCTCAGCAGCCTCAGCAGCAGCCTGCTGTCTGAGGGGTTCAAGAGAGGGGCAGCACTGTTGCTCCTTACTCAGATCTTCCCTAGAAGGGCCCCCTGCCCCCAAGAACTCAACCTGATCAGGCTCAAGTCCCTCTGGGGCAGTTCCTTCTTCAGGATCTGCTTCACCTCCCTCTGGAGGTGAATCTGTGATCTGAGACAGAGGGGAAGGCACTGCCTTTACCCTACTGCTCCTCCTCTTGGGAAGCATCTGGTCCATTGTTCCAGGATCCAGAGCTGGTTCAGTGTTATGCATTCTTGCTTGTGACCTGGTCACAGCAAATACCTCTGCAGGGATGCCCAACATCTCATCATGAGTCCATAACTCTACTTCAGACCAGGCTGAAGTCTCTAGATCATTGCCCAATAGACATTCTACAGGGAGGTCTGCACTGACTACAACCTTCTTGAGGCCAGTTACCCCTCCCCAGGAGAAATTCACAACTGCCAGACTATGGTTGGTCTGGACATTGCTTGCATTGGTAACCTGGTACATTTCACCCAGGATGATCTGTCCAGGGTCCACAAGATCCTCTGCCACCATGGTGACACTAGCACCTGTGTCCCTAAATGCCAAAGCCTGTTTGCCATTTATTACAGGCTGCTGTTTGTATTTGCCCAGATTACTGGGGCTTACTAGGAAGGACATATCAAGGTCTCCATCACAAATCAGCATTGCCTGAGTGGGCACTCGGACTAGGTCAGAGTCCACTTCAGAACCCAGGGTCAACCCTACTACACCCTTATTCTGCGTACCACCTCCACCAGTAGCTGAGCTAGGGGGAACAGTTGCCTTAGGGGCAGGAGTGGTGGTGGTTTGGTCTTTGGACTTGATACAATCAGAAGTCCAGTGCCCTTTCTGTTTACAGAATTTGCACCAGGGCTTCTTTTGGCCTTTTCCCTTGTTGGATTGTGACTCCCCACCAGATGCAGATTTTTGGGGCACTTGTGAAGACTTCTGGTCTTTTGACTTATCCCCACCTTTCTCAGAGCCCTTAGAATCCTGCTTCTTTGTGTCACCCCCTTGGTTCTGGGTTCTCTGCCTTACCCTGGTTCTGACCCAATTGTCTGCCTTCTTTCCCAATTCTTGGGGAGAGGTCAGATCTGAGTCCACCAGGTATTGATGCAACAACTGGTTCTGGCAATTATTAAGGATCTTTTCTCTCATCATCAGATTATACAATCCCTTGAAATCAGTAACCCTACTGCCAACCAGCCAACCCTCCTGAGCCTTGGTTGCACAATCTACAAAGTCAGTCCAGTCCTGAGTCTGTGCCTCTGAACTTCACTCTGTACTGCTCAGTGGTTAAGCCAAACCCATCTATCAGTGCACTCTTCAGGACCTCATAATCATCAGCATCCTCTTCTCTAACAGTGAGGAGCTTGTCTCTACCTTTGTCTGAAAAGGAGAGCCACAAGATTGCTGCCCACTGCTTTTGGGGGACCTGCTGTACTCTACAGGCCCTCTCCATAGCAGTTATCCACTTGTGGATATCGTCCCCACTCTGGTAGGGAGGAACAACCTTGCTCAGGTTCCTATGGTCTGGAATATATTCTCTGCCTCTAGGGACACTGTTGCTGCCACCAAGGGGTTCTAACCGCTCTCTTCTAGAAGCTCTCTGGATCTCCAGGGCTTCTCTATCCAGTGCCAACTGCTTGTTTCTGAGGGCAACTCTTGCTTCCTCATACTGCAGCAGTTTGCACATTCTGTCAGAGGAGCTCTCTCTTATGGGAAAGTATGAGTTCCTCTGCTGGACAAATTCTCTGCCAGAGTGATAAGAGTGTTCAGATTCCCTGGAAGGGGACCTATGCCTCTCATCCACTCTGTCAGTTCTCTTAGGGAGAATTCCTCTGTCCTTTTCAGGCCCCTTGGAGCCTGGCCCTTCAATCCCAGAGTCTTGGTCATTCTGATTTTCATCATCTGACCCAGACACTGTAATTGACCCACCCACTGATTCAGACCCATTAGCTCCTAGAGCCAATCTAAGATCATCTGCTGTCAGCAGATCTATCAGGTGTAGTGTGGAGGGACTCTGTCCTAGCTTCAGGTGTCTTTCAACACACATGGCTCTCAAGTCAGAGAAAGCCATGTCCTTATACTGAGGCTGAGTGGATCCACTGGTTCCACCCTTTAAGGACATTCTAGTGTTGTGCAGTGTTGTACTACCTACACTAGTTTGTGGCCTACTGATACTAGCTTGAGCAGTAGAGAGGGTGTGCTATCCCTTTTTCACACAGCTGTAAGTTCAGTAGAACTTATGGATACTAAGCTTGATTTTATATGTACCTTGAGTACTTATAGTGGTTTTCAGTTAGTAATTCAAATAGAGATTTTCTGGTAAAACAATAGCAAGCTGGAATACCACACGCTGCCACCAATGTGAGAAGTTGGCCTGGTATATGCTGTTCACTAATTAAAGTGGACACCTTGCACCAGAACAATTCGACTCTTATGGTTGGTAGGTTTAAGACAACCTTTATAGAAAGCTATCCTAGTGGTAGCTGTGGAGAGCAGCCTTCAGGCTAAGTCTTGGAGGAATGTAAAGCAGCTTGTTTTACCACACAATCTCTTGAATCACCAAATGAAAAGACACCACACAGGTATATATATCAAATATATATGTATTTATTAATAAACAACTCTCTACTAATCTCTTTATGAGATTAGAAGTCAGGAACATATGTACAAATCAAATGGTATCAAAATAAGTTAGCACAATCAAATATCACAATCTTAGTTTGGCTAGACCTAGGTCTAGAGCAGTTAGAATCGAGGGACCCCCAAGAACCACCCCATGTAGTTGTAGGAGACCCACAGGGGATGGACGCGGTGTCCTGGCACCGGTGCGAGTCCTGTACGAGTCTATGCGAACAGACGCGATTGAGAATTCAATGTTAAAGGTCCCTTGCGTGTTCGAGGCGAACACACCGATCGGTCCTTGTACGAGTCGAAGGACGCGGTTACAGATAGAGTTGCAAGGGAGATGGACACGTTGTGTCTAACACAGACGCGAACCTTGTACGAGTCAGCGCAATGGAGAGTTCAATGTTACAGGCCCCTTGTGTGTTTGAGGCGAACACCGATCGGACTCCGTACGAGTCGAAGGACACGATTACAGATAGAATTACAAGGGAGATGGACGCAATGTGTCTAACAAAGACGCGAACCCTGTACGAGTCTGCGCAATTGTCGCACTTAGAAAATAAGAGTTTTAGGGCACTTCTAGGGTAGCTACAAGCAAGCCACTTACAGGGTAAGTAGTTCTAGGGCCCACACCCACGGGAGCACCGTAATGCTAAAGTTACCTCACCCAGGGGAGCCGGGTGCATAGGTGTCCTTTGGTGTCGGGTCGCGGTGTCGTTTTCAATGGGAGCCAGTGAAGACTTGCTGCTTGCGGCGACAGAAGAAGTGTCTGTTGGAATCCAAGCCTGGATTCGGAAGGAGGAAGACCTGAAAGCAGAGGGGACAGTGTTCAAGGGCACTTGGCAGTGACCCGGGGCAAGGAAGATGAATGCCCACCGTCGTCGACAGATTCAGGTTGTTCACTGGTGTCTTGACTCTTCAACCACGAGGTCCAAGAGGCATCGAGGATGGCCAGGAGCTGGATTCAGCTTGTACTACAAAGTCTGCAGCTGACTGCGGTGTATGCGGCCCGATTGGAGCCAACAAGCCTTGGTAGAAGCAAGTCTTGTGGTGGAACGGAAAAGTCCATGGTGCAGACCAGCAAGGTCTGTGGAACTTACCCAGTGAGGGTAGGTCAGGGCCGGCCTGGAGCAACCAGGGGAGCCCTTTGGTTTCTTTGGAAAGTCTTCTGGGGACCCACAAGCCGGCTGGCAAGGGATTGCGAAGACGCATCAGGAGGATTCACTCAACAGGGGCCCACGGTCACTCGGGATGGTGTAGGCCTCTGATTTTGGGAGAGATCTCTGATAGAGGCTGGGACCACATGTGGTCCAAAGCACAAGTTCGTAGAACGTCGTGAAGGGGTTGCACTCGACAATAGTGTAAGGTACCAAGGGTCTGTGGTTCCTCGTCACTCGTGGGGTCCACTGGCCTCAGCTTCACTGGGGACTCACGATGGCCTTGAAGAAGTCAGGAAATCCTCTTCCTGGGCTGCAGGGACTTCGGGCTCCGGCTGGAGCAGCGTAGTTTGTGACCGTCGTCGTAGTTCTTGGTGCCTGCCAAGCAGGGGAGTCACTCCTTGACTCCAAGGGAGATTCTTCTGTCTTCCAAAGGTAGTGGAACGTCGAAGGTCCAGGATTCTTCTGTAGAGCGTCGTCCAGGGGTATCTAGTTTGCAATGCACAGGTTCCCCCTCTTATACTAAAAGAAAGGGAGGGACTAGCTCTATGACCCCACCTATGGGAGGGTCAGGGGAGTGGGTGGCTACATCCACTTCCCTTTGTCCAGTTTCGTGCCAGAGCAGGGGCAGGTAGCCCCTGAGCTGGTTTGAACTGGCATATGCACAGAGGAGCCTTCTGCTCCCCCAGTGCAGGACTTCAAAGCACTCTAAGAGTGCACCCACCCAGCCCCAATACACTAAACCCTGTCTGGGATGTGGTTACACCTCCCTGTGACAGGATACCTATTGTTGGGCTTCCTCCACTGCGAGTTTCGGTCATCAGCAGGAGGGCAGCCCAGTGTCTGTGACTGGTGGCATCCATTTTGTGATGCCAGGGCTCTGGAGGATTCTACCGTGTTTCCACAGTAGGTACATGTCTATCCCTCTAGAAGGGTGGAATGCTACCCCCGCCGCCAGAACTGGCGGGGGGGTAGTATTCCAAGATGTTTGACACCAAACACAACATGTTTTGATGCAGCCATTCCAAAGTTAGCATTCTACCGCGAGGATATAATGCACTTAAGAGTATATGGTTTAACCGCATCCACAAACAGCCCCAGAGAATGGACTCTGAGAGCTGCAGAGGGGCCCTGCTCAGGCAGAGGCACCCTCTCACATAGGAACCAAGCACCCTGCCCTCAGGATTGATAGGGCCTACCTTAGGGGTGACTGAAAGGTTTAAATGTGTGTGCAGGGGAGATATAGGAAACCAATATCTCAGTGAGGAGTGCTAGCACCACCTCACCCAGGCTGCAGTAGCAGGCCTGTGGTGTCAGATTTAGTCTGCTTCCCAGGGGTGGCATAATACATGCTTCAGCCCCTGGTAGGCCTGTGAAGTACCTATGCCCTTGGTACCTAAGGTACCATATACTAGGGACTCATAAGGTACCACAGTATCCAATCACTAGTGCACCTAGAGTGCACTCCACGTCATTTAGAGAGAACAGAGAGGCTGGGGCCCTGATTAGCAGGGACCCAGCCAGACTATAGCCAGAAACCAGTGTAAACATCAGAAAAAAAAGTGGGGCAACATAAGAGGCAGATCCTACTCTCCTACAGAAATGTTCAACTAACTATAACGTCCCTGAAACCTGTGGTTTTTTCAGTGAATTTCTAAGGTTTTTTAAATGCTAATTTCTAACTATGACATCCCTGAAACCAACAGTTTTTTCAGTGAATTTCTAAGGTTTTTTAAATGCTAATTTCTAACTATGCCTACATAGGTAGGACATGTGCAGAAAGAGGAAGAAAGGCGCAGAAAGAAGCAAGAGAAATGCAGAAAGAGGCAACAGAAGTCCAGAAAGAGGAAGGAAGGTGCAGGAAGAAGCAAGAGATATGCCGAAAGAACCAACAGAGGTGCAGAAAGAGGCCTTGTTGCAAAGTCATCCTGTGCCCTGAGCACCCCCCAACTTTTTGCTGACTAGTACTAACTGACTCTGACTGACCCTGGGCTCTGCCTAACCAGGCCCGGAGCCAGTGCTATGCTGAAAGACACTTAGAATATAGTGAAAACACCTGCATACACTTAAGTACACTATGGGTTGGGGTGCCCCTGCGATTGGCATGACCTCCCCTGTAAGGCCCTAGTACATAATAGGGCAGGGGGATTAAAACTACCTCTAAGTCCCTAGCATGTAATAGAGCATGGCAGTTTAGAGGCCAGAAGCCCTTTTCTGTACTTGCATGTGTGCACTGCTGAGCCTGAGGTCAGTTTAAAAGTAGCCCTGTGTGTGCAGAAAGAGGCAAGCCAAATGCAGAAAGAGGCAAGAGAGGTACAGAAAAAGGTAAGAAGGGTCTAGAAAGAGGCAAGAGAGGTGCAGAAAGAAGCAAGAGAGGTGCAGAAATAAGCAAGAGAAGTACAGAAAGAAGCAACAGAGGTGCAGAAAGAGGGAAGAGGAGTGCAGAAAGAGGAAAGAGAAGTGCAGAAAGAAGCAACAGAGGTGCAGAAAGAGGCAAGAGAAGATCATAAAGAGGCAGCAGAGGTGCAGAAACAGGCAGAAGAGGTGCAGAAAGAGGGAACAGGGGTGCAGAAAGAGAGAAGAGGGGTGCCGAAAGAGGCAAGAGGGGTGCAGAAATTTGCAAGAGAGGTGCAGAAAGAAGCAAGAGCAGTGCAGTAAGAAACAACAGAGGTGCAAAAGGAGGCAAGAGGGGTACAGAAAGAGGCAGAAGAAGAGCAGAAACAAGAAAAAGAGATGCGGAAAGAGGCTAGAGAGGTACAGAAAGAGGCAAGAGAGGTGCAGAAAGAGGCAAGAGAGGTGCACAAAGAGGGAAGAATGGTGCAGAAAGAGGCAAGTGGGGTGCAGAAAGAAGCAAGAGAGGTGTAGAAAGAAGCAAGAGAAGTGCAGAAAGAAACAACAGAGGTGCAGAAAGAGGCAAGAGAACTGCAGAAAAAGGCAAGAGAGGTGCAGAAAGAGGCAGGAGAGGTGCACAAAAAGGCAAAAGGGGTTAAGAAAGAGGCAAGATGGGTGGAGAAAGAAGCAAGAGAAGTGCAGAAAAAAACAACAGAGGTGCCAAAAGAGGCAAGAGAGGTGCAGAATCAGGCAAGAAAGATGCAGAAAGAGGGAACAGGGGTGCAGAAAGAGGTAAGAGGGATACATTAATTTGCAAGAGAGGTGCAGAAAGAACCAAGAGCAGTGCAGAAAGAAACAAGAGAAGTGCAGAAAGAAGCAAGAGAGGTGGAGAAATAGGGAAGAGGGGTGCAGAAAGAGGTATGAGAGATACAGAAATTTGCAAAAGAAGTGCAGAAAGAAGCAAGAGCAGTGCAGAAAGAACCAACAGAGGTGTAAAAAGAGGCAAGAGGGGTACAGAAAGAGGCGGGAGGGGTGCAGAAAGAAGGAAGAGAAGTGCAGAAAGAAGCAACAGAGGTGCTGAAAGAGGCAAAAACGGTGCAGAAAGAGCAAGAGAAGTACAGAGAGAAGCAACAGAGGTACAGAAAGAGGCAAGAGAGGTACAGAAACAGGCAGGAAAGGTGCAGAAAGAGGGAAGAGGGGTGCAGAAAGAGGCAAGAGGGGTGCAGAAGATGCGAGAGAGGTGCAGAAACAAGGAAGAGAAGTGCAGAGAGAGGCAAGAGAATTGCAGAAAGAAGCAACAGAGGTGTAGAAAGAAGCAAGAGAAGTGCAGAAAGAGGCAACAGAGGTGCTGATAGAGGCACAAACGGTGCAAAAAGAGCAAGAGAAGTACAGAAAGAAGCAAGAGAGGTACAGAATGAGGCAAGAGAGGTGCAGAAACAGGCAGGAAACGTGCAGAAATAGGGAAGAGGGGTGCAGAAAGAGGCAAGAGGGGTGCAGAAAGAAGCAAGTGAGGTGCAGAAAGAGGCAACAGAGGTACAAAAAGATGCAAGAGAGGTGCAGAAACAAGCAAAAGAAGTGTAGAAAGAAGCAAGAGAATTGCTGAAAGAAGCAACAGATGTGTCGAAAAGAAGCAAGAGAAGTGCAAAAAGAGGCAAGTGAGGTACAGAAAGAGGCAAGAGAGGTGCAGAAAATGGCAAGAGAACTGCAGAAAGAGGCAAGAAAGATGCAAAAAAGGGAAAAGGGGTACAGAAACAAGCAAGAGAGGTACAGAAAGAAGCAAGAGAACTGCAGAAAGAAGCAAGAGAGGTGCAGAAAGAGGGAAGAGGAGTGCAGAAAGAGCCAACATGGGTGCAGAAAGAGACAACAGGGGTGCAGAAAGATGCAAGACAGGTGCAGAAAGAGGAAAAAGAAGTGCAGAAAGAAGCAACAGAGGTGCAGAAAGGGGCAAGAGGGGTGCAGGAAGAGGAGAGAGACGTGCAGAAAGAAGCAAAAAAGGTGCAGAAAGAGGCAAGAGGGGTACAGAAATATGCAAGAAAAGTGCAGAAAGAAGCAAAAGAGGTGCAGAAAGAGGCAAGAGAACTGCAGAAATCGGCGAGAGAGAGTTGCAGGAAGAGGCAGGAGAAGTGCACAAAGCGGCAAAAGGGGTACAGAAAGAGGCAAAAGGGGTGTAGAAAGAATCAAGAGAAGTGCAGAAAGAAGCAACAGAGGTGCTGAAAGAGGCAAGAGGGGTGCAGAACGAGGCAAGAGAAGTACAGAAAGTAGCAAGAGAGGTGATAAAAGAGGCAAGAGAGGTGCAGAAACAGTCAAGAAAGGTACAGAAAGAGGTAACAGGTTGGCAGAAAGAGGTAAGGGGGATACAGAAATTTGGAAGAGAGGAGCAGAAAGAAGCAAGAGCAGTGCAGAAAGAAGCAAGAGAAGTGCAGAAACAAGTAAGAGAGGTGGAGAAATAGGGAAGAGGAGTTCAGAAAGAGGCATGAGGGATGCAGAAATTTGCAAAAGAGGTGCAGAAAGAAGCAAGAACAGTGCAGAAAGAACCAACAGAGGCGCAAAAAGATGGAAGAAGGGTGCAGAAAGAGGTAGGAGAGGTACACAAAGAGGCAAGAGGGATACAGAAAGAGGCAGGAGGGGTGCAGAAAGAAGGAAGAGAAGTGCAGAAAGAAGCAACAGAGGTGCTGAAAGAGGTAACAGAGGTGCTGAAAGAGGTAACAGAGGTGCAGAAAGACGTGAGAGGTGCAGAAACAAGCAAGAGAAGTGCAGAAACAAACAAGAGAAGTGCAGGTAGAGGCAAGAGAATTGCTGAAAGAAGCAACAGAGGTGTCGAAAAGAAGCAAGAGAAGTGCTAAAAGAGGCAAGTGACGTACAGAAAAAGGCTAAAGAGGTGCAGAAAATGGTAAGAGAATTGCAGAAAGAGGCAAGAGGGATGCAAAAAAGGGAAAAGGGGTACAGAAACAAGCAAGAGAGGTACAGAAAGAAGCAAGAGAAGTGCAGAAAGAAGCAAGAGAGGTGCAGAAAGAGGGAAGAGGAGTGCAGAAAGAGCCAACATGGGTGCAGAAAGAGACAACAGGGGTGCAGAAAGATGCAAGACAGGTGCAGAAAGAGGAAAAAGAAGTGCAGAAAGAAGCAACAGAGGTGCAGAAAGGGGCAAGAGGGGTGCAGGAAGAGGAGAGAGACGTGCAGAAAGAAGCAAAAAAGGGTCAGAAAGAGGCAAGAGGGGTACAGAAATATGCAAGAAAAGTGCAGAAAGAAGCAAAAGAGGTGCAGAAAGAGGCAAGAGAACTGCAGACATAGGCGAGAGAGAGTTGCAGGAAGAGGCAGGAGAAGTGCACAAAGCGGCAAAAGGGGTACAGAAAGAGGCAAAAGGGGTGTAGAAAGAATCAAGAGAAGTGCAGAAAGAAGCAACAGAGGTGCTGAAAGAGGCAAGAGGGGTGCAGAACGAGGCAAGAGAAGTACAGAAAGAAGCAAGAGAGGTGATAAAAGAGGCAAGAGAGGTGCAGAAACAGTCAAGAAAGGTACAGAAAGAGGTAGCAGGTTGGCAGAAAGAGGTAAGGGGGATACAGAAATTTGGAAGAGAGGAGCAGAAAGAAGCAAGAGCAGTGCAGAAAGAAGCAAGAGAAGTGCAGAAACAAGTAAGAGAGGTGGAGAAATAGGGAAGAGGAGTTCAGAAAGAGGCATGAGGGATGCAGAAATTTGCAAAAGAGGTGCAGAAAGAAGCAAGAACAGTGCAGAAAGAACCAACAGAGGCGCAAAAAAATGGAAGAAGGGTGCAGAAAGAGGTAGGAGAGGTACACAAAGAGGCAAGAGGGATACAGAAAGAGGCAGGAGGGGTGCAGAAAGAAGGAAGAGAAGTGCAGAAAGAAGCAACAGAGGTGCTGAAAGAGGTAACAGAGGTGCTGAAAGAGGTAACAGAGGTGCAGAAAGACGTGAGAGGTGCAGAAACAAGCAAGAGAAGTGCAGAAACAAACAAGAGAAGTGCAGGTAGAGGCAAGAGAATTGCTGAAAGAAGCAACAGAGGTGTCGAAAAGAAGCAAGAGAAGTGCTAAAAGAGGCAAGTGACATACAGAAAGAGGCTAAAGAGGTGCAGAAAATGGTAAGAGAATTGCAGAAAGAGGCAAGAGGGATGCAAAAAAGGGAAAAGGGGTACAGAAACAAGCAAGAGAGGTACAGAAAGAAGCAAGAGAAGTGCAGAAAGAAGCAAGAGAGGTGCAGAAAGAGGGAAGAGGAGTGCAGAAAGAGACAACATGGGTGCAGAAAGAGACAACTGGGGTGCAGAAAAAAGCAAGACAGGTGCAGAAAGAGGAAAAAGAAGTGCAGAAATAAGCAACAGAGGTGCAAAAAGGGGCAAGAGGGGTGCAGGAAGAGGAGTGAGACATGCAGAAAGAAGCAAAAGAGGTGCAGAAAGAGGCAAGAGGGGTACAGAAATAGGCAAGAAAAGTGCAGAAAGAAGCAAAAGAGGTGCAGAAAGAGGCAAGAGAACTGCAGAAATAGGGGAGAGAGAGTTGCAGGAAGAGGCAGGAGAGGTGCACAAAGCGGCAAAAGGGGTACAGAAAGAGGCAAGAGGGGTGCAGAAAGAATCAAGAGAAGTGCAGAAAGAAGCAACAGAGGTGCTGAAAGAGGCAAGAGGGGTGCAGAAAGAGGAAAGAGAAGTACATAAAGAAGCAAGAGAGGTGCCAAAAGAGGCAAGAGAGGTGCAGAAACAGGCAAGAAAGGTACAGAAAGAGGTACCAGGGGTGCAGAAAGAGGTAAGGGGGATACAGAAATTTGCATGAGGTGCAGAAAGAAGCAAGAGCAGTGCAGAAAGAAGCAAGAGAGGTGCAGAAATAAGCAAGAGAAGTACAGAAAGAAGCTACAGAGGTGCTGAAAGAGGCAAGAGGGGTGCAGAAAGAGGAAAGAGAAGTACATAAAGAAGCAAGAGAGGTGCCAAAAGAGGCAAGAGAGGTGCAGAAACAGGCAAGAAAGGTACAGAAAGAGGTACCAGGGGTGCAGAAAGAGGTAAGGGGGATACAGAAATTTGCATGAGAGGTGCAGAAAGAAGCAAGAGCAGTGCAGAAAGAAGCAAGAGAGGTGCAGAAATAAGCAAGAGAAGTACAGAAAGAAGCTACAGAGGTGCAGAAAGAGGGAAGAGGAGTGCAGAAACAGGCAGAAGAGGTGCAGAAAGAGGGAACAGGGGTGCAGAAAGAGAGAAGAGGGGTGCTGAAAGAGGCAAAAGAAGAGCAGAAACAAGCAAAAGAGATGCAGAAAGAGGCTATAGAGGTACAGAAAGAGGCAAGAGAGGTGCAGAAAGAGGCAAGAGAAGTGCAGTAAGAAACAACAGAGGTGCAAAAGGAGGCAAGAGGGGTACAGAAAGAGGCAAAAGAAGAGCAGAAACAAGCAAAAGAGATGCAGAAAGAGGCTATAGAGGTACAGAAAGAGGCAAGAGAGATGCAGAAAGAGGCAAGAGAAGTGCAGAATGAAACAACAGAGGTGCAGAAAGAGGCAAGAGAACTGCAGAAAAAGACAAGAGAGGTGCAGAAAGAGGCAGGAGAGGTGCACAAAAAGGCAAAAGGGGTTAAGAAAGAGGCAAGACGGGTGGAGAAAGAAGCAAGAGAAGTGCAGAAAAAAACAACAGAGGTGCCAAAAGAGGCAAGAGAGGTGCAGAATCAGGCAAGAAAGGTGCAGAAAGAGGGAACAGGGGTGCAGAAAGAGGTAAGAGGGATACATTAATTTGCGAGAGGTGTAGAAAGATCCAAGAGCAGTGCAGAAAGAAACAAGAGAAGTGCAGAAAGAACAAGAGAGGTGGAGAAATAGGGAAGAGGGGTGCAGAAAGAGGTATGAGTGATACAGAAATTTGCAAAAGAAGTGCAGAAAGAAGCAAGAGCAGTGCAGAAAGAACCAACAGAGGTGTAAAAAGAGGCAAGAGGGGTACAGAAAGAGGCAGGAGGGGTGCAGAAAGAAGGAAGAGAAGTGCAGAAAGAAGCAACAGAGGTGCAGAAAGAGGCAAAAACTGTGCAGAAAGAGCAAGAGAAGTACAGAGAGAAGCAACAGAGGTACAGAAAGAGGCAAGAGAGGTACAGAAACAGGCAGGAAAGGTGCAGAAAGAGGGAAGAGGGGTGCAGAAAGAGGCAAGAGGGGTGCAGAAAGAAGCAAGTGAGGTGCAGAAAGAGGCAACAGAGGTGCAGAAGATGCGAGAGAGGTGCAGAAACAAGGAAGAGAAGTGCAGAAAGAGGCAAGAGAATTGCTGAAAGAAGCAACAGAGGTGTAGAAAGAAGCAAGAGAAGTGCAGAAAGAGGCAACAGAGGTGATGATAGAGGCACGAACGGTGCAAAAAGAGCAAGAGAAGTACAGAAAGAAGCAAGAGAGGTACAGAATGAGGCAAGAGAGGTGCAGAAACAGGCAGGAAATGTGCAGAAAGAGGGAAGAGGGGTGCAGAAAGAGGCAAGAGGGGTGCAGAAAGAAGCAAGTGAGTGTGAGAAGTTGGCCTGGTATATGCTGTTCACTAATTAAAGTGGACACCTTGCACCAGAACAATTCGACTCTTATGGTTGGTAGGTTTAAGATAACCTTTATATAAAGCTATCCTCGTGGTAGCTGTGGAGAGCAGCCTTCAGGCTAAGTCTTGGAGGAATGTAAAGCAGCTTGTTTTACCACACAATCTCTTGAATCACCAAATGAAAAGACACCACACAGATATATATATCAAATATATATGTATTTATTAATAAACAACTCTCTACTAATCTCTTTATGAGATTAGAAGTCAGGAACATATGTACAAATCAAATGTTATCAAAATAAGTTAGCACAATCAAATATCACAATCTTAGTTTGGCTAGACCTAGGTCTAGAGCAGTTAGAATCGAGGGACCCCCAAGAACCACCCCAGGTAGTTGTAGGAGACCCACAAGGGACGGACGCGGTGCCCTGGCACCGGTGCGAGTCCTGTGCGAGTCTATGCGAACAGACGCGATTGAGATTTCAATGTTAAAGGTCCCTTGCATGGTCGAGGTGAACACACCGATCGGTCCTGGTATGAGTCAAAGGACGCAGTTACAGATAGAGTTGCAAGGGAGATGGACGTGCTGTGTCTAACACAGATGCAAACCTTGTACGAGTCAGCGCAATAGAGAGTTCAATGTTACAGGCCCCTTGTGTGTTCGAGGCGAACACCGATCGGACTCCGTACGAGTCGAAGGACACGATTACAGATAGAATTACAAGGGAGATGGACGCGATTTGTCTAACACAGACGCGAACCCTGCACGAGTCAGCGCAATTGTCGCACTTAGAAAATAAGAGTTTTAGGGCACTTCTAGGGTAGCTGCAAGCAAGGCACTTACAGGGTAAGTAGTTCTAGGGCCCACACCCACAGGAGCACTGTAATGCTAAAGTTACCTCACCCAGGGGAGCCGGGTGCATAGGTGTCCTTTGGTGTCGGGTCGCGGCGTCGTTTTCAATGGGAGCCAGTGAAGACTTGCTGCTTGCGGCGACAGAAGAAGTGTCCGTTGGAATCCAAGCCTGGATTCGGAAGGAGGAAGACCTGAAAGCAGAGGGGACAGTGTTCAAGGGCACTTGGCAGTGACCCGGGGCAAGGAAGATGAATGCCCACCGTCGTTGACAGATTCAGGTCGTTCACTGGTGTCTTGACTCTTCAACCACGAGGTCCAGGAGGTGTCGAGGATGGCCAGGAGCTGGATTCAGCGTGTCCCACGAAGTCTGCAGCTGACTGCGGTATCGGCGACACGATTGGAGCCAACAAGCCTTGGTAGCAGCAAGCCTCGTGGTGGAAGAGAAAAGTCAATGGTGCAGACCAGCAAGGTCTGAGGAACTTACCCAGCAAGGGTAGGTCCGGGCAGGCCTGGAGCAACCAGGGGAGCTCTTTGGTTTCTTTGGAAAGTTTTCTGGGGACCCACAAGCCGGCTGGCAAGGGATCGCGAAGACGCCTCAGGAGGATTCACTCAACAGGGGCCCACGGTCACTCGGGACGGTGTAGGCCTCTGATTTTGGGAGAGATCTCTGTTAGAGGCTGGGACCACACGTGTTCCAAAGCACAAGTTCGTAGAATGTCGTGAAGCGGTTGCACTCGACAATAGTGCACGGTACCCAGGGGTCGCGGTTCCTCGTCACTCTTGGGGTCCACTGGCCTCAGCTTCACTGGGGACTCATGATGGCCTTGGAGCAGTCAGGAAATCCTCTTCCTGCAGGGACTTCGGGCTCCGGCGGGAGCGGCGTAGTTTGCGACCGTCGTCGTCGTTTTTGGTGCCTGCCAAGCAGGGGAGTCACTCCTTGACTCCAAGGGAGATTCTTCAGTCTTCCAAAGGTAGTGGAATGTCGAAGGTCCGGGATTCTTCTTGTAGAGCGTCGTCCAGGGGTATCTAGTTTGCAATGCACAGGTTCCCCCTCTTATACTAAAAGAAAGGGAGGGACTAGCTCTATGACCCCACCTATGGGAGGGTCAGGGGAGTGGGTGGCTACACCCACTTCCCTTTGTCCAGTTTCATGCCAGAGCAGGAGCAGGTAGCCCCTGAGCTGGTTTGAACTGGCATATGCACAGAGGAGCCTTCTGCTCCCCCAGTGCAGGACTTCAAAGCACTCTAAGAGTGCACCCACCCAGCCCCAATACACTAAACCCTGTCTGGGATGTGGTTACACCTCCCTGTGACAGGATACCTATTGTTGGGCTTCCTCCACTGCGAGTTTCGGTCATCAGCAGGAGGGCAGCCCAGTGTCTGTGACTGGTGGCATCCATTTTGTGATGCCAGGGCTCTGCAGGATTCTACCACGTTTCCACAGTAGGTACATGTCTATCCCTCTAGAAGGGTGGAATGCTACCCCCGCCGCCAGAACTGGTGGGGGGTAGTATTCCAAGATGTTTGACACCAAACACGACAGGTTTTGATGCAGCCATTCCAAAGTTAGCATTCTACCGCGAGGATATAATGCACTTAAGAGTATATGGTTTAACCGCATCCACAAACAGCCCCAGAGAATGGACTCTGAGAGCTGCAGAGTGGCCCTGCTCAGGCAGAGGCACCCTCTCACATAGGAACCAAGCACCCTGCCCTCAGGATTGATAGGGCCTGCCTTAGGGGTGACTGATAGGTTTAAATGTGTATGCAGGGGAGATATAGGAAACCTATATCTCAGTGAGGAGTGCTAGCACCACCTCACCCAGGCTGCAGTAGCAGGCCTGTGGTGTCAGATTTAGTCTGCTTCCCAGGGGTGGCATAATACATGCTTCAGCCCCTGGTAGGCCTGTGAAGTACCTATGCCCTTGGTACCTAAGGTACCATATACTAGGGACTCATAAGGTACCACAGTATCCAATCACTAGTGCACCTAGAGTGCACTCCACGTCATTTAGAGAGAACAGAGAGGCTGGGGCCCTGATTAGCAGGGACCCAGCCAGACTATAGCCAGAAACCAGTGTACACATCAGATAAAAAAGTGGGGGCAACATAAGAGGCAGATCCTACTCTCCTACAGTGAGGTGCAGAAAGAGGCAACAGAGGTACAAAAAGACGCAAGAGAGGTGCAGAAACAAGCAAAAGAAGTGTAGAAAGAGGCAAGAGAATTGCTGAAAGAAGCAACAGATGTGTCGAAAAGAAGCAAGAGAAGTGCAAAAAGAGGCAAGTGAGGTGCAGAAAGAGGCAAGAGAGGTGCAGAAAATGGCAAGAGAACTGCAGAAAGAGGCAAGAAAGATGCAAAAAAGGGAAAAGGGGTACAGAAAAAGCAAGAGAGGTACAGAAAGAAGTAAGAAAACTGCAGAAAGAAGCAAGAGAGGTGCAGAAAGAGGGAAGACGAGTACAGAAAGAGCCAACATGGGTGCAGAAAGAGACAACAGGGGTGCAGAAAGATGCAAGACAGGTGCAGAAAGAGGAAAAAGAAGTGCAGAAAGAAGCAACAGAGGTGCAGAAAGGGGCAAGAGGGGTGCAGGAAGAGAAGAGAGACGTGCAGAAAGAAGCAACAAAGGTGCAGAAAGAGGCAAGAGGGGCACAGAAATATGCAAGAAAAGTGCAGAAAGAAGCAAAAGAGGTGCAGAAAGAGGCAAGAGAACTGCAGAAATAGGCGAGAGAGAGTTGCAGGAAGAGGCAGGAGAAGTGCACAAAGGGGCAAAAGGGGTACAGAAAGAGGCAAAAGGGGTGTAGAAAGAATCAAGAGAAGTGCAGAAAGAAGCAACAGAGGCGCTGAAAGAGGCAAGAGGGGTGCAGAAAGAGGCAAGAGAAGTACAGAAAGAAGCAAGAGAGGTGACAAAAGAGGCAAGAGAGGTGCAGAAACAGGCAAGAAAGGTACAGAAAGAGGTAACAGGGGTGCAGAAAGAGGTAAGGGGGATACAGAAATTTGGAAGAGAGGAGCAGAAAGAAGCAAGAGCAGTGCAGAAAAAAGCAAGAGAAGTGCAGAAACAAGCAAGAGAGGTGGAGAAATAGGGAAGAGGAGTTCAGAAAGAGGCATGAGGGATGCAGAAATTTGCAAAAGAGGTGCAGAAAGAAGCAAGAACAGTGCAGAAAGAACCAACAGAGGCGCAAAAAATGGAAGAATGGTACAGAAAGAGGTAGGAGAGGTACACAAAGAGGCAAGAGGGATACAGAAAGAGGCAGGAGCGGTGCAGAAAGAAGGAAGAGAAGTGCAGAAAGAAGCTACAGAGTTGCTGAAAGAGGTAACAGAGGTGCTGAAAGAGGTAACAGAGGTGCAGAAAGACGTGAGAGGTGCAGAAACAAGCAGGAGAAGTGCAGAAACAAACAAGAGAAGTGCAGGTAGAGGCAAGAGAATTGCTGAAAGAAGCAACAGAGGTGTCGAAAAGAAGCAAGAGAAGTGCAAAAAGAGGCAAGTGACGTACAGAAAGAGGCAAAAGAGGTGCAGAAAATGGTAAGAGAATTGCAGAAAGAGGCAAGAGGGATGCAAAAAAGGGAAAAGGGGTACAGAAAGAAGCAAGAGAGGTACAGAAAGAAGCAAGAGAAGTGCAGAAAGAAGCAAGAGAGGTGCAGAAAGAGGGAAGAGGAGTGCAGAAAGAGCCAACATGGGTGCAGAAAGAGACAACAGGGGTGCAGAAAGATGCAAGACAGGTGCAGAAAGAGGAAAAAGAAGTGCAGAAAGAAGCAAAAAAGGTGCAGAAAGAGGCAAGAGGGGCACAGAAATATGCAAGAAAAGTGCAGAAAGAAGCAAAAGAGGTGCAGAAAGAGGCAAGAGAACTGCAGAAATAGGCGAGAGAGAGTTGCAGGAAGAGGCAGGAGAAGTGCACAAAGGGGCAAAAGGGGTACAGAAAGAGGCAAAAGGGGTGTAGAAAGAATCAAGAGAAGTGCAGAAAGAAGCAACAGAGGTGCTGAAAGAGGCAAGAGGGGTGCAGAACGAGGCAAGAGAAGTACAGAAAGAAGCAAGAGAGGTGATAAAAGAGGCAAGAGAGGTGCAGAAACAGTCAAGAAAGGTACAGAAAGAGGTAACAGGTTGGCAGAAAGAGGTAAGGGGGATACAGAAATTTGGAAGAGAGGAGAACAGAGAGGCTGGGGCCCTGATTAGCAGGGACCCAGCCAGACTATAGCCAGAAACCAGTGTACACATCAGATAAAAAAGTGGGGGCAACATAAGAGGCAGATCCTACTCTCCTACAGTGAGGTGCAGAAAGAGGCAACAGAGGTACAAAAAGACGCAAGAGAGGTGCAAAAACAAGCAAAAGAAGTGTAGAAAGAGGCAAGAGAATTGCTGAAAGAAGCAACAGATGTGTCGAAAATAAGCAAGAGAAGTGCAAAAAGAGGCAAGTGAGGTGCAGAAAGAGGCAAGAGAGGTGCAGAAAATGGCAAGAGAACTGCAGAAAGAGGCAAGAAAGATGCAAAAAAGGGAAAAGGGGTACAGAAACAAGCAAGAGAGGTACAGAAAGAAGCAAGAGAACTGCAGAAAGAAGCAAGAGAGGTGCATAAAGAGGGAAGACGAGTACAGAAAGAGCCAACATGGGTGCAGAAAGAGACAACAGGGGTGCAGAAAGATGCAAGACAGGTGCAGAAAGAGGAATAAGAAGTGCAGAAAGAAGCAACAGAGGTGCAGAAAGGGGCAAGAGGGGTGCAGGAAGAGGAGAGAGACGTGCAGAAAGAAGCAAAAAAGTGCAGAAAGAGGCAAGAGGGGCACAGAAATATGAAAGAAAAGTGCAGAAAGAAGCAAAAGAGGTGCAGAAAGAGGCAAGAGAACTGCAGAAATAGGCGAGAGAGAGTTGCAGGAAGAGGCAGGAGAAGTGCACAAAGGGGCAAAAGGGGTACAGAAAGAGGCAAAAGGGGTGTAGAAAGAATCAAGAGAAGTGCAGAAAGAAGCAACAGAGGCGCTGAAAGAGGCAAGAGGGGTGCAGAAAGAGGCAAGAGAAGTACAGAAAGAAGCAAGAGAGGTGGCAAAAGAGGCAAGAGAGGTGCAGAAACAGGCAAGAAAGGTACAGAAAGAGGTAACAGGGGTGCAGAAAGAGGTAAGGGGGATACAGAAATTTGGAAGAGAGGAGCAGAAAGAAGCAAGAGCAGTGCAGAAAGAAGCAAGAGAAGTGCAGAAACAAGCAAGAGAGGTGGAGAAATAGGGAAGAGGAGTTCAGAAAGAGGCATGAGGGATGCAGAAATTTGCAAAAGAGGTGCAGAAAGAAGCAAGAACAGTGCAGAAAGAACCAACAGAGGCGCAAAAAGATGGAAGAAGGGTGCAGAAAGAGGTAGGAGAGGTACACAAAGAGGCAAGAGGGATACAGAAAGAGGCAGGAGGGGTGCAGAAAGAAGGAAGAGAAGTGCAGAAAGAAGCTACAGAGTTGCTGAAAGAGGTAACAGAGGTGCTGAAAGAGGTAACAGAGGTGCAGAAAGACGTGAGAGGTGCAGAAACAAGCAGGAGAAGTGCAGAAACAAACAAGAGAAGTGCAGGTAGAGGCAAGAGAATTGCTGAAAGAAGCAACAGAGGTGTCGAAAAGAAGCAAGAGAAGTTCAAAAAGAGGCAAGTGATGTACAGAAAGAGGCAAAAGAGGTGCAGAAAATGGTAAGAGAATTGCAGAAAGAGGCAAGAGGGATGCAAAAAAGGGAAAAGGGGTACAGAAACAAGCAAGAGAGGTACAGAAAGAAGCAAGAGAAGTGCAGAAAGAAGCAAGAGAGGTGCAGAAAGAGGGAAGAGGAGTGCAGAAAGAGACAACATGGGTGCAGAAAGAGACAACAGGGGTGCAGAAAAAAGCAAGACAGGTGCATAATTAGGAAAAAGAAGTGCAGAAATAAGCAACAGAGGTGCAGAAAGGGGCAAGAGGGGTACATAAATAGGCAAGAAAAGTGCAGAAAGAAGCAAAAGAGGTGCAGAAAGAGGCAAGAGAACTGCACAAATAGGCGAGAGAGAGTTGCAGGAAGAGGCAGGAGAGGTGCACAAAGCAGCAAAAGGGGTACAGAAAGAGGCAAGAGGGGTGCAGAAAGAATCAAGAGAAGTGCAGAAAGAAGCAACAGAGGTGCTGAAAGAGGCAAGAGGGGTACAGAAATAGGCAAGAAAAGTGCAGAAAGAAGCAAAAGAGGTGCAGAAAGGCAAGATAACTGCAGAAATAGGGGAGAGAGAGTTGCAGGAAGAGGCAGGAGAGGTGCACAAAGCGGCAAAAGGGGTACAGAAAGAGGCAAGAGGGGTGCAAAAGAATCAAGAGAAGTGCAGAAAGAAGCAACAGAGGTGCTGAAAGAGGCAAGAGGGGTGCAGAAAGAGGAAAGAGAAGTACATAAAGAAGCAAGAGAGGTGCCAAAAGAGGCAAGAGAGGTGCAGAAAAAGGCAAGAATGGTACAGAAAGAGGTACCAGGGGTGCAGAAAGAGGTAAGGGGGATACAGACATTTGCATGAGAGGTGCAGAAAGAAGCAAGAGCAGTGCAGAAAGAGGCAAGAGGGATGCAAAAAAGGGAAAAGGGGTACAGAAACAAGCAAGAGAGGTGCAGAAAGAAGCAAGAAAAGTGCAGAAAGAAGCTAGAGACGTGCAGAAAGAGGGAAGTCAAGTGCAGAAAGAGACAACATGGGTGCAGAAAGAAGCAAGACAGGTGCGTAAAGAGGAAAAAGAAGTGCAGAAAGAAGCAACAGAGGTGCAGAAAGGGGCAAGAGGGGTGCAGGAAGAGGAGAGAGAAGTGCAGAAAGAAGCAAAAGAGATGCAGAAAGAGGCAAGAGGGGTACAGCAATAGGCAAGAAAAGTGCAGAAAGAAGCAAAAGAGGTGCAGAAAGAGACAAGAGAACTGCAGAAATAGGCGAGAGAGAGTTGCAGGAAGGGGCAGGAGAGGTGCACAAAGCAGCAAAAGGGGTACAGAAAGAGGCAAGAGGGGTGCAGAAAGAATCAATATAAGTGCAGAAAGAAGCAACAGAGGTGCTGAAAGAGGCAAGAGGGGTGCAGAAAGAGGCAAGAGAAGTACAGAAAGAAGCAAGAGAGGTGCCAAAAGAGGCAAGAGAGGTGCAGAAACAGGCAAGAAAGGTACAGAAGGAGGTAAGGGGTTACACAAATTTGCATGAGGTGCAGAAAGAAGCAAGAGCAGTGCAGAAAGAAGCAAAAAAAGTGCAGAAACAAGCAAGAGAGGTGGAGAAATAGGGAAGAGGGGTTCAGAAAGAGGCATGAGGGATGCAGAAATTTGCAAAAGAGGTGCAGAAAGAAGCAAGAGCAGTGCAGAAAGGACAAACAGAGGTGCAAAAAGAGGCAAGAGGGGTACAGAAAGAGGAAGGAGGGGTGCAGAAAGAATGAAGAGAAGTGCAGAAAGAAGCAACAGAGGTGCTGAAAGAGGCACGCACGGTGCAGAAACAGCAAGAGAAGTACAGAAAGAAGCAACAGAGATACAGAAAGAGGCAAGAGAGGTGCAGAAACAGGCAGGAAAGGTGGAGAAAGAGGGAAGAGGGGTGCAGAAAGAGGCAATAGAGGTGCAGAAAGAAGCAAGTGAGGTACAGAAAGAGGCAACAGAGGTGCAGAAGATGCAAGAGAGGTGCAGAAAAAAGGAAGAGAAGTGCAGAAACAAGCAAGAGAAGTGCAGAAAGAGGCAAGAGAATTGCTGAAAGAAGCAAAAGAGGTGTAGAAAGAAGCAAGAGAAGTGCAGAAAGAGGCAAGTGAGGTGCAGAAAGAAGCAAGAGCATTGGAGAAAGAACCAACAGAGGTGCAAAAAGAGGCAAGAGGGGTGCAGAAAGAGGTAGAAGAGGTGCACAAAGAGGTAAGAGCGGTACAGAAAGAGGCAGCAGGGGTGCACAATGAAGGTAGAGAAGTGCAGAAAGAGGCAAGAGAATTGCTGAAAGAAGCAACAGAGGTTTAGAAAGAAGCAAGAGAAGTGCAGAAAGAGGCAAGTGAGGTGCAGAAAGAAGCAAGAGCAGTGCAGAAAGAACCAACAGAGGTGCAAAAAGAGGCAAGAGGGGTGCAGAAAGAGGTAGGAGAGGTCCACAAAGAGGCATGAGAGGTACAGAAAGAGGCAGCAGGGGTACAGAAAGAATGAAGAGAAGTGCAGTAAGATGCAACAGAGGTGCTGAAAGAGGCACAAACGGTGCAGAAAGAGCAAGAGAAGTGCAGAAAGAAGCAAAAGAGATGCAGAAAGAGGCAAGAGGGGTACAGAAATAGGCAAGAAAAGTGCAGAAAGAAGCAAAAGAGGTGCAGAAAGAGGCAAGAGAACTGCAGAAATAGGCGAGAGAGAGTTGCAGGAAGAGGCAGGAGAGGTGCACAAAGCAGCAAAAGGGGTACAGAAAGAGGCAAGAGGGGTGCAGAAAGAATCAATATAAGTGCAGAAAGAAGCAACAGAGGTGCTGAAAGAGGCAAGAGGGGTGCAGAAAGAGGCAAGAGAAGTACAGAAAGAAGCAAGAGAGGTGCCAAAAGAGGCAAGAGAGGTGCAGAAACAGGCAAGAAAGGTACAGAAGGAGGTACCAGGGGTGCAGAAAGAGGTAAGGGGTTACACAAATTTGCATGAGGTGCAGAAAGAAGCAAGAGCAGTGCAGAAAGAAGCAAAAGAAGTGCAGAAACAAGCAAGAGAGGTGGAGAAATAGGGAAGAAGGGTTCAGAAAGAGGCATGAGGGATGCAGAAATTTGCAAAAGAGGTGCAGAAAGAAGCAAGAGCAGTGCAGAAAGGACCAACAGAGGTGCAAAAAGAGGCAAGAGGGGTACAGAAAGAGGAAGGAGGGGTGCAGAAAGAATGAAGAGAAGTGCAGAAAGAAGCAACAGAGGTGCTGAAAGAGGCACGCACGGTGCAGAAACAGCAAGAGAAGTACAGAAAGAAGCAACAGAGATACAGAAAGAGGCAAGAGAGGTGCAGAAACAGGCAGGAAAGGTGGAGAAAGAGGGAAGAGGGGTGCAGAAAGAGGCAATAGAGGTGCAGAAAGAAGCAAGTGAGGTACAGAAAGAGGCAACAGAGGTGCAGAAAGATGCAAGAGAGGTGCAGAAAAAGGAAGAGAAGTGCAGAAACAAGCAAGAGAAGTGCAGAAAGAGGCAAGAGAATTGCTGAAAGAAGCAAAAGAGGTGTAGAAAGAAGCAAGAGAAGTGCAGAAAGAGGCAAGTGAGGTGCAGAAAGAAGCAAGAGCATTGGAGAAAGAACCAACAGAGGTGCAAAAAGAGGCAAGAGGGGTGCAGAAAGAGGTAGGAGAGGTGCACAAAGAGGTAAGAGCGGTACAGAAAGAGGCAGCAGGGGTGCACAATGAAGGTAGAGAAGTGCAGAAAGAGGCAAGAGAATTGCTGAAAGAAGCAACAGAGGTTTAGAAAGAAGCAAGAGAAGTGCAGAAAGAGGCAAGTGAGGTGCAGAAAGAAGCAAGAGCAGTGCAGAAATAACCAACAGAGGTGCAAAAAGAGGCAAGAGGGGTGCAGAAAGAGGTAGGAGAGGTCCACAAAGAGGCATGAGAGGTACAGAAAGAGGCAGCAGGGGTACAGAAAGAATGAAGAGAAGTGCAGTAAGATGCAACAGAGGTGCTGAAAGAGGCACAAACGGTGCAGAAAGAGCAAGAGAAGTACAGAAAGAAGCAATAGAGGTACAGAAAGAGGCAAGAGAGGTGCAGAAAGAGGCAGGAAATGTGCAGAAAGAAGCAAATTAGGTGCAGAAATTGGCAACAGAGGTGCAAAAAGACGCAAGAGAGGTGCAGAAACAAGCAAGAGAAGTGTAGAAAGAGGCAAGAGAATTGCTGAAAGAAGCAACAGAGGTGTCAAAGAGAAGCAAGAGAAGTGCAAAAAGAGGCAAGTGAGGTACAGAAAGAGGCAAGAGAGGTGCAGAAAATGGCAAGAGAACTGCAGAAAGAGGCAAGAGGGATGCAAAAAAGGGAAAAGGGGTACAGAAACAAGCAAGAGAGGTGCAGAAAGAAGCAAGAGAAGTGCAGAAAGAAGCTAGAGACGTGCAGAAAGAGGGAAGACGAGTGCAGAAAGAGACAACATGGGTGCAGAAAGAAGCAAGACAGGTGCGTAAAGAGGAAAAAGAAGTGCAGAAAGAAGCAACAGAGGTGCAGAAAGGGGCAAGAGGGGTGCAGGAAGAGGAAAGAGAAGTGCAGAAAGAAGCAAAAGAGATGCCAAAGAGGCATGAGGGGTACAGAAATAGGCAAGAAAAGTGCAGAAAGAAGCAAAAGAGGTGCAGAAAGAGGCAAGAGAACTGCAGAAATAGGCGAGAGAGAGTTGCAGGAAGAGGCAGGAGAGGTGCACAAAGCGGCAAAAGGGGTACAGAAAGAGGCAAGAGGGGTGCAGAAAGAATCAATATAAGTGCAGAAAGAAGCAAGAGAGGTGCCAAAAGAGGCAAGACAGGTACAGAAACAGGCAAGAAAGGTACAGAAAGAGGTACCAGGGGTGCAGAAAGAGGTAAGGGGGATACAGAAATTTGCAAGAGAGGTGCAGAAAGAAGGAAGAGCAGTGCAGAAAGAAGCAAGAGAAGTGCAGAAACAAGCAAGAGAGGTGGAGAAATAGGGAAGAGGGGTTCAGAAAGAGGCATGAGGGATGCAGGAATTTGCAAAAGAGGTGCAGAAAGAAGCAAGAGCTGTGCAGAAAGAACCAACAGAGGTGCAAAAAGATGCAAGAAGGGTGCAGAAAGAGGTAGGAGAGGTGCAAAAGAGGTGTAGAAAGAAGCAAGAGCCATGCAGAAAGAACCAGCGGTGGTGCAAAAAGAGGCAAGAAGGGTGCAGAAAGAGGTAGGAGAGGTGCTGAAAGAAGAAACAGAGGTGTAGAAAGAAGCAAGAGAAGTGCAGAAACAAGCAAGAGAAGTGCAGAAACAAGCAAGAGAAGTGCAGAAAGAGGCAAGAGATTTGCTGAAAGAAGAAACAGAGGTGTAGAAAGAAGCAAGAGAAGTGCAGAAAGAGGCAAGTGAGGTGCAGAAAGAGGCAAGAGAGGTGCAGAAAATGGCAAGAGAAGTGCAGAAAGAGGCAAGAGGGATGCAAAAAAGGGAAGAAGGGGGCAGAAAGAAGCAAGAGAGGTGCAGAAAGAAGCAAAAGAAGTGCAGAAAGAAGCAAGAGAGGTGCAGAAAGAGGGAAGATGAGTGCAGAAAGAGACAACAGGGGTGCAGAAAGAGACAACAGGGGTGCAAAAACAAGCAAGACAGGTGCAGAAAGAGGCAAAAGAAGTGCAGAAAGAATCAAAAGAGGTGCAGAAAGAGGCAAGAGAACTGCAGAAAAAGGCAAGAGAGGTGCAGGAAGAGACAGGAGAGGTGCACAAAGAGGCAAAATGGTACAGAAAGAGGCAAGAGGGGTGTAGAAAGAAGCAAGAGAAGTGCAGAAAGAAGCAACAGAGGTGCCGAAAGAGGCAGGAGAGGTACAGAAACAGACAAGAAAGGTGCAGAAATAGGTAACAGGGGTGCAGAGATTTGCAAGAGAGGTGCAGAGAGAGGAAAGAGCAGTGCAGAAAGAAGCAAGAAAAGTGCAGAAAGAAGCAAGAGAGGTGGAGAAATAGGGAAGTGGGGTGCAGAAAGAGGCATGAGTGATGCAGAAATTTGCAAAAGAGATGCAGAAAGAAGCAAGAGCTTTGCAGAAAGAACAAACAGAGGTGCAAAAAGATGCAAGAAGGGTGCAGAAAGAGGTAGGAGAGGTGCAAAAGAGGTGTAGAAAGAAGCAAGAGCCATGCAGAAAGAACCAGCAGAGGTGCAAAAAGAGGCAAGAAGGGTGCAGAAAGAGGTAGGAGAGGTGCACAAAGAGGCAAGAGGGGTACAGAAAGAGGCAGGAGGGATGCAGAAAGAAGGAAGAGAAGTGCAGAAAGAAGCAACAGAGATGCTGAAAGAGGCATGAAGGGTGCAGAAAGAGGCAAGAGAAGTGCAGAAAAAAGCAACAGCGGTACAGAAACAGGCAGCAAAGGTGCAGAAATAGGGAACAGGTGTGCAGAAAGAGGCAAGAGAGGTGCAGAAAGGGGGAAGAGGGGTGCAGAAAGAGGCAAGAGGGGTGCATAAAGAAATCAGTGAGGAACATAAAGAGGCAATCAAGGTGCAGAAAGACGCAAGAAAGGTGTAGAAACAAGCAAGAGAAGTGCAGAAAGAGGCAAGAGAATTGCTGAAAGAAGAAACAGAGGTGTAGAAAGAAGCAAGAGAAGTGCAGAAAGAAGCAAGAGAGGTGGAGAAATAGGGAAGAGGGGTGCAGAAAGAGGCATGAGGGATGCAGAAATTTGCAAAAGAGATGCAGAAAGAAGCAAGAGCTTTGCAGAAAGAACAAACAGAGGTGCAAAAAGATGCAAGAAGGGTGCAGAAAGAGGTAGGAGAGGTGCACAGAGAGGCAAGAGGGATACAGAAAGAGGCAGGAGGGGTGCAGAAAGAAGGAAGAGAAGTGCAAAAAGATGCAAGAGAGGTGCAGAAAGAGGCAAGAGAACTGCAGAAAAAGGCAAGAGAGGTGCAGGAAGAGACATGAGAGGTGCACCAAGAGGCAAAAGGGTACAGAAAGAGGCAAGAGGGGTGCAGAAAGAAGCAAGAGAAGTGCATAAAGAAGCAACAGAGGTGCCGAAAGAGGCAAGAGAGGTACAGAAACAGGCAAGAAAGGTACAGAAAGAGGTAACAGGGGTGCAGAAAGAGGAAAGAGGGATACAGAAATTTGCAAGAGAGGTGCAGAGAGAGGCAAGAGCAGTACAGAAACAGGCAGCAAAGGTGCAGAAAGAGGGAACAGGGGTGCAGAAAGAGGCAAGAGAGGAGCAGAAAGAGGGAAGAGGGGTGCAGAAAGAGGCATGAGGTATGCAGAAAGAAGTAAGTGAGTGTGAGAAGTTGGCCTGGTATATGCTGTCCACTAATTATAGTGGGCACCTTGCACCAGTCCAAACAACCCCAAATTGGAAGTAGGTTAAAGACAACCTTTATTGAAAGCTATCCTAGTGGTAGCTATGGAGAGCAGCCTTCAGGTTTAGTCTTGAAGGAATGTAAAGCAGCTTGTTTTACCAGTGTATAATCTCTTGAGTGACCAAATGAAAGAGGACCACACCAGGTATATATTTAAAATATATGTATTTAGTCTTAAACACACCCCTCTAGTCTCTTTATGAGGCTAGAGTTCGAAGTACATAAGTTACAAGTCAGTAATCACCAGTAATAGCACAAATACACGTTTGAGCCCTAGGGGCATACCAAACCATATACCAATAAAGTGGTATAAGAACCACGACTGAGCTAGACACAAGGCCTAGAGCCTGTAGAAGTGCTTGGCCCTCAAGGAACCACCCAAGGTAGTGACACAGGGGACCCACGGGGGAAGCGTGCAGTGTGAGAACACAGCCGCGAGCCGCCGTTGACTTCTATGGGGAATGTCGCGGTTGGAGTTTTAAAGAAAAGGGACACTTAGAGGAGGACTTGGAGCAAATCCCTTTAGAACTGGGTTGTTCTAGAGTCTATACCCACGGGAGCACCGGAGAACTCGAGTTACCTCACCCAGGGGAGCCGGGTGCATAGGTGTCTTTCGGGGTCGGGTTTCGTCGTCGTTTTCTATGGCGATCTGCTACAGAGAGCTGCTGGCGGCCAAGTCGAAAGTGTTCGGGTGGATCCAAAGGTGGATCGAAGATCTGAAGAACCTGAAAGCAGAGGGGGCAGAGTCTGGGTCACTAGCCAGTAACCAGGAAGGCGATGAGCAGATGCCCACCGATGTCGAGTGCTTCAAGTTGGTTGATGGTTGTCTTAACTCTTCAGCCACGAGGTCCATGAGGTGTTGACGATGACCAGGAGCTGGATTCGAGCTGTCCCATGACGTCTGTCACTTACTGAGGTGTCGTCGACCGTATTGGACCCAACAAGCCTTGGTAACGGCAAGTCTCGTGGAAATGAAGAAAGGATGGTGATGCAGACCCGCAAGGTCTGGGGGACTCACCCAGCAAGGGTAAGTCAGGGCACGTCTGGAACAACCAGGAAAGCCCAAGCAGAAGAAGATTGGCCTTTGGGAGGGCCCACTAGCCAATGGACTAGCGACCGCAAAGGAGCCTCAAGTGGACGCACTTGGAGCTGGCTTACCGGACACTTGTGGAATGGAGGCCAGAGATCTTCGGTGCAGTCGGTGCTGGAGGTGAGGGCTACTCGAAGCCCAAAGCACAACTTCATGAGAAACCAGGAAGAGGATGCACTTGCAAAAGTTCTCAGTGCCCAGGGGTCATGGTTCCACGTTACCCACGATAGCCACGGGCCTCAGCTTCACTGGGATCTCAGGGTAGCCTCGGGGAAGTCTGGAAATCCACCTCTGGTGTTGCAAAGACTTCGGCGTCCGGCGGGAGCTTCAGCGATACAGACCGGACAATTGCTTCTTAGGTGCCTGCCAAGCAGGGGAGTCACTCCTTGACCCCAAGTGAGATTCTTCAGTCCTCTAATCTTAAAGTAGAGCGTCGAAGGTCCAGGATTCAGTGTCAGAGTTTCGTCCAGGGTAATCTAAAGTCCTAAGGACTGGGGTCCCATACTTATACTAAGTTAGGGGGTTGGACATACTCTGGGGACCCACCTATGGGAGGGTCAGGGAAGAGGGGTGGTTACACCCATTCCCTTTGTCCAGTTTCACGCCAGAGCAGGGGCTGGAAGCCCCTGAACCGGTTTGAACTGGGGTATGCACAGGGACACCAAATGTGCCCCCAGTGCAGGACTTCAAAGCACCAGAGAGTGCTCCCGCCCAGCCCCAATACACATTATCCTGTCTGGGGAGGTGGTTACACCTCCCTTGTACAGGAAACCTATTGTCCAGGCCTCCCCTGCCGGAGTTTCAGGTAGCAGCAGGAGGCCAGACCCGTGTCTGTGGCAGTGGCATCCATTTTGTGATGCCAGGGCTCTGTAAAGAAGTTACCGGGTAGGCCGGTGTGTACATGTCTCTCCCTCTAGAAGGGTGGAATGCTACCCCTGCTGCCAGAACTGGTGGGGGGGTAGTATTCCAAGATGTTTGACACCAAACATGACATGTTTCCGTGCAGCCATCCCAAAGTTAGCATTTAACGCGAGGTTATAATGCGCTTAAGAGTATATGGTCAGGCTGCACTACAAACAGCATCAGAGAAGGGTCTCCGAACGCTGCAGAGGGGTTATGCTCATGCAGGGGCACCCTCTCACATAAGAACCAAGCACTCTGCCTTCAGGATTGATAAGGCCTGCCATAGGAGTGACTTATAGGTTTATATGTGTGTATATATGTAGTGATATAGGTAACCTATATCACAGTAAGGGGTGCATGCACCACCTTACCCAGGCTGCAGTAGCAGACCTGTGGTGCCATTTTGGCTGGCCTTCCAGGGGTGGCACAATACATGCTTCAGCCCCTGGCAGGCCTCTGAGGTACCTATGCCCTGGGTACATAGTATACCATATACTAGGGACTTATAAGGGCACTCCAGATTCCAATCAGAGATGTGCCTAAGGCACATGGACACCATTTAGAGAGGAAGCAGCTAGGCTGGGGTCCTGAGTAGCAGGGCCCCAGCCAGACTAAAGTCAAAATACAGTGAAGCATCAGCAAAAAGTGGGGGTAACCATAAGAGGCAGATCCTACTCTCCTACAGTGAGGAACAGAAAGAGGCAATAGAGGTGCAGAAAGACACAAGAAAGGTGTAGAAACAAGCAAGAAAAGTGCAGAAAGAGGCAAAAGAATTGCTGAAAGAAGAAACAGAGGTGTAGAAAGAAGCAAGAGAAGTGCAGAAAGAGGCAAGTGAAGTGCAGAAAGAGGCAAGAGTGGTGCAGAAAATGGCAAGAGAACTGCAGAAAGAGGCAAGAGGAATGCAAACAAGGGAAGAAGGGTGCAGAAAGAAGCAAGAGAGGTGCTGAAAGAAGCAAGAGAAGTGCAGAAAGAAGCAAGAGAGGTGCAGGAAGAGGGAAGACGAGTTCAGAAAGAGACAACAGGGGTGCAGAAAGATGCAAGAGAGGTGCAGAAAGAGGCAAAAGAAGTACAGAAAGAAGCAACAGAGGTGCAGAAGGAGGCAAGAGAACTGCATAAAGAGGCAAGAAAGTTGCTGAAACAGGCAAAATAGTGTGCAGAAAGTGGGAAGAGGGGTGCAGAAAGAGGCAAGAGGGGTGCAGAAATTTGCAAGAGAGGTGCAAAAAGAAGCAAGAGCAGTGCAAAAGAACCAACAGAAGTGCAGTAAGAGGCAAGAGGGGTGCAGAAAGAGGGAAGAGAGGTGTAGAAACAAGCAAGAGAAGTGCAGAAAGAGGCAAAAGAATTGCTGAAAGAAGCAACAGAGGTGCAGAAGGAGGCAAGAGAACTGCATAAAGAGGCAAGAAAGTTGCTGAAACAGGCAAAATAGTGTGCAGAAAGTGGGAAGAGGGGTGCAGAAAGAGGCAAGAGGGGTGCAGAAATTTGCAAGAGAGGTGCAGAAAGAAGCAAGAGCAGTGCAAAAGAACCAACAGAAGTGCAGTAAGAGGCAAGAGGGGTGCAGAAAGACGCAAGAAAGGTGTAGAAACAAGCAAGAGAAGTGCAGAAAGAGGCAAAAGAATTGCTGAAAGAAGAAACAGAGGTGTAGAAAGAAGCAAGAGAAGTGCAGAAAGAGGCAAGTGAGGTGCAGAAAGAGGCAAGAGAGGTGCAGAAAATGGCAAGAGAACTGCAGAAAGAGGCAAGAGGAATGCAAACAAGGGAAAAAGGGTGCAGAAAGAAGCAAGAGAGGTGCAGAAAGAAGCAAGAGAAGTGCAGAAAGAAGCAAGAGAGGTGCAGGAAGAGGGAAGATGAGTTCAGAAAGAGACAACAGGGGTGCAGAAAGAAGCAAGAGAGGTGCAGAAAGAGGCAAAAGAAGTACAGAAAGAAGCAACAGAGGTGCAGAAGGAGGCAAGAGAACTGCATAAAGAGGCAAGAAAGTTGCTGAAACAGGCAAAATAGTGTGCAGAAAGTGGGAAGAGGGGTGCAGAAAGAGGCAAGAGGGGTGCAGAAATTTGCAAGAGAGGTGCAGAAAGAAGCAAGAGCAGTGCAAAAGAACCAACAGAAGTGCAGTAAGAGGCAAGAGGGGTGCAGAAAGAGGGAAGAGAGGTGTAGAAAGAGGCAAGAGAGTTGCAGAAAGAGGGAAGAAGGGTGCAGAAAGAGGCAAGAGGGGTGCAGAAAGAAGCAACAGAGGTGCTGAAAAAAGCAAGAGAAGTTTAGAAAGAAGCAACAGAAGTGTAGAAAGAAGCAAGAGAGGTGCAGAAACAGGCAGGAGAGGTGCAGAAAGAGTGGACAGGGGTACAGAAAGAAGCAAAAGAGGTGTAGAAAGAGGGAAGAAGGGTGCAGAAAAAGGCAAGAGAGGTACAGAAAGAAGCAAGTGAGGTACAGGAAGTGGCAACAGAGGTGCAGCAAGAGGCAAGAGAGGTGCAGAAAGTGGAAGAGATGTCCAGAAAGAGGCAAAAGAAGTGCAGAAAAAGAAAGTAAGGTGCAGAAAGAAGCAACAGAAATGCAGAAAGAGGCGAGAGAGGTGCAGAAAGAAGCAAGAATGGTTTGCACACCATTAGTACCAATTTAATACCCACTTTTAGCAATAAGTAACAGGTGACCATTCTAGGTTTGCAAAGGGCCTACCACCACGCTGTAACACTTGTCGCTGCATTTTTGGTAACCTTTGAGCCGTTTTAGCTAGAAACAAGGTTTTTTTGTTCAAATCTGCAGATTATGCAGTAGATGATGGATTATGTGTCAAATGCGTAAAATGTATAACTGTGCAAAAGTCGGTGCAGCAAAACAGTCGCATAATTCCAGTGGCCCTGCTCATACCTCTGACTAGGTCCAGAAGTGCTCCTCAGTGGTTCCTTCTTTTGTTTGTCTCATTGAGTTTGCAGTTTAGCTTCTATGGAAACGAGGAAGACTAAACCTGAGGTTACCACTCCACAACACAGACTATCATACCACACAATTACTCTCCATAACACATAATCCCACTCTACATAATTCCTATACTCTAAATACCACATACTTTCTATCCACATAATTTCACTGCACAATATACCACATAATTCCACTACACACAACCTACATTCACTCCACTCCAAGAAACATTAATAAAACACTTTTACATTTACAATGCCAATAGCTCTAACCCTCACAAATGCGAAACCTATTACATTGCAAATGCTTCTTTAACTAGTAGTTGCGTTTGCAGAGAGGTGGAGAAAGGGGGCTGGGCCTCCGACCACCGCTCAGGAATTCCGCTGCATAGGACTTACAGGAGGTACCAGGAGGGCTTCTTGGCCCCCAAAGTCCCTAAGGAGAAAAGAGTACTTCATCCCCCAACCCATAGTGTGCCAGGAGGCATGTTTGCAGAGTGGTGGAGAAAGGGGGGCATGGCCTCCAAAGACCTCTTAGCAATCCCTCTGTGTGGGACTTACTGGAGGTAACAGGAGGGGTAGTTGGCCCCCAAGGACAATCTTGGGGGCCAACTACCCCTCCTATTGCCTCCAGTAAGTCCCACACAGCGGGATTCCTAATTGTCATAGCAGGCCACGCCCCCTTTTTCCCACCACTCTGCAAACGCACTCCCTGGCGTGCTCTTGCATGGGGATTAAAGTCCCCTTCGCTGCTGGGGGTCGTTAGGGGCCAACTAGCCTATCTGATACCTCCAGTAAGCCCCACACAGTGGGATTGCTGAGAGGAGGACACAGGCCACACCCCCTTTGTCCACCACTCTGCAAATGCGCCTCCTGGCGCACTCTTGGTTGGGGGATGAACTCCCCTTTCCGCCTGAGGGTCCATGGGGGCCAACTAGCCCTCCTGTTACCTCCAGTAAGCCCCATACAGCTGGTTTGCTGAGAGTGGTCCAAGGCCATGCCCCCTTTTTACAACACTCTGCAAACGCACCTCCTGGCACACTGCTGCTCGGGCGATGAACAAGAGGTGCATTTGCAGAGTGGAGTAAAATGGGGCGTGGCCTCAGACCACCTCTCAGCAATCCCAATGTGTTTGCAAGGTCCTAACTATAACTACCTACTGGCGGTCGCTATAGTAGTTATAGTTAGGACCTCATTTCTAGTCAAAAAGCATTTTTTCTTTTGCCAATATCTTTGGCGCCGTTTGACGAATCTTCGCGAAATTTTCAAAACTAATGGTTCGCTCAGGTGAGCTCATGTCTTGAAAGTTTTGGGGTGATTTGTCTCTTTATGTAGCTCTGTTGCTTTTTTCTGCACTTCTTACTCTTTCTGCACCCCCCCTGCCTCTTTCTGTACCTCTCTTGCCTCTTTGTGCACCTCTCCTACCTTTTTCTGCACCCCTCTTACCTCATTTTGCACCTCTGTTGGTTCTTTCTGCACTGCTCTTGCTTCTTTCTGCACCTCACTTGCCTCTTTCTGTACTTCTATTGCTTCTTTCTACACCTCTGTTGCTTCTTTCAGCAATTCTCTTGCCTCTTTCTGCACTTCTCTACCTTCATTGTGCACCCCTGCTGCCTCTTTCAGTACCTCTCTTACCTCTTTGTGCACCTCTCCTACCTCTTTCTGCACCCCTCTTGCCTCTTTTTGCACCTCTGTTGGTTCTTTCTCCAATGCTCTTGCTTCTTTCTGCACCTCACTTGCCTCTTTCTGCACTTCTCTTGCTTCTTTCTACACCTCTTTTGCTTCTTTCAGCAATTATCTTGCATCTTTCTGCACCTCTGTTGCCTCTTTCTGCACCTCACTTGCTTCTTTCTGCACCCCTCTTGCCAGTTCTGCACCCCTCTCCCCTTTTTTGCACCTCTCTTGCCTCTTTCTGCACCCCTGTTCCCTCTTTCTGCACCTTTCCTGCCTGTTTATGCACCTCTCTTGCCTCTTTCTGTACCTCTGTTGCTTCCTTCTGCACTTCTCCTGCCTCTTTCTGCACGCATGGCACCTCTTTTAGCACCTCTATTGCTTCTTTCTGCACTTCTCTTCCTTCTTTCTGCACCCCTCCTGCCTCTTTCTGTACCCCTCTTGCCTCTTTGTGCACCTCTCCTACCTCTTTCTGCACCCCTCTTGCCTCTTTTTGCACCTCTGTTGGTTCATTCTGCACTGCTCTTGCTTCTTTCTGCACCAAACTTGCCTCTTTCTGCATTTTTCTTGCTTCTTTCTACACCTCTGTTGCTTCTTTCAGCAAATCTCTTGCCTCTTTCTGCACTTCTCTTGCTTGTTTCTGTACCTCTCATGCGTCTTTCTGCACCTCTCTTGCCTCTTTCGGCACCTCTGTTGCTTGTTTCTGCACTTCTCTTGCCTCTTTCTGTACCTCTGACTTAGAGGTAGTTTGAAACCCCCTGCCCTATTATGTACTAAGGCCTTACAGGGGAGGTCATGCCAATCACAGGGGTACCCCAACCCATAGTGTACCCTAGTGTATGTAGGTGTTTTCACTGTATTCTATGTGTCTTTCAGCATAGCACTGGCTCCGGGGCTGGTTAGTCAGAGTCAGTTACCACCAGTACCAGTCAGCAAAACGTTAGGGGCACAGGATGACTGTGCAACAAGGCCTCTTTCTGCCCCTCTGTTGGTTCTTTCTGCATATCTCTTGATTCTTTCTGTACCTTTATTTGTCTTTCTGGACTTCTGTTGCCTCTTTCTGCATTTCTCTTGCTTCTTTCTGCACCTTTCTTCCTCTTCCTGCACGTCCTACCTATGTAGTCATAGCTAGAAATTAGCATTTAAAAAACCTTTGAAATTCACTGAAAAAACCATAAGTTTCAGGGACATTATAGTTAGAAATTAGCATTTAAAAAACCTTTGAAATTCACTGAAAAAACCATAGGTTTCAGGGACGTTATAGTTAGAAATTAGCATTTAAAAAACCTTACAAATTCACTGAAAAAACCACAGGTTTCAGGGACGTTATAGTTAGTTGGACATTTCACTCGTACAAAACCAGAGAAATTTGCCCGTTATAGTTTGTTGAGCTAACTATAACTTGCGCCCCCGCAATGCACTGCTGATGACGTCACATATTACATCATTCATGGCATGGTCAGTGACATCACTGATGACATCACTGATGACATCTCAAATGACATCACTGATGACATCACTGATGACATCAGCCATGTGATAATCTGATGCACCTCCTCACACCCTAATATAACCTTTGATACATCCACTCTAAAATCCAGACTACCATTTTTGAAACCATAGACACACCAATACCAGTTACTACATACCCACTCACTGATTCCTAGGTCTACACACACATCCACTCATTCACCCATACAGGCACTCATACATGCAGTCACTCATGAATACAGCACTATCATATGCACTCATACACCTATACAGACACTCACACACTGCCACTCATCCATAGAGTTACTCACACACCTAGTCAGTCATGCAAAGAATCAATCACACTCCCATTTACTCACCTATACAGTTATACACGCACCACCTCACTTATTCATACAGATACTAACACATACTTACTCTCTTATACAATCACTGACACAAGCTCACAATCATCCATACAGCCACTCTCACAATCACTCACTCTCACATATAGTCATTTATATACTCCAACACTCACATATACTGGCTTTCACATATGTAGTTGCTCACACATTTACCACTGAGACATCCATTCACTCACCAACACACCCATACACACACTCACCCACCCATATAGCCCTTCACTGATGCACTCTTGAACCCATACACCCAGTGAATCACTCACTCACACATCTATGCACAGAGTCACACACCCCCAACCACCCACACAGACACTCAGGCACCCATACAGATACTCAGACAACCAATCAATAACTCATATAGACACTCATGTAGCTACTCACCAACCCATGCAGCCGCTTACACACCAACTGACAAACTGATAGAGACATTCTCACAGTTTAGTCACTAACCCATGCATTCAGTAAGACACATTTAATCACTCACTTATACAGTCAGTCACGCACCTACTAAATCATCCATTCAGACACTTATACACCCACTCATT
The DNA here is from genome assembly GCA_963921515.1 of Calotriton arnoldi. Classification (NCBI taxonomy): domain Eukaryota; kingdom Metazoa; phylum Chordata; class Amphibia; order Caudata; family Salamandridae; genus Calotriton; species Calotriton arnoldi. The sequence continues at coordinate 276,747 of CAWUFW010008089.1, forward strand.
CTTCAATACACCTTGACATATATATATATAAAACATATTTAAACTTGACAGAAACACACAGTCACTGGATGATGTCATCAGTGATGTCATTTGCGATGTCATCAGTGATGTCATCAGTGATGTCACTGACCATGTCATGAATAATGTAATATGTGACGTCATCAGCAGTGCATTGCGGGCGCGAGTTATAGTTAGCTGAACTAACTATAACGGCCGATTTCTCTGGTTTTGTATGAGTGAAATGTCCAACTAACTATAACGTCCCTGAAACCTGTGGTTTTTTCAGTGAATATATATATATGTATATGTGTGTATATATATATAAATATATAAATATATATATATGTATATATATATATATATATATATATATATATATATATATATATATATATTTATATATATATATGTATGTATATATATATTCACTGAAAAACCATAGGTTTCAGGGGCGTTATAGTTAGTTGGACATTTCACTCGTACAAAACCATAGAAATTCCCCGTTATAGTTAGTTCAGCTAACTATAACTCGCGCGCCCGCAATGCACTGCTGATGACGTCACATATTACATCACTCATGACATGGTCAGTGACATCACTCATGACATCACTGATGACATCTCAAATGACATCACTGATGTCATAACTGATGACATCATCCAGTGAATGTGTGTTTTTCTGAAAATTAAATATGTTTTATATATGTATATCTCAAGGTCGATGGAAGAATAAATGGGTATATAAGTGTCTAAATGGATGATTTTTTTGTAAAATTGATTGTATAACTGACTGATTAAGTGTATCTTAGTGAATACATGGGTTAGTGAGTAATGTTTAAATATGAAAATATCTGTATCAGTCTCTCACTTTGTGTATAAGTGGCTGCATGGGTTGGTGAGTAGCTACATGAGTGTCTATATGGGTTATTAGTTGGTTTTTTGAGTATCAGTATGAGTGTCTGAGTGTCTGTATGGTTCGGTGGGGGTATTACTTAGTGCATAGATGCATGAATGAGTGACTCACTGTTTGTATGTGTTGAAGACAGCATGTGTGCAGGACTGTATAGGTGGATGAGTGTGTGTATGGGTGTGTTAGTGAGTGAATGACTGTCTCAATAGTGTCTTTATGAGTAACTACATATGTTTTAAACTAGTATATGTGAGTATTGGTGTATATAAGTGAGCATATGTGAGAGTGAGAGATTGGAAGAGTTCCTGTACAAATAAGTAGGTGTTTCTATAAGTGATTGTTTAAGAGAGTAAGTATGTGTAAGTTTCTGTAGAAGTAAGTGTGGTAGTGTGTGTATAACTGTATATGCAAGTAAATGGATGTTTGATACTTTGTTTGCATGTGTGACTATGTGTGTGAGTAATTCTAAGGATGAGTGGCGGTGTGTAACAGGATGTATAGGTGTATGAGTACATATGATGAGTGAGTACATGTATGAGTGACTGTATAGGGACTGTTGGTGAACGAGTGGATGTGTGTGTAGATCTTGGAATTACTGAATAGGTGTGTTGTAACTGGTATTGGTATGTCCATTGTTTTGAAAATGTCAGTTTGTATTTTTGAGTGAGTGTATCAAAAGTTATATTAGAGTGAGAGGAGGTCTGCCACTCTATCACAAGGATGATGTCTTCAGTGATGTCATTTGAGATGTCATCAGTGATCTCATGAGTGATGTCACTGACCATGTCATGAGTGATGTAATATGTGACGTCATCAGCAGTGCATTGCGGGATGCAAGCGAGTTATAGTTAGCTGAACTAACTATAACGGGGGAATTTCTATGGTTATGTACGAGTGAAATGTCCAACTAACTATAACGCCCCTGAAACCTATGGTTTTTTCAGTGAATTTCTAAGGTTTTTTAAATGCTAATTTCTAACTATAACGTGCCTGAAACCTATGGTTTTTTCAGTGAATTTCTAAGGTTTATTAAATGCTAATTTCTAACTATAATGTGCCTGAAACCTATGGTTTTTTCAGTGAATATATATATATTTATTATACTATGTATACATGTGAAAATGTCTCGGTCCGCCTGTTTGCCTCGGTGGCACGGAAAAAATGGGTCTAACTGACGTCAGCATGCCGACGAGGTCCTCTTATGGCTCCGATGACGTCATACGGTGTCGCTAGCGGAGCCGTGCTATTATGACGTCCTCGTTGACGTGGGAGAGCTAGGAAACAATTTCCGTGGAATGCTGGTGCAGGGGATATTCACCTAAGTGTTCAGGCTAGTCCTTTGGGAGCAACTGTTTATGTTGCCACTCCAGAAACCAAAACCAGTGATCAGAGGGCAGAGGCCCTGCAGATGGCACACGAGGTGGGGTGCCCAGTCGTGTGCACCGGCGGGGCAGTGAAGTGACAAGCACCACAACCCACAAAAAGGTAACGAGGGCACTGAATAACACAGGATCTTCTCTTTGTATCTGGCAGGAACAACGAAGTTAAAATGCCCTAGTACCAAAATGTAGAATTAGTGCTACAACGGTCTTCAAGAGGACCTGCGATGCCGCTTCTGCCTCCCGTACCCTGGAGGCGGCACATGGGTCACGCGGTACGGTCATACTGCGGTGGGACGCACACTCGTTGACCTCTCATGGCACTGCTGCACACTTCAGGGAGGATGTTTTTCATTAGCTATGTTTTCTGATGACGTTTCGCGCCGGCCCCGTCCAACAACAGAACTCCTTAAGATCCAAACAGACTCTTTCAGTCTCTCACCGGAAGTGAAACCAGGCCACGGGGACACTTTCACAATACAACAGCCGGGAATGCACTTTTCGGTAAAAAAAACACATTCCTTCCTCCTAATTAATCAAATAAACGTCTCACTGAAGAACAGGGGCCAGCTTCGATCGGTAAGCAGCCGTTGCAATGACTTTTTTACTTCGCGATACCATTACAACGCATGCATTACCACGCATGCATTGTACATCGCGAAGTCATTACTACGTATTTTTTTAGAACGCATGGTCATTTACCACGCATGCCTTTACAACGAATTTTGTTGTAAAGGTATATATGGTAAATGACCATGCGTTCTAAAAAACATGTAGATGATCCACGTCGTTGTAAGGAAACAGAGGCTGTTCCGTTTCCTCACAACGACGTGCACCGCACCTCAGAGATGACATGAAGCAGGAACCACGAGGAGAGAGGAACCACGAGGAGTGAGAGATAAGGGGGATTGGGCATGGGCTGGGGGTTTCTTTTCTAGGGTTTAGGGTAGTGCAGTGGTGTTTGGGTGGTGTAGGGGGTCGTGCTGGGGGTAGTGTTTTAGGGTTTAGGTTAGTGCAGTGGTGTTTGGGTAGAGTAGGGGTCATGCTGGGGGTAGTGTTTTAGGGTTTAGGGTAGTGCAGTAGTGTAGGGGGTCGTGCTGGGGGTAGTGTTTTAGGGTTTAGGGTAGTGCAGTGGTGTATGGGTAGTGTAGGGTGTTGTGATGGGGTAGTGTTTTAGGGTTTAGGGTAGTGAAGTGGTGTTTGAGTAGTGTAGGGGGTCATGCTGGTGGTAGTGTTTTAGGGTTTAGGGTAGTGCAGTGGTGTTTGTGTAGTGTAGGGGGTCATGCTGTGGGTAGTGTTTTATGGTTTAGGGTAGTGCAGTGGTGTTTGGGTAGTGTAGGGGTCATGCTGGGGGTAGATTTAGGGTTTAGGGTAGTGCAGTAGTGTTTGTGTTGTGAGGGGGTCATGCTGGGGGTAGTGTTTTAGGGTTTAGAGTAGTGCAGTGGTGTTTGTATAGTGTAGGGGGCTTTAGGGTAGTGCAGTGGTGTTTGTGTAGTGTAGGGGGTCATGCTGGGGGTAGTGTTTTAGGGTTTAGGGTAGTGCAGTGGTGTTTGTGTACTGTAGGTGTAGTGTTTTCAGGGTAGTGCAGTGGTGTTTGTGTAGTGTAGGGGGTCATGCTTTGGGTAGTGTTTTAGGGTTTAGGGTAGTGCAGTGGTGTTTGTGTAGTGTAGGGGGTCGTGTTTTAGGGTATAGGGTAGTGCAGTGGTGTTTGGGTAGTGTAGGGGGTCATGCTGGGGTTAGTGTTTCAGGGTTTAGGGTAGTGCAGTGGTGTTTGGGTAGTGTAGGGGGTCGTGCTGGGGGTAGTGTTTTAGGGGTTAGGGTAGTGCAGTGGTGTTTGTGTAGTGTGGGAGGTCATGCTGGGGGTAGATTTAGGGTTTAGTGTAGTGCAGTGGTGTTTGGGTAGTGTAGAGAGTCATGCTGGGGGTAGTGTTTTAGGGTTTAGGGTAGTCCAGTGGTGTTTGTGTAGTGTAGGGAGTCGTGCTGGGGGTAGTGTTTTAGGGTTTAGGGTAGTGCAGTGGTGTTTGGGTAGTGTAGGGGGTCGTGCTGGGGGTAGTGTTTTAGGGTTTAGGGTAGTGCAGTGGTGTTTGTTTAGTGTAGGGGGTCGTGATGGGGGTAGTGTTTTAGGGTTTAGGGTAGTGCAGTGGTGTTTGGGTAGTATAGGGGGTAGTGCTGGGGTAGTGTTTTGGGTTTACGGTAGTGCAGTGGTGTTTGTGTAGTGTAGGGGGTCGTGCTGGGGGTAGTGTTTTAGGGTTTAGGGTAGTGCAGTGGTGTTTGTGTAGTGTAGGGGGTAGTGTTTTAGGGTTTAGGGTAGTGCAGTGGTGTTGGTGTACTGTAGGGGGTCGTGCTGGGTTCTAGTGTTTTAGGGTTTAGGGTAGTGCAGTGGTGTTTGTGTAGTGTAGGGGGTCATGTTTTAGGGTTTAGGGTCGTGCAGTGGTGTTTGGGTAGTGTAGAGGGTCGTGCTGGGGGTAGTGTTTTTGGATTTAGGATAGTGCAGTGGTGTTTGGGTGGTGTAGGGGGTCGTGCTGGGGTAGTGTTTTAGGGTTTAGGGTAGTGCAGTGGTGTTTGAGTAGTGTAGGGGGTCATGCTGGTGGTAGTGTTTTAGGGTTTAGGGTAGTGGTGTTTGTGTAGTGTAGGGGGTCATGCTGGGGGTAGTGTTTTATGGTTTAGGGTAGTGCAGTGGTGTTTGGGTAGTGTAGGGGGTCGTGCTGGGGGTAGATTTAGGGTTTAGGGTAGTGCAGTGGTGTTTGGGTAGTGTAGGGAGTCGTACTGGGGGTAGCGTTTTAGGGTTTAGGGTAGTGCAGTGGTGTTTGTGTAGTGTAGGGGGTTGTGCTGGGGGTAGTGTTTTAGGGTTTAGGGTAGTGCAGTGGTGTTTGGGTAGTGTAGGGGGTCGTGCTGGGGGTAGTGTTTTAGGGTTTATGTTAGTGCAGTGGTGTTTGTGTAGTGTAGGGGGTCGTGCTGGAGGTAGTGTTTTAGGGTTTAGGGTTGTGCAGTTGTGTTTAGGTAGTGAAGGGGGTCGTGCTGGGGGTAGTGTTTTAGGGTTTATGTTAGTGCAGTGGTGTTTGTGTAGTGTAGGGGGTCGTGCTGGAGGTAGTGTTTTAGGGTTTAGGGTTGTGCAGTTGTGTTTAGGTAGTGAAGGGGGTCGTGCTGGGGGTAGTGTTTTAGGGTTTAGGGTAGTGCAGTGGTGCTTGTGTAGTATAGGGGGTCGTGCTGGGAATGTTGTTCATTTCTATGGCAAAATGAACCCCCTCATTTTGTTCCTTTTTCAATTAAATGTTTTAAGTGTTACCAGTTTATTCCAATCAAGATGGCTTCAGGTGTGCCATAATTTTGTCATAAGTAAGACTGTTAGCTCTCTAGTTGTTCTTTAGAACACTCTGGGAAGCTGCAGTAGAACACAAAGGCATCAACTGACAGGCTGCTCCTGTTGAAATATAACAGGAAGATATTTGAGATCACACTTGAAACATGTCCTAATTTTTCTTTCTACAGCACTAACCATAATCTCTATGACAAAATAAACCCCATCATTTTGTTCCTTTTTAAATTAAATGTTTTAAGTGTTACCAGTTTATTCCAATCAAGATGGCTTCAGGTGTGCCATACTTTTGTCATAAGTAAGGCTGTTAGCGCTCTAGTTGTTCTTTGGAACACTCTGGGAAGCTGCAGTAGAACACAAAGGAATCAACTGGCAGGCTGCTCCTGTTGAAATATAACAGGAAGATAGTTGAGTTCTCACTTCAAACATGTCCTAATTTTTCTTTCTACAGCACTAACCATAATTTCTATGACAAAATGAACCCCCTCATTTTTTTCCTTTTTAAATTAAATGTTTTAAGAGTTACCAGTTTATTCCAATTAAGATGGCTTCAGGTGTGCCATAATTTTGTCATAAGTAAGGCTGTTAGCACTCTAGTTGTTCTTTAGAACACTCTGGGAAGCTGCAGTAGAACACAAAGGAATCAACTGACAGTCTCTGCCCTTGTTGGATGTACATGTTTTACTGAGTATGTCAGACTTCATTCTCACATGACTGAGAAAGATAATGTGAATTTACAGAAAATATGCTCTCATTTTAGCTTCTGGAGCACCTTCCAAAACTCTATGGGACAAGCATGTGAAAATAGTTTTCTCTCAAACATGATTCATGATATCCCAGCAGAAGGTTTTTCACAGGGTAAAATCACCTTAGAACACACCACAATTCCTGAAATTAGTATGGTACCATCAACAAATGAATTCTAATATAACTAAAGTCTGTTATCACCCTTTATAGTTCTCCTTTTGGTAACCCTCAAAATCTTTGATTCACTACAATGCATTTCAATGGGGTACTATCATGTATATTGGTCCCAAGATGGCTGCCAGAAATTCCAGGATGAAGTGCTGACAGCCAATCAGATCTCACAATGACATGTGTGGTTAGGCTCCGCCCAGATATATATGTGATTTTACTTTTGATTTTCTCAGGAACTACTGAACGGATTTACACCATTTAACCAAAAGGCACGACTCTGAACCAAGGGCTACCTTTTTGCCAAATTTGGTGTAATTCCGTTCAGCAGTTCGGGCTGTAGCTGCGACTAAAGGTTCCTATGGAAAATTGCATGGGGAAAACACGTTTTGGGAACCCCCTTTTTTCTCGGCCCCCACTTGACGAATCACCCCGAGACTATCAGGATAGGAGCGGACCGGAGCGGGCCATAAGTTTTGACAATTTTGCGAAGATTCGTCGACCGGCGCCAACGTTATTGGAAATAGAATGTTGTGAATTTCCTATGGAAAATAGGTCCTAACTATAACTATCGACTGGCGGCCGCCAGTAGATAATATGTGTGTATATATATATATATATATTCCTCCTGGCGCACTACTATTTTGGGGATGAAGTCCCCTTGCCTATTGAGGGTACCTGTGGGGCAACTATCGATCGATAGATATTTATATATATATATATATATAGATATGTGTATATATATATTGTATATATATATATGTGTGTATATATATATAAATATATATATACATATATGTGTGTGCATATATATGTGTGTATATATATGTGTGTGTGTAAATATATATATATATATATATATATATATATATATATATATCGCCACACTCCGCCTCAATGTTCCTCACAACGGAAACAAAACGGAAGACGAACCCAAACTGGTGTAAGTTTTTCCTTTATTTTTCAGTGAGCCACTATGCTGCCATGACGCGTTTCGGCCAAACTCGGCCTTGATCACATGACGCGCATTTAGAGCCACAGTGCAATATTTAAAGTGACAGATCTACTCCACACGTGATGAGATTCTTGCACAGGCATAAACAACATACTATGTTGAAGTAACTAAATTAGTTAAAAATACGGCAATTGATGTATAAATACATACATTAATAAATACCTGACATAAATAAATAAATAAGTAGTATAGATGTAAAATACAATATAACCACAATATTTAAAATACATAAATATAATTGTAGTAAAACCTCAATAAAAACAGCTTTATATATACTAATGAAATGTAATAAAATTCATTGTATGTTTTTGTGAGGTAGTTAGTTACTAAATACAATGTCAATGTAGATATTAGTATATTGTTCAGGGTCCGTCTTGCCTACCTAATTGAGAGTATCTATGTGTAAAGTGCAAAGTGTCAATAAAGTGCTAAATAACAAATCTAAACATTGAACAAATTTACATAAAAGATCGCAAAAGCCATCTCTCCTACAATTGTAAATAAGTAAAATTACATAAGTGAATGATTCATTACAATTTTATTAAAAAAAATTAAAAATTAGAGGCAGCTGGCTGATTAAAGAATCCTAGAGCAGAGAAAGCATATAAGAGAGAAAAAATCCTAATATAGTTAGAGAATTCTAAACAGTATATCATATGTATATATTTCTTTCTCTCTAGTGGAAACTATTTAGTATAATCTGATCCCAGATTAACTATAGCCAAGTGTAGAAATCCTCACTTGAATTATGTCCATTAGGATTTTTGTGTCAAGATTAAGGATGTATCTAGTTTCAAGGCGTCTGAGTTTCGCCTCTCGATCACCTCCCCTTCTTAATGGTAAAATGGAATCAATTAAGAAATAACTAAAATCCTGAAGATTATTAGCATGCCTTTCTTTAAAATGCCGTGCGAGTGGATATGAGGGATCACTGTTTGTAATTGCCCGCATGTGCTGCAGTATGCGTTTGTGGGCCTGCAATTTAGTGCTGCCCACATACTGCAGTCCACAGGGGCAACCCAACACATACACCACATATTCTGTCTTGCATGTCAGGTATTTAGTTATTTTAATGGGATCCTTTATGAATGGAGAGATATATGAGGATGTATTTACCCCATATTGACATGCTCGACAGCAGTTACATTTATAGAAACCTTTTCTGATTTGATTTAACCAGTTTCTAGTCGTTGGTATTTCCGGGCTGTTCTTGACTAATGTATCCCTCATTGATCTACATTTCCTAAAGGTGATACTAGGTTTCACAGGTAGTGAAGTTCCGATAATGGGATCACTTCGTACCACCGACCAATTTCTATTAATGATTCGACGCAAGGTATTCTGTTGTCTACTATATGTCAGGATCAGTCTGGTTTTGGAATTCGTACTATCCTGCATTGTGAGAATGTTGGTGGTTCTATCTTTGTTGATGAGAGCCCTTCGATCTTTTTTATTTGCTTTAGAGATGGCTTCATCAATGATCTTAGAATTATAACCCCTTTCTAGGAATCTGTGCTTGCTCTGTTGTTGGGCCTCTTCCAAATCATGGTTGTTGCTGCATGTGCGTCGTATCCTCAGCATCTCTCCGTAGGGTATACTATGGATGAGATGCTGAGGATGATGACTGTCAGCATGCAGCAAACTATTGCCTGCCGTGGGTTTACGAAAAAGTTTTGTCTCAATCTTGTGGTTTTTGATGTATATCTCCACGTCTAGGAAGCATACAGATTGGTCACTGATTGTAGCTGTAAAATGTAGGTTCAGGCTATTTTGATTTAGATTGTGTACAGAATCCTGTGCAGATTCTTTTGTGCCACGCCATATCACAAATAAGTCGTCGATATAGCGTAGCCAGACTTTTACCTGAATGTCAATTATTGATTTAAATTCATTTTTCAAGATTACTTCCTCCCACCAGCCCATATGTAGACAGGAGTAGCTAGGGGAAAAACAAGCTCCCATAGCTACTCCTCTGATCTGCTGTAGGATTTGGTTCTGGAACAAAAAGTAATTATTATTGAGACAATATGTGATCATGGAGATCAACATTTTATTGTGTTGGGCAAGGTGGAGAGGTCTGCTGTTGAGATAATATTGTGTTGCTTTGATGCCATCTTTGTGATGTATGCTGGTGTATAGTGATGTAACATCTAAACACATTAACAAGCAGTTCTGTTCCCATTCCACCAATTCCAATTGTCTCAAAAAATCACCAGTATCTTGCACAAAGGACGGAAGATTCTTATCAAAATCCTGAAAAAGAAATCAATATATTTGGTAGTGTTTTCTAAAAAAACCCTATTGCTGAAATTATTGGTCTACCCGGTGGAATGGTAGCATTTTTGTGCAATTTAGGGATAAAATACATGGTTGGCATTACAGGGTGTTCATTTTTTAGGAACTTATATTCATCCATGGTAATCAAACCAGTGCTTCTCCAAGCACTCAATTTAGAGTAGTACTCAATCCATGAAGCATGTACTACTTGGACATTAGTTCTTTTGTAACAGTTTGAATCGCCCAATTGTAGAGTTGCTTCTTTAATATAGTCATCTCTAGGCCATATAACAATGTTGCCACCCTTGTCAGAGTTTCTGATTATAATTTGATCATTTTTCTGTAGTTTTTGCATGAGTCGATTATATGCCATTTGTTGGTAATTTTGTCGTTGTTTGCTTCTGCTGGTATGTATTTTTAACCTTTTTATTTCTGTGGTGACTAGATCATTAAAAATATCCAATGAGTCTCTGAGAGTAATCGGTTGGAATGTAGATTTAGGCTTGAAGTTGGTGTTGACAGTGCCATATGTTGTGAGGTTAGTAGTTGCATCACTAACTACTCCTTCAATGCCTTCATTTTCCAATTCCTGTAGGTTGCATAGTAGATCTGCATCTGCAGCTGTTAGGTTGCTATTAGCATTTGTAGGAGTTGCATTGCTAGAGTTACAGTCTTTGGATTTGTTGGTATGGAATTTCCTAAGTTTTAATTTTCGCACAAACTTATATACATCCACTCGAGTTTGGGCATAATCAAAATTGTTTGGTGGACAATAAGACAAACCCAATTCCAGCAACTTAGTCTCTGCTTCATTTAGACTCATTGTGGACAGATTAACGACAGATCTGTTTTGGTTTGATATATTGGATGTTACTTGTGATTCCATCTTTTTTTGTAGTGTGTTTTTTTGACATTGCTGTTGGTGCCATTTGTTGCACTTGCGTCTTTCTCTACGCCTGCGGTTAAGTCTTTGTTTGGTAGTTGTATTACTTTGCGAGGGCGTAATGTCTCTCTGCGGTCCTGCCGGAGGCAGTTTAATTCTTCCGCTAGTGTGAATTTGCGAAACCTCAATTGAGACCTTGATCTTACTTGTTCGGCATCCGAATCACTTTCCATATTGGAGCTAATATCAGACATTGAGGTTGAAGATTCGGCCATTGTTCGTCCTCCCGTCGATCTTCCCTCCTCAATGGTTACTCTTTTTGCTATTTTGATGGAATCAAATTTTCTTGAGAAAGTGAATATTTGACCTTGTTCGTAATCTTGTTTGTCTCTTTGAAATTTGTATGTTTTTCGTTTCTTAATTATTTCCTCATCTTTGGCCAATCTGATTAACATATCTTCGCGCATTTTTTTAATTAAAGGTGTAATTTCAACTTTATTTATTTCACTTTCTATGTCGTCGATTTGTTTCTGAGTTTTTATTCTGTCACTCTCTGCATATTTAACAAGTATCATCATCAAACGCTTCGAAGATTCTAAATTGCATTCTGCCCACTCATTTAACATTTGAGGATCTGGATTCTCATAGTTAGGGGTAATCATAACACGTAGCCCCCTTGGAACACGTCCTACATGTAGATATCGGTCCAGGGACCGGTGTTCCCACCATTTTGCTTGCTCAGTACGTTTAGCTTTCTCTAATTGCTTAAATAGGTCCTTCATGTTCGTATGCCCCTCCATTATTTGACTGGTGTGAGCCACCGCTTGTTGCGATGTGCTAGGTGCATCGTCGAACATTGTTTCAGCCGCTGCCTCACGGCTCCTCAGCGCGTCTGCAGACATGGCGGCAACACTCTATATTGGTAGACGCTGTTGTGATACTAGCGTACTACGGGGACATCACTGCAAAGTTACGGTGCCCCTTCACTGCACACCTCCACAACCGAATAATACCCTGCCTCCTACCTGTGCCTTGCTGGCGATTTGCACGTCCTTCGACCCGTATTCCACTGCTGCACAACAGAAAGCTCTCAAGGGCATCCGGGGGTTGATTGCGGCGTTTCTCGTTCCGAGATCCCAGGGTGATTTCCGGCAGCCGCCAGAAAAAAACTTCTTGCCGCTCCGCCCGTATCCAGGAGGGGGTTCGCCAGTACCGAGGAAGCTTGTCCCGGTATAAATATCGCCACACTCCGCCTCAATGTTCCTCACAACGGAAACAAAACGGAAGACGAACCCAAACTGGTGTAAGTTTTTCCTTTATTTTTCAGTGAGCAACCATGCTGCCATGACGCGTTTCGGCCAAACTCGGCCTTGATCACATGACGCGCATTAGATAGTTATAGTTAGGACCTATTTTCCATAGGAAATCCGCAACATTCTATTTGAAATAACGTTGGCGCCGGTTGATGAATCTTCGTGAAAACTTGTTGGGGCGCTCCGGTCCGCTCCTATCCTGAAAGTCTCGGGGTGATTCGTCAAGCAGGGGCCGAGAAAAAAGGGGGGTCCCTAAACGCGTTTTCCCCATTCATTTTTCCATAGGAACCGTTCATCGCGGCTACAGCCCGAACTGCTGAACGGAATTACACCAAATTTGGCAAAGAGGTAGCCCTTGGTTCAGTGTCGTGCCTTTTGCTTAAATGGTGTAAACCGCTCAGTAGTTCCTGAGAAAATCAAAAGTAAAGTCACATATATATCTATGGCCGAGTAGGGTCCGCGTACCCTCCCGATCACGAGCTGCATGCTAATTGGCTGTCAAGTGGCTGTCAACACTCCAAATCAGGAAGTGTTGGCAGCCATTTTGTCCCTCGGTAGAACCGAGGGACAGAAACAAGTGCGCAAAGCGCAAAAGGGGGCAGGGTAGAAACACCCTGACCTCCTAGGTCTGCTCAGGGGGTCCCACAAGGACCCCTGGGCAGAAAAAGCATTTTTATTTTTTTATAACGGCGGGATGCGCTTAGGGTGCGCGATTCCCGCCGATTAACAAAAAAGCACAAGAAACAAGTGCGCAAAACGCACAAAGGGGGCAGGGTAGAAACACCCTGACTCCTAGGTCTGCTCAGGGGTCCCACAAGGACCCCTGGGCAGAAAAGCTTTTCTTTTATTTAAAAATCGGCGGGATGCGCTTAGGGTGCGAGGATCCCGCCGATAAAAAAAAAATCGAAGCGCGGGGGCATGCAGGGGGTTAATGTTTATTTAGTTGGGGGGGCCTCTAAGGCCCCCCAAGCCCCGGGGACCGCCACCCCGGGGCTTCTTTTTAAAAAAATAAAATGACCTGTGTGGGGGCTCGAGCCCCCACACGCCCCGGGACCGCCACCTCCCGGGGCACTAAATCTTTAAATATGGGGGTCCGTTACGTACCCCCGAGCCCCGGGGACCACCACCTCCCCGGGGCTGTGCAATTGACGGGAGGGGGGCCGCGCGGCCCCCCTCCTGGAGCCTGTGGTGGCCCTGCGGACCGCCACCCCCCAGGGCCGGCTCCTGCAGTGTCCCGGGGTGCCTACCCCTGGGACACTGTAGTTTGCTATGGCAGGGCGGGACCCTCGCGGCTCCCGTCCTGTCATAGCAAACTGCTTTGAATTTTGGAAGAGAGAGCAGGAAACCTGCTCTCTCTTCCAAAATTCAAAGCAGATTGCTTTTCCACATGGGGAGCTGCATCTTAGCAGCTCCCCATGTGGAAAAGCAAAGCCGGCTCCCGAGGGACGCGGGGAGCCGGCGGGACCGTGGGGGCATTGGGGACACCCCCACAGTCCCCAACGGAGAGGGCCAGCCCCGGGGGATGGGGTCCCCGGGGCAAGTAGTGGCCCGGGAAGGGGGCCATGCGGCCCCCCTCCACCAAAAATAAAAACATAATTAAAAATAAATAAATAAATAAAGGCCTGCCCCGGGGGATGGGGTCCCCGTGGCAAAAGAAGGCCTGAGGAGGGGGGCCACGCAGCCCCCTCCTTAAAAATAAAAAAGTGTGGCCATGCCCCGGGGGATGGGGTCCCGGGGCCGGAATCGGCCACAGGAGGGGGCCACGCGGCCCCCTTCCCGTTTCCTTTTAAAAAAAGAAAAAAAGGGGTAAGGCCCTGGGGGATGGGGTCCCCAGGGCCCAAAAAAAGGAAAAAGGAAGGGGGTCCACACAGTCCCCCTTCGGGAAAAAAAATAATAATTTTTTTTTTAAAAACGATCGGGCTGCAGGCCCCGCCCCCTTCCTTTACCACTCTGCAAACGCGCCCCTGGCGCGTTTGCAGAGGGGGAACGAATCCTCTTGAATACTGGGGGTCCCTGGGGCCAACTAGCCCACCAGAAACCTCCAGTATGCGCCAGGGGCTGCGTTGCAGAGAGGTGTACAGAGGCCACGCCCCTTTTACACCTCTCTGCAACGCAGCTCTGTGGCGCTTTGGAGGTACATGGTGGGCTAGTTGGACTCCAGGGACCCTCAGGATTCAAGGGACTTACTCCCCAATTTAAAACGCGCCACGGGCCGCGTTTGCACAGTGGTGAAGGGAGGGGGCGGGGCTTCAGGTGACATGTGTGCAAACAGACCCCATGGCGCGTTTTAAGATGGGGAATTAAATCCCCTTCAATGCTGAGGGTCCCTGGGGGCCAACGAGCCCACCAGGTACATGCAGAAAGCGCCACAGAGCTGCGTTGCAGAGAGGTGCAAAAAGGGGCGTGGCCTCTGAACACCTCTCTGCAACGCAGCTCTCTGGCGCATACTGGAGGTATCTGGTGGGCTACTTGGCCCCTAGGGACCCTCGGGATTGAGGAGGAATTAATTCTCCAACTTAAAACGCGCCACAGGGCGTGTTTGCAGACATGTCACCTCAGGCCCCACCCCTTCCTTCACCATTGTGCAAATATTCCTCTAAAATCAGCCGAACTACGAATTCCGATTTACTCACCTGTTATCAGGAGAGACCACAGTGCTGCATCTTTGAGAACACTACTGATCCTGAAAAGTAATTTTAACCGTACTTACCAGTAACTTGAATTTCCTTCCATAGGCTAACATTGACTGGTTTCACTTGGAAATTCTTCTAAGTGTGGAGTTTTGGAACTTTATAATATTCCTCTAAAATCAGCAGAACTACGAATTCCGATTTACTCACCTGTTATCAGGAGAGACCTCAGTGCTGCATCTTTGAGCTCAGTACTGATCCTGAAAAGTAATTTTAACCGTACTTACCAGTAACTTGAATTTCCTTCCATAGGCTAACATTGACTGGTTTCACTTGGAAATTCTTCTAAGTGTGCAGTTTTGGAACTTTATAATATTCCTCTAAAATCAGCCGAACTACGAATTCCGATTTACTCACCTGTTATCAGGAGAGAACCCAGTGCTGCATCTTTGAGCCCAGCACTGACCCTGAAAAGTAATTCTAACCATATTTACCAGTAACTTGTATTTCCTTCCATAGGAATCCATTGTCTGGTTTTCAGCAGAAAAGTTTCAAAGTGTCGACTTTCACAAACTACAAATATTCCTTAAAAATCGCCTGTATGACTTAAATGCATTCTTTCAACTGTTTACAGGAGATGCACCAGTGCTGGATCCAGGATCCACCACTGAGTAAGAAAAAGTAACGATAACACTACTTACCTGCTAAGTGAATTTCCTCCCATAGGATAACATTGGTGATTCTATGTGAAAAAGTTTCTGTCAACTTTTAAAATACAATAATATTCCTTAAAAATCACTAATGTAACCAAAACGCTTTTACTCAACTGTTTACAGGAGATGTCCCAGGACAGAATCTAGGATCCAGTCCTGTGGTTAGAAAAGTAATCCATAAAGTAACTAATTGCATTTAACTTGAAATTCACATTGAGCTCAATGTTGCATTGTGTTTGAAATTGTGTTGCCCATTGCAACAACTGTAACTACTGTACTTAAAAGTTTTTTGCCTATTTGCAAAGTATTTAAACTAAAGTAATTCATTCTGAGAAAGTATATTTTGTAATGTAATGTATAATGTAATTACAATGTATTTTAAAAAATAAAATATCTAAAAATAAATAGTTTAAAAAAATGTAGTAAATCAGTATAAAAAAAAAAATATAACAATTAATACATTTAAAAATTGTCATTTACAAAACCTTTGAAATTCACTGAAAAAAACCATAGGTTTCATACATGTTATAGTTAGGAATTAGCATTTAAAAAACCTTTGAAATTCACTGAAAAAAACATAGGTTTCAGGCACGTTATAGTTAGAAATTAGCATTTAAAAAACCTTACAAATTCACTGAAAAAACCATAGGTTTTAGGGACAGTTATAGTTAGTTGATCATTGCACTCGTACAAAACCCGTGAAATTCCCCCGTTATAGTTAGTTCAGTTAACTATAACTCGCGCCCCGCAATGCGCTGCTGATGACGTCACATATTACATCACTCATGACATGGTCAGTGACATCATTGATGACATCACTGATGACATCTCAAATGACATCACTGATGACATCACTGATGACATCATCCACGTGATAATTTCATGCACCTTCTCACACCCTAATATAACCTTTGATACACCCACTCTAAATTACAGACTGCCATTTGCAAAACCATAGACACTCCCAACACCAATAACTACATACCCACTCACTGATTCTTAGGTCTACACACACATCCACTCACTCACCCGTACAGTCACTCATACTTACGGTCACTCAGCACAGGACTATCATATGCACTCATACTCCTATATAGACACTCAAACACCGCCACTCATCCATAGAGGTACTCACACACCTAGTCAGTCATGCAAATAATTAAACACACTGCCATTTACTCACCTATACAGTTATACACACACCAGCTCACTTACTCATACAAATACTAGCACATTCTTATGCTCTTATACAATCACTGATACAAGCACACACTCATCCATACAGTCACTCTCACAATCACACACTCTCGCTTATAGCTATTTATATACTCCGACACACATATATACTGCCTTTCACATATGTAGTTACTCACACATGTACCACTGGGACATACATTCACTCACTAACACACTCTTACACACACTTAACCACCCATACAGTCTATCACAGATGCACTCTTGAAACCATCCACCCAGTGAATCACCCACTCACACATCTATGCACAGAGTCGCACACACCCCACCCACACAAACACTCAGGCACCCATACAGATACTCAGACAACCAATCAATAACTCATATAGACACTCATGTAGCTATTCACAAACCCATTCAGCCACTTACACAGCAACAGACAGACGGATACAGACATTCACCCAGTTTAGTCACTAACCCATGCATTCAGTAAGATACATTTAATCACTCACTTATAGTTAGTCACGCACCTACTAAATCATCCATTCAGACACTTATACACCCACCCATTCTTCAATACGCCTTTCCCTATATATATTAAACATATTTAAACTTTACAGAAACACACAGTCACTGGATGATGTCATCAGTGATGTAATTTGAGATGTCATCAGCGATGTCATCAGTGATGTCACTGACCATGTCATGTGTGATGTAATATGTGACGTCATCAGCAGTGCATTGCGGGGGCGCGAGTTATAGTTACCTGAACTAACTATAACGGGTGAATTTCACGGGTTTTGTACGAGTGCAATGTCCAACTAACTATAACTGTCCCTAAAACCTATGGTTTTTTCAGTGAATATATATATATATAAATATATATACTTATGTGTATATATATTTTTTTCCACTGAAAAAAACAACGATTATGGGGACGTTGTAGTTAGGCTCAGATTTTACACACACAAAACCATAGAAATTCAGTAGTTATAGTTATCTCATGTAAGTATAACTAATGCCCTAGGGTTACTGTAGCTTACGTCCCCGCCATGCATAGTTTTCTCATCAATAATTTCACTGCAAATGTTGCAGTGATATTATCAATGTTTTTATGGAAGATGTCATGAGTGATGTAATATACGGGGCAATTAGCAGTGCATGGCAAGGGTGTGAGTTATAGTTAGCTTAGGGCACGAGATAAAGTTACTTGAGATAATTATAACTATAATTGCTGAATTTTTATGGTTTTGTGTTCATAAAGTCTGAACCTAACTATACCGTCACTGTAACCTTCAGTTTTTTCAGTGAATTTTTAAGGTTTTTCACATTTTATTTCCTGAATATAATGTCCTAGTAGCCTTTGTTTTCTTCAGTGAATTTCTTTGTTTTTTTAATGCTGTTTACTAACTATAATGTCCCTGTAACCTGGGTATGTGAGGTGGGTGTGGGTTGGTGTGTGAGTGGTTGTGTAGATGTATAAGTGGGTTTGTGTGTTTGCGGTGGGTGTGTGAGTTTGTGTGTGACTGGTAGTGTGGGTCTGTGAGTGGCTGTGTGGGTATGTGAGTAGGTGTGTTCGAGTGGCCAAGTTGTTGTGTGAGTGGTTTTGTGGGTATGTGAATTGGTGTGTAAGTGGCTGTGTGATTATTGTGTGGGTCTGTGAGCAAGTGTATTTTATTAATTGGGGTCTGGATCTGCAGATCCATCCGAAACCAGGAAGATTTGAGAATCATCGTGTGGTAAAATAAAAAAGGTTTTTGAACTATTTCTTGCCCATGAGGGGTCCCTCACAGACCCCTCCATTTTTCTTATGGGGTCAGGTACCTCTACTCTGACCCCTTCAATCACTTTAAAAAAAAATTCCCATCTGGGAACCATGTCCCGATGGCCGCAACTTTCCTCTCAGGTTGCAGCCAGCCAATCACAGCATTGCTGTTGGTGCATGGATCTGCGAATCCGAAGATGATCCAAGAAGGATCTATGGAAGATCCACGTCCCTAAATATACAAATTTGGTTTTCTTTTAATATGTTGAAAATGACCAAATGGATTTACACTAAATCACTAAAAGTTTACTTCCCGGACCAAGCTATATTTTTCTGCCAAATTTAGTGTAATTCCGTTTAGGCTGTGGTCTTGTCTAAAATCCCTCTGGGAAATTGCATGGGTAAAATGCGTTTTGTGACCCCCATTTTTCTCAGCCCCCGCTTGAAGAATCATCCCAAAACTTTCAACACAGCAGCTGAGCCAACAGTCATACTAATTTTGAAAATTTCATGAAAATTCATCTAACAGCATTAAAGGTATCAGGAAAACAAAGAATGTTTTCCTATGGAAACTAGGTCCTAACTATAGCTGCCTACTAGTGACCACTAGTAGGTAGTTATAGTTAGGACCTAGTTTCCATAGGACATTTTTTTTTTGACTTGCCTATATCTTTGGCACCATTTGACAAATCTTTATGAAAATGTCCATTAAAAAATGTCATGTTGGGTCTTATTAAACATGGAATGTTTTGGGGTGATCCGTCAAGTGGGGGCCAAGAAAAAGGGGGTCAAAAAGTGAGTTTCCCATGTTAATTCCTGTAGGGTTCTTGAACTAGACTACAGCCGGAACTGCTTGATGGAATGACACTAAATTTGGCAGAACTGTAGAATTTCTTCCACAGATCATGCTTTTTGTTTTTAGGTGTAAATCCGTTCAGTAGTTTTAGAGTTAATAAAATAAATCCTAATTTCTATATCTAGGGGCGCAAAGGCTTCACAAACACTCCCAATGACATGTTGAAATCTGATTTTCTGCCAACAATTTAACCAGGAAGTGTTGGCAGACATCTTGGGACTTGACTTCAGCCAAGTCTTGGCTAGAAACAATGTTAAAAAAAGAAAAGGGGGCAGGATATGAATACCCTGACCCCCTTAGCCCTGATCCTGGGATCCCAGCACTATCCTGCTAGGATAAAAAACAGTAATGTCATCAATTATGTAATTTGAGATGTCATCTGTAAAATCATGTAAGAGGTCACAAGTAGTGCACTGGATGGTAGTAATCATTATGCATAACTGGAAAATTTCAGTTACCACATCATCACTTTTTGAAGGGATTTCTGCGTTTCTTAAACAAGTATGAGCGTCTTACAAATTATTGTAAAAATTGTTTGCTCAGAATTGGTGGGAGCTTTGATAGCCCCTGCCAAGTCAGAGCAAACACCAACTCCGCTCTTAGCAAGTGGGAGCTGTCAAACCACTCCTGCTTGCTGGAAGCAGAATTGTTATCCGTTTCCATGCCCGCTGTCAAATGGGCAGGGAAACAGACAAAACATCTGCTATCACACACAGGAAGCTGCAATTTAGTAGCTCCCTGTGCGTGAGAGCAATGCTGGCAGCTGCTGGAGTTGGAGAGCTGACAGGGCCACAGGGGCATTCAGGCTCCCCCTGCATTTCCCGCTTATTTTAGTGAGGCATTCTTCATTCCGAGAAATATGAGGACATCTTCACCAATAAAAGAAGCACTTATTTCATATAGCTAAGAGAAAGTACCCTTGTTTGGCAGAGATTAACCTCTTTGTACTCTTGTTCTCCTCTCTATTGGAGGATTAATTTTATCACAGATTTCTGGATAAAGATGCAGAAGGAACAATCACATTGCCGAAATGTACACAGGGTCAACTGGAGACATTGCCTCATGGTCCTTTACACAGACGTAGTTTAGAATATGCACTGTAAATTTAACCAATGAGGTAGCAGTTACTAATTAACCAGAAGAAAGTACTCCACTTGAGTAGATATTTTGTGCAGAACTGTGGACTCTGGTTGGATAAAGGGTATGTGAGGTCTTTTGTGGCCCAGGCACTCACACAATTACTGACACAGCCACACAGACACTTAGACACCCACTCACACACTCCAGCACTCACTCACCTACTCACCCACTGACAACCCACCCAGACACTGATACACTCACTCACAGACACACTCAGATACTTGCATACCCACTCACGCACCCACTCGCAGAATTACTCAGACACTCTCACAAACTCATAGACCCACTCAGACACTCATGCACCCACTCACAAATCCATTCAGACACACCCACAGTCACTCACAGACCCATTCAGACATGTATGCACCCACTCAGAGACCAACTCAGACATGTACAACCACCCACAGACCCACTCAGAAACTCTTGCATCCACTTAGAGAGCCATTCATACTCTCTCATACCCACTCTCAGACCCCCTCTGAGATTCACACACTGACTCACACGCCCACTCATAGACACACTCAGAGACTCATGCACCCACTCCCAGACCCACTCAGAGACTCATGCACCTACTCACACTCATTCAGACTCTGATGCACTCAAACACAGACAGACTCACACACTCAAGAAGGCACTCGCAAACCCACTCAGGCACTCTCTCACCCACTCACAGGCCCAGCCATATACTCCCTCATGCACCCACTCAGATACCCACTCAGACATTTATGCACCCACTCAAACACCCATTCAGACACTCATGCACTAACTCACAGACCCACTCAGACACTCAAGCACCCACTAACAGACCCATGCAGCTACTCACAGACTGATAAAGTCACTCACACCCACAAAACCACTTACACACCCAGTCACAGACCCATATAGCTACTCACACACCCACTCACAGACCTATACAGCCACTCACACAAGACTCTCAAAGGTTACAGGTTACAGTTAGGAAATACATTTTTTTTTAAAACCTTCAAAATTCACAAAAGAAATAAAGGGTACAGGGACGTTCAAGTTAGAAATTAACATAAAAAAACTTATAAATTCACTGCACAAACCAAAGGTTACAGGAATTTTACAGCTAGGCTCATATTTCACTTGTAAAAAAATATAGACACTCAGCAATTATAGTTATCTAAGCTAACTATAACTTATGCCCCCGCAATGCACTGCTTATGACCTCGCATATTACATAACCATGACATGGTCAGTGTATGGTACATGGTTTGTAGTTTTAATATTTTATCATTTTGGTTATTATATTGTTTTATAGTTTTGTTTGATTATAGATGTTATTGTACAGTTATTATCTTTTGTATTATTATTTAATTATTAAGCAAAAGTACATTTAAGAATATTATAAGTAAGCACACCTTCATACAAATGTATAAGTCTCAAATAGTACCTTAATTTCTTTCATCTTGCCATCCTGGTCTTCAGTTGGGCATCCTCTCTACACTTCTACCCATTTCAATACCAAGATAAATGTATCCTATTGCTTGCTAGGCCATATATTGGTCCTCGTGTCAGATGACATCCAGCTACAGCTTTATGATGTCAGGGCACCACCTGATCGATTGTCCTGGGTGAAGAAGACACATATGAGGATGAAATATCAGCAGTTATGCAGTAGTTTACTCTTTGTAATTATGACTGCAAGATAAGTATGAAAGTTCTCTGAACCATTCAGAACATTGGGGCCTTTTTGAGAGTAGGATGGTGTTACAAAATACCATAGTATCCTCAACAATATCCATCTGGAGTATCAGAGTCCCACATACAGAGTGCAGTGAAGCAATGATATGATCTTTCCTTCATGAGAAAGTATCTCAATTGCTCTAACTTAAGACAATACATTCCAGCCTCAAAGGCAGTAATTTACTCTGATGACATATTGCTAGCACAAGTATATAAAGCAGGCTTTGAAAAGCCTTGGAGGGAGTCAAGGTACTCAATATATAGTGCACAATACTACCATCATGATGGAAATTATCCCACTATAATGTAGTGAGGAAATTCAGATGCAGTCTAGTACTTTTACTGACAAACGGCATGATTGAATGCAAGTTTGACTTACCATATAAATTGATAAAAAGAATGCAGAAGGCTTGTGAACTTTTTTTAGTCTTAGAAATGCATAGAAACTCTCTTGTGCAACACTGCCATTGTTGGCCATTCAATATAATCTGCAGATGTAAAAGTCCACTGTAAGTGCATCTACCATTGTTAGGACTCAAATATTTTCAAACTTATGCAAAACAACAAAAAAACTGATTTTAAAAAGGGTTAACAGTTAAGTATATGGCATCTGAAATATTGTTAAAATCAACAGCTCACTAGAAATTCATACCTTAATTTGTGTTTTCAACTCAGCATAGAACTCTGAATCCCATGACTCATTTGCTAGCAATCTCTCCACAATTCTAGCATCTAAATCAGGAGATAGATACTAAGATCTTATTGCCAGCCAAGTGACAATATACTCTTCTCACTGAAATTGATTTTGGTTATGGCACACCAATAGTAACTAAGGGCCCGTTTCAATTTCAGGCGGAAAGCCATCCGACACACTGTCAGAGGCTTTCTACCTGACATCGAGGGTTTCCCTCTGACCACCATATTATGATGACGACGGTCGGAGGAAAACCCATGGAGGGATTCCGCTCCTCTTCCGACGGGCTCACAGAGCCTTTCGGAAGTGGAACGGAATTGTAATCCCATGAATGACGGCGGAGCCAGCCTCGGCTCCGCTACCGGAATTACAACGTCACTTTCCCATAACCTTTCCATGTCGGCCTTTCCGACATGGAAAGGCTGTCGGAAAGTAACTTTGGGGGCCGCTAGTTGGGCCTCCTCCCCCCCTGGCCCTCAGCTATGGGGCCTGGGGGGCACCTATGTTGCCCCCCTGAAAATCTCTACACCGTGTGGCAGGCCCTGTGAGGTGCTTGCCACACATTGCAGGGATGTTTCAAAACATCAATTTTGCAATGGCAGCTTGTGCTGTGAGCCTTTTTCACCAACCGCACAAACTGCAATTGTAGAATAGATGTTTCCGACTACTCTACAGGTGGTAGCATCCTAATTCTGTGGTCCGAACCCCTGACCTCTGGTCGGGCAGTTCCTTTCAGCAAAAGTGTCGGGCGGATGCAAGACCTATGTCAGCTGATAAGTTGCGAGAGGAAGGTTTATGCTACACTTAGTGGGACTAATAAAAATTATGAATAACACATTCTAACATTTTCACAAATTCCTAGCAGTCAAGCAAGCAAAATTACGTGATTTTTGAATTAATTACATAATAAATTGTCAATTGTTTAATGTATTTTTAATTAATTTTGAAATAAAAATCATTACTATTTGTAATTCCATATATGTTTTAATGGATTGTGTGATATTTTGTTGTCATGATTTTGTTTCCCCAAAATGATTTATTTAGTAGTTAACACTTAGCTGTGCTAATTACGACAGGCCAGAATTTCACACGCTGCTTTCCATGATCTGATCAGCAGGATCCCCACTGGACCTCACTTTCTCCAAGCGATCTCCTTCTCCTCTAAGGCCCACTTGTCCTAGGTCAGGCAGAAGGTAAGGCCCAGGCTTAAGGGTGAGTGTTCGAAATTTTCCTGGCTGATTTCCCCTCACCCAGCATGAGTGACTGTTAGACCTTTAATCCACTGTCCTGGTCACAAAAGGCAGAAATCATGCTGAGCTTCTTCATGCTGATGTACAGCTTCTGTAAGACTATTTTGGAGTCTCAAGCTCCCCTTTTTGTAATTCTTTTCCAGACACAAAGGTGATTTGATGTCTCTGCCTTTGAAGTTTGTGTTCAGGGGTTTGCCCGCTTTGAGTGTTCTTTCGTTGTCCTGCTCTTCCTTCAGAGAACAGTCTATCACAGCAGGACTGTCTCTAAACCTGTTAGCCCCACCCACAGGCCATGGGAGTGGCTATATGATCACACATAGATATCAACCTCAGTGTTAAATGACCCAAAGTGTTACAAAGGGCTCCAGCCCTACTCTGTATGGTTCTAATATCATCCCCATCTCCTTCCTCAGATGTGTTCAGGCCCCTTCGGACAGTGACCTCTCTTTAGAATGAAACCACCTACATTAAAGTGTATTGAAGAGCCTGGCTCTTTCTTCCTCCAGCATGCCAATCCCATGCAGCAGGAATGCAGCAATACATAAATGTGTCTGGAGGGCTCCCATACCTCTAAAAGCTTCTCCAGCAAGTCCTGTGTCTCCCAAAATGGAATCCCAAGACTTTCATGTATTGTGCCTTTCACAGGCACATATACACCTCCTGTGTACACACACAACTGCACACACTATCTCTCATGTACTGTACCCTTTCACAGGTACATATATATCCCAGCTCACACATGAAACCAAGTGCACTGATTCTCATGTACTGTACCACTTCACAGGCACACATACATTCTAGCATGCACACACAATCGCGTTCATTGATTCTCTTGTACTGTACCACTTCACAGATACACATGCATTTTAGCATGCACGCGCAAACATGAGTGCTGTTCGGTGCTACATACAACCCAATGCAGGCCAAGGGTGAGCTTAGCACACAGCAGTAGAACTTTACAAGTATGAGTCAGAAAGCACCACTCCAGTGACATGGGTAAAAAGGACCATTCACTCTACTGATCACTATTACTGATAACACAGTCTACTGCTAATACCACACTCCTGCTTCCTAACTTTCGATGAAGGCAGTAGCCTCCCACCACTACCCAAGGATAGCTTTTGAGTGCCTCTCCCAGTCATAGCAAGACCGCAGTTCATGACCAAAACTTTTTTATCAAGACTCTAGATTTCACCACAGCTAGGGCACTAAGTGAAGGGGTACACAGCCATTATTATGCAAGGGGGTTTTCCATCCCAACAATGCTTAAGTTTCATTGTATAATATTTATTTTTATTTATTTTGTTTAATTATTTATACAGGGTAGACCGGGCCACGTGGCTGGCAGAGCTCTTTACAGATAACTAAAAATGCAATGAATGAGCAAAATAGATTACCAATAAAAGCATGCACAGGAAATGAGTGGAACAGAAACATTCTAAAGCTAAAGACTTACAGGTTAAGTGTAGGGTTAAGAATTAGGCTTAACGTTAAGGGTTTGCAGATTGTTTTTTAGGTTCATCAGCTCTTTTCAAATTTCCATTCAGAACCTCTAACCTGACTTCTTAAATTCTGTTTAATCTCATATGATCGTGAGAGTATCATGAGCCAAAGGCACTCAGCTCTATCCAAAAGAAGACATATCCCTCCTTAAGAAGTCATTCAAATTTGTATGTTTCCTCATCACTTGAAAAAAAATCTTTCAAAACTGAGAGACCGAAACTAATTGTTGACGAAACGGTGATGGATTTCCCTCCCCACCAACACAGTCATCCGCCAGCCTGATTTATATGCAGGTGGACCATAGGTTTGGCTACCGTGATGACTACTCTAGCTCCACCATAGCCAAACTTCCCCTACAGACTGACGAAGTACGACCTGTGGTAGAATTAGGTTGAGTGGACATATACCCATTTTTTACTGTCCATCAACACCAGGCAAACCCTGGCCGTAAAGGACAGTGACAAAACAAAAATTGGGAGTGAGTCCCATGGTGAGAGGGGCATTATCTGTTTTTTCCAAATCAAAAATCCCGCTTCAGGATGTTCTTTCTGAAAATAAAATAGATACCAGTTTTGAGCAAGGCTCCATAATGTTGATGGAGCCCTGCATTAAATTGCAAAAAGAATTGCGAGGAACCTGCATGACAGCGGTTCTTGGCAATGCTTTAGAAATGAACGCCAGTTTGAAAGTTATTTCTAAATTTGGCGGGTGGTATCTCTGCCAGGGTGATGGGTAATTTAATCTATTGCCATGGCAGAGAAATGGACCTCCAGCCATAATTTGAATTAGCACCTACATTTTTACTAATTTCCCTCTTCCCTCTCACCGAGCTCAGTCCTGATTTAATCTGGCCTGACTCACTCAATGTGCTGACCTCAGTGCCATTTTAAGGATTTTTACTGCCCAGGAAAAGTCATATTTTGGGGGCCATCTTTCAGCACATGTTTAAATTTATTTCCCACTTTTAAACAATATTGAATTATGGGTTAAACTTTTAGAAACTGAAGCACACCAACATAGCTAGATGATCAAATTATCTGGCTTCAACCAGTCAATGCCAAGAGTTTGAAAAATATGTGAATAAATCAATTTAATTTTACAATTGGATCAAAATGTATTTTTACTATATTAATACAGTCAGCTTTAGATGTCTGTGGTAGACAGCTCTGTAACTAATAGTTTAACATATAAGAAGAGTGGCTTTGTGTCTTCCATTATTCATTATTGGAGGGATTTCTTGTCTGTTTCAATTCCCTGGACCTGTTTCAATGGCTTTCCTTGTGCTACTTGTGCTTGTCCTGAGATGGAACACTTAAGTTTCACCCTGCTTTCTGATTGGCTGAGTGTTCCTTTTTTTGTCAAATTCAAAGAACAATTTTAAAGGAGATGTAAGAGAGAAAAGGGTGTGTGAAGTGGAAATTGAGTATTGAAGGGAAGAGAAAATAGCAAAGTAGGTAGAGTTTTGAGGAGAAGATGGGGTAGAAATATTGAGATGTAGTGGTAGGCTGGTAAGGTTATGAGAGACGGGTCAATGGAGGTGAGGAAAAAATAGATGTATGGAATGAAAGGTGAGGTTTTCAGAGGTGACGTAGCAAGAGTAGAGATAGAGAGATGGGGAAGGTATAAAAAGATGTAGAGATAGACAGAGGGTGATAGGTAAAGAGAGGTGACTTGGAAACAGTGAAATTATGTGCAGAGAGAATGAGAGGGCTGAGAGATAGAGATACAGACATAGGCACAGGGAATGGTACAAAGAGAGATGAGGTGGGTAAATAGAGATGTGGAAGATATAAGTGTAGTGAGGTAGGCAGCAATGGGAGATGAGGTAGGTACATAGGACGGTAGAGATTTGTACAGAGAGGGAGAGGTAAAGAGAGGTAAATAGAGTACAGATCAATGATGTGCAGAGAGATTGATAAAGTAGAAAGTAGAGATGAAAATGGGATAAAATGTTAGGGATGTAGCAGTTGACACAGAGGATGATAGAAATAGAGATAATGGTATAAGTAGCAAGGGGATGGAGGTGAGGAAGACATAGCTGTATTGAAAGAAAGGTTAGGTAGGCAGAGGTGAGGTGAGGTAGAGACAGTGGAGATAGAGAGCTAGGTGGTAGACACCTAAAGATGTATAGGTACCTAGAGAGACAGAGATAAAAAAAAATAGGTCTGTGGTGCAAGAGGTGATGTAATGAAAGGGGAGAGATATGAGACAGAAAGATAGTTTGGACAGAGAAAGTGACAGGATTCTAAGAGACAGGATTTGATGAAGAAGTGAGGTGGAGACTTGGAGGGAGTAATTTGTGATTGGTGAAAAGAGAGAGATGAGATACAACAAAATGCATGGAGAAAGGGATGAAGTAGAGAAAGGAGAGGAGAGGGAGAGGGAGGAAGGTTTGAGAGAGGAATGTAAGAATAAGTTATTGAGAGGTCTTCAGAGAAGTAAAGAGGGAGAGAGGAAGCAAGGAAGGAAGAGAGATGTTAGAGCAATTGATAAGTGAAGTAGAGAAAAGGGTATATAAAAGGTTGCTACAGGTTAGGTAATGATAGATTGAGGGTCATAGCGAGAGCTAGGCATGGAGTGGAAGATGGGTTGAGATAGAAAAAGAGACAGAAGATAGAGAAAGTTAGAGAAAGAGAGAAGAGAGCAAGAGGGGAAGAGAGTGAGGAAGAGTCTTCTGTTTGTCCTGATTAGTTTACCTGGAAGAGCTTTGGAAGATTCTTGCTATTCCTTAAAATATCCTTGACTGGAATGAAAACATTCAATTGCTGAATCCACTCATCCACTGGACTTCATGATTCACAGAACTCAGATTTTACAACTCACATATTCTCCATACCAAAGAACATTCAATATCAGTGTTAGCATTTTTAAACCATGATTCTTCCCAACATCTGACTTTAAAACAGTGCTGCAAACTCTAGTTCTGTCAAGAATGGACTACTGTATGCTCCTATGAAGATAGTGAAACACCTTTGACTTGTTTCATAAGCATATCGTCCCAGCACTCACTGCCCCAAAGTCACTTCCTATTGAAGTATCTTCAAAATGGCCAACATAACTTACTGTGTATCACCCACTCTGTATCAATCACTCCATCACTCTAGAACTCTGTCAGTGATAACCTCTATCATTCATTCTGACACACCAAATTACCTGTCTCAAAAAATGACTAATTCAGACCAAAAACAGGCCCCCTAGATTATTGACTCTTGTTCCTACAGCCTCGTCCTGTTCATGAAACATCTTGCATCATTCTCAAGGAGCAGTGCAGATAGTTTTAAATCTATTCTCCCAGTAATCTGAAAAAGCCCTTCTTTTGATACCATTAAAAAAAGCATACCCTTCCAACCCTATGGTCTCAGGTGACCAAGCACATGGTTAACCAAGGTTTTTCTGACCAGTAAGGTTCTAGTAAGATAGTTTGAATATTTATATTTCTACTACTGTCATGTGTACATTTTGTCAACCATTAAATTGGAAGTAATATTGTAACCAAGTTGTTGATCTAATTCAGTAAACTTGCTCTGTTCCAATGCTTATCTGTTTAGAGATGTGCGAGTACCCTTTTGAGGATGAACTGTTGTTTTCTACTTGTAAAGTGCTCTGACACCCCTTGGGTCTAGTACTCACTGTATAGAACTGTAAATAAACAAATAAATATATTCTGATGTGAGTCCGTGGAGTCAGATGACAAATCAGCTAAAAAGCACCTTTGATTATGCTTCATTTGATATACTTTGAACTCTGGGGGGCAGATTTACAATAAACTAACGCAGCACAGTGCAGCAAGACATTTTGCTGCTCCGTGCTGCGTTAGTTTGGAAAGCACAGCGATGCGACATATTTACAACAATATGTCGCACCTCTGTGCTTCCCCCAGCGCTGGTGCACAAATTGCTGCCATGCGCCGACGCAGGCATCCTTGCACCATGGTGGGGAGATTGTTTTTGCTCAGGAAGGGAACCCTTCCTGAACAAAAACAATCATTAGAGGTGATTTCCAATTTCAATGTGTGCTGCAGAATGCAGCACGCATAGAAACAGGAAACAAAAACGAGGAGAAATGAATACATTTCTCCTCCTTGCGCCTACGCCTCCCCTGGGGAGGCGTAGCAATCACACGCATTTCCAGATTTACGATTCCTCGTAAATCTGGAAATGTGTCTGGTTCCATGGGTGTTGCGTGGGAACACCCACAGCAACACCCATGGAACGCCCCTTTCACGCAAAGTGCTGCGTGTTAAGGGGCCATATTTACAAGGACAGGAAAAGCCACGCAGGGTGGCTTTTCCTGTCCTTGTAAATATGGGGCAGTGTATTGCGCTGCCAGTACGTCACAAAAAGTGACGTACTGGCAGCGCAAGGGGCTTGTAAATCTGCCCCTTGGTGTTTTGCTCTGATTTAGAAAATGGGAAGAAGAGGCACTACTTTACATTTTACTTTTATTTTAAGGCAACAGGTCCAGCTTTATTGAGGTGAGTCCAGTGCAGCCGCACATGGTTCTGACCTCGGGGGCACTGTGCTTATAAATAACTTATTGGGTTTAAAAGCAAGTGCTGCAGAGTTCCTTGTGTGTCCAGCAGTTTTCAGGCAACAATAAAAATGTCAAAAATAATGTTCCTGCTGGAGAGAGATCGGAGTTTTGTCTAGTGGCAGTTTAGACTCATCCTAAAGTAGGGCAGAAGGTTAATGTGCCTGCTGCAAAACTCTTTAACGATGCAGCTCACAGAACTGAGTGTGAGTGAACTATGAGTAGCACTATCAAAATGAAATGTATGTCAGAGGTGGTCTACAGATCCATAAGGGGCACTGTTGGTGGTTGATAGTGAGGGATGTTGTGGAGTAGGTGGTCATGGGGGGGCGACAAACAGATTGTCATAAAGGCGCAACCAGCGCTAAAGCTGGCCTTGTAAGAGAAGCTTGCCAATGCCAAATTGCTTCCTGAATGAATAAAAGCTTGGTTGGATAAAGAAAACAAATTGTTTCTGCCTTAATGAATATGAACCTTTGTACTTTAGCCGAAGTGTTTATAATAAATTGAATCTGTTTCTTGCTTTAGGGCTCTACTTGAAACAATAGAAATAAATGACTGAAAATGCCTGTCCTGAGTAGGGCCTTTCAGCTGTCAAGAGGGATATTTAAAATGTCTGCTGTCTAGAGATACGTCTGCGTTTTATAAAAGGGGCCTTCTCTAAGGAGTCATGCTTGGTTATTTGCACATATGAAAATGAATAATGTCAGCATTACAGCCATAATCCTTCTCTTACCGAATCTAAACATTGCTCTGTCTAATTAATGTTTGCTGAGGTTGAAAGTAGGATGAACAAATAACACTGTAATCAGTATTTGTTAATCCATTCTTGGCGTGTCTTGATCTGTGTTCTCCTTCTATGTTTATTTTGAAAGTGTGTTCAGCTGAAAAGTTACAGGTCCGCTTGGAGAATATAGTATTTAGAATCCCATTGGTGCTTACAATGCTACATTTGTTAACCACATGATGTTTAATATGCATTACTTTATTACTGCAGCCAGGCCTGTGGAAAGTGTTCAGAAGGTTCTATATTAGTGTTTTGGTCTTGAAAGGAAGTCAGGATTGAAATGAGAGGCTTCTGGACTCACTACTAGTGAATCACTGTATATTTATTTATAAACTATTTCTTTTGCTAGGTCTGCCCTAAAAGGTATCTGTGAGAAAATCTTTTTTTTTTGTCCTGATTTCCCCCATTTTTGACTGATACTGGTGGTTACTGATTCTGAATGTGCCATGGACTCTAATCAACAGTCCCGGGCCAGTGCTCTGTTTAAAAGGTATATTGTAATTGGTGTAATTGCAATTGGTTCTGACAGCCACCTGTAAGTCCCTAGTATATGGTTCAGCATATAGCTTTAGAGACCCTTGTGGATTTAATGCACTTATGTGTGCGCTGTTGTGGTGTCTGCTGTCATTTTAAAGCCAGGCCTGCCTTGCAGGCTGGTTTTAAAATAAAACTGTGTCCAAATTCAATTTTGAAAATAAAAGTACTTCCAAAGTCTACAACTACTTTCTTATTTCATGGAAGTCACCCATAAGGTCTTCCATAGGTGCACCTAGGCTAGCTTGTTATTAAAAGCAGGGACGTTATAAAAGATGTTTTGTATTCCCTGGGGAGGGAAAAACAGCCAAATTCATTTTTCACCATTGTAGTGCTGCTAGCTCCTTACGCTAACTTGGGAAGGCTGTACTCAATAATAATAATGTCTAACCTTTGACAGGAGTGAGCTAGCACTATAATTAAAAGTATCACAATAACAGTTACAATAAATCCAACAACTTGCCAAGGTCTGATTTATTATAACTATTGCAGAAAAGTAGTTTTAAAACGTACTTTCCTGAAGTTACCTAAAGTAGCCTTGTAGCAGCCTCTTCTGATTGGCCAGCCTTTAACAGCCTGAGCCAAACTGCTCCCTGATTAGGAGTTAAGAGGCCTGGGGCTGGAACTATGCAACAATCTGGTGGGAGGAGATCTGCTGGCTGTAGATGCTAGGACACGAAGGGGGCTTTGGATCCAAACTGGTCTTCAAATGGAGAAGCACAGATAGCACAGGAAACATGGCCCACCCCCACTTCCTGCACCCCTAGCCAATTGGGAGGCCATCTATTTAGATTAGGGGAGAGGCTGGATGGGGAGTGTAGGGAAAGGTTAGCCACACCTGTGGATCGGGTTAACCGGACCTGAACTAAAGAGGAGAGATTTTCTCCATTTTTATTTTTATTGAGATGTGTATTCTGTGACATAAATGTACCACACTTCCAAAGAAGTGGTCATAATAGAGGGTGGCAACTTGAACCCCATTGGTTAGGAGTGCCCTCCTCTTGCCAGCCCAGAATAAGGAATAAATATGGGCGAGCTGCCATGAACCTCAGATCTCTACTTGGAAACATCTGGAGAAGAAGGACTGCCCTGCTGGATCCTTGGACTGCACACGAGAGGATTGCACTCATAAGGACTGCACCTCCTACTCTCAAGGCTTCACAACAAGAGGTCTTTGCTTGTCTTAAACGATAAAGGAGTGTACTATCTGATCAACAACAGGATGAACAGTGCTAGAAGAAGTCACCTGTATCATCTACCACAAGGACAAGCCCGGATGACCAGCTTCACCTGGACTTTACTTGTATTGGCAAGATGTATTTTGGGAGTTGGAGTCCCAGGACCCAAGAGGAAAATCAGAGCTTCTAGACCTTGGCTGATACTGTGGACCCTTTCTGACCCTCAAAGAGCCTTTCAAAGGAAGATCTGAAAATTTGGAAACATTTTGACAACTTTTGGTAAAAAGCTCCAGTAGAAGACCAGCATCGATGACAAGAGTCAAGCCGGCGACGTTAAACCATGACTTGACCTGACCTTGTTGGTTGGTCCCAGTGAAAGCTCTTCGAAGTCGTCGACGAAGACAAAGACCTACAGGATTCACAGAGGCATCGTGCTGCAGCAGGCCACCGTCTTTAAACTGAAATCTGGATCAAAGAACCCGATCACTTGTATAGAAGGCACATTTATTTTTTTTAACTTAATTTTTTTAATTTTTTTTGTGTTGTGTCTTTTACTTCTTTACTGTTTTGGTGAGATTAAATGCTTTACACACCTGTCTCCTAAGTTAAGCCTGACTGCTCATCAGCCAAGCTAACAAGGAATGAGCAAGGATTGATTTATTGAAACTTGACTGGAGCTTATTTGTAATAGTGGTGTTATTACTAGCTGGAGGTACCTACCTGCACCTACTAATAAACCACCTTCCAACTATAACAAAGTTCTCAACTACATGCTTGAAAAGCTTACATCATAGGTGTCCTGAAGACAGTATGGGCAACTGCTTCAAAAATGGACCCTGCATAATTTGGATTCAATTCACAAAGGGAAGTCAATGTGTGGAGACATCTTCACATGTACATTTGTGCCTATGCTTGGCGAGATTTTTGCCTGAATGTTATCCACCAATTCAGGGTGTAATTATCCACTCAGAAGTTAGATAAACAAGTCTCCAACCCATTACAAATGGGACTGTAGAAACTTACAACTCAAATAAAAACCACAAAGTTACTACAAGTAACTTTGCAATCGTATATTAGATTTACACTAATAGTCAGAGATCTCTGCAGCAGAGACTGAGATTTCTGCCTCCTTTGTGGAAACACAGAATGGAAATGTAAAGAAAAACAGCATTCACCTAGCCTAATTCTCACTAACTTGTCAAGCATCAACCTTGTAAGCAAATAAATGCTGCCCACACCTTAGACTTTGCCCTTCTCTGTTTGGACTGTGTTTCTTTGTTATGTCCTCCAGGTTGCAGGCAAGTCCAGGGGAAGGGAATATTCACTGAGAAGGGTACAGACCTAGTAGCTACCTTTGTTGTTGATGAGTACAGGAAATTAAAAGGTCTGCCTTGATACACCCGTAGTGAAGTGGAGAAGGTAGCAAAGTAGATGGAAGACATAGACTGATTCAATGTATTGAAGACAGAGGTGCAGGACATGAGGAGGAAGGTGAAGGAGAAGTTTTCCAGAATCTAATGGCAAAGGTTCTTCTTGAAACAGACCTCGATACCGTCTTTGTCTCCCCCCTCAATGAAAATATCTTTTTCACCATGCACTATGAACAATATTCTGACTTGCAAGTTTTGGGGCATCCCAAAGCGAGAATAGGTAAGCACAAGACTGGGACATACGTTTTAAGGCTGAATGCGATGGAGCATGGGTCTGATACAAAGACCAGGTTTCTTATGGTCATAAAGTTACCTTTGCACTTAGAAACTTTATGACTGCTGACTGGCTTCAGCGAGACCAGGCAGTAGGCAGGAGTTGAGAGTAGGAGCTCGACGTTGACGGAATTTGTCATCAGATTGGAGTTTTAGTGAAGCCGTTGGTTTTGGCTGGATATGCTCCAAGCACGAAAACTTCAACTTGCACACCCTAGAGGTCTTTGGTGTCGATCAGATACCCTTCAGCGGCTGTACTGGTGGAGTGTCTAAGTCAGACTTAGACATTTCCATAATGTGGCCCTCCTCCTGGCACAGCAGTCTTCACTCCAGCAAAGGTCTCTCCCTGGTCCTGTGGACAGCAGGGGGGTACAGATGGGCACAGGGGCCAGCACGCAGGCCCTTGCAGCGGTACCTCCTGGCAGAGTTTCCCCTCCAAGTCAGAGTCCAAGCACACCCACATGGAGTCTCAGCTCCTCTATATATACACCCCTCACCCCACCTACTAGAATGGGCCAGAAGCTTCTGCAAGGGTCTCTCGGGAAACCGGTCCCAACTGGTTTTGGGGGAGGTGTAGAGCACCCTGTCTGCCAGACTTCCCTTCTCCCTTCCTGAGCTGGGGTCTGGGAGACAGACACACCCCAGGGGGCGGAGCCAGCCTTACACAAGGCAGGCACACAGCACACCGAAATGCCAAGGTTTAAAAGTGGCATTTCCACAATGGTGAAAATAAATCTGTGCACACCATTGCGCAGCATTTAATATTTCCATCTCACACATACCAAACATGGCATACATATTTTCTATCATGGGGGAGATATCCCATAAGGGGGGGGGTCCTAATGTAAGCCTATGGAAGGCAGAAAGCACACGCACTTTGCACTGCTAACCAGCGCTAAAGTGCCCAGAGTCCTGAAACCACCAACCTTATGTCAGGAAAAAGACTAGGGGGAAGGCCAAAAAGTTTAGGGATGACCCTGCAAGCAGAGCCAAGTCCAACATACTGCTTTCTGGAATACATGAATTCTTCATGCAATCTGCATGGAAAGGAGCCCATTGTGCAGACTTCCATACGAATTCAGTGAAAAATCATATGCTTTTACAAAACTGGGGATCAGACACTCTATACAGAGATCTCCATGGCAGAGAAGTCCTCACAGAGGTAGTGGAATCCCTGTCCAAATGCAAACTTTTTTAAATGATTTTTCTCCATGGGTAAATTATTTTTACCCATTAAAAACTCATTCTGTAACACCCCTACCAAATTTGGGGGAGAATATTGTCCCTTCCCACCCTGCAAAGGGATTTATGCCAGTCGCGTCTAGAGTAAATTTACAGTCCAGGCTGGGAAGCGAAATGCTAGAAATGTATGAATGTTCACACACATAGCTGTTTGTGATCATTCACAACCATCCGAGGCAAGCCGTGCATTGGAATGCTAGAGGAGTGCCCTAAATACCATCCCTTCAGTGAGAATTATGGGTGTGGAGATCTCCGCACTTGTGGCAGAGTTCTCCATACCCATTAAAGGATTTGACAGGAACCAATCTCTGAATTCTTGAGAAGCATAAGGAAGTAAATATACCTTTGTAAATGGGCCCTGTACTGTCTGTTGCATCCAGTGATTCTGATGAAAACATTGTCAGACTATCGCTGAGGCTCTCCTTAAAGGCATTCCAGTAAATTCTGGTTAGCCATGTATTGCTGGTGGTAACATTTACATTGGAGGGAACTGTTTTACCACAACAGCAATTGCATTACTGCCAGTAATACCTATTACAGAAAAATATACTGCGATCATGTAATGTACTGCTCATCAAATATCACCTCTGAGGAGATTGCAAAATTGGCAAAACCCATAACAGGCTTCTACAGTGAGATGTTGTGGTTTTGTGTGATCACTAAACACTCAGACAATGATGCAGGAGTGTTTTATCCTGCAGGTGTATTTTATTGGCCTCTGAAATTGAGTTGCATTTTTTCGACTTGGCTCTAAAGTTTGCTCTTGGAAATGTTTGCTTAGCTGGCAAATGCAAGCAAACCTGTATTCCATCGAATGCAATAGTTTTTTTCCGTTAAACTTTATTGGTATAAAGGGATATCACACAGTCAGTACATGACATAAGGAGTCCATCTCCAGTAGTCCAACATCCCGCAGCCCCGTCAACAACCATAAAGGCAACACAAATATTACTGCATGTGTGGACATTACTGATGGATACGATAAAGGAAAATGCAAAGGCAATACAAATTCCTCATGTAAAAGTTCTATGGCAGTCATTATTATCCCACGAGATCATGAAAATCGACCTCACCAAAATACAACAATACAAGAATAAAGGCATATTCCACAGTCTATGAAATTCCCAGAGCCAATACATAACAATTGAACCCCCCTTCTGCTTTCGTGTTAGACCTGTGCAACAAATAAAAGAGCACAACTTTGCAATAGGTCCCTGGTTACCTGTGGAACTCTCAGCTATTACTCACATCCGTTCTCCTCCAAGCTCACACCTCTTGAATTAGCGATGTTTAACATGCAGTCTCTCCTCCAGATGCGGGCAAATCCCATGGTGCCCGTAACACAGACATCATAGCCAACCAGGCTGTCAAATCATCTTCAAGTTTGTCGTCCCTACAAACGTGACACATCTGCACCAACTCTGCAGTTGCCCAATCACAAGCATCCCTCAATCATGGCGTTGTTGTGTAGTTCCTACAAATTTATATAGGATCTGAGCGTTTACACCACATAAACTAAGGAATTGGTGTCCAGACTGATTCCAGGCAACCCCAAAGGATATGTTAGTCTGTAGACCAGCTAGCTCACAGTGCCAGTATAAGCCACTATTATCAAGGAGCGAATAGCTTCTGGCAACTATCGAACATGACAACCCTGACCCCACAGGGATTGTGGAAACAGTACAGTACTTTTTGCTCAGTCACTCATGCTTACTTTGTCTCATAGAAATCCACAGAATAAATGGTGGGGACGTTTTCAATAAGTATTTATTGAACCAGCGTCATTCTAGTATAAAATATGTGTGCTGCAACAACCATTAGTTACAAACAGATATATACGGTTATGAGCACCAATAGAGTAAAGAAAAGGTAGAATTCTACCATAATGCTAAAACAATGAATATATGCAGGCATATATATACATAACAGTGATAATGCATACTCCTATGATGCAAACCCTAACTAGGCGTATCTAAATGTACCTAGCGTATGGAGGTGTATAGCCAAGAATCCCCTTAGGATAGAGTTAACCCCATTATCTGATGTGGGAGAGCAAAGGACCCTGTCTTGGTCTTGAGATGGACACCCCGCAAGGGATGTCAGACCACTGCGTGCTGGAGTGTCTGCGTGGAGGGACCTCAGCTTCTCGTGTCAGTGTGTCAGCATGGAAGTCTTTTTCCTCAAGCTTGCCCAGCGAAGATGTAGTGCTATACCCAAAAGGTACCCTCAGGGGTTCTACCTAAAAGTGTACTGTGGGCATGTCGGGCAAGGATGACGACAGAGGTGACCCTTATACAGAGTTATTATGCAGAAGATGGTAATCCTGCTGTGATACTGAGAATCCTCATGCATAATACATGAGGCTAGTTTTTCAAGAAATCCACAGGTCAGTCATGTAGCACCTAACTAGGTATAAGGTTAGTGCCAACACCTGATATGTAGAACAATGGTAGGACAGATGTAGGTAAAAGGTCAGTTAACCACCTCGGCATATATTGGGGTACATTGGGGTTCATAACACCCACTCCTCATCCGACTGGACGACATAATGCTAAACGATAAAAATATGCCTGTTTCTAAAAGCATAAAAACATTGGTAAAATAAGTACTTTACAAAAAAGGACATCTAAAAACAATGGTATGTGTTAAAAAAGTGATGTATATGTAAAAATCTCTTTAAGTCTTCTAAAAAAGTCAATATACTGTCAGATCAACTGAGCATGCCGAAAGTCATGGTGCTCAGTGAGAGCAGAAGAGGAAGAACAAAAATGAAGTTTTTGAATTCCATTTGAAGTAGTTTTCGAAAAATGCCAAATTGTTCCCAGCACACGGAGAGCCAAATGTTTATGTGTCCTGTGCGGGAGACGCAACATTACTGTTGCCTGCATTTGCAGACAACGGTCCCTGTGACACTTCTTGGATCAGGTCAATGGAGCAAAGGTGATCTTCTCTGGTTCCTACATCCGTTGCTGAGGAAGCTTTCGATGCCTGTAAGCCTGGTGCAGAGCCGGTGTCCATTCCAACAGGAGCTGAAGCATCCCTTAGTGGCTTTAAGAATGCCGACATCAGGATTGGAATACGCTGAGGTCACATCCGGAGGCGCAACTGATGGAAGTGTTAGACAGATGTCCAACATGCATTCTTGTCCAAAGAATAAGCAGCGGAGTACAGGCAATGCGCAGTCAACCCAGACGGATCTGAATGACAGAAACCAGTGCTAACTTAGTTCCCGAAGCCGAGTTGTGCCCAGATGGAGTACCTTGCGTTCACGGCAACGTTGCTCCAAAAGCGCTTTTTCCATCTCCTTGATATTTGCGACGTCCATTGCATAGCAGAAAAATTAAAACCAGGACACCCACTACGAGTAGCAGGATCAGCGGAAGACCTCCAAAAATGCTTACAAATACGAAGTGTATCAAACATGGAATAACTCTGAAAATCGTCTGAAAGGTGCTTAATAGCCCAGAACCTATGGTCTTAAGTAGGTGTACTATCCCATTCGTATCAGACATGTTAAAGATACACTGTACAATTTCCCCGAAATGGAGCTGGAAGTTCGTTCGGACTAGGACCTTGCAACCTGTAGATCAAAAGTATCACGGGCCAAGGTTAAGGCCACCTCTTTCTGCAAAAGTATGGCTTTCAGTTTGCTCAGAGAATCAAACCGTATTAGGGAAACATTCACCAAAGGCGATAGCAGCGCCTCCCTGACTGTGTGGGTTGGTGGAAACAATACTTGCATACAACAAGTAACCCTGGAACTTACTGTGACCAGATATGCGATGCCAGGCAGCATCCCACAGCAACCTTGATCATTCAACATCAAATAACTCCTGTTTGAGAGTAATTTG
Organism: Calotriton arnoldi; assembly: GCA_963921515.1. Lineage (NCBI taxonomy): Eukaryota > Metazoa > Chordata > Amphibia > Caudata > Salamandridae > Calotriton > Calotriton arnoldi. The sequence continues at coordinate 316,031 of CAWUFW010008089.1, forward strand.
AACACCGAATAAATCACGGCAGCTGGGGACCCTTTTCAAGTGACAAGATAGGTTTGCAACCGAAGTGTTGCAAGCTCCGTGAAGCATATTATCTTGACAAATTAAAGATCCACTTAACGAATTCTCGCAGTCTGAACCGCTGAGGAAGACTTCAGTGTCACTATTTCTGCATCAAAATCTGTGCGGCAACTCCCAAGATTCATGGATGTACTCCCTACCCAATGCTTCATACCTTCCTACCTGGTGGTATTGTAGGCAATATTGAAATTGAAATGTTGTCACTGGCAATGTTATATGGCCATGGATTAACCATTCTGTGGAAGGTGATTCAGCCACGGTGAAAAGTAAGTGGTCTAATTTTTCAATGTGCAGCATTGTATATTTTGCATCTCTTTGTGCCATTATTGTCTGCCTTTTCGTTAAATTATAAGCAGAAAACAGAGACGTACTGTTAATATATCGCCAGGGCACGTGAGCGGTGTGCAATGAATGTAGCGTCCAGCTTAGTAACAGAATTGATTGTAGCTGTGATTGCCCATGTTGAAGAATGGACAAATCCTGTTCCATAATATCTATAGCAGAAGACAAAATGTTGCCCAGTGAAGAAATCCTTGATGTTAGTGTGGTCATGCCATTACCGACCACTGCCAAAGCCTTTTCTAGGTTAGCCCTATCAATTTCACGTAATCTCTCCGCAGTCTCCTATTGAGAGATCTTCCATACTTCGTTGTAAATAGCGTATAACAAAAAATCCCTTAGATCCATGTAATCTGAAAGTAAGGATACGTGTTGTTTCACCTGGGACAGTGTTGAGGTTTTTAACCAATCTAGGCATACCTTCCCAACACTGTAGGATGTCACCACCCCTGGATGTTCCTGTTGTACATAGTGTTGATCAGGGCTATGGATACTGAACCCTTCGGTGGTACCCCTGAATCTTGACTGACATCTATTCGTGTCTGTAGGCCAAGCCAACCAACCATTCCAATTTAGGGTCTGATGAATTGTATGAACCATCATGTATAACGTCATCTAGCTTATCCTCACTATGCTGTGTATAACTTTGCCATCCCTCAAAGTGTGAAAGCGAGGGAATCCGAGGTGTGTTCAAGTCCTTGATCTTGGCTAGTCCAAGACAGGAAGATTGTTGCACTGTATTGTTCAGGAAGATGATCTGTTGTGGTATGAGAGATGCTCTAAATAACACCTCAGTTCCCTGAACTTGCCAAACTTTGGTCCCCCAGACAGATTTCATGTCTATTGTGTCCCTCCAAAAGTTGAACCCTTGAAAAGACAGCTGGGAAAAAAAGGAAGATGAGTATATCTGGTTTGTGTTAGAAAGCATATTTTTCCTTACAGGTGTAGGTGCAATCTTGTAATAATATGGGGTTGGGTCTGAAGTGTTATACCCAGAAAAATAAGCAAACTTGTGTGCAAACATTTGTGAACTACCTTTCGGTAGTGTCGGACAATGTTCCCATTGATGGTAAGTAAACATTTTGCGTGGGATACTTGCTTTGTGCAAAAATTGATGACCATAATGTTGATAACAATACATGGTGTCAAAATCAGATGTATCATCATAAAATTCATTTTTTTTAAAAGCAGCACTTTATTTTAAATCAGACAGCATGCTATTCACAGTTTAAAAGTCCCAGTCATCAGAGAATGTACTGGAGGTGATGATATCATTCAAAGAAATTTTTAAAACGTGGTATTCTCAAAAGTTCAGTGGGACCAAATACATTATATGAAATTCTATCCCAAACTATCCCATCAGGAATTGGAACTGCTGTAATGTTCACAAAGGACAGGTCTCTTCATTCACGATGAGATGATGTATGTGGTTTCAGGACCATGTTCACTTGTGGTACTGCAGAGCGTTGTGCGAGATAATGTCCATTTAGGAGTAGGAAATAGACAGTCACTACCTATCCAGAGGGCCACGAACAGTAGACCAATTGCAATCCAGAGCTGTAGCCAGGTAGAAACAAAGTAAGTCTTTTTCAGCCAAAGGTAGATGTTATATACTTTTTCTTTGCGGGAAACAGAAGCTGGCGGTGACTCAGGTTCACTCGGATCCAGAGAAACGGTATCAAAATTGATGAAGTAGCCATACGCTGTTCAATCTATCTTTGGTAGCTCAGCAGGTTTAGTTGAACTGGCAGATGACTCGTATTGAGTCATATTCACATAGATGTCGGTACTAGGTCGAATTGAGATCTGTGTTTCATTAGAAGTTTGTTGTTGTTCAATTTCAATGCCATTACTAAACAGTGGGGAAACCCAGAATAACCCACAGGACCTGGGTATGTAGTAGTACAGAAATAATTGGTCCCAACGTGATTATTTTAACACTGATAGTACCCAAAATGTAGGAAACATAGTAAACAGACACTCAATAAACTGCAAAAATATTGGATTTTATCATATGTTTGATCATAAATATATTTTCTCTTTGCAGACGTTAAAATAAGTTGCTCCAAAGTGAGTAGGAAAGTGATTGAAAGAAGTGCTTGTGAAGAAGATCAAGTAAAAGACAAACGATTATACATAGAATCAATACAAAGAAATTCATATGGAAGAGGCCTATTCGGAATTGCCTTGTAATACTGATTTAAAACATCTTCTTTAACACTTTATGTAATTGAAACAGAGATAAGAAAAAATCGTATTTCCGGTCTAGGTCATGGATAAATGTCGACATTTCGACCCCAAGTGGAAGGTAGGCCAATTAACTCCTTAATGCGGGGTCTTCATCAGGACAAGGTGAAGAGCAACCTGTGTAATGAAAGGGGAGGATCAAATCAGTTCCCTGATCTTACGAGTGTCTGTGCGGAGTACTATAAGCGGTGGAATAACTCACCTAAAGGACAACATTATTCAAACTGGTCGTTGGCCTCATGTACAGGGCCAGCCGGGTCCTGAGGGCCAAATATTCTGTATTGCCAAACCAAAGTCCACAAAGATACAGCTGCTGGGCATGATGGAAATATAAGACATGCACATTAGCCAACCCTAGTACAATAGAAAGGGCTGGTCCCAGTGGAAACACAGTGTTACATAGATATAAACATCACCTGATCAATCAATTTCAGAAAATATTTATTCATGTAGAAAATATTTAGTCAAGTTGAACATATATTGCGTAATGTTCAAAGCACAGCACATTTATCAATACAATTGTGCAGAGGTGCCCCAGAGAAGAGAGAAGGGAAGAATTGGTGCAACGATGTGCAAAAGTGCGGGTGAGTGATGGAGGGAGGGCAGTGAACAATGTGTACAACCAAAGCATAAAAAAGGCCTGTCCAGCCTTAACCAAGGCTAAATTAGCCGACCCTAAGTATATACTGAATTCTGTAGGGACTCAAGGTGAGGGAACTCACCTCATTGAGATGCTTGTGGGTATCCAAATTACCCATAGGGCATGAAGATTCACAAGGCAGAATGTATCAGATCATATAACCGGAGTTGCTATGAAATTATACAAACCCCGGTGTTAATGATAGTAAAAGTAAAGGCTGAAGAGTATACCCAAGGCCGTACTTCTGTGAAATGCAAACTTCCCCTGGCTTCCTTGTAAGTCAGAGAGCTGAACACGGGCCAAGTTCAGAATGTAATGTGCCAATTGCATATGTTCCTATGAAGACTTGCAAATCCTTTATAACAGTTTGGGCGTTAGCCAAACACTGAGGCCAAACCCACAGGAATCTAGAGCATGAATCCACTGCCACCAAGATGTACTTGTAAGCCCCGTCAGATTCTAGGGTGCCGCAGTGGTCCAAATAGACACATGCAAGTGGTCTGTCTGATATCAGCAAAGGTGTCTGTGGCAGGCGTGCTACAGTGGAACCCTTCATCTGCTGGCAGATGTCGCAGTTGAGGACAAAAGCCTTGGTCTGTTTAGGAAGACGTGGCCACCAGTAACGTTGATTCAGCAATTAAACTGTTGCAGTGATACCTGCATGTGCTGAGCCCAGACCCTCGTGTGCAGCTAGTATTAAACATAACCTGTGATCCTTGTTTGGTATTACTGTATCCCCCACTCCTGGAATTTGAGAATACAGTATATTTTGTGCATCTAACTTGTAGGAGTACTAGAGTGGAAACACTTTTGGCAAGGTCGTGCTGCTTTTCCGCGAAGCGATGACAGCTACCATTATCTGTCCGTCTATTCTCGTGTGAGAACGAGTTATTGCAGCAACAGCAGCAGTTCGCACTGTCGCATTGTCGGCTTCATCTGCCAATGAATTCCCTTCAACGTGCACGCCAACACATTGATGACTCAGCGTATGGATCACGTAAGCCTGCGGCAAGCATTTTTTCAGATCTGCTACTTGTTCCCAAAGCAACTTGTGGTTTATTGTGCAACCTTTTGAATCGTTAAAACCATTTTGACCCCAGTAGTGAAGATATTCATTGTATGACTGGACACAATAAAATGAATCAAACACAATAAGTGTGGGGAATTCTTGATCCGTATTTTTTAGTGCCAGTACTAGGGCTTTTTAGTTCTGCCAGCTGAGCCGGGCAATCTCCTAGAGACTGCGTCTGTGTATTGCAAGGACAGAACTTGCAGTCCCGCATGCGACCCTTTACAATCGCATAAGCTGCGCTGTATTGCTGTTTACTTCCTACGACAGGCTCAGCAGAACCGTCAGTGTAAATTATTTCATTTGAGAGAGGATATTCTTGTTTGTACTGCAGAAATGCCTGTGTTTTCAATGTAGAGTCAAATTTGTAGTCTACATCTGTTGCAGTGAGAGAATTAGCCCATTGTATCCATCGTGGATGCAAAGCTTTAGCGTTTGGAAGGCTAGATTTTGTAACAGCCTCTAAGCTTTGTACTGGAGTTATGACAATTATTTGTTTCCCTTGAGCCAATGCTCTTTCTCTCACTACAGCAGTCTGTACTGTTGTTAAAATCTTTTCAGTTGATGCAAAACGCATCTCAGCGTTTGTGTACAAATGAGATTTGTATGCAATTGGTACAGTTTCGTCTTCATTGAAGGTGAGGTAAGTGTACCCGGATTGACCCGCTATTACATGGATCACAAATACGTAGTGTTTACACGTGTGTAAGTGTTTGGAAGCTATCATGTCAGGTTGTAAGGAATGTAGTATTTCTGTATTTCCTGTGTACAATGTTGAACTGAAAAATCAGGTCTAATTAAGTGGTAGAAAGGTTTTACTCTTTCTGTGTAATCCAAAATGTATGTTCTGCCAAAATTTAGGAATTCTAAAATGGATTGTAAATTTTTCAGAGTCTTTGGAGTTTGGAGCAGCACACTTTTCTAAAAAGTTAGCTGCTAGACTTTTTTCTTCACTTGACAACTCATATCCCAAAAATAGGACATTGAGGTGGGCCATTTTTGATTTTTTAATGTTAAATTTGTAGCCCTCAGGGGCGAACCCCAAAATTATGTTGTTCACTTTGGTTAAATGATCCAATAATTCATCGTCCATCAGATAGATATCATCTACATGGGAGCAATGCCTCCTCATAAAAATTTTGAAGCAACTCTGTTACTCTTGCGGAGAACAGCCTGGGGCTATTTATACCCTTGGGGCAGTCAACGGAATTGACTCTGTTAGCCTAGAGCTGAAAATGCTGTCAAATATCTGCTTTCAGGTGCTATATTTTGGCAGAAGAATCCATTTGAGATATCTAGTGTTGTTTTGTATTTTCTTCGCACAATGTTATTCATCAATGCGGCACTGTGTGTTTTGTGTACTGCAAATGTCTTTGTGCATGTGTTCAAATGCCTGTAGTCAAAAACTAGACAATATGAATTATCAGATTTCATCACGGGAAACAAAGGATTATTCATGGAGGAGGTGCAATTTTCTATTACACCTTGATATTCAAGTTGATCTAAGATCTCCTTGACTTGTTTTTTCACGTCATGTTTTATTGGGTATTGTCTCTGTGGAGTTGGAGTTGTTTTCACTGGGATTACATGGTGAGGTACTCAGCATTCCACACTACATTATTGTGTTATAATGCAGGAGCTAGTGCTACCGCCCACTCCTGCGCGTATGAATGTTTCAGTGATTCTGGTACTAGGTCAGAGAAGGCTGGTAAAATTACAGTTTCTCCATTTGGGCAATCCATAACAAACTCAGGCAGCCAATCTTTTCCTGCTAAAAGAATGTCGTATCCAAAGGACAGGTTCTCCTAAAAGAGACCTTTAACCTTCCTGGCTATGTCCCCCTCCATACGGAGCGTTATTTCGTATCACTGGTGTGGGACACTTACCCTAGTATCAGGTGTTTCCACCGTGATATGTTCATTCAACACCGCTGTCACCAGAAATTCCATCAGATTCTGGTGAGCTATTGTTACTTCTGCTGCGCTGTCTAACATCCTCAGAGCCCATTCCCCGTTCAGAAGCTGAGTCCTCAGTAGCCTAGGCATTTCTAATTTTAAGGCCTGCTACTTTATTCTTCTTAAATTGAGGTTTTATTTTTAGTTTATCTTCTTTTTTGATATTAAAGTCTGAACTGCGATGCATGTCTCTTGACTTTGCTCACTCTTCTGATCTGTGTTCTGACCGTCCTTCCCTCTCGGAGTTTTTTGATGAACCCTGAAAGGAACAAGAGGAAGGTTTATCAGTATCCTGATACCTGTCAGGATTTTTAATGTTGTCACGATTTCTAAGGTTATACCTTCTTTCGGAGGGCTCCTGATGAGGAGACCCACCTCTTGATTGTGATCTATTCTCTATTTTTTTGTTTTTTATTATCCCATTTCTTCTTTGAAGAATCAGGTGCTTGCTTGGTGTCTTCCTTTTCAGGACATTACTTGTGGTTTCATAGCTCTGGCTCCCAAATTATCTCTACCTAATTCGGCGTATGTATCTTCGATAATTTTTGGTAATTCTTGCTCCTGTTGTGCAGGAGTGCATTCCCTCAAGTGTTGGCATATAGCCACTGCTGCTGCTTCCCCTTTTATGTTTGCTAACATAGTTGTAGATACCTGGGAAAAATTGCCTAATAATTTCATCCCCAATTTCAGTGCAGTTTCTGCTCCATACTCATTCTATATCTTTCTTAATACTTCTTGTATCACTGCTATTGAAGGGATACCGTGAGTTCTGGTATAGAGGGTAGCGAAGACTATACCCCAGGTGGTACTATCCTCTATCGGGGGAGCTATCCCCATTAGCAAGCAGATTGTCAGTATTCTGTGTTTTTTTTTGTGGGCCTGTGTGTGGAAACACTGCCTCTAACTGTGCTATTTTCTGTGCTATCCAGAATGGCATTTGCTCATGTTTAGTTGGCACTCTTCCCTTAACTGCATACAGTGTCTGTGGGGTAATTTTAGTTGCAGTTCCTTGTAGTTGACCTGCCTGGGGTAATTTTAGTTGGTTGAAGTGTGAGTGTTCTCATGACGAACTGTGGCAGGTTTCTGTAAAGTTTTATTATTTCTTTGTGAAGTGGACGTAGCTCTGCTACTGGCAATGTGTCAGTGTCTGGATGCGGTGTGTAAGCTGCTAGGACCGGCTAAGTCGCTCCGTCTCTGCTGAGCGGACCGAGTGTCACTTTTTCTGTGGTGTGTAGGAGGGCGCCTTTAAACCAGTTTATATGCTCCTGGTAACTGAGCGGAACTTCAATGTCCTCATATGGACAGTATTCGTCTGGTGTTTCATGCGGAGAGTATGAATGAAATGTATTAGTACATGCATCTGCAGGTGGGAATTTAATCCATGAATAGAATTCCTCTGTCTTGAATGACTCATGTGCCTCAATCACGAATGTTACAGCCCCACCTAATGCTGAGACTCCAATTTCTGCTAGTTTTAAACAAAATGCATTTCTGACATTTTCAGAAATGTTTATAGCACCTTCCTGCTCCCCTTCCCCCGCTGCATTTGCATGTAATGCTGGCGCAGCGTGGTCTTCGACAGACATTGTTGAAAGAGTTTCAAGGAAAATTAGATAAGGTTTTATGCACAATATGGAACTAGTATCCTTCAAGCTTGAATAAATCTACAGCCAATACATAGGATATGCCTACTCAGCTGTGGCAGATTTTTCCCTTCCCACTCCAGACATCTCTCGGTAGATGTGAGTAGGGGTCTCTGAGAAAGCGCAACTGAACTACTCAGATTTGACCATTAAATAAGAACCAAACCAACGTTGGCTGTGCCATGTCGTGTAGTTCCTACAAATCTATATAGGATGTGCGCATTTAGACAACATAAACTAAGGGATTGGTGTCCAGACTGATTCCAGGCACCCCTAAAGGATATGTTAGTCTGTAGACCAGCTAGCTCACAGTGCCACTATGAGCCCCTCTTATCAAGGAGCGAATAACTTCTGGCAACTATCGAACATGACAACCCTGACCCCTCAGGGATCGTGGAAACAGTAAAGTACTTTACGCTCAGTCACTCTTTCTTACTTTGTCTTCAAGAAATACACAGAATAAACGGTGGGGACGTTTTCAATAAGTATTGAGTGAACCAGCGTCATTCTAGTATAAAATACGTGGGCTGCAACAACCATTAGACACAAACAGATATATACAGTTATGAGCACCAACAGAGTAAAGAAAAGGTAGAATTCGACCATAGGGCTAAAACAATGAATATATGCAGGCATATATATACATAACAGTGATAATGCGTACTCCTACTAACTAGGCGTACCTAAATGTACCTAGCATATATGTAGGTGTATAGCCAAGAATCCCCTTAGGGTATAGCCAACCCTATTACCTGATGTGGGAGAGCAAAGGACCCCACCTTGGTCTCGAGATGGACACCCGGCGAGGGATGTCAGACCACTGCGTGCTGGAGTGTCTGCCTGCAGGGACCTCAGCTTCTCACGTCAGTGTGTCGGCAACGTAGTCTTTCTCCTCTAGCTTTGTCAGCGAAGATGTAGTGCTTATATACCCAAACGGTACCCTCAGGGGTTCTACCTAAAAGTGTACTTTGGGCATGTCAGGTAAGGATAACGACAGAGGTGGCCCTTATACAGAGTTATTGTGCAGAAGATGGTAATCCTGCTGCGATACTGAGAATCCTCATGCATAATACATGAGGCTAGTTTTCAGAGAAAACCACAGGACAGTCATGTAGCACCTAACTAGGTAAAAGGTCAGCGCCAAAACGCGTTATGTAGATCAATGGTAGGACAGATGTAGGTTAAAGGTTGTGTAACTACCTAGGCCTATAGTGGTGTACATTGGGGTTCATAACACCGTATAAGTGGGGAGCGCTGGACAGAGCCATACTATGGCAATGCACCTCTTTGCCAGAACTAGTCCAAGGAGGACAAACATCCTGCTTAATTTTTTTCCGCAGGAGATGGTAGTAATCCCAGCAGTACTTGTCGGATCTCCATCGGAACCGCGCAGCCCAAGGCTTCATTAAGACAATCAAGAATATCTTGCCAGTAGGAGGCCAGGGATGGGCAAGTCCACACCATGTGTAGAAAGTCTGACACACAACCATCTGGCCGGGTGTCGAAAATAGCATACAGTGTCTGTGGAGTGAGGTAAGTCTGATGCACAAAATTGTAATGTAGGAACTTAAAGCGTGCATCAGAACTGACCTTCCGTACTCCCTCATGGATCTTCACCCATTGAATGCAATTGTTATGGACTGTAATAATTACACCAGAGGTATTTACCTCAGGCTGTTTGTCCCGACTACTAGCATTAATATTTAATGACAAAAGTGCCATATAATATCCCAGAACAGCACTAATCACAGCGGTTGTTACTTTATCAGCATATGTGATTTATATGTAACAGGGGAAAGGAAGGTTTGCAAATATAATTGTGGGTGTTTTTATTAATGAGATAACGAAGCCAGTACTTGTTTGCTTGAGCAGATCCTCAGATGAGTACGAACTAGGATGAGGAAAAGGATGGCGAGGTAATGGTGTGATTTGTTTTTACCAGAAATACCATTACTCCAATTTCTTATTTTTGTCCTTGGACTTCCTTTCCTTCTGCCAACCTGAAGATGCAGTGTTTGATGGGTGGCATTAATACTCATATCGGAAAAACGCTGTGGTGAAGAGTCCCTACATAGGACGGATTGGGAAACAGTTATATTTAATTTAAACAATAAGGTTTGGGATGACTGTACTGAAAGTGGGAGGTACATCAGATTAGTAAATAGGGGAAAGAGGAAAAGCCTTTTGAGAAACGGACAAGCAATAAGTAATCAAAGCTTTTGCAATGAGCTCAGTGGTTCTCTCTAGAAACCAGTGATCCCTCCCAGATATTCACCAACAGTATCCCCTGCCTCCAAGTGATGACAGTCACAATGTGTCTTGTAAGCACCACAATGATCAGAAAAACATGCCTAGCTGGCTCATTGTTATTGATCACCAGCCTGCTACCACTGTTTGTTGTTCTAGGAGAATTGGACCAGATCAGTACCTCTGTACACTGTTGTGGTGTCAGTAGACTTCAGGGTCATTTAAAAGTTGGCGGATACAGGGCATAACTAAAAACAGCGAATGTCCAGTATTCCATCCTTGCATTTTCCCACTGCTAAATATGGCAGGGAGATCATCAGTGGATATCCCTACCTGAATGTGCCATGAAACTCATGGCTGTCCCAGACAGGTCAAACAAACAATGACCCTGATGCACAGGGTGCAGGCCTAGACAGCAGGGCCATTGCATTTTTGTTTCTCTGGAACAAACTCAGCTTTGGGAGTTTGTTTCAGAAAAGAACAAATAAAGAATGCAGAACTGGGCCAACATGGCACTTGCTCAGCATTCTTCTTTGCCTTCAATGTATCGGCCAAACCAGCAGATGAACTGAGGGCATCGAGATCCCCGCCAGACAGACAGGGATCTCTAATTATTTGAGTCAAATGTATTGATATATTGTTTTTTTTGTCGTAATTATTTCACTTCAAATGTATAAAAGGGATTCGAGTATCATACACCTGTAATGTTTTTATGGAAAGTTTTGTTTACAGACATTGGGGCATATTAGCAACGTGATTATCGCCGCTTTAGCGGGACTTTTTCCCGCTAAAGCGGCGATAATTCAATCGCCCTATTAGCAAGCTGTCGCTAACTGCTGTTAGCGACAGCTTTTAGGCGATAGCGACCGGGTTGGGTGCCGCCTTGCATGCCAGCGATATTTATCGCTAATGGCATGCAAAGTAGGCGTTCCCAACCTAAAAGCGACTGGAAACAGTCGCTAAGGTCGCTATCGCCTATTAGCGAGGCAGGGGAGGTGATAACGAACCAGCGCTAAACACGTTTAGCGCTTGTTTGTTAACGCCTGGTCCAAACCTGACTTAGCCATGTAATCCAATGGGAGGTGGATTACATGGCTAAATCCCCTCGCCCTATTACCAAGCTAACACTGGTCACAGTGCGAATATCGCTTGTTTTCAAGCGATATTCACACTGTTCTCCAGGGTTTCTATCGCTTTGGAGATAAGCGTCGCTGATAGCACGCTATCTCTGCGATAGAAACCTGCGATAGCCGGCGATAATTATCCTAGCGCTAACTGCGCTTAGCGATAATTATCGCCGGTTATTGCTAATAGGCCCCATTGTTATTTAATTGTATCATTATGATGATTTTTAATCAATTTTAAATATAAGTGCAATCGAAAGCAGGTCTTTGTCTGAATGCCGTGATTGATTTGTCTGCATTGAATGTAATAAAATATATTTACTTAAATAGACTAGTTACGATATCTTATTCTTGCTGTGTAGGTTCTGGTTCAGTGCAAACTATTTTATACTTAGTGAATGAGACACAGAAGGGAATTTTGTTATTTTGATAAGTACTAACTACCCGGTCCCTTTTGGTCTAACTGGGGTAAACTCTCTCTTTTGTTGGGATCTCTAATTAGGCCAGGTCGTCCTCCAGTTGTGTTGTGGAAGCCAGTGTTTTTGGCTGCAGCCAATGTTTAAATGTGCTGTGATTGGCTTTTTAGTTTTACTATGATGCACTCGTGGGTGCACTGAAGGCAGAGAGATCCCCACAAGACAGGTGGGGGCATCTTGAGAAGGCAGGCCGTTCTCTGGTGGAGAAGAGGGACGGAAGCCAGACCCTCTGTTGATCTGCTGGGATGCTTGACCGAGAGCCAAGATTTAAATGGCTTCTGATGTGAAGGAAGGAAACAAATACACACCAGAGGCCAGCAATTTACAACATGCAGAGAATTAAGCAGCACAGAGACAACACCATATAGAAATAATAGCGATGTTTCCGAGATTCACATCAGAGAGCTTGATGACAAACAGTAAGATGTGCACCAACAGAAGTACGTAAAGGTGTATCCTGAAAAACAACTGCAATCAAATGAAAAGGCTGTTTTGATGTCAAGTGACAAGTACACGGTGCAAGAATCGACGAGCTTGTTTTCTTTTCCGAGAAAGATATCCACCTTCTTTCTATAAGTATATCACTACTGTCATAGATAAACCAGTCTGCTTGGATATCAGGCAGGTGCTTAAGGTCCTATGTGTGGCGCTGTAACTAGAGCACCCGTAAATCAGCAACTGACGTATGCTTGTGAGAATACTCTTGTCAGATTTAAAGCTATATGGGATTCCTTACAAAACCATTTCACCTGTTCCAAAATCAGTGCAATTGAAGAAATATGTCATAGTTTCTTGCTCAGTCCACATTCAAGATCTATATCAAGCTACCTTTGTGAAGCATGCACAAATAATTGCTTTTCCCAAAAAATGTAGCTTCATATTTCCTGCCCAAGACAACAAAACAATGTGTTGTTTAATGGTTGACAATATTCATTTTGCTAAAAATATACTTCTGGTCGGAACATGGGGCCGATTCACAAACGTATTTAGGAGTAACCGAAGTAGTAGAGTAGGGGTACACTTTTACTTACTCCTACTCACTTTTCTGAATCGTCCCTGGCTCCCAACTCTTTATTAGTAAAAGTGCAGAGTTCAGAGCCTGTCTATTTGTCCTAAATGTATATGAATATCCCTTTAATATTAATTTTTTTCCCATTATAGATGTTTCAATTCAACTACCAAAGACATGTAGGAATTCATAAAAGAGTATTTTATGAGTGCTACTTTACATACTTCAAAATGAATAGGGTTCGTGATGGGAGAATGAGAAATGGCGTCGTTTAAAAATGTCAGGAGAGTCTAAATGCCTCTTGGTGTATCATGATCTATGATTCAGGAGCAGCACCTTGGCAAAAGTCAACTTTTGGTACCACTCACTATGGCTGCTGGACCCACAAATAATCAGAGTGGACAGTTGCCCAGAGAGGTTATAGGGAATAAAATGTGTGGAATGATCTCTGGATCAACAGTTGACAACAATTACTCCACCGGAGGAATCGCGAGAAAATAGATGGACATTGCTGAAAACTGTTCCACATGGCTGCTGCTGTTTTCATGAAACAGCTACTCATCTGAAAAAGCATGGCCCTTTTTATTGTGCTGCTCCTAAACTGAACACCACATTGACATGCTGGTACCAGTAGTCCTAAAATAAAGACCATGGACTATAGACCCTGCTCTTCACTGAAATAAAGACAGGAATCGTAGCCGATACCTTCTACAATGCACTTGCACACCAAGGGTGAAATGGTGAGAGAGATCAATGTAGTAAATCCACCACCAGTTCCAGGGGTACGGGGCTGACTTTTTATGCTGTTTATTCTGGGGGGGGGGCGGGAGGGATATTGTGTCTGAACATTGAAGGATGCTTTCTAGCTCCACTGTTTTTGTGCCAAGGATTTTCACTCATGATTTAGCTGGTGCAGTACTGCTCTGTCCAACTGTCACCTGAAGAGGTCAAAAGCTGAGCTTAACCATGAGAGTTAAGAAGGAAACAGAAGATGGCCATGCTGGTACTGCGACATAGGCTGCCTACAGGAAATATTGGGTTTGAGTGCCAGCGGCACAAGTCTACAGTCACCGGAACAAACTGATACTTGGTCTCCGGAACATTGAGAAGGGAAGGAACCTAGCTTGACCTCTCAATTGCACGTGAAAGGATAGACTGGCTAAACTCTTCTGTGTTTGTAGCCTCCACACAATAAGAAGTATTTGGGTTGTACTCAAAGGTGGAAAAGAGTCTCTTTTGAAGATCCAACTTTGGGTTCTTCTAGCCTCTTCCCTGGAATGTGACGACAGGAACTTTTGGGAAAGACATATTTGTACTGCAGGACAAAAGACATGCATCACTTGTGCGCTGCCATTGAGTGCTACTTAAACAAGCATTGGCATAGCCAATAGGTCTCGCCTTTGGGACCTTATAAGTGTTTAGCTGTTCAACATTTGATGTTGTTGACGAAAGGATATTGTGCTGCAGAAGTAAATACTTATAAGGTCATAAAGGGAGATATATTGGATATGGTAATGATTGTTTTTTTTTTTTAAGGACAAGAAGTGATTTTAGGCTGCGGCTGCCACTTAGCGTACCGTATTATACGTGAGACGTTGTAGCTATATTTGAGAGAGGTAGAGAGAGAGGTAGAGAAGTATAGAGAGAGGTAGCGAGGTAGAGAGAGGTAGAGAGGTGTATAGAGGTAGAGAGAGAGCTAGACAGATGTAGAGATGTAGAGAGAGGTAGAGAGGTGGACAGAGGTAGAGAGAGGTAGAGAGGTGGACAGAGGTAGAGAGGTGGACAGAGGTAGAGAGGTGGACAGAGATAGAGAGAGGTAGAGAGAGGTAGAGAGAGAGGTAGAGAGAGAGGTAGAGAGGTAGAGAGAGGTAGAGATGTAGAGGTAGAGAAAGAGATGTAGAGAGGTAGAGGTAGAGAGTGAGGTAGAAAGAGAGAGAGGTAGAGAGAGGTAGTGAGGTAGAGAGAGAGAGGTAGAGAGAGAGAGAGAGAGAGAGGTAGAGAGAGAGAGGTAGAGAGGTAGAGGTAGAGAGAGAGAAAGGTAGAGAGGTAGAGAGAGAGAGGGAGAGAGGGAGAGAGAGAGAGGTGGAGAGGTAGAGAGAGGTAGAGAGAGGTAGAGAGAGGTAGAGAGAGAGAGTTAGAGAGAGAGAGGTAGAGAGATACAGGGGTAGAGTCAGAGGTAGAGTGGCAGTGAGGTAGAGAGGGAGAGGTAGAGAGAGAGGGATAGGTAGAGAGAGAGGTAGAGAGAGATAGGTAGAGTGGTAGAGAGAGATAGGTAGAGTGGTAGAGAGAGAGGGGTAGAGAGATACAGCGGTAGAGGCAGAGGTAGAGTGGCAGTGAGGTAGAGAGGGAGAGGTAGAGAGAGAGAGAGGGAGAGAGGGAGAGGTAGAGAGAGGTAGAGAGAGATAGTTAGAGAGGTAGAGAGAGAGAGGTAGAGAGAGAGCGAGGTAGAGAGAGAGAGGTAGAGAGAGAGAGGTAGAGAGGTAGAGGGAGAGAGGTAGAGAGAGGTAGAGAGAGAGAGAGGTAGAGAGAGAGAGGTAGAGAGGTATAGAGAGAGGTAGAGGGAGAGGTAGAGAGAGGTAGAGAGAGAGGTAGAGAGAGAGGTAGAGAGAGAGAGAGGTAGAGCGGGAGAGAGGTAGAGAGATAGAGAGGTAGAGAGAGAGAGAGAGAGGTAGAGAGGTAGAGAGAGGTAGAGAGAGAGAGGTAGAGAGGTAACCGATGAAACATTTCTCTCTGCTTCATCAATTGGCAAGTTTGCCTCAACGAAAGTACATGACAACAAAAGCAATTAACCCCATCTATAGGTTGGGGGTAAATGATCATGATCGATAAAAAGTTGCATTTGCTCCACTAGCCAAAAATAAAGAATTTCAAAGCTAATAGAAGGCTTAAATATCCAAATCACGCATCCACAAAAGTCTAAAGAGGTCATGGATTAGACAACCTAAAGTATACTATGCTTTTAAATTAAAAATGTTGACAGAAGGACGTACAATTTTCATGGTTGAGTGGGATGACAAATACAGAAACGCGATACACATTTTAGAGATACGCAAGACAAATGTTAGCTCATTTTGGAGCAATGTGGTAAAAGATTAATATTTTAGGGTAGGGCTGATCCTCTCTGGCCTTGATTATGGTAACTCCCTTTGCTTGGGAAGTCCAATATCAGTCACAAAAAAATCCATGTCATTCAGAATGCGGCTGCTTGAATACTTTTAGGTATTCCTAAAACACAGTCAGCTAGAGCAGCTCTCAAATCTCTTCATCGGCTGCCCATTAACTATAGAGTACAATTCAAGCAAGGTACTCTGCACCAAACATCAGGCAAAATATAAAGGGGGCCCACAGGCCCTGCAGCAGTTGATCAGCCCCCACTTGGCCAATAGAGCTCTGGGATCCAATAATTGGGGCCTTCTTACTGTCCCCAGAGTTAGAAAGGCTAGAGGTGGAGGCCGCACCTTCTCTTTTCCTGTTTCCAAACTCTGGAATTCGTTAACTACTATCAATTTGAGATTGGACGAAATCTTCCAGAGCTTTAGAAAGAAATTAAAAACCTATCTTTTCCCCTTGTCCCTTTAGGTACTCATACTCTAGCTAGTCCAGACAGCGCTGGGAAGCCCTGGTAGGGTAGTAGCCATGCACTTTATAAATCTGGTGAATAGAATAGGTATACAAGGAATCGTGAGCAACAATATCGCAGGTGCATTAGACCAGCGAAGGAAAACCAAAGGTAGCTGAAGAAGCAGACATGGGAGATGCAACTGGTTAATAGTATAAAGGCGACCAATGAACAAGATCAGAAGTAATTTATTAAGCTAAGAGTCGTGTTAAGTTCTTCTACACCAAATGCCAGTACGAGTTTTATAGACAGCTCAAGAGATCACATACAGTAAACTAGGGAAGAAACAGTTGGACAGTGTGTGAGATTTTTTTACGGGCTTTCTTAAAGTGAGAAAATTGGGTTTTACTCGGATGTCATGAGGCACTGGATAATTTATAGCAGTCAGAGCATTGTTCAGGAAAAGCGAAAGACTAGCTCTATGGAGCAACCAAGTTAGAAAGGGGACAAAGATTACAGAGCTGCGGTGGCCCGGGCACTATAGATTGACAATGTTGCTGTGTCATGAGGAAGTAACGAAGAAGACCTGCAATGTTTATGCAGATTTCAGTTTGCTTACTTTACTGCAAAACCGGAAACAAAGTGCCAACAAAAACGTCGACCAACTATGACAGAAACAGGTAAATGTCAAGGCATGCCGCAAAAACGCAACTATCTTAGAGATGTTAACCCTTCAGCTGCTACAATACCATTGTCAATCATTAATGGAAGATCATCAGTGGCAACTTTAGTTATCAAAGTAACATACGTACTACCACCTTAAAACAGCACCTAACGTCAAGTGACACCGCTTTAAAGACCACGCCCAAGTCCTATAGAGCTCAAATCTGACAGCAGACATTAAGAATCCTTTGTAGAATTAACGTGTGGTGTTAGGGCTGTTTAAAATACGGAAATTCTCAAAGTAAAAACGCCTCTGTGTACGATTCAGGTTAATGTTTTTTGCCATAATGGGGGTCGGGCGATTTGAAGCACTAATGTGTCAGAGGACGCCCTTTGATCAAGCTCTCCAGTCAGTGTTTCACGGCAACCACCGCATCAACATTTTACGACTGAAGCATTGAAATGAGCACAGGAAGGGAAAGGCGATGGAGACTGAGGAAAGTGCTCTCGCTCCATATAGGGCCTTCACAACGGAGCACCGGATGATGGAGAACGACAAAGCACCAGCGTGGCCCACAGTAACTCGCTGCGAGACCGTGTGCATTCCCCGCGTGGGGTAAGCAGCGGTCCCAGCTCAGGCTATACTGACTTCTCCTGCGTGAGCCCAAGGGCAGCCTCCTCCCCGAGTACCAGCTGAACGTTTCCTGACACCGGAGCAGCCCAAAACTTCCATTAACAAGCGTGCGCGCCCGCACGGCAGCAGGGGGAGGGGGGAGAGGAGGGAGCCTGCGCGATTCACTTGCGGGGGCGAGCGGCGCCAGGAGCCGCTCGCTCCCGCAAGTGAATCGCCAAACGTGCACGCGTTGCCATTGAAGGCAATGGAACGCGTGCACGTTTTAGGCAGAAAAGCCGAATCGATGGCAAAAGGTCTTTTTGCCTAGGCAGCGCATGCGCGCTGCGTAGGCGAGACCTAAAAAGGAAGGGTGTCAGAGGAAGATACCCTAAAGCCTCAATGGTAAAAAGTAACGTGTGGTGGCTGATACTTACCTGCATGGAGCCCAGTCAGTTCTGGAGGGACTTCATACTGATAGAAGTCCACTGGATGCTTGTTTCTCAAGTTTGAGACGTTAAGGTGATGTGAGCCACTTGCTGCCCACGGTAAGTGGCACATCACAAATGTCTTAAAGCCAGAGGTGCATGTTTACTATTATTTCACGCAACATGGCGCAGAAAGGGAACTTGCTGCACTGCATTGTGTGAAAGGAAGAGCAAAGAAATCCTCTATATTTACAAAGATATAGAGCATTTCTGCTCTCTTCTTGTGCTGGTGCTCTGTGTACTGCCTAGTGCCACTGCAGGCACACTTGTACCATAATGCAAGGGTCCATGCGTTATGAGCAGCATTGTTTTTGTGCAGAAAGGGATACCTTCCTACACAAAAACAATACAAAGAGTCATATTCCTCTTTTTATGTGTGCTGCAGAATGCAGCAACATGGAAAGAGGAAGTAACGAGGAGAACCATTTTGGGAGAAACTCAGGTTTACAACTCCTTGTAAATCTGGGTCTTCACCAAAATACACGTATGGATGCTGGGGAATGCCCATGCTTCATCTGGACCAGAGTGTTTTGCCATACACTGCCCTAGCTGAAGGAAAAAAAGGTAAAAAGAGCTGCAAAAATTGGACCATCATTGTGTCAGGGCTAGACTTCACAAATGTAAACAATCTCACAGTGCAAGAGAAGCAAGTCTAATCCACAAAGTTAGGGAGAAAAAAGAGAACTGGCAAAGACTCACTTATATGCAGGGATAAGAGCAGCTCTTAATTTGTAAAAAAAAAAAAAAAAAAAAATTGTGATGGCCCTCATTAGGAGGCCACTGCTGCTTGCACCATCCATTACCCCTGCCAGTGTTGCCAATAACAGTACCAACACAACAACTAACCCTCACACTGCTACAAGTGTGACAATTCTGACTATTCCAGGCCCCCAAAACTATAAGAATGGCTTGGGTGGCATTTATTAGTCATTTGTAATGTATATTAAAGTAATAAACAGAAGTTGTTGTGCTTATCTTTAAATTAGCCAAACACTGCCACCATGTGGCGGGCTGTCATCAGTGACGGTGTTGACAATTATGTGCCAGTGCTGAGCACCGTAAATCAGCGGCTCAAATTAAGCCCTGGATAGGAGCAAGCAGCATAGGAAGTGCACATGAGTAAGTGGTAGCAGCATGCAAAGCTGGAACAGTTTCTTCTGTCACCACTTGGTTGTAGAGTGCCCACAAGTTAAAAATGTGAAGAATCCAAATATCTATTTAGAAATTGATAGGAATGTCCAAAGCCTGGACCTTGGATGTAGGAGGCTTTAGTTGACTAGTACTTCATTGGCAAATATTTACCTCTTCCAGATTTTTCTTGAAACTTGAGTACATGGGAGTTTGTCCTATAGGAAGGGTGGGTTCAATACGTGGATTTATCATACAATCATAATCAGAATTTGTACTCACTTCGCTCCTGAATTAGGACACAAAACAGTTATTTATTAGAGTGTCACAGTAGAGCAATATATCAAACCTGCTATCTTGTATGCAGTGACTTTCAGATTTTTGATCTATTGGAGGCAGTAGCAGCTTGTGTCTGGGCTGAGTGGCGGGGTGATGGGGGCGAACGATGACAACAAAAAACAATAACTTATCTTCTGCATTGATGCTCTTCTGCTCCTCACCAGCTTAGGATCCCAGAATCCCCTGTGGCCAATCCTGATGCTGATTTCATGCAGGATTGGTCTGAGTGCCCTCGATTTTCACTCCCAAAGAGGCTTGGAGTCTGTGCCTGCTGTCTCCAACCTGGCAATGCAGCTAGGGTTGGAGACAGCTTCAGTGCACATGTCGGTTTGGCTGTCCTGAGACATCGGCCAAACCCACAAGTGCACTGATAACAGCGCCCACCACTCCCCCTCCATTACTGCCCCCACGATGGCCCTGCTCCCAAGACTCTCCCGGGAGGGATAAATAAAATGATAATACACCTTGTTTATTATCAGTTTATTTTTTAATTTTTTAAGCTGCTGGCGCGCTGGTGGCGATGCTCCTCCGCCATATCGGAGGAGCCGTCGCTGACTGGATAGGATACAGGGACAACCACAGACAGTATACATCCTCAATAAAGACTTTGGGGTCAATTCCGATTCGGGCCGGAAAACGTACCGACCGACTCGGAGCCGGAATTAATTCCGACCGACACGTACCGGTGCAGCCCGACCCGCAAAGTATGATGAGAAGCGTGCAAAACCCGACCGACTCATACGGAACACAAGCCGAACGACCGAGCCGCGCGGAAAACAGCAATACGGCCGGAAAAACACGCGAATCGAACCGACCGGCACGCACCCGGAACAATCCCGAACGAAACGTACCCGCGAACTCCTACCCGCCAAGTACGATGCAACGCGTGGAAAAACGACCGAGTCGCACGGAGGACAAGCCGTACGACCAATACGCATAGAAAACTGCGAGCCGAAGCAACCCAAAACACCGCGACTGACGCGTACGCAGCATAGAAAACAGCACAAACACAGCGTGAACGAATCGGAGAAGCCCGTACGAGACAACTGCAGGGTCCGACTCGGTCACAAGAACGTCTCCTACATGCACAAAAAGTACAAAGGGAAAATACACAAAAAAGGCCAAACAAGCAATTACAAAGCCAATAAATACTGGGGGTGGGCAGGGAACAAAGACACACCCACAACTCCACCCATATAAAGGACACAAATCCCTACCATGATCCTTTGCAAATTCAAATTACCTGCCAGCACTCAACAGACAGCAACCACACACCCACAGCTCATCCATCACACAAGCCACACACCATCAGCACCCCAACATATAGCAACCTCACATACACCCAGCAAAACACACACTCACACACCTTCACCTGCACACCAACACACACATCACTCACCATCACCACCCATCACCATGCCCCCAAAGAAGAATCATAAGTTCCTAGATAGTGAATTGGAAGTCCTGGTAGATGAGATCCTCAGGGTAGAGCCACAGCTGTTTGGTACACTGGTCCAACAGACACCCATGTCGCAGAAAACCAAGATGTGGGAGAGGATCGTCGACAGGGTGAATGCACAATCACCATGTTTGCGCACAAAGATAGACATCCAGAACAGGTGGTATGACGTGCGCAGGAGGGTCAGGGAGCTGTTGAAGAAGGACTACCTCTTGAGCCAACACACCGGCAGTGGCCCTCCTGCCAAGCCAGTATACCTCAGGCCCTGGGAGGAGAAGGTGCGGGCCATCCTACCACCAGTGAGCGTATATGGACTAGAAAACATCCCAGAGCCTGGTGAGTACACAACAAATGTACACAATATTGTGCGACAATACACACACATCACTGTCAAGGGGAGAGTCAAACCATGCACCCTTAGCAAATACACAGCAACCAGAACAGAACCATCCCAAAATGTGTATGTCAGTCAGATAAACACAACACATGCCATCTCATAGTGACATGTAACTGTGTCATCACATGTACATACACAACTACAACTACAGCTGGGCAGTGGCACAAATATAACTAACAAACACATCCAGACATGTAGCCACCACTACAACACCACCACACAGTGAAGCCCACTGAAAGGCAGGAATACTGTGTATGCTGGGCAAGTCAGTGTAGCCAATAGCATCATGGGAGTCGTAGTCACAGATATTGCCCACCCTCACAATGTGCACATCAACACCACCATGAACCATGCTCACATCACAGGGAGTGGAAAACAACTGACATGATGGCTGACACTGGCTACTGCTGTGGGGAGCACAAGGCCCTGCTGGCAACTGTGCACCAACCAACAGCAGGACACCACTGACTGACATCCTGAAAGACAACTTGCACTCCCTGCAATGGAAGCACGTTCCATGGTGGGATATCTGGCTGGGTGTGAAGGAGGACTCACAGCCCTGACCATAGTTACCAGCAGCGTTTCTCACACACACCCCTAACACAAACTCCACATAACTCACCTGGGAGAATGCATTGCCTCACACTCCAATCAAATATCCCACAAAGAACCACAACCCTGGGTCATGCTGAGTGAAGCACAGGGACACACATGGGACTTGTAGCAAAACTAACCCCAGGATAACACTGTCAGCCATCTTGTCAGCACAGGCACACAACCCCACAGGAAAGCAGAGTCAAAGGGAAGGAAGCATGGGCATGCTGGGAAGGGGGGTGGAGGCAATAGCATGATGGGAGTGGTAGTCACAGCTCAACATCCCCCACCCACATGGCCCAGCAAGCTCACACTCAAGCATGCACACCCCACAGAGAGTGGAAAGCCCCATCAAAGATGTCTGACACTGGTGCTCTGTTGTGGGGAGCACAAGGCCATGCTGGGAACTGGCCACCAACCAACAGCAGGACACCACTGTCAGCCATCTTGCCATTGCTCTCACACTCACACTCACACACAGTGAAGTCCACCCCAAAGCAAGTAAGTATGGGCATGCTGGGAAGTGGGGTGGAGGCAATAGCATGATGGGAGTGGTAGTCACAGCTCAACATCCCCCACCCACATGGCCCAGCAAGCTCACACTCAAGCATGCACACCCCACAGAGAGTGGAAAGCCCCATCAAAGATGTCTGACACTGGTGCTCTGTTGTGGGGAGCACAAGGCCATGCTGGGAACTGGCCACCAACTAACAGCAGGACACAACTGTCAGCCATCTTGCCATTGCTCTCACACTCACACACAGTGAAGTCCACCCAAAAGCAAGTAAGTATGGGCATGCTGGGAAGTGGGGTGGAGGCAATAGCATGATGGGAGTGGTAGTCACAGATATTGGTCACCCCCACAACTGTCCCATCAACACCACCCTGAAGCATGCGCACATCACAGGGAGTGGAAAACAACTGACAAGATGGCTGACACTGGCTACTGCTGTGGGGAGAGCAAGGCCCTGCTGGCAACTGTGCACCAACCAACAGCAGGACACCACTGACTGACATCCTGAAAGACAACTTGCACTCCCTGCAATGGAAGCACGTTCCATGGTGGAATATCTGGCTGGGTGGGAAGGAGGGCCGGATGTCAACCAAATACAACCAATGCAGACCATGTACACACCCCAACATTCACATAGAAATGCCCAAATAATGCAGGACAATGTGCTACACCAATATCAACCCCTGACTGTGACAACTTAGGACAATGCAATGTACAGGCCCGCATCCAGAGGCACAGTCACAACTGTCAGGTGTGTCAACCATTGATGCCTGCAGAAACATAACATACATTGTGTGTGTCTCCCAAAAACAGGTGATGATGGGGACACAGCAGCAGACGCTGAGGAGTCCCCGTCCCAGGCTCAAGAGGATACGGAGCTCACTGGTGTGGAACAGCCTCTGTCCTCCTTGGATGAAGAAGACCCACCTGGCACCTCCGGAGCAAGTCATCATGCAGCACCAGCAGGACCACCAGCTGCACCCCCTGCACCCACCCCTCCAACGACTGTCAACACACATACCACCCCTGCCGACATGGACAGACCAAGGAGCACCACCACCACCAGCACAGGGACCCTGGACCAACGTGGGGCCATGGACACCAACACCACCAACAACCCCCAAGGGGGCCCAGGGTCACCTGTGCGTGCCACCTCACGTACTGCACGTGTCGCCAGGGGTGGTGGGAGGGGTGGGAGACATAGGTCGCTGCTCGCAGAGGGGTCTGGACTGCATGATGACCCACAACTGGCACGCATAGCCGATGCGTACCAGTCCAGCACCGGAGAGCTCAGCCAGGTAGTGGGGCTCCTCAGGGACATTAAACAGCAGCAGGCTGCCCATCATGCCCGCTTGGACTCACACATGTCCCGCGTGGAGTCCAAGTGGGACACACTGCAAGAGATGACGGCGTTGCATAGAGACATATTACAATGCCTCCGCCAGATGAGCAGCAACAAGTCAACACCTCCCTGTGTGCACACAACATCTGGTGCTGAAACAACTGCAACTGCCACAGGGAGGCAGGATGACTCTGGCGGAGAGTCCCCTGCACCGCAGCAGCCTGCACTTGAGGGTCCCCCCAAAGAAGAGGAGTCGTCCGAGGAAGGACAACTGAGAGGCTGATGGCCATGCACAACCCCCAGGAAGCCAACACCTGTTCTGGATAATCACCTTTGTGCGCAAACTGTTCACCCTGTTGACTGCAACACAACTCCCCACATGACATGGGGAGTACAAGTTGGACCAATGTCTCAGATGACTGTGGACTTGATACAGGACATTTCTGCTACCAGGACTTCCAATTCATCTAGGAACTTTGGATTGCAATCACAATGTACAGCACTCACCATCCTGTGCACTATTCACACACATGTATGACAATAAACACACTAATACACCATACCTGCCTCTGTCGTGATTCCAACGTGGTTTCTGTCATGGAGATGATGACCAGCGAAATTACACTGTGCATGCTAACTGCTACAGCAAGTACAACACAGGCATGTGAGTCATGGCAACGTGACACATATGAGGGAGACACACCACCAGGGCTACACAACAAATACACACCTAGGCCATCTGACTCATTGCCTACACTGATGTTGCCAGGAAATACGGTGCAATGCACAGACACAACACCTATTCACAGTCTTAGTCAACTAGCCCACTGGTGCAGTAAGCAAATGTCAGTCAAATGTGTGACCACAGACAACGCACATCACAAAGTGAAGCACAGGTTTATTACACATTTGCAACATGTTGTAACCACTACAGATGCAAGGTTATCCCACCTGGCAGCGGGCACACAGTCAACAAGTGTAGAAGGAAGGAAGTCCATGGGTGTGGCGCACATCACCTGTAGGGACACGACAGCTACCACCCTGGAAGTCGAATCACGGTGTTGGGGATCACAGTTGACCAAACGACTCTGAAAGTACCCTGTGAAGGACAGAAATGACACACAGTCAAAAGCACTGAAGAACAGGACAGAACTGCAATACTCATGCCCAATACATGTCACAAGATACCCACCCAGAACCAAGTTAGCATGTCAACACTGTTGGGGAGTACAGACTACCTGTAAGGACACATCGCTACACGCATACAGTCATGTAGCCCATGGACACACTCAAACAGCACCAGAGCACCACCAACACATATCATGCAAACTCACATCATTGACATGACATCTCTGGATACTCACATTCAGCTGAAGAAGTTGGTGATGAGCTGTGTGCGGACATCACCATCATCATCATCATCATCATCACTGGCATCGTGGTCCAGGCCAGGATCCTCCACAGGTGGCGGACGTTGGTCATCGTCATCCAGGATGAGAGGCAACTCCTTCCGCACTGCCAGGTTGTGTAGCATGCAGCAGACGATGACAATCTTGCACACCTTTTCTGGGGCATATGTGAGGGACCCTCCTGTCTTGTCCAGGCAGCGGAAGCGGCTCTTCAGGAGACCAAATGTCCGCTCAATCACTCTCCTGGTCCGACCATGTGCCTCATTGTAGCGCATCTGGGCTGGTGTCACAGGGTTCCTGAGGGGCGTCAGCAACCACGGCATGTTGGGGTATCCGGAGTCACCTACATACAGACAATTGCACATTAGCTGAGTTGGAAAAGAGGGTGGAACACTACATTGCAGAACACACACAATGGTACAAAGTCAGTACACACCAACAAGCCAGGCACGCTGGTTCCGCATCTGTGACATCATCCTAGGGATGTGACTACTCCTCATCACGTAGGCATCGTGTGCAGAACCGGGGAAACGGGCACACACGTGTGAGATGCTCATATCTGCAAGACAGACCACCAGTGCATTGACCGAGTGGTAGTGTTTGCGGTTCCTGTATGCCTGCTCTTGGGCCTGTGGTGGTACCAAAGCCACATGTGTCCCATCAATGGAGCCAATGACATGCGGCATCCTCCCCAGGGCATAGAAGTCACTCTTCACGTCAGTGAGTTGTTGGAGTCTAGGGAAATAGATGTACTGGTTCAGGTATATCAACATAGCCTCCAAAACATCGCGGAGCACACGGCTGAACATGGTCTGTGACATCCCACCAGCAGTCGCCACAGTGTGTTGAAAGGTACCGGTGGCAAAGAAGTGTAGGGCTGCCATCACCTTCACCTTGGGGGTACGGCCGGCCAGGTTGCAAATGTGGTGCCAAGCGCACTGCCAAATCCTCAATCAGCTGCCTGGTGAAGCGGTACCGTCGGATGCTGTCATGTTCCACCATCGTTGCCAGGTCAGGGAATGGTCTATGGACAACTGGTGCCCTGCAGTGCATAGGTGAAGAAAGAAAGATTGTCAGTCACCCCACATATGTGGCATTGAACACACTCAATATCACATGAACATCATTATGAGGCACAAGTACATGATGTGTGCAGTTCCGTAAGGACATGTATGGCACATACATGGCCAACATCTAACATCACAGTTCAACAAGTCGCATCAATAAGTCCCAGGTTGTGCCATTGGATATCATGAGGCCGTGTCACAGTTCCCATCTCCTGCTGCCACGTTACAAACACACCCCACAGTGACATGTGAGGACAGATGTGCCCCAGGCATCACAGCTCAATGACAGGTAGATTCCCAGGGACCCTGTATTGCCACATGGACACTGGCATGACATGGTGTATCATGTATACACCACAGCAAAACAACCATGACCCCCACAGGTAGTGGTCCCTGTTGCCTCGGCAGGACAGACATGGACGTCTGTGACACACACACGCACAACATCAAAGTCCATGCACAAACAACGTGGATGTGGAGACTGTCTCCCATTGTGCACATGAAATCAGAGACATTGTAAACACAACATGCACACAGACTGTGGAGGACCATCACTATTGTGCCAATGGGTCACCCTGGGTTAAACATACCGTCCCACATGGGACTCACGGGGTATGTGACATGACATACACATACACTACCGTGAAATGTGACCATGCCACATGCTCAGATATGAACAGTTGCACATCACAGTGGTCATGTACACGAAACACCAAGGATCCTGTCCCCATGAACACGTGCACAGCCTGGGGGTGGCTGCACCAAAGTGATACCCACAGAACAACATGTTCACCCCCATACACGGAATAGGTAATGCAGCCTTACATGCCTTAGGATACAGTTTGGACAGGCTGTGGTGTTGTAGGTGTGCCCCTCACTCCCTGGGAAGTATATGTGGCTGGCATATGTTCACCTGTGACAGGCATGGTGACATATGCCAGTGTCTTGTACAGGGACGCGTTGGACAGCAATGGACCGATCGGTGCGCACACATTGGCCATTGCATTCAGTGTGCGCTGGTACGCGTTGTATTCGCAATACGCGTTGGACAGCAATGGACTGATCGGTGCGCACACATTGGCCATTGCATTCAATGTGTGCGGGTATGCGTTGTATCCTAGGTACGCGTTGAACAGCAATGGACCGATCAGTGCGCACCCATTGGCTATGGCCTGGCCTGGCAACGGACGCGTTTTCAAATTTTGAACGAGTCTGATGCTGTAAATTCAGTTGGTCACCCACAACAATGTTGCAAATTCATGGGTGTCATGAAGTTGAACTTTTGAAGGATGCTGTGGGCATGTGTAAGTGGTGCAATTCCATGGATTGGCCAGATTCAGAAGATACAAATGACTTGGACCTATCACTTTGGACACATGGGACAGTATCTGCCTCTGCAGCACACATATAATGCTGGCTGTTCCCCTGAGAGCTCACTTGCCTGCACTACATGCTCCAGGACGACATCTGCCACCACCACTGCTGCTGTATCTGCACCCTCTGGACCCTGCAATGGCACGTACTGTGGAGAGAGCCCCAGCCTTCAGCACTGAGGAGAACCAGGCCCTGCTGGACAGCCTCCTTCCACAGTACAGCAAGCTGTATGGGAAAGCAGGGGAGCAGGTGAGTGTTCTGTCCACTGCCTTCCTAAATGTGCATGTTGTCTGACTAGCAAGGCTAACAGTCTGCACGCCACTGGCTAGCAGGCTCACTGAGTAGTTGTCACCCCCATAGTGTGTAGTTACATGCACTGGACAGGTATAGTGCAGTGACAGTGCATTTAAACAAGGTTTTACTTCCCAGGCAATGATACCATGTAGTAACTGCTGGCATACTGTCCATGGCCATCGTTGCACTGCCTGTGTACATCATGTGCCCCTGTGATTGAGACATGTATATCCAACTGTGTAATGCACGGATATGTTGCATGTGTAGTAATGGCATTCTCACTTTGTCATCCTCACAGGTTGATGCCCACCAGAAGCAGCAGATATGGCTGACCATCGTCCGGGCAGTGAGATCCGTGGGGGTCTACAAGCGCCGGATCCGCAACTGCCAGAAGAGGTGGCAGGACCTTAGGGGCTGGACCCGGAGGATCGCACGGGTCCAGCTGAAGCTGTCGCCTCCTCGCAGGAGGGGCGGACACCGGACCCTGACCCCCACATGCTCAGGATCCTGGCGGTGGTCTTCCCTGATCTGGATGGGCAGCTGAAGGCCAGAGAGCAGCAAGGAGGGGGTGAGTCCATGACTGCATTGTGAACTATGTCTGCCATGCTATGTGCCCTCCTCTGGCCTGGTTAAACTTCCACAGTACATCAGTCATGTGGTCCAGGACCCATGTCCCTCTATTGTGCACTGCCCACTCCTCATCTGATACCCAGGTGTGGCCCTTACAGTCAGGGAATTGTGTCACTTGGGTACTGTGTCCTTGCAGTTTGCTTGACTCAAGGTGGGGGACAGCATCTGTTTCCCTAACTCTGTGGTGGGCATCATGGGTGGGTCCATTGCTTACACAATGCCTGTGTTCTGACATGTAATCTGCGTGTTACTTTGATATGTGGTCCAATTGCTGAGCTGATCCACCACATGTGCCTGGGGTATCTGGCACACACCCATGCTGCGGGTGGGAACAATGTTTGGGCCCCAGGAGTGTGTATATTACGTGTGTCACACATACTTAGCCAGCTGCCTACTGTCCAGGGCTCATCCCTCATTCATGTGGGGCAGGACAGTCATGCCTACTCCAGGCCATACAATACACTCTGTACTCCCACTCCCGTGTATCAGCTGACACGTTGTGCTCAGTGAATTGTCCCCTCAGGTGTCTGCCTCTGTGTCAGTGTGCTGTGGCTTCGTTGTCAGGACTGCTGGGGTGTTTCTCGGTTGGGGCTCAGCATGCCACCGGAGATGTGACCATAGGAGACGATACTTGTGTGACACATAGGTGTTTGATCACCTGACTGTGCAGACTGGGGTATGCAAATGTGAAGTTCAGGCAGCTGTCTCCCATTCACAGCAGATTGTGAGGTGCTCAGGTTCAGAGGGTTGTGTTACAGGTCTCCCATATGTCCAATCGGTATGACCTGGACAGATAAGGGTTCAGATGATGTGGTGTGTGGGGGATGTACATGTGCACTTGTTCAGCTCCAGGACTTGCATTCCCCATGACCTACTATTGTGACACAGTGCAGAGTGTTGTTGTCTGGCTGCCCTGCCCATGTGACTGGAGACAGTGATGTATGACTTAGCAGGCATGCCTGTGCCATGGCATGTGACTTCCTATTAGTGATCCTGCAGGGGAGTGACATGTGCTACATGCACACCATTGTGGCAATGGCTATCAGGACATGGGTGCATCATGGTGTCTGTCGCTGGTATGCATCACATGCATTTCCTATTTGACTCTGGGCATCCCTTTCATCCGGACACCTATACTGACTCAGTGGCAAGAGTTGTGATGTGTGCATGTTCACATGCTTAACCGGGTTCTCTGCACTATCCAACTACTGTGTAGGTGGTGCATGTGTCCACACTGGGGTATTGCCATCCAACAGACACCAGACAGATGGGTGCAAGGCCAGGTGGGATGTGAGTGCCATGGTTGACCATCAGACTGACAATTGGCTTCTCCTGTTCTGTTTGGGCACTTTTAGCAATGTTCAACTAAGGATGCCAGGGCTTGCTCTGTAATGTGCTGTACTAACTGTGGTGTGTGCGTTCGGTGAAGGTGACTGATGTCTGTCTGTTTCCCTATTGATTGCAGATACATCCAACGGCCACAGGAGGGGACAGCTCCACGGACCAGGAGGAGCCGCAGAGCCAGACTGGGTCAGCAGCCGAGGAGTGGTCGGAGGGACCCAGTGGCACGGAGGGCGAGGGGAGCCACACCGAGGAGTCCTCAGCACCATCCACCTCAGCTGAGGACCACAGCAGCTCGGAGGATGACTCCCTTATGGAGGCGGGTGTCAGCAGCCACCACACCCCAGCTAGTGTTGCTGTCCCCGCCACCACCACCACCACCACCGCCCTCCCATCGGCTCCCATTCCCGAGGTCCGTGGAGGCTCCCATGTTCGGGAGCGTGTCTCCTTCGGGCCAGGCACCGCACCCCCTGTGTCCCCTGCTGCCCTGAGTGAGGAGTCTGTGTACCTCCTTCGCCAGCTCCATGTAGGGCAGACAGCGATGCTGAGTGTCCTCCATGCCCACACCACTCTGATGACTCAGCTGGTGTTGTTCATGGAGGGCATCTCATCGGGCATGTCTGCCCTACAGAGGGGCAATAGGTCCATGGTCTCCTCCCTGACGGCAGCAGTGTCCCTCCTCCGACAGTCCCTCACCCCTCCTGCCTCTGCCCCATCCACACTCCCCAGCACCTTACCTGTCCCAGCACACACACACCGGCACAGGCACACACCAGCACAGACACGAGCAGCACACAGACACACACGCCACAAACAAGACGCACACGCACGCACAGTCAGGGGACTGAAACCACACTCACAGGGGATGGGGCCCAGGCACACACACACGCATCCACGAGCACTGCGCAGTCCTCAGTTGCCTCTCCCTCCAAAGCCCCCTCCCTTGCCTCACCTGCAACCCCAAAGACACAGCGGCTCTTCCTCAGTGACCTCGGCCTCTTCCCCTCCGATCCAGCTGATACAGCATTCAGGGGAAGAGGAAGCCCACCCACACGGAGTGGAGTGCCCCTCGCCCCCGGACACCCTCCCCCAGGTGCAGACCGACTGACGCCCCCACCCGCAAGTCCCCCGGACCCGGAAGAGCAAGACCCCGCCGCCGCCCTGCAGCTCAGGCACCAAGTCTCCTTCCTCCATCCCTCAGGCCCCCACTCCACAGGTGCCCCCACCACACCCTGCCCCAGGTTCCCCCACCCACAGATACACCATCCCCAAAAGGATCAGGCCTTCTCCCCCTGCCACTTGCTCTTCCGGCCCCACAGCCCCGCTGCGCTTGTCTGTGCCACTGGTGTGGTGAGGGTGTCCTCCCCCTCTGTCCTGCCCACCTTACCTGATCCCCATTCTCCTCCCCTGGAGGTAGGCACTGCAGTGGAGGCCACTACCACCCTGTCTAACTTGGGCACTGCAGTGGCGAACCTGTCCACTCCATCTGCACAGTCCACTGCAGTCGTGCCAGCGCCCACACCATCTGAGTCATGCCCCCCAGTTGTGCCGGCACACACCATGTCAGACACCTCCACTGCAGTTGTCAGTGGCTCTCCAGCACCCACCACCCCTTCCCTGCCTCCTTCTGGTGAGCCCTGATCCTGTCCCTGCGGTGCCTGGCCTGCCCCCCGTATGCCCCTCCGAGGGGATTGTCCCTGGTTTTCATCAGTGCAGGCATGCATAGGGTGACATCTGCCACTGTCACCCTGTTTTGACTTTCATGATGGACTGGCCATTGGCCTTTGTTTATTTTTTACATGACTTCAACTTTTGAACCCACATATGCTGAATAAAGCAACTTTCTGTTCTCTAGTGCTTTTGCTTCTGATGTACATGATGTTGATGATGCTAACCATGCCCTTGCTGCAGTGATGGTGATATTTGGTCTCATGAATATGTAGTGTTACTGTGCAGGAACCCATGTGGTCCAAGGGGATTGTGTCCTATCCTGTGGTGTATCCATGTCATCCTTAGCAGCATCTGAGGGTGTCATGTTTTCAATATTTGGCAATGGGATTTCCTACTTACATTAGCAATGTCACATCTGTGGCTTCCACCCCTGCACATCTGTTGTGCTTGCCATTGTTCAATTAGTCTACTTCCCTGACTGTGTGGCCATCTCCACTGGACATGCAGGTTTGGGCATCAATGGGGAAGGACTCATCTGTGTTGTCAGTGCAACTTGCTATACATGTGTGTTGGATCTGTGCTGATGATTTCGTTGACACTCCCATGATCAGGCTGATGTGACAGGAGCCTTCATTTGGTGCTAATTGTTGACTGTGTGACCAAGTGTTCTGCTGACATGATGGAGCCCTACTGAGGCGACATATGGCACAGCTTTCCTCACACAGGAGTGGAGTCCCCTCATGGCAGTGTGTGCTCCTGTGACATCGCCTGCGCCCAAGGTGTGTGTTGTATGAGCATGTCTGTGTGTTCACTTCCATTTTGCTATGCATGCTGGGATCCCTAGTGATGTTCCTGTTTGTGATGCTTGCTGAGTTGACCTATGTTCCCCCAAAGTCTTCTCCCTGGGTTCTCTGTGATGTGGGTGCATGGCACATTACTGGTCATCAGGGTGTCACCCATAGGTGTGTTTGCTGTCAGGGCTGAGTTTGTGGGCAGACGCTGATGGGTCACAGTCAGGATTCCCCTTGGCACTTGTTGTTTACACCTGTCATGTGATTTCCGGTTTGTGTTAGCTTTCATTGGTTGTGACACGTTGTGTGTGTGACTGCTGGCACTCCTCAGGGTCAGGGCTGCAATGTTGGTAGTTGTCTATGTGTGTTCTTTGTGGGTGACCTTGGCTTCTTCATTGGTGTGTGACTGTGGCTGGGATCCCATTGGTTGGTGTGGTATTGCCGTCATGTCCATGTACAGCGTAGTGTGCAGTGTGTCAGACATTCAGGAGTCTTGTTGAGTGGCCATGTGTGATGTGTTTCTGCACCTTGGTTCCCGCCAACCCCCCTGGGATTGTCATGGGTGCATGTGCAATGTCACCAGTGCATGTGAGCTTCACTGCTGCACATTGTTGGAGGTCGAGGTGTGTGGTGTTGAGTGTGTGCAGATGAGAGTTGTTGCCTGGCTAGACCCCTGCCTCCATGTTGGCCTTGGCTTACTGGCCGTGCTGATTGATTTGTGCTTGTGTAGGTGTGATGGTAGTTTGTTGCTCAGGACACATGACTGTGGTTCACAGTGTGAACGGCATCTAGCTTTGTCATCACAGTGGGATTGTAATGCAGCCCAGGGTCACCACATTGTGGGGGCCTTGGGGGTAGTGCTGTGGTGTCTCTGTGTCTTGCTGTGTCAGTTGCTGTTCCTACATGCTTGTGTGACATGTGTGATTTGTGCTCCCTCTCATCTGACAATGCCTGATTGCCCACATAGGGGATTTGGATCCATGAGTTACCTTTGTGTGGCACTGTATGCACATCTGTGTAATTGGTATTCAGGCCTCCTCATGTGTTGTGTGGTTGCCTGGGGACACTGGCACCCCCCTCACCTGTTGTGTTTGATGTGCAGTGTGGGTCTGCCTGTTTGTGTTTGTGCATCTGCACCACTGCATTGGCATATCTTTAGTGTGCCATTGGCTGTATGTTGTTTGGTGTGTTTCCCCTGCTGTCCCTGGGACTCCTAGGTCATCAGTCAGCACAATGATCATTGTTTGTGTGTCCCATTGCTGCCACGGTATGGTATCTGTTCACCTCACATCTACAGTCTCCACAGGGTATCTGCATTTGTGTGCCCATTGGTGCAAATATGTGGGTCTGCATTCTGATGGTCACTTCTGTCATTGTGTCATTGTTGAATGTTGACAGTGTCAGCCCCCATGGGTGATGTTTGTCTGCACATGGCCAAAGGTATGTCTTATTTGCACTGCACTGTTTGCCTCCCCCAATCTATGTTGCTATGGGACACAAGCACTACTTTGCCACTTATGTGTTTGTTGTTCTGTGACCAGGAATCATCCATGCAGTTTGGCAGTTGCAGCTTTTTCTTTGTCAACACTTACATTTTGGTCACTGTGATGATGGGGGTTTGGACCCCATTGCCACAATGTTCAAAATGTGCTTCAGCTATGGACCCCAAACTTACATTTTGGTCACTGTGATGATGGGGGTATGGACCCCATTGCCACAATGTTCAAAATGTGCTTCAGCTATGGTCCCCACACTTACATTTTGGTCACTGTGATGATGGGGGTTTGGACCCCATTGCCACAATGTTCAAAATGTGCTTCAGCTATGGACCCCACACTTACATTTTGGTCACTGTGATGATGGGGGTTTGGACCCCATTGCCACAATGTTCAAAATGTGCTTCAGCTATGGACCCCACACTTACATTTTGGTCACTGTGATGATGGGGGTTTGGACCCAATTGCCACAATGTTCAAAATGTGCTTCAGCTATGGACCCCACACTTACATTTTGGTCACTGTGATGATGGGGGTATGGACCCCATTGCCACAATGTTCAAAATGTGCTTCAGCTATGGACCCCACACTTACATTTTGGTCACTGTGATGATGGGGGTTTGGACCCCATTGCCACAATGGTCATGGCCTGCTTGCATTGTGGGGGCCACACACATTTATGTGTGGCACATGTGATAGGGGGTCACATTGTATGTTCAAAGTCATGTTCAGTGTTGTAGGCATTTGACACAGTCTACACACGCTTGTCATGGTGTTGGGGGGATGTCTTTATGTTGCATTCTTTATGTTGGTGTGTGCTTGTTGTGTCATGTATTAGCCATCCTGTGAGTGGGGGTGTTGTTGGTGGTAGG
The DNA here is from genome assembly GCA_963921515.1 of Calotriton arnoldi. Taxonomy (NCBI): domain Eukaryota; kingdom Metazoa; phylum Chordata; class Amphibia; order Caudata; family Salamandridae; genus Calotriton; species Calotriton arnoldi. The sequence goes on from CAWUFW010008089.1 coordinate 350,896, forward strand.
CATCCAGCCCCCCATGGGTAGAGGTGGTAATAGTGGTAGGCATATGGCACCCCCTGGGTAGGGGTGGTAGTAGTGGTAGGCATCTGGCACCCCCTGGGTAGGGGTGGTAGTAGTGGTAGGCATCTGGCACCCCCTGGGTAAGGGTGGTAGTAGTGGTAGGCATCCAGCCCCCCATGGGTAAGGGTGGTAGTAGTGACAGGCATCCAGCCCCCCATGGGTAGAGGTGGTAGTAGTGGTAGGCATCTGACACCCCCTGGGTAGGGGTGGTAGTAGTGACAGGCATCCAGCCCCCCATGGGTAGAGGTGGTAGTAGTGGTAGGCATCTGACACCCCCTGGGTAGGGGTGGTAGTAGTGACAGGCATCCAGCCACCCATGGGTAGAGGTGGTAGTAGTGGTAGGCATCTGGCACCCCCTGGGTAAGGGTGGTAGTAGTGACAGGCATCCAGCCCCCCATGGGTAGAGGTGGTAGTAGTGGTAGGCATCTGGCACCCCCTGGGTAGAGGTGGTAGTAGTGGTAGGCATCTGGCACTCCCTGGGTAGGGGTGGTAGTAGTGGTAGGCATCTGGCACCCCCTGGGTAAGGGTGGTAGTAGTGGTTGGCATCTGGCACCCCCTGGGTAAGGGTGGTAGTAGTGGTAGGCATCTGGCACCCCCCTGGGTAAGGGTGGTAGTAGTGACAGGCATCCAGCCCCCCATGGGTAGAGGTGGTAGTAGTGGTAGGCATCTGGCACCCCCTGGGTAGAGGTGGTAGTAGTGGTAGGCATCTGGCACCCCCTGGGTAGGGGTGGTAGTAGTGGTAGGCATCTGGCACCCCCTGGGTAAGGGTGGTAGTAGTGGTAGGCATCCATCCCCCCATGGGTAAGGGTGGTAGTAGTGACAGGTATCCAGCCCCCCATGGGTAGAGGTGGTAGTAGTGGTAGGCATCTGGCACCCCCTGGGTAGAGGTGGTAGTAGTGGTAGGCATCTGGCACCCCCTGGATAAGGGTGGTAGTAGTGACAGGCATCCAGCCCCCCATGGGTAGAGGTGGTAGTAGTGGTAGGCATCTGACACCCCTGGGTAGGGGTGGTAGTAGTGACAGGCATCCAGCCCCCATGGGTAGAGGTGGTAGTAGTGGTAGGCATCTGACACCCCTGGGTAGGGGTGGTAGTAGTGGTAGGCATCTGGCACCCCTGGGTAAAGGTGGTAGTAGTGACAGGCATCCAGCCCCCCATGGGTAGAGGTGGTAGTAGTGGTAGGCATCTGACACTCCCTGGGTAGGGGTGGTAGTAGTGGTAGGCATCTGGCACCCCCTGGGTAAGGGTGGTAGTAGTGACAGGCATCCAGCCCCCCATGGGTAGAGGTGGTAGTAGTGGTAGGCATCTGACACCCCCTGGGTAGGGGTGGTAGTAGTGACAGGCATCCAGCCCCCCATGGGTAGAGGTGGTAGTAGTGGTAGGCATCTGACACCCCCTGGGTAGGGGTGGTAGTAGTGACAGGCATCCAGCCCCCATGGGTAGAGGTGGTAGTAGTGGTAGGCATCTGACACCCCTGGGTAGGGGTGGTAGTAGTGGTAGGCATCTGGCACCCCCTGGGTAAGGGTGGTAGTAGTGGTAGGCATCCAGCCCCCATGGGTAAGGGTGGTAGTAGTGACAGGCATCCAGCCCCCATGGGTAGAGGTGGTAGTAGTGGTAGGCATCTGGCACCCCCTGGGTAGAGGTGGTAGTAGTGGTAGGCATCTGGCACCCCATGGATAAGGGTGGTAGTAGTGACAGGCATCCAGCCCCCATGGGTAGAGGTGGTAGTAGTGGTAGGCATCTGACACCCCCTGGGTAGGGGTGGTAGTAGTGACAGGCATCCAGCCCCCATGGGTAGAGGTGGTAGTAGTGGTAGGCATCTGACACCCCCTGGGTAGGGGTGGTAGTAGTGACAGGCATCCAGCCCCCCATGGGTAGAGGTGGTAGTAGTGGTAGGCATCTGGCACCCCTGGGTAGAGGTGGTAGTAGTGGTAGGCATCTGGCACCCCTGGGTAAGGGTGGTAGTAGTGACAGGCATCCAGCCCCCCATGGGTAGAGGTGGTAGTAGTGGTAGGCATCTGGCACCCCCTGGGTAGAGGTGGTAGTAGTGGTAGGCATCTGGCACCCCCTGGGTAGGGGTGGTAGTAGTGGTAGGCATCTGGCACCCCTGGGTATGGGTGGTAGTAGTGGTAGGCATCCAGCCCCCATGGGTAAGGGTGGTAGTAGTGACAGGCATCCAGCCCCCATTGGGTAGAGGTGGTAGTAGTGGTAGGCATCTGGCACCCCCTGGGTAGAGGTGGTAGTAGTGGTAGGCATCTGGCACCCCCTGGGTAAGGGTGGTAGTAGTGGTAGGCATCTGACACCCCCTGGGTAAGGGTGGTAGTAGTGGTAGGCATCTGGCACCCCCTGGGTAAGGGTGGTAGTACTGACAGGTATCCAGCCCCCCATGGGTAGAGGTGGTAGTAGTGGTAGGCATCTGGCACCCCCTGGGTAGAGGTGGTAGTAGTGGTAGGCATCCAGCCCCCCATGGGTAAGGGTGGTAGTAGTGACAGGCATCCAGCCCCCCACGGGTAGAGGTGGTAGTAGTGGTAGGCATCTGGCACCCCCTGGGTAGAGGTGGTAGTAGTGGTAGGCATCTGGCACCCCCTGGGTAGGGGTGGTAGTAGTGGTAGGCATCTGGCACCCCCTGGGTAAGGGTGGTAGTAGTGGTAGGCATCTGGCACCCCCTGGGTAAGGGTGGTAGTAGTGGTAGGCATCCAGCCCCCCATGGGTAAGGGTGGTAGTAGTGACAGGCATCCAGCCCCCCATGGGTAGAGGTGGTAGTAGTGGCAGGCATCTGACACCCCCTGGGTAGGGGTGGTAGTAGTGACAGGCATCCAGCCCCCCATGGGTAGAGGTGGTAGTAGTGGTAGGCATCTGGCACCCCCTGGGTAGAGGTGGTAGTAGTAGTAGGTATCCAGCCCCCATGGGTAAGGGTGGTAGTAGTGACAGGCATCCAGCCCCCACGGGTAGAGGTGGTAGTAGTGGTAGGCATCTGGCACTCCCTGGGTAGAGGTGGTAGTAGTGGTAGGCATCTGGCACCCCCTGGGTAAGGGTGGTAGCAGTGGTAGGCATCTGGCACCCCCTGGGTAAGGGTGGTAGTAGTGGTAGGCATCCAGCCCCCCATGGGTAGAGGTGGTAGTAGTGGTAGGCATCTGACACCCCCTGGGTAGGGGTGGTAATAGTGACAGGCATCCAGCCCCCCATGGGTAGAGGTGGTAGGCATCTGACACCCCCTGGGTAGGGGTGGTAGTAGTGACAGGCATCCAGCCCCCCATGGGTAGAGGTGGTAGTAGTGGTAGGCATCTGGCACCCCCTGGGTAGAGGTGGTAGTAGTGGTAGGCATCTGGCACCCCCTGGGTAAGGGTGGTAGTAGTGACAGGCATCCAGCCCCCCATGGGTAGAGGTGGTAGTAGTGGTAGGCATCTGGCACCCCCTGGGTAGAGGTGGTAGTAGTGGTAGGCATCTGGCACCCCCTGGGTAGGGGTGGTAGTAGTGGTAGGCATCTGGCACCCCCTGGGTAAGGGTGGTAGTAGTGGTAGGCATCCAGCCCCCCATGGGTAAGGGTGGTAGTAGTGACAGGCATCCAGCCCCCCATGGGTAGAGGTGGTAGTAGTGGTAGGCATCTGGCACCCCCTGGGTAGAGGTGGTAGTAGTGGTAGGCATCTTGCACTCCCTGGGTAGGGGTGGTAGTAGTGGTAGGCATCTGGCACCCCCTGAGTAAGGGTGGTAGTAGTGGTTGGCATCTGGCACCCCCTGGGTAAGGGTGGTAGTAGTGGTATGCATCTGGCACCCCCTGGGTAAGGGTGGTAGTAGTGACAGGCATCCAGCCCCCCATGGGTAGAGGTGGTAGTAGTGGTAGGCATCTGGCACCCCCTGGGTAGAGGTGGTAGTAGTGGTAGGCATCTGGCACCCCCTGGGTAGGGGTGGTAGTAGTGGTAGGCATCTGGCACCCCCTGGGTAAGGGTGGTAGTAGTGGTAGGCATCCAGCCCCCCATGGGTAAGGGTGGTAGTAGTGACAGGCATCCAGCCCCCCATGGGTAGAGGTGGTAGTAGTGGTAGTCATCTGGCACCCCCTGGGTAGAGGTGGTAGTAGTGGTAGGCATCTGGCACCCCCTGGATAAGGGTGGTAGTAGTGACAGGCATCCAGCCCCCCATGGGTAGAGGTGGTAGTAGTGGTAGGCATCTGACACCCCCTGGGTAGGGGTGGTAGTAGTGACAGGCATCCAGCCCCCATGGGTAGAGGTGGTAGTAGTGGTAGGCATCTGACACCCCCTGGGTAGGGGTGGTAGTAGTGGTAGGCATCTGGCACACCCTGGGTAAGGGTGGTAGTAGTGACAGGCATCCAGCCCCCCATGGGTAGAGGTGGTAGTAGTGGTAGGCATCTGGCACTCCCTGGGTAGGGGTGGTAGTAGTGGTAGGCATCTGGCACCCCCTGGGTAAGGGTGGTAGTAGTGACAGGCATCCAGCCCCCCATGGGTAGAGGTGGTAGTAGTGGTAGGCATCTGACACCCCCTGGGTAGGGGTGGTAGTAGTGACAGGCATCCAGCCCCCCATGGGTAGAGGTGGTAGTAGTGGTAGGCATCTGACACCCCCTGGGTAGGGGTGGTAGTAGTGACAGGCATCCAGCCCCCATGGGTAGAGGTGGTAGTAGTGGTAGGCATCTGACACCCCCTGGGTAGGGGTGGTAGTAGTGGTAGGCATCTGGCACCCCCTGGGTAAGGGTGGTAGTAGTGGTAGGCATCCAGCCCCCCATGGGTAAGGGTGGTAGTAGTGACAGGCATCCAGCCCCCCATGGGTAGAGGTGGTAGTAGTGGTAGGCATCTGGCACCCCCTGGGTAGAGGTGGTAGTAGTGGTAGGCATCTGGCACCCCCTGGATAAGGGTGGTAGTAGTGACAGGCATCCAGCCCCCCATGGGTAGAGGTGGTAGTGGTGGTAGGCATCTGACACCCCCTGGGTAGGGGTGGTAGTAGTGACAGGCATCCAGCCCCCCATGGGTAGAGGTGGTAGTAGTGGTAGGCATCTGACACCCCCTGGGTAGGGGTGGTAGTAGTGACAGGCATCCAGCCCCCCATGGGTAGAGGTGGTAGTAGTGGTAGGCATCTGGCACCCCCTGGGTAGAGGTGGTAGTAGTGGTAGGCATCTGGCACCCCCTGGGTAAGGGTGGTAGTAGTGACAGGCATCCAGCCCCCCATGGGTAGAGGTGGTAGTAGTGGTAGGCATCTGGCACCCCCTGGGTAGGGGTGGTAGTAGTGGTAGGCATCTGGCACCCCCTGGGTATGGGTGGTAGTAGTGGTAGGCATCCAGCCCCCCATGGGTAAGGGTGGTAGTAGTGACAGGCATCCAGCCCCCCATGGGTAGAGGTGGTAGTAGTGGTAGGCATCTGGCACCCCCTGGGTAGAGGTGGTAGTAGTGGTAGGCATCTGGCACCCCCTGGATAAGGGTGGTAGTAGTGACAGGCATCCAGCCCCCCATGGGTAGAGGTGGTAGTGGTGGTAGGCATCTGACACCCCCTGGGTAGGGGTGGTAGTAGTGACAGGCATCCAGCCCCCATGGGTAGAGGTGGTAGTAGTGGTAGGCATCTGACACCCCTGGGTAGGGGTGGTAGTAGTGACAGGCATCCAGCCCCCATGGGTAGAGGTGGTAGTAGTGGTAGGCATCTGGCACCCCCTGGGTAGAGGTGGTAGTAGTTGTAGGCATCTGGCACCCCCTGGGTAAGGGTGGTAGTAGTGACAGGCATCCAGCCCCCCATGGGTAGAGGTGGTAGTAGTGGTAGGCATCTGGCACCCCCTGGGTAGGGGTGGTAGTAGTGGTAGGCATCTGGCACCCCCTGGGTAAGGGTGGTAGTAGTGGTAGGCATCCAGCCCCCCATGGGTAAGGGTGGTAGTAGTGACAGGCATCCAGCCCCCATGGGTAGAGGTGGTAGTAGTGGTAGGCATCTGGCACCCCTGGGTAGGGGTGGTAGTAGTGGTAGGCATCTGGCACCCCCTGGGTATGGGTGGTAGTAGTGGTAGGCATCCAGCCCCCATGGGTAAGGGTGGTAGTAGTGACAGGCATCCAGCCCCCCATGGGTAGAGGTGGTAGTAGTGGTAGGCATCTGACACCCCCTGGGTAGGGGTGGTAGTAGTGACAGGCATCCAGCCCCCCATGGGTAGAGGTGGTAGTAGTGGTAGGCATCTGGCACCCCCTGGGTAGAGGTGGTAGTAGTAGTAGGTATCCAGCCCCCCATGGGTAAGGGTGGTAGTAGTGACAGGCATCCAGCCCCCCACGGGTAGAGGTGGTAGTAGTGGTAGGCATCTGGCACTCCCTGGGTAGAGGTGGTAGTAGTGGTAGGCATCTGGCACCCCCTGGGTAAGGGTGGTAGCAGTGGTAGGCATCTGGCACCCCCTGGGTAAGGGTGGTAGTAGTGGTAGGCATCCAGCCCCCCATGGGTAGAGGTGGTAGTAGTGGTAGGCATCTGACACCCCCTGGGTAGGGGTGGTAGTAGTGACAGGCATCCAGCCCCCATGGGTAGAGAGTGGTAGGCATCTGACACCCCCTGGGTAGGGGTGGTAGTAGTGACAGGCATCCAGCCCCCCATGGGTAGAGGTGGTAGTAGTGGTAGGCATCTGGCACCCCCTGGGTAGAGGTGGTAGTAGTGGTAGGCATCTGGCACCCCTGGGTAAGGGTGGTAGTAGTGACAGGCATCCAGCCCCCATGGGTAGAGGTGGTAGTAGTGGTAGGCATCTGGCACCCCCTGGGTAGAGGTGGTAGTAGTGGTAGGCATCTGGCACCCCCTGGGTAGGGGTGGTAGTAGTGGTAGGCATCTGGCACCCCCTGGGTAAGGGTGGTAGTAGTGGTAGGCATCCAGCCCCCCATGGGTAAGGGTGGTAGTAGTGACAGGCATCCAGCCCCCATGGGTAGAGGTGGTAGTAGTGGTAGGCATCTGGCACCCCTGGGTAGAGGTGGTAGTAGTGGTAGGCATCTTGCACTCCCTGGGTAGGGGTGGTAGTAGTGGTAGGCATCTGGCACCCCCTGAGTAAGGGTGGTAGTAGTGGTTGGCATCTGGCACCCCCTGGGTAAGGGTGGTAGTAGTGGTATGCATCTGGCACCCCCTGGGTAAGGGTGGTAGTAGTGACAGGCATCCAGCCCCCCATGGGTAGAGGTGGTAGTAGTGGTAGGCATCTGGCACCCCTGGGTAGAGGTGGTAGTAGTGGTAGGCATCTGGCACCCCCTGGGTAGGGGTGGTAGTAGTGGTAGGCATCTGGCACCCCCTGGGTAAGGGTGGTAGTAGTGGTAGGCATCCAGCCCCCCATGGGTAAGGGTGGTAGTAGTGACAGGCATCCAGCCCCCATGGGTAGAGGTGGTAGTAGTGGTAGTCATCTGGCACCCCCTGGGTAGAGGTGGTAGTAGTGGTAGGCATCTGGCACCCCCTGGATAAGGGTGGTAGTAGTGACAGGCATCCAGCCCCCCATGGGTAGAGGTGGTAGTAGTGGTAGGCATCTGACACCCCTGGGTAGGGGTGGTAGTAGTGACAGGCATCCAGCCCCCCATGGGTAGAGGTGGTAGTAGTGGTAGGCATCTGACACCCCCTGGGTAGGGGTGGTAGTAGTGGTAGGCATCTGGCACCCCCTGGGTAAGGGTGGTAGTAGTGACAGGCATCCAGCCCCCCATGGGTAGAGGTGGTAGTAGTGGTAGGCATCTGGCACTCCCTGGGTAGGGGTGGTAGTAGTGGTAGGCATCTGGCACCCCCTGGGTAAGGGTGGTAGTAGTGACAGGCATCCAGCCCCCCATGGGTAGAGGTGGTAGTAGTGGTAGGCATCTGACACCCCCTGGGTAGGGGTGGTAGTAGTGACAGGCATCCAGCCCCCCATGGGTAGAGGTGGTAGTAGTGGTAGGCATCTGACACCCCTGGGTAGGGGTGGTAGTAGTGGTAGGCATCTGGCACCCCTGGGTAAGGGTGGTAGTAGTGGTAGGCATCCAGCCCCCATGGGTAAGGGTGGTAGTAGTGACAGGCATCCAGCCCCCCATGGGTAGAGGTGGTAGTAGTGGTAGGCATCTGGCACCCCCTGGGTAGAGGTGGTAGTAGTGGTAGGCATCTGGCACCCCCTGGATAAGGGTGGTAGTAGTGACAGGCATCCAGCCCCCATGGGTAGAGGTGGTAGTGGTGGTAGGCATCTGACACCCCTGGGTAGGGGTGGTAGTAGTGACAGGCATCCAGCCCCCCATGGGTAGAGGTGGTAGTAGTGGTAGGCATCTGACACCCCCTGGGTAGGGGTGGTAGTAGTGACAGGCATCCAGCCCCCCATGGGTAGAGGTGGTAGTAGTGGTAGGCATCTGGCACCCCTGGGTAGAGGTGGTAGTAGTGGTAGGCATCTGGCACCCCCTGGGTAAGGGTGGTAGTAGTGACAGGCATCCAGCCCCCATGGGTAGAGGTGGTAGTAGTGGTAGGCATCTGGCACCCCCTGGGTAGGGGTGGTAGTAGTGGTAGGCATCTGGCACCCCCTGGGTATGGGTGGTAGTAGTGGTAGGCATCCAGCCCCCCATGGGTAAGGGTGGTAGTAGTGACAGGCATCCAGCCCCCATGGGTAGAGGTGGTAGTAGTGGTAGGCATCTGGCACCCCTGGGTAGAGGTGGTAGTAGTGGTAGGCATCTGGCACCCCTGGATAAGGGTGGTAGTAGTGACAGGCATCCAGCCCCCATGGGTAGAGGTGGTAGTGGTGGTAGGCATCTGACACCCCTGGGTAGGGGTGGTAGTAGTGACAGGCATCCAGCCCCCATGGGTAGAGGTGGTAGTAGTGGTAGGCATCTGACACCCCTGGGTAGGGGTGGTAGTAGTGACAGGCATCCAGCCCCCCATGGGTAGAGGTGGTAGTAGTGGTAGGCATCTGGCACCCCCTGGGTAGAGGTGGTAGTAGTTGTAGGCATCTGGCACCCCATGGGTAAGGGTGGTAGTAGTGACAGGCATCCAGCCCCCCATGGGTAGAGGTGGTAGTAGTGGTAGGCATCTGGCACCCCTGGGTAGGGGTGGTAGTAGTGGTAGGCATCTGGCACCCCCTGGGTATGGGTGGTAGTAGTGGTAGGCATCCAGCCCCCATGGGTAAGGGTGGTAGTAGTGACAGGCATCCAGCCCCCCATGGGTAGAGGTGGTAGTAGTGGTAGGCATCTGGCACCCCTGGGTAGGGGTGGTAGTAGTGGTAGGCATCTGGCACCCCCTGGGTATGGGTGGTAGTAGTGGTAGGCATCCAGCCCCCCATGGGTAAGGGTGGTAGTAGTGACAGGCATCCAGCCCCCATGGGTAGAGGTGGTAGTAGTGGTAGGCATCTGGCACCCCCTGGGTAGAGGTGGTAGTAGTGGTAGGCATCTGGCACCCCTTGGGTAAGGGTGGTAGTAGTGGTAGGCATCTGACACCCCCTGGGTAAGGGTGGTAGTAGTGGTAGGCATCTGGCACCCCCTGGGTAAGGGTGGTAGTACTGACAGGCATCCAGCCCCCATGGGTAGAGGTGGTAGTAGTGGTAGGCATCTGGCACCCCCTGGGTAGAGGTGGTAGTAGTGGTAGGCATCCAGCCCCCATGGGTAAGGGTGGTAGTAGTGACAGGCATCCAGCCCCCCATGGGTAGAGGTGGTAGTAATGGTAGGCATCTGGCACTCCCTGGGTAGAGGTGGTAGTAGTGGTAGGCATCTGGCACCCCCTGGGTAGAGGTGGTAGTAGTGGTAGGCATCTGGCACCCCCTGGGTAGAGGTGGTAGTAGTGGTAGGCATCTGGCACCCCTGGGTAGGGGTGGTAGTAGTGGTGGGCATCTGGCACCCCCTGGGTAGAGGTGGTAGTAGTGGTAGGCATCCGGGCCCCTATGTGTATATGTGGCATTGGTGATGGCCATCCCGCCCCTATGGTGCTGCTGTTGCTGGTGTAAGTAATTTCTGCATCACTCTGTGTGTGTGTGTGATATGTCGGGTACGTGTAGTTTGTTTTTGTGATTGGTGTCTGACTTACCTTCTGCGCCGTACGCGTCCGTGCCTGTTCCGGTAGTAGATGTAGAATATTGGTAGGATCGGCACGATGGGATTCATGGTTGGTTCGTCTCGTTCGTCTTTCTCGTTGCTTCGCCTCGTCCTCGTCTCTGGCGTGTTCGTCTCGTAGCCGTGGATCGTGTTGTGGCGCGAATCGGAGCTTATGTGCGCCTCTCCCGGATGCTTTGACGTGCCGTGCGTAGCGACGGGTTCGGCGCGTACGGGAAGCGCATCGTACTTGTCCGGCCGGACGGGGCTGCATTTTGGCTTCCGTGCGACTCGATTCTGCGTTTATGGATCCGGCTCGGTCTGGGAACAGGACCTGGATTGGGTGAGTACGACTGGGTCGGAATCTATGCTGTTGTGCCCATCGTAGTTGCTCGTTCGGAATAATGTGCGGTTCGGTCGGGAAACAGGCATTCGCATGGCTTTTTTCCCAACCGAATGATGTTAGGTGCGCCTCCGACCGAGATCGGAATCGGCCCCTTTGTGTGCAGTTATTTAGTTCAGGGAAAAAAATCAAAGCAGCCATCTAATGCAGTTTCATCTGATGCAAAAATGATTTCTTATTATGGACTATAACACTTCACATGGTAGGCCAAGGAAGTGGGAGGGCAGAGTCTGGGTGGCGTGGAAGGATAGAACATAAAGGGTTGGAATAGCTCTATGGGACAGAAGGAAAACCCGTTCTCGCTGAGAGGACAGGGCTGCATGCAGGAGCACCTTGGAAGAATCATCCTAGGCCCACTCAACCTTAAAAGTAGCCCATCACAGAGCGGTTCCATCAATTAAATCATTTAAGCCCAATTTTAAGAAAAACTTTCATAAAATTTGCAAAATGGTGCTGCTGAGCCTTTAAGTGAAGAAAGTGCTTTGGTTTAAAATGCACAGTGATGATGGCATTGATGTGTGCCATCTAGATGCCAGTTCAGCTGTAGCCTCAATGTGCAAATCTACTGCGTGGATGGGTTATAAGTAAACGATTCTTTATTTAAGATTATGGGCCTGATTTAGATCTTGGTGGGTGTGTTACTCCATCACAACGGTGATGGATATCGCGTCCGTCGAAATATAAATCCCATAGGATATAATGGGATTCATATTTCGGCAGACAGGGTATCCGTTACCGTTGTGATGGAGTAACTCTGTCCACCAAGATCTAAATCAGGCCCTATATCTTCTTCTATGTACCCACAATATTGAATCTTTTATTCATACTATCTGTTTGTTTCCATCATGCAAACAGTCTGAATGCAGATATTCTTCTAAGTCTAGGAAAGAACCTTCGGGCGTTATTTAGAGCTTGGTGGAAGCTGTAACTTTTACCTAAAATTGGCAGATGTCCTACCACCACCAAACTCTAAACAATCTCATTAGGCTGAAGGTATTTATTTCAATCCTTTATGTCAGGAGACATTATTTCAGATTTATATCTTTTACATTGTCAAGCAATTACTTTCAAGGCTTTTAATTCGCTGATCCCTTGCTTTTAGAAAGTTGTGATTTTCCTGCCTAAAGGCTTTCTTGTCAGTGCCCAGCTGTCACCTGACCCTTGATGGCTCCCCTGTGGTTAGATGTGTATTGCTCCCAGAGATTGGACAAAAGGCTGAGGGCTCAGGGAAGGAGTGTCATGTCCTGTGCCCTGCATACTCTCTTGTTCCTTCACAAACGCCAGTAAGCAGTCCCCTCCTGCACAATCCACCACAAGTGTGAGGTCTCTCAGCCCCAAGCATCAGTATACATGGTTTCTGTTTCACAGTGTGTGTAACATCATTGTATTATGCGCCCAAGCACTAAGTGCTCTTGTATGTGGTTCATTGCACTACTGCTGACTTTATATGGTTATATGCCCCCGAGCACTGATTATTATATTCCCCGAGTCCTGTGCGCTCTTGTACTCGGTTTGCCGCTCTACTGTAACGGGATTGCCAAGATCTCGCAAGATCTCAGCATTCTCTGAATCACCGGTTGAATCGACAGTAGAATAGTCGGTTTCCTAGACTTGCTGGTTTGCCCTTCTGAAAGAGATCCAACTCCCAGAAGTTTTTAAGTCTGAACGTAGAGGACTTCACTGGGACTGACATTGAGAAGCATCCAATCAACTTCGAGGTTTTTCAGGTTTCAGATCTAGCTTGCCCTGTCATTTGCCACTTTTTCTCCATGAAAGTTTAAAGTCAGAAAGTAAACTTTCCACCAGGATGAACCTGATACCTGTATCTAACTTGCGCTCCATTGCGGATGCCTTTAACTTTTGACCTGGTCTAGCGCGACCAGGTGCCCTTTTTGGTGCTATTTTTAATTCAACTTCAAAAATTCATATCTCTAATTATACCTAATGGATGCTTGTCATTGTTGGTGTTATTTTATTTAATAAAATATTCTACTATTGTCTACATTGGTTTGGGATTTTTCTTGTCTTGTGTTCTCACTTTATTACCGTTTGAGTAATATATAAATACTTTACACATTGCCTCTAAGTTGTTAGGTTGTCTGCATTGTAACAACCTCCCAGAGGGTTAAGCAAAGGATTATTTGGTAACTTTAGTGGTTCACCCTGACAAGGATTGTGATTATTATTTGAGGTGGGTCCTCACCTCCCTCAACTAATACTCCAATTTCTTAAAGGGCCAATTTAGAGGAGGTCATCCCAGTTGATTGAGGATATCGTCAGGTACCAAACGCCACAAAATGCAAAGGAAAGAATTAGTAGGCAATAAATGTTATTATTATATCTTAATTACTTGTGTAAAATTCAACAACATATAAAAAAGTCAAGATCTATCCAGACACTTTTGCATTCTATATGGTTTTTAGGGTTTGGCCTCAGTGGGTGGGAGTTGAATGATTTTTGCATATAGTTTACCATACATTTCAGTGGCCTACTCCACTGCTACACTGTGATTCAGGATGATGTTTCTGAAGCCAGGTACATTTATGAGATAATTTAAAGAATTATGGTATATAGGCTTACCTGAGTTAAATTAAGAGGGGTTGACAAAGTTATGTGGCAGGTTTCTAACATGTCAGATCAGGATATATGTAAATTTAAACAGATTATTGATCATGAATTATGGCCACTCTATGTGCTTAAGTATCTCAAATTGGGAAACAAAGAAGAACTTTTCAATACTGACATATATAAGTACATTCACTATAAAAACACAGGTTTAAGTGATGTTATAGTTAGGTGAAATGTTCAGTAACAATGTAACATTTTAAACTCAAATAACCACACAAATTCACCAGTTATAGTTATCTCAAGTAACTATAGCTCGTGTCCTAAGGCAACTGTAACCCGCACCCCCACCATCTAAGTTTTCTCATCAATAATTGAAGTTGCAAATGTTGCAGCGATATTATCAATGATGTCATAGAAGATAAGTGATGTAATGTGTGGGGTACTTAGCAGTGCATGTTGAGGGTGGTAGTTATAGTATATACCTAAGATAACTAACACATTTCTGTGATTCTGTGAATTTCAGGCCCTGTGGCCAAGCCATCAGCAGGCAGCCTTTGGCTGTGCACAGCCGGTGGTTGGCAACACGGCCTGGCTGCCTATGCCCCTGCAGGCAGCTAACCCAACTGGAGGCAGCCTTCATGTGTGTGCAGCGGGGATTGGCCAAAGAGACCTGTGGCCAACACACCTGGAGGCAGCCAATCCCATGCCATGCAGCCTTTGATGTGGAAGGTATAAGGTTGGCCTTCGGGCCCTGGGGACAACATACCCCGAGGCCAAAACATATATATGGCTGTGTGGCCATCCTTCCATGGCCTTCAATGGTGTGCAGATAACTATAACTGGTCAATTTCTGTGGTTCTGTGAATTTCAGGACCTGTGGCCAACCCACACGTAGGCTGTCAACCCGAGCCACACACAGCCTTCGACCTTTGGCCCTGGGGACCCCGTACCCAGGGGTAAACACATATACTAGGGAGAAGGGGACATGCAACCCCCTCCCCGAGCTTTAACTTGTCCCAGGGATCCTGATCCAACAAAAACTAAATTAAAAAAGGGAGGAGAGCCAAGGGGGCCCCTCCGCACACCCTACCACTGGTAGTGCGGACAGGGAAACATCTGTGTCCTGGGCGTGGGCTCCCGGACACAGCAACTGAGCTGGCCCCAAGGGAATTGGTCCATGGGGCTTTTAAAGTCTCAGGAAGGTGGCCCATGCAGCCCCCTAATTTTAAACATAATTGTGGTGCTGGGGGATGGGGTCCCAGGGCCATTTTAAGACTCAGGAAGAAGAGGTCATGTGCCAGTCCCTCCCTTTTAATTAGCTTTATCGCCCCCAGTGATAGTTCCAGGAGTGGGGGTGAGTTCCCCTCCTGACATTTTCAGCCTCTGGCCCAGGAGATGGGGTCCCCAGGGCATCAATGAGGATTGGGGAGGGGGGCCACATACCCCCATTCCTAACCTATAATATGAACTTGATCCTCTGCATCCTCACAAATTTGCCTCAAAATTCAAACTGGGACCCGACCACCAGTCCTGGGAGGACAGGGAATCCCAACCCTGCCATGGTATGTTTTTGTTTTATATTTTATGTAGGACTCCGGACTGAGCCCCAAGTCCTAAAACAGCTACCACCACTCAGCAAGCAGGGTCGCATGGCACCGCCTCTTTAAAGAAAACTATCCTGGGGGATGGGGTCCCTTGGGCCTAATGGGGCTTAGGGAGGGGAGGCATGTGACCCCCTCTTCCCTTTAAAAAACATATTGCTCTGTGGGTCAGAGACCCCAGGGCCTAATAAGGCTCAGGGGGGTGCCATGTGGCACGTACGCATACCCGTCATTCAAGAGAGAGGCCTCAGCAGAGGGGCCAGTCCCTCCCAAACCCTACTATGCACTTCTGTCATTCAGGAGAGAAAGTCTCAGCGTAGAGGCCAGTCCCTCCCCACACCCTACTATACACACAAGTCATCCAGGAGAGAGGTCTCAGCAGAGAAGGTGGTGTCTCTCCACACCCTACTATAAACACCAGTCATCCCAGAGAGAGGTCTCATCATAGAGGCTAGTCTCTTTCCACACCCTACACCGCACACCTGTTATCCAAGAATTGCATCTCAGTGGAGAGGCTTGTACTACTCTACACCCTACTATGCACACCTGTCTTCTAAGGGAGTGGTCTCAGTGGAGAGCTAGTTCTTCTGCAAACACTACTACACATGGAAATCACCCTTTGTAGGGGTGTTATTGGAGAGGTTAGGTCTCTACCACTTACTACTATGTACACCCAATGCTCTGGGGAAAGCTGCCAGCAGAGAGGCCAGTTCCTCCACACACCCTACTATGCACACCCATCATCTCAGAGAGAGGTCTCAGTGGAGAGGCTAGTATCTATCCACAGCCCACCAGGCACACCTGTCATCCAAAAGAGAGGTCTCAGCAGAGGAACTAGTCTATCCCCTAACCCTACTACCTAGTTCTGTCATACAAGAGAGACGTTTCAGCATAGAGGTCAGTCCCTCCCCACACCCTACTATGCACACAAGTCATCCAGGAGAGAGGTCTCAGCAGAGAGGGTGGTGTCTCTCCACACCCTACTACACACATGTCATCCTAGAGAGCGGTCTCAGCAGAGAGGTTAGTCTCTTTCCACACCCTACTATGCACACGTTATCCAAGAAAGCAACTCAGTAGAGAGGCTAGTACTTCTCTACACCCTACTATGCACATCCGTCTTCTAAGGGAGTGGTCTCAGTGTAGAGGCTAGTTCCTCTCCACACACTACTACGCATGGACAGGTGTTATTGGAGAGGTTAGTCCCTTCCCACACACTATTATGTACACCCAACGCTCTGGGAAAGCTGCCAGCAGAGAGACCAGTCCCTCCACACACCCTGCTATGCACACCCATCATCTTACAGAAAGGACCGGTGGAGAGGCTAGTATCTCTCCACACCCTACAATGCACACCTGTCATCCAAGAGAGAGGTATCACCAGATAGGCCAGTCTCTCCCCAAACCCTACTGCTTAGTTCTGTCATACAAGAGAGAGATTTCATCATAGAGGCCATTCCCTTCCCACACCATACTACGCACACGTCTCATACAAGAGAGAGATCTCACTGGAGAGGCCAGTCCCTCCCTAAACCTTACTGCACACTTCTGTCACCGAAGAGAGAGTTTTCAGTGTAGAGGTCGGTCCCTTCTCTAACCCTAATATGCACAACCCTCACCCAAGAGAGAGCCTCAAGTAAAAGGCCACTTCCTCTCTACACCCTAATATACACAACTGTAACCTTGGGGAGAGGTCTCAGCAGAGAGGCCAGTCTCTCCCAGCACCCTATTTGCACACTCGTCATCCAAGAGAGAGGTCTCAGAGGAGGGACCAGTCCCTCCCTGAACCCTACAATGTACTTCAGTCATCAAAGAGAGAGGTTTCAGTGTAGAGACCAATCCCTCCCACATCCTACCATGCACACTTGCCATCCAAGAGCGGGATCTCAGCAGAGAGCCAAGTCCATCCCCATCATCCCAGAGAGAAGTCTCATGTAAAAGGCCACTCCCTCCCTACACCCTACTATGCACACCTGTAACTCTGAGGAGAGATCTCAGCAGAGAGGCCAGTTCATACCCACACCCTATTATGCACACCTGCCATCCCAGAGACAGGTCTCAGCAGAGAGGCTAGTCATTCTCCACACCCTACTATGCACACCCCTCATCCAAGAGAGATGTCTCAGCAAAGAGGCCCGTACCTCTAAATACCCTACTATGCATGACCATCATCCAACAGAGAGGTCTCAGCGGAGAGAGTAGTTTCTCCCCACATACTACTACACATGCTTATCACGCTATGAAGGGGTGTTAGTGGAGAGGTTAGTCCTTCCCCACACCTTACTACATACACTCTGGGGAGTGCTGTCAGCAGAGAGGCCAGTACCTCCACACACCCAACTACTTACACCCGTTATCCCAAAGAGAGGTCTCAGCAGAGTGGCTAGTCTCTCTCCACACTCTACTATGTCATGCAAGAGAGGGGTCTCAGGTAGGGGCCAGTTCCTCCCCAAACAATACTATGCACTTCTGTCATCCAAGACAAAGGTTTCAGCATAAAGGCCAGTCCCTCCCCACATCCTCCTATGCACACCTGTAATCCAAGAGGGAGGTCT
Organism: Calotriton arnoldi; assembly: GCA_963921515.1. NCBI lineage: Eukaryota > Metazoa > Chordata > Amphibia > Caudata > Salamandridae > Calotriton > Calotriton arnoldi. Next base: position 368,035 of record CAWUFW010008089.1, read on the forward strand.
CATGTAAAAGGCACTTCTTCTCTATACCCTGTATGAGAAATTGGGTTTTTGGTTGACAAAGGTATGTACCCTGTCCAAGCAGGAACCACAATCCTAGTGAGGGTAAGTCTACACACCCTAAATTAACCTGTGCTCACCCACTGGTAGCTTGGCACAGAGCAGTCAAAACTTAAGAGGCAATGTGCAAAGTATTTGTGAAGCATTTCAAACATTAAAACAGTGACAACACCACACAGAAAGATATCTTGTGTCCTTGTGTAATGCAACTGGTGCTATGTAAAGCGCTCTGATACCCGATTCGGGTCAAGTTCGCGCTATATAAAACTCTGTAAAAAATAAAAAATAAAAAAAATACCACACCTGGTTAGAAACATAGAGCTTAAGTTAATGAACAAATCAAGACCAGAAAGACAAAAATACAATAAGTATAACCAGATTTATGAATTTTTAAAGGTGAAACTGAAACGTAGTGGTTAAAAACATGAAGCGGCAACCAGTGCTATCTGGTTGTGCTAGAGCAGGTAAAATCCAAAAGTTCAAGCCGATCGCTATGAAGAGAGTGTCGGATATAGTGACCAGTCTTGCCCCACTGCAAAGTACCTTGTTTACATCATAAACGAAGATCTGATGCGTGAGGCAGAGGAAGCAATGTATCATCATCGATCATTGGATATGGATGATGTGTCGGTTCCGTGCTGCGCACAGTCACAGATGCGCTGAAGCTCTAGGTGTGGGAAAATCGAATGTGACTGTTCCGTAAATTATTCCCTCTGAGTGTTGCTTCACAGGCCACCAGGAGTGTCTGCCACTTTACCCCATCTTCAGTAGACATGCCTCACATGAACAACAGGAGGCAATCAAGAGTAGGACATGGGGGCTGACAATGGCAAGCTTAGGTCAGCAACACAAGCCCCCCTTAAGTAAGCCAAGCAGAACCACTGTGGGAATGCATGACCACATGCCCCGCGGCAACACTCAGATCCCTGCTCAGAACAGTGAGGGTGGTTCTGCACAACCCCAAATGATTTTCTCTGACCCTTTGGCAGTGCACGGAGTAACTGATCAAAAGTTTGAGAATCTTGGGAACTTTAGTGCTCTGATAGGTGCCCTCCTTAAGCCTTAAGCAGCTGCTGGCAGAGGTTCAAGGAATGAGAACTGTTTATAAAGTGGTGACCTAAAAAAATAGAGAGGAGGTTAGATTTGATAGATAAGACACCGGAAGACGAGCAAAGGATTTCTAGCATGAAGGACATCCAACAGTCACACTCTGTGTCCACTATCAAGCTCCTCAAAGATATGTAGCAAGTGAAGGACAAGGTAGAAGATTTGGAGATTAGATCAAGGTGATCAAATCTTAGACTCATTGGGATCCCAGAAATGTTTGGCCAGAACCAAGTTTTGGCTGATGTGATAACTAAGCTGCTCTCAAAATATGCCTTAGTAGATTCACATACAGATCTCTCTATGCCTCCAGGGATGCTGCCAGAAAATGGACCATTTTGGTCAGTTTTCAAGATTTCAGAATACAGATTGGAGATACTTAAAAAAGAGCCATCCAGCTGAAAACTGAAAAAGTAGGGTACGGTTTTTCATTTAAGATTTTTCCAGATATGGCATATGAAACCTCCAGGAGATGCTGGGAACTGAAACGCCTGTCAGAGAGGTTTGAGGGCTAGTGGTGCTCAGGCACAGCTGTTGCACCCTGATAAATCAAAAAAACTGTCGGGAGGGAAGTTCTACATGCTTTCAAATCCTGCTGAGATCAATGATTTTCTGTCTGGAATGAGAGGGAACACCAAGATGTAAATTGTATGTGCTTCAGGCCACCATAGGTGCAGGAAAAAACACACCACACATTAATTGGTTGCCCAGTTCCATGGAGTAAGGTGGGGGCATGCATGAATTGGGGTGAGGGAGTAAGGGATGGTTGGGGGTTGGGAGAAGGCTTGGTATGAGAGGGAGTCACTGCTAGGGGAAAAACCTGCTTGGATACAGTTGATGAGTATAGTTCGGGATTACTAGCAGGGCCAAATAGAGGAATTGGTCTTCAGCGCGATAAAAAAGAAAGGCATACACATAAGGGAATAGATTTTATTATAGTCTGCCTTATTGTTACACAATAGATGGAAGCTGGAAACAGTCTTTTTGAGCTTGCCGCAGTATGATCCTTCTGTCACGGGGGAAGGAAGGCAATAAACTCCGGTATCCCTGGATCCGCCAGTATTTTTTTTTCATCTGCAGATTCCGCTCATAGGGGGACAGTGGTGGTGATTTGTCAGAGAGCTCAGGTCAGTTGCCTTTCCCTTGTAAAGGATGAGGGCGGTTTTTGGTTATAGTTCCCATGGTAATCGTTAATGTAAGATATAATATTGTTTCCTTCTTTTGCCTAATGAATGATAAAATCAGGCCTCTTCAGTTTCTGTTATGGGAGCTATGCAATCTCCCCTGGATACCCATCAAAGGTGGTGATTTCAACTACCTCCCCATACCCAGGCTTGACTTTTTTAATCAAAACCGTGGGCAACATAAGAGGAATATAGAAAAGGTCTTTCTTGACTTGTGCTTAAGGCTGGGGGTCCAGGATGTATGGTGTAAGTTAAATCCAACAACCAGAGTGTACTCTTGCTGCTCCAAAATGTACTGGACCACCTCGCAGATAGACTTTTTTTTAGCCCCTTTAACTATTTCAAATATCTCCTTCCAATATCATGATGGGGCTTTTTTGGACCATTCGGTGATTCTCCTAAAATTCTACTTTTTTCTTGAGAACAACTAGGAGATGTGTCATGGACAAGGCACTGTTGGGCCAGGAATCTTATGTACGGTCCCTGCCAACAGAGATTTAATTTTTTTAAAATTAATGCCTATACAGCTGAGGGGGCTACGGTTTGGGAGGCCTTTAAGTCCACAACACGGGAGTCTATGATCTCCATTCTGGCCATCCAGAGAATGAGAGATGCATTAAAACAGGATGGTTTTCAAAGGGCAACTGATGAGGCATACTGTAAAGCTTTGGCGTAGCAGCCTCCCTGCTCCCTGCTTTCCTGGCAAGAAAAGAATAAGCTCTGAAAGATTTCTTTCAGCGTAAGGAAATTCTCAATAGTCAGGCTATCAATTTTCAGGTGTAAGAAGAGGGTGATAAAATGGGTAATTTTCTGCCTGGATGACCAAGGGAAAAAAAACAATTGAAATATAATCACTGGCATAAAAGATCTGGGAACGGGCGCAAGGTGGACATTGGAACATGGAATCTGGCCCTTGCGGACAGGTTTCTATAGGAAGTACACCTTCCGGAGTTGAGTAGTGACGCTGTGGCCCTTTTGATATGCCCAATTAGCCCTGCGAAAATCAAAAGGGCCTTAAGAGAGCTACCCAGGTCGAAGGCTCCTGGTGAGAATGGAATCAGGTAAGAGTTTTAAAAGTGCTTTTACGCTTTACTAGCAGCTCCTCTCTCCAATTTATTTAACTATATTCTATCTGGAGGTTCTGTCCCACCCTATTTTAAGAAAGGCTTCTTCATACATTTTTTAAAAGAAAGGGAAGGATGAGACAGCTACATTGTCATAAACGCCTATAACACTCTTAAATATAACCCTGGGCAAAGCACTATGCTACGCTCGCGTAGTTTGCGAAGTTTGCGCTACTTCGCACAACGTGAATTGCACGTAGCACAGTGCAAACACGCGTAGCGTAGTGCAGCGGTCATTTTTTGCTTGCTCGCGGTCCTCAACGTCAAGTTGGCGACCGCAAGCAAGCAAAATGACTTCCCGGCGAGACTTTTTCGCTCGTTCGCGATCAGCAACATCAAGTTGCCGATCGCGAGCGTGGAAAATAAACTCTCCTGGCGAGATTCTCAACGCGGGGAGGTCAGGTTTCTCATTGCGAGTGGTCGCGTATGCTCGCGACCGCTCGCGATGAGAAACTACCAGTCCGCGTTGAGAAGCTGCCGCCGAGTAAAAATCTACTCGAGCGGCAGTAAAGACAGCTCGCACTGTGCAAGATGCCGTTTTCAATGATTGCACAGTGCGGGCAAGAATCCGGCACTGTGCAATCATTGCGAACAGTGCACTACGCAGTTCGAGTAGTGCTACGCGTAGCTCGCGTAGTGCGAACTGCACTTTGCGTAGCTTCGCGTAGCGCTACTTCGCGAACTACGCCCAGGCTTACTTAAATACAGATTAAAGGCTTTTTTACAAAACAATTATATAACCGTATCAATGTTCTGATGGGCTTGTTGATTGACCCTGACCAAAATAGTTTCATTTAAGGCTATAGCCTGAGAGCCAGTATTCACTATTTGGCTGAGTTTATCGATTTGGTTACAACTGATAATATCCCCATTGCAGTAATTTTATTGGACGCAGAGAAGCCTTTAAACCTTGTGAGCTGTTTTTTTTTGTTTAAAATCCTGTAGAAATGTAAATTCCCACCCCAACTCACAAGGTTGATAGCCAGATTGTATGAGAATATGTTGGCTCAAATAATAATCAATATTTCAAGGGCTGGGTTGTTGTTCCCTAGCAGGGAGACCCATCAAAGCTGTCCCCTATCCCCTACCCTCTTCGCGCTGCTTATGGAGCCCCTGGCTCAATATATTCAGTTGCATAATGTTATCCATCCCATATTTCCGGGTGCGGCAAAAATAAAATTATATGTTGACGTTGCCCTGTATTTACTCCCAGAAAGGCAAAATATTGAGACAGCGCTGCAAGCCATCCGCAGGTGCACAAGATTTGGGCGGCATAAAATAAATGAATCTAAGACTGAGACTCTGTTGTTCAATACCTCTATGGAGACCATACCCTTGGATGTCAGGTGCAATAACAGCTCTCACCCCAAGAGTTATCCCAGGATATTTTTCATTCAGAATCCGTCCTGGATAGTTATCACTTAAATTTCACCCCACTTTTAACCAAAATCTATTATCTCTTTGCCCTTTGGAAATCTCTTCCTATATCCTTGATCGGACAGATATTGTTAATAAAGATGTTGATTCTTCTTCGTATATTATTTGTCTTACTAAATATCCCCTGCAGATTGGAAGCAGGGTTTTTTTGCAAGGTGGAGAGTAATTTTTTGACATTCATATGTGGTATTAAATCTCCTCTGGGTTAGTTTGAAGATACTTCAGCTGCCTAAGAGGGAGGGCGGTTTGGCACTTCCCTGTCTCAGGACCTGTTATTCTGTGTCTATTGCTGTACAGTTATGCCGCTTTGCTATGCAGGGGTCTCAGTTTGACAACTTTTTAATTCTATATATGTCTGACCACTGTGGTATAGCCAGTTTTCAAGAGCCATTAATGGACCCAGGGGGATATTCACAACAAAGTGCGCTAAACATCCCCAAAAAATGTTAACGCAACTTTACACATCGCAGTCTATCGCGGGAAAGTAACCCAGTGTTAACGTGGAATTCACAACACGGCGGTACCATGCGATAGTTTGCCGAAAACGCGGCCAATGTCCGCGATACAACCACCGCGACGGAGATAAAAACACAAAAAACGTGCGATGAGCCCATTCGCGATGAGGAAAGCAGCGCCAGGCCCGCGGCACAGACACGGCAGGCGGAAATAAGCACAACAAAAGCAGGAAAAAGGAAGACAAACCAAACAGAAAACAACAGCGTAGCACAATGGAGGCAGCCGGAGCTAGTACACAACCCCACAAGCCCCATTGGCAACAAAACCTTGTACATGGCAGTCCATCGTGGACAAGGTGAAGGCAGCCGGAGACCGGAGGAGGACAATGGAAGAAAACCAGAACAGCTGGAATGATGCGAAACGCAAAAAGAAGCAGAAACATGCCAACAACCAGAAGGCAGCAATGCACACCGGAGGTGGGAGTGCAGCGCCACACCAGGAGTTGGATGACATGGAGGAAATGGTGTCCACCACATCAGTCTGGAGATGGTGGCAGGAGTCGGGGACCGGAAACTGCTCAAGATCAACAGACACAACACCAACAGGGAGAGGAACGACCAGGGACTGGGGGGACGGGGGGAGATGGGCACAATGGCACACATGCACAATTAAGCACAGCACAACTGCAGACAAACCATGCCCAAGAGTAACAACACCAACCAAGAGCACAAGTCACACAAGTCGGCAATATCACACCACTGAACAAGCACAGAAGTGAAAACCACACTGCCTGAAAGGGAGAAGGGTGAGCCAAATCAGAGCTGAAGGGCCATCTCACACACAATGCAGCACACACACATGGGAAGCAGAGCACCCCAACATCGAACACAAGTGCACCCGCTTGGGGCCGGGAAATGGCCATACGCATCTAGCAAAGCACGAAACAGGGGCATGATAATGCACAAGTACCAACCCACAGCCCTGATGGGGTAGCAATGAATGTATGGCAGGGACCCAGATAGGCCGTGGCACACACATTTGCATACATATCAACACTCATCACAGTTGGAGACAAGTGAAGGTGCGGAAACTCCATCAACAATTGCGTGTCAGTATGGCCAAGAGAAGTGCCACAACATGCAGACCAATGCAGCAGCATGTCTGAATGAGGAACGTTGGAAAGCGCCCATGTCCACCCCGGGGGAGTCCATCACCCACACAAGTCAGTGCCAACGCGCGTTGGTTGTCCGCGCATGTATCCGGAGTCCAGGCCAATGCAGCCATGTCTACTGTCATCTTGGGACATGTGACCAGATCCCCAACATGCAACCAGACGCCGGGACATGTGCAATGGGTCACATTCAGTTGTGGCTGCAGGTACGTTGTCACTCGTCCATGAACGCGAGTGCAGCAGCGTAGGCCAACATTTCCAACATGAGCTCCTTGTCCACTACATCTAACATGTCGGCGACGTAACCCATCAGCTGTCCCGGAGAGATGTGCTGACTCCAACCCCTGGCCCCAGTTGGCACGAAAGCCCAATAGGGGAGTGGCTCAATGTGGTCACTGCACACGACGACTCGTGCAATCTCCCAGGTCCAGTTGCCAGCATGCATGCCAATCATCCAGGCATGCCATAAACGGGCATCACGGTGACACACCTGGTCGTGGGCCAACAGGGGGCGCACACACACATCGAAATCCAGGTCAGCTACCGTTACGTGGGAGAGGCAGACATCCATGGTCCACTCGAATATGCACTGAGCGACAATGCAACACAGGCTGAACGCAGGTGACGTTGGCAAGGCGGAAGCTTAGCCGGTAACTGATCCGCAGCACTGCCAATGGCAGTGCCCCCAGTACATGCAGCAGACGTGCACGGCACGGTCCACGTAACTGGAGTTGTGCATGTGTCCGGGATGGTCTGCCATTGCGTCAGTGGCTCTGCTTGAAGGCGCACTGTGCTGACCCGCGCCAGTCCTGTGGATGAAATGGCACAGCTCGGATCAATGAGCAGTGTCTGTGTGCAATGGGTGCAGGCCTGGCGTGGGGTGGGAGTACGTGTGAAGGCCAATTCATGCACGCTAACTACGACCAAGGACTTCTGTGTGTGGGATGTGTACAGGTTGGTCTCACGTCAGACAGTGCGTAGTGTGGGAGTCACCAGCAAATGCTATCGTATCTGTCAGGGGGTGCTGGGCACATGCAAGTCCCAGCTCGGAGCTGCAGATGTGCTACCGCCTGATAGTTCAGACAAAGGTCCTTTCATCCGTACAGTAACTTTACCATCTGCTTGCATATAGGAGATGTACAGAGGCCTGTCGTGTGTGGGGTGGGATGTCTGCAACCCAGGGAATCATGGATGATATGCCGAGCACGTGGCACATGAGCGGCCTCACTGTGTGTTACGTTGCCTCACAGCTGCTCCTCCCTCCCACGAGCCCCCACACTTGTGTGCGCTGCGCGGTCTTATGACATGCACTCCTATGGCACACCATTGTCATGCCTGTCTGCGCATGTCCAGCGGCATGCCAACAACACCGTGAAGCTGGCCGTTGAGGGTGTGCGGCCACGTGAGTGTAGGCCAATGGTTCAGACAGGGCGGAAACAGGTGTACAGTCCATGGCTGGCTGTGATCGCGCTGCGATTGAGGCTAGGCATCTGACTTATACAGCTGCAGGACTGATACACATAACACTTGGCATGCATGAGCCAAGACCCCAAGCGGTCTTGTGCTCCTACATTTCCCCGTACGTGCGGGCCCGCCCTGCGGGTGCATGCCACATTGCAACATCGACTACTGTGGCCCTGGTGGCGACAACACTCCAACACAGAGACACGCTTACCGCACTTCCTGCTCAAGGCCAGACCAGATCCATGCCCTGATCCCCCTGCCGAATCAGCACACCCCAGCGCTGACCTGACATACGCCGGACCAGCACACGCCGCTTGTGCATGCAGGGGGGGCAGGCGATGCTACATGTCCAAGATCTTGGCCACTGCTGAGGTGACATGGTATTGTCCGCTGAAGACAGCACACTGTGATGTTGCAGGGCTCAGGCCCATCATGCTGACATAATGACCACACGGACACACTTGCTTGGATGGTGTGAATGGCTACGGGCACGTGCGCCCGGCCACTTTTATTAGCAGGCTCACATGTCGAGTGACACCTGTGTTGGATGTGTGTGGGGTGTGAGTACACCAGCCTTCATGGAGTGCCTGGTGCAGTCAAAATACGACAACAGCATACATCGTTAAGGACACAACCATTCAACCATAAAGGCTCCATGACTTGAGCTGCACAGAGTCAGTGGCCCCGGATGCACAGCGTCCTGCACGGGCCTACCGCCACGGGCCGCTGACTTGCGGTGCACTGGGGCAGGGTCACGAGAGCAGAGCAGGTTCTCGTAGATGACAAAGGGGGTTGTCGCTGAGTGTCTCGGTGGACAGTGGAAGGTGTACCCCCAGGGCGTGATGCAGAGGGCAGAACCACGCAGAAACAGTCACTATGGTGGAGATGAATGGAACAGACACATGTCGAACACCAAGTCCGTCCCAGCCAGATGATGATGCAGACAACCCCCAGGCCATGGACTCAGACGCCACCAAAGTCCAACCAGATAGTGCCCATGACTCATTGCGCACAGAGTTAGTGGCACCAGTGCTGATAGGGGATTCCGCCTGCGATGAGGCGTGTCCAATGGTGTGGACTCCTCCATATCTTACGCAAATCACAGTTCCACATGTGTGACCTACTGAACCGCAGTGTAGGCCTGAGGCAGCGGTCAGGAGGGGCCCTCATCCGAGTGTCGCCGGCTTACATTGGATGGTCCCACCGGCCTGCGTAGTTCAGGTTCAGTGGCACCACGTGTCGCAGGCTTGCATGGAACAGGGTTAGTGGCACCACGTGTCGCCGGCTTGCGATGCAGACTTTGGCTTCGGAGGGAGTATAGTGATGTGGACGCTGCCACAGACTTGAGGTCACTGCCATTCAAAACTCACGACTCAGTACAACATGTGCCAACAACTGGGCCGTAGAGTACGCCGGTGGAGTATGTCAATGAAAAAGGAGTACTGTGGGCCAGCGTCGTAGAGGCCAGCGATGGTCTGCGGAGGCTGCAAAGGTCACGGGACTGGGGCTTGGAGCTTGCACCGGCATGTGGTGTGCCCTCTTTGACACACGCCGGTGTGGGCAGGTGAGCGGAGCCTCCTTGGTGCGCTGGCCGGGGCAGGCATGACGGGTCTGGGGACCAGCGGCCTGGGGTGCAGCAGGCTCACAGGGACGCAGACCCCGCCGCACACAGCGCCGGCCTCGTGGCGGGCTGAGAGGCGCCGCCCTGGCAGACACGTTGGCCATTCCGAATGAGAACCACGCCCAGTGCGACGGGCTTTTCATTCACACCCCTATGCAGGCCTGACGTACGCAGGGCCAACCCACTCCGCCTGCGCATACAGGGGGGACGTAACGAGCAACATTTCCGCGTTCTGCCCCACAGCCTGTGGGGACATGGTAGCGTCCACTGGCCACTACACTCCATGCACCAGCAGTTGATGTCCACGTGGCCATTTCCATGGTTTGCACACTGAAGTCTGTCCGGCACATCCACGCCACACCTGGCATTGGGTAGGTTCTCATTCATTAGTCACTTGCCGCTCTCGCACATGCCTGCTCCAAGCCTCTCCTCACATTCTGCTATTGTGTGGCTGTGGTGCCATGCCGTGGCTGGATTGTGTGCATAGCAAGCCCAGGTTCCCAATGGAGTTGTGTTGTCGTGTCTGGTCGGTTGGCATGTTGTGTGGCATGTTGCATGTAGTTTTGCTGCGTGCCCATTGCCAGTGTCATGAGTTGCATGACTGTGGAGTGGAGGTGTGTGGTGTGTTCATTTGGTACTTACCAACGAGCAATGCATTTCCATAGGTGCCATCCTGGGAGCGCTGGTTGATGATGGACTGTCGGAAGTTGTATGACTCATGCACACTGCCTGGGTAGTTGGCCACAACATTGTTGAGGAGTCCCCAGTGGTCCACTATTGCCTGCACATTGATGGAATGCGTGTGCTTTCTGTTGCGGTAGTTGTGTGCAGTGTCGGCAGGGGGCACGAGGGGTACATGTGTGCAGTAGATTGCCCCCAACACGTGAGGGAATCCAGCTATGGCGTTCAAGCCTTGCTTGGTCTCCAGCTGCTCCTGCGCAGTGTGGGTGTAGTGGAGGTGCTGGGGTACCAGGCTGATGATGGCATCCAGGACAGGTGTGATGAACTTGGATAGGGCTGGCTGTGAGACTCCTCCGACTCTGGCAGTTGTGGGTTGGAAGGTACCAGAGGCCAACATGTGCAGCACAGCCGGCAGCTTTGTCTGCGGAGGGATGTTGGTTGTCTGCTGTGTTGGTGCCGTCAGCAGGTGGGCGCTGTGGGTCAGGATGCGGGGGATGGTTGTACTTTTGGGCCTGTAGAGGGCAATGTCCTCCTCTGGCGTTAGGTCTGTGCGGCTGGTGCGTTTACGGTGGGTCTGCTGTCTTTGTGTATGCTGCCTCTGTGGTGGTCTGGGCAGGGGGGGCGGGCGGGGTGGGTCCTGGGGGTGGTGGCGGGCCTGGGGGTGGTGGCGGTGGGTGTTGTGGCCCTCATAGGTCTCCAAGCTGCATGATCATTGGCTCCATGGCATCTGTGGGTCTTCAGATGTGGCTCTTGGCTGGGCTCCCTTTCATGCTGCAGGTAGTCGTCCTGCTTAACACCAGCTAAAGGCAGGTGTTAATTCCCTGCTGCTACCGCGGCTTATCGCCTGTTTTTGGTTCACATCGCAGATCTGGCAGTTCGTTGTGAAAGTGGTGTTGTGGTTTTTTCGTGAGTTTTTGCACGGGAACGCCTACTCTGCATCTCATTAGGGTTAGTTGGTGGTGTCACCCGTGGAGATAAATTTTGGGGCAGTTATCGCGGGAATACTGGCGATGTCTGCAGTCTGCACCCGCTTGTGAATGGGGCGTTAAATCTATCTCCGCTTTTGATGCGTTAAGGTAGCGATAACTCGGCGATAAGTCCTTGTGAATATGCCCCCCAAAGTACTAAAGAAAGTGAGGTATAAGACCTTGTAGAATATTATTGCTTTGAAGCGACAATGTTTTCGCAAATTCAAAATGCCTGTGATTCAAGCCGAAATCCCCTTGGCATGCTGTTCCTATCTCTCATCCTGTCTCTCATCATCTGCTATTAACAAGTGGGCAAAGATTCATATTTATAAGATTAAGATATGAGACATTTTGGATCAGGACAGAGTAAAATCGGTGGTAGAGATTTTCTCTGGTAATACCTTGCAGGAAATTTCTTTTAGCTTCTTTCATAGACAGATGGTCTCTGTTCTTTATCGCTTCACTCTATATAAGGTTTAAAGTTCGGCTGGGTTGGTCGGGAAACTGTTCAGGTCGATAAAGTGAATGTTTCCTTCAGTTTTTTTTAATAGGGAAACTTCAGCCTGACAGGTCTTTAGTTACTTCTAATAATCAGGCAAAATGACAGGGGCATACATAGACAGAGATTAATGATGAGACTTGAGTGAAGTACTTTGAGTACGGATTTATGTTACTGCAGGGGCAAACTTTCCCAGAAGGATGTTTTTTAATGCTTGGATGCTCTATTACACCACAGAAAGGCTTAACAAAATGTTCCGCACTTCAACCTGAATATGCCCCAGATGTAAGGGAGTGGTAGATTCAGGACATGTGTTTATGACTTGTGATGCCATCTCTGAGTGCTGTTCACAGATTGTTTAGCACATTTCTCATAAGGTTGGACATAAGGTTAAACCTCCAGCCAGTAACATTCTACTTGCCCTCACTATCCCTTCACAGCTTGGGAAACAATGTGCTCAATTTATTTTTATTTCTACTGTGGTGGCCCGCTCCATTATTAACAGTCCCCGCGGAAGCCAGCATTTGAGGAGTGGCTGAAGAAGATGAGGAAAACTAGCGCAAGGGAATACTGGTATTTTGACTGTGTGAATAATATACAACGCTATAAAAAGATCTGGGGGTCATCCTGTTTGGATGATGAGGTGTAGGAGAATTTGACATAGACTTTGCCTGGCATTTTAGGAGTATTTTAGTGGGATATTGGGTTCTCGCACTGTCACTTTACCTTGCGGCCAGCATTTAACTACCATTTGGCTAGCCGGATTGTAATAGTATTGTATCAGTACTGTCAATTTATTGTTAAGACACCCAGTTAGATGAAAAGGGAGGTTACACTTTATCCAATTTTAGCACTGTCACTTTATATTGTCAGTTATTTGGCGTATGGTAGACCTTTTCTGCACGTCTGTCCCATTGCTTCCATTGGGCACTTGACCGTTTATATCTGCACTGTAGTCCACTTTTTATTGTGCTGTGTATTCCTCTCGATTAGCCTCTTGCTTTCAGCACTACTTGCAGCAGCAACATGTTTAGTTATGCACTGCCACTTTATTGACCGCTGGCTACATCCCAGACCTGTGGCTAATGGTCACATCATTGTTTTGCACAAATTTCATTTGCTGCAGGCAGAGACTGAGGACATGTGTCCTCTATACGTTATGAATTTGTCTGAAATTATTAATAATGTAACATTATGTTTGCAATGAATGTAATATATTATTCAAGGCAGTGGGTGTTAAACTGTGCAGGGAAAACATTTTTTGTACTGTATCCCAAGCAATAAATAAAAAAACATTTTTAAAAGAAGCTGTAGGTGATGTGTCACTCTGATGGCGAAGTGTTGTACTCAATCCCCTCAGCAGCTGCGATGCATCATCGTCGAAAGAGATGGGCCGGTTCCATGTTGTGCAACGATGGTGAGGCATGGATTTTGGCAGTTGGAGCACTTTATGCCCACTTCCAAGGGCCCAGGACCTGATTGGAACCACTTAGCAGGGCAAGAGTCTCAGATGGCTGAGTCCCCGTGCTGTAATTAGATGGCTTGGAAGTCTTTGATATCCCTAAGAGTTCCTACATGAGGCAAGTCATCAAGCCCTTGGAGTCACTCCGGTTCTGGGTTGAAGAGATTCAGGTCCAGTCCTTCTCACTCTCAAGCAACAAGAGTGGCAGACAGCAGGTCAGCACAACAGAGCAGAAGTCCAGCAGAGTAGCAGTCCAGCAGAGTATCCACAGGTCCAAACGAGTGCTGAGTGGGTGGTGTCAGGGGTCTAGTACTTATACCCAGTCATGCCTTTGTATTGGGGGAGACTTCAAAGAGAGGCATTTGAAGTACACAGAATCCCGACTGTCCCTGCCTGACTCCAAACTCACTACAGGGAGGTATGCAGCCCTTTGTGTGTGGACAGTACACAGCCTTTTCAGGTGCAAGTGAGCCAGTGCTCAGCTCCACCCCCTTATCAAGCTAGTTAATGGCCCATTAAGGCACATCAAGTCATACCCAAGCCTTATAAAGGAAGGTTTGGGCCTGACAAGAGGGTTAACTTGCCAAGTCAGATCTTGATTTGCAAGTGAACCAGACTAAAACATTTATAATGAAATGCCGTAGGAAAGCTTTCTCCAGTCGTGTCATTAAAATTCAGGATACCACTATAGAAGTCACCAATAAATTCTCGTATCTGGGAATTTTATTTGATAAGGAAGGCACATGGAACCACGCTATCAAAACTAAGGTATTGCTATTCAGAAGCACCTGTATGGCCCTAAGAAGATTTGCCACTAGGTTAGGCTCAAATCCCCCCCGAGAGATGCTTACCATATACAAGGCTAAATGTATTAGCAAAGCACTTTACGGGGCGGGTATATGGGGACATGTAAATTGTATGGTGCTCCAACTTGTGGAAAATGAGTATTTGAGATACTTGCTCGCAACTCCCAAAAGCGCCTCTACATTTGTGTGTCACGCTGAGCTGGGAGTCACGTTTTTAACTGACTTACTCAGGATTCAACCCATTCTGTTGTGGCTCAAAGTATGGTCATCTGAATACACGGCTCTGAACCGCTCCATAATTGGGGACTGTCTAAAGTCAACTCTGCACACCCGTGTCCCATGGTTGACTTTTGTCCAACGTTTCTGTCAGGATTTGAGGCAGCCCGACTTTTTTGACAAACCTGGAACCCTGGCAGAAATTAGAAGGAAAGACCTAAAAACAGAATGCTTAAAGCATTTAGAGACTATAAGGTTGTCAGAACAATTATTAAAGCCTTCTGTTTTGAAGAATCAGCCTATTTTAACTAGCTACGACATGCAGTTTTATTTGAAAGCTGTACCAAACCGCATACACCAGAGTCACAATAAGTAGGGGCACAGCAACACACCCATCGGCATGGCCAATCCGTCCCATGCCACATGTGCACAGCACACAGTCCCATTGCCAAGCACACACAACTACAAATGGTACAGCCACACACACGCCTCCGGGAAACCCATGTACGAGATTGCACGAACTGTTAATGTCAGACGACAAATACATACTTCGCCAGGTGCAACACAATAACAAATCTCATTCTCTCCACAGGTGACGAACTGCTGGATGCTGGGGATGGAGACAGCAGCCAGCACAGCCAGCCTACAAGCCCCCAACGAGGACACACGGATGTGGAGGATCTGTCCTCCTCTTCGGACACGGACCACCAAGCAGGCCCATCTGGTGTGGCAGGGCCCAGCCGCTCCCCAGGACCCCTCCTACCCACCAACCCATCATCCAGGGCTGCTGAACATTCCCAGCCCCCTGCTGCCACTGTCGTTGCGGCCACACCCACGGACATTGCGGCCACACCCACGGTCATTGCGGCCACACCCACGGTCATTGCGGCCACTACCACTGCCGCAACCGCCACCATCGCCGCACCGACCACCACCGCCGCCACCACCACCACGTCTTCGCTGGCACCAGCCCCAGCGCAGGTGGTGGCCCGGCCGACTGGATCCACCCTGGGAGCCACAGCGAGGACCGTGGTGAGCAATGTGGCTAGTGGGCAGGCCGGTGGCAGCAGTACCGGTAGGAGGAGCAGGGTCAGGGAAACGCAAGTCTCCCTGGGAGCCATGCCCTGCCTCAAATGGCCAGAGTCCTTGGGGCCTATGAAGAGGCCCAAGGACAATGGGCCAGGTCTGCTTCAGACACGCGGGAGGTGCTGGGGGTGCTGAGGTCCATGGACGCCCGTATGGGCCAACTCGTGGACCTCATGGGCCAGCTGGTGGTGAGGTCACAGCCAGGGACAGCAGCTCCACCACCGCCACCACCTGCCGGGGCGCAGGGTCGTGCAGCTGTGTCCAGTTCCCCTGCGTCCACAGCCAGTGAGCACACCTCAACCACCAGCAGGTCGCAAGCAGGCACCCCCTCGCAAACGTGGAAGGGGCCGTCCGAAGTGGAAACAGATCTCACGGGAGGACTTCGCACGCTCCAGACGCAAGTGAGGCAGCCAGCCAGCCCTCCTTGACCACCCACTGCATTGACTTGGACTACGATCCCACTCCACACAGCCATCTGGATGGCATGTGTCTGTTGGACCATGGACATAGAACCAGTGGGTACACCCTGGGCATCACGCAGCCATGACCGACAGCTCATTGTCACTGCACGCACCACTTTTGTCATCACCTTACACACAATCACATGTCACAGTTTGAAATAAATGCACCTCTTACACAAACTGCTGTTTGTGCCCTGTGTTTTATTTGTACGGAATACAACGGCCACCTTGGGCGGAAAGGCACCTGATGCGTGGCATGGCAATGGAACCGGAGGGCCTGTAGGGACCTAGGGGTGGGAGACAGAACAGGAGCACATTCAATGAGTGTGTCACACACCCATCACACAGTACATGTCAACAACTACAAGCAATGTACACACATCGCACAGAGCAATAGGGCACAATGCCACAGCCACCAACAGTGGCATACTACCCTGGCCATGGAGCGTTGACACACAGCACGCAGTGAACAAACGGCCACCCTGACACAGCACACACACACCTGCACAGATACAGCCACATCAGCCGTCGTACATGGACACTCACCGTCAAGTGAAGTAGCGGGCGATGAGCTGCTGCCGCACATTACCAGCTTCCTCCTCTCCGCTGTCCTCCTCACTCGAGCTGTCCTGGTCTGCGGGCTGGGGCCCTGGTTGATCTCCGTCATCCACGATGAGGGGGATCTGCTTCCGAATGGCCAGATTGTGCAGCATGCAGCACGCCACCACTATCTGGCACACCTTCTGTGGGGAGTACGCCAGCGCACCCTCGGTGCGGTCCAGGCACCTGAACCTGGACTTGAGGAGGCCAAAGGTACGCTCGACCACACGTCTGGTCCTCCCATGTGCCTCATTGTAGCGATCGTCTGCTGGGGTGCGAGGATTCCTCAATGGACTGAGCAGCCATGCCCCATTCGGGTACGCAGAGTCACCTGGGTGTGAGGGACACAGAGAACCGTTGCTATTCCAACTGGACAGGGGACAGCATCGCACAACCAGCACGCTACACCACTCCACATACTCACCGACAATACAGCCACGATCCTGTTGCAGATTGGACATCAGTCGTGGCAAGATGCTGTTGCGCATTATGTGTGCGTCATGGGCCGAGCCTGGGAACTTTGCACACACGTGGGTGATCACCATGTCCGCAAGGCACACCACTTGCACATTCAGGGAGTGCGTGTGCTTCCTGTTGCGGTACAGGTGCTCAGTGGCCTGTGGTGGAACAAGGCCAACATGTGTGCAGTCAATGGCTCCAACGACGTGTGGGATTCTGCCAAGGGCATAGAATGCACCCTTCACTGCCGCCAATTCACGAGCCCTGGGGAAGCGGATGTACCTGTTTCGGTACAGCATCATGGCTGCCAGTACATCCCTCAGCACCTTGCTGAACATGGGCTGGGACATCCCTCCTCCACTGCCCACTGTGTGCTGGAATGACCCAGTGGCGAAGAAATGCATGGCGGCCATCACCTTAGCCGTGGGGGTGACAGCTGTCGGATACACCCTGCGGGGACGGAGATGGGGTTCCAACATGGCACACAGTCGATGCAGGGTTGGCCTGTCCAGCCGAAACTTCCTAATGACCTCTGTATCGTCCATGTCCGCCAGCAATTGGTATGGGCGGTCAATGTTCGGTCTCCGCCTAGGGAAAATGGCAGTGGACACATGTCAAAGCAACACAACACATAGCAATTTCGCATACACATCACTGACATGACTGAGCAAGCACATGAGCCACAGCCCAGCTGTCAAGCTGGGACGGCACGGCCACAATACACTTACACAGGTCTCCCAACAATGGCAATGGCTAGTGATACAAACCACTGCCATGTGCATGCACATGGGGATCTAGGCCCCAATGACTTGCGGGGCGTGCTGATGGGGACTGACTGCATATTCGTCAAGCGGCAACGCCACGGCAACATGAATGTCTGCTGAGCATGGAACTGCTTCCGAGGCTGGATGAGTATGGCACACGACGACGACGATGTGGGCACAGGCTGAGCGGCCAAAACAAGTGGGACCTGTGGCACGAGGGGATATGAGACAGTAGTAGGTGTCAGCACTGCACCCTATGTACAGCACTGTACGGATCACACCTCCCGAAACATTGACAGGTGTCCACATTGACAGCCCCATGCCAAGACGGCTGTGTGCTTGCAGTCACACGTCACAGGTGAGAGGTTACATTGCACGTGCCAGGTGGCAGACGTACATAGTGGGAGCTGGCATGTGTGTGCATGTGTCTCCTGTTCAGGATCCACCAGATGGGCGCTGACTCTGTACTGACCATTGGACACAGCATGTTCCGTGGAAGGCTTGTGTGTGTGGGATGGTGGCACTGGATGTGCCTCCGTTGGGTGGGGGGCCATGCACAGGGCGGGTACGTCGATGATTGCGCATTGTTGGTCACGGTGGGTGCACCCACTAAGATGTGTTGCCCTGTGTTCAATTCCTATGTCCGCATGATGATGGACTGTAGATGTGGGCAGACTACACATTGGTCGATGTGCTGTCTATATGCATGTGCCTTCACACCAGGCACAGCTGCCCCTGCACATGTGACCCCTGCTGGACTCGCTGCTGGGTCTGTGGAGCTGATGCACCTTCTGTGCGTGGGGCGGACAGCTCTCCTCACTTCCCTCATTGCGCATGTCATGACTTTGCCGCAGGTGACATGGATCATGGAGGGCCCACATGTACGCGTGGGTAGGCTACACATGATTGTTCACTGGTCGCCACCCCCAGTCAGTGTTTCGAATGGGAAGGTTGTCGTGCTGGTGGTATGTTCGATGTGGCGGATGGGCGGGCCTAGGTGCGGGCTTACATTCCGGACATGGGGGTAGTTGGATTGGCGACTAGTTGCAGTACACACGGGACACGTCTCTTCCTTTCCACATCTGGGTCATCCCTTGTACTCACTGACAGTGATACAGTCATCTTCGCCCCAGCCCTCATGTCCTCCCCTCGCTCCCCCAATATGCATGTGCACCTGCGAGGCTAGCGCTTGCACAGGCAGCCCCAAGCTCGCACCAGAGAGGGCAAGGAGTGTATGTGTGGGTCCAGTTGCACGAGTGGGCTGTCTCAGGGTATGATGTGTTGCGGGACGCCGTCCACCTGCGTGGTGCCCCAAATGGAGACCCGGCCTGCATGGACTATGCATCACAGTCTTCGCCTTCCGGATCCGCCACCTGCGACACCCAGTGGCTGTGGCTGCCCTTGCGGCCAGGCCGCGTCCGTCTGTGACTGATGGCCCACACATTCACTCTTTGGCCTCTCTGGGGAGGGCTCGGGAGTGGTGGCGCACGCGCTTGCACTTAGTCGCAATGGCATGTGGCGTGGTTGGTATAATGGGCAATGGATGGGATGGTGCGAGCCACCTCCCGTGACGTCAGTGCTGCTCGTGCTGTGGTGCGTCCCCCTACACTTCCATTTGACTTGTGCCATGCTAGACGTTGAGGTTCTATTGCCTGCGTGATATGACCAGGAGGAGCGCGAGGAGACCTCTCACACACCATGCTCCACTGCCATCCCGTGCCCTGTATCGCCTGTGCGGATTGACTATGTTGGGGTTACACCTGGTCGACTGGGGCTGTGTGTGCCTTGTCAAGGGGCATGGCGGGCGCACAACAGGATCCAGCTTGTCCACAGAGGGTGGGCTGAGGTGCGCCTGGTACCGCTTTGTATGTGTGCCCGGCTGCTGTGCACACACGTGTTCACTCCCCCGACAGGTGTCCTCTCACAATGCCCAGGGAAGCGGTGGTGTACTGTTCATGACCCCTCCCAACACGGCGTGCTCCAACTTGGCATGTGCGCATCTACCCGTCACACCCACCCACCTGAGCACTGCGTCCATACGACTTCACACGACACATGTGTGTCTTCCACAGTTGTGCTACTCATTTGCGTTGACATCCAATACCAGTGGACTACATGGTCATGTCACGACTGCCGTGTACTTCACATACTCTCATCCTCTCTCATTCGTACTTGTGAAATGAGTCAGCGGAGACAGTTTTGGTTTCAAACATTATATTGAGTCTTCTGTCCTCTGTGATGCAGTATAGTGGACACTACTGGCAGCGGAATACATGTTGAGGATATACTGAGCATGATTGCAAATGGGATAGGGTGTGGGGTTACATGTGATTGGCTGTTGCATGTGGGATGTGGGCTTCAGAGTTACATCTGCTTGGCCAAGGCTGTGCTAATGTACATTTACGTATAGCTGCGGAGCTGCGGACTTTGACACAGACGGTATACATGTAGCCTACCAGACCGCTTGGCATCATGGGCACAGTCCATCTCAGTTCCATGTGACAGGTTTGCTGCGGTTGTTCCTCATGCACGCGTGCATGTGAGATGACATCAGGGCATGTGCTTGCGTGCATGCAGCGGCGTGCCACTTGTTGTTGCAATGTGGTGGTTACTGGACATGTCACAGTCACTGGGGTCGTGTTGTTGTTGTATGCACTTGTCGTCCATGCAAGGGTCCTGGTATGGGATTCCCGGGCGGGGGTGGGAGGGGTGCAGCACCCACAGACTCCAGGCGACCTATTCATGTCCACTGAGCGGTGTGTGTGTCCATGGGCGCTGGATCCATGTCGTGTCCTGGTTGTTCGTGCAGTTCCGTCCATGTGGGTGCGATACACAGACCCCATGCCACTGCCTCCCACGATGCATGCGGTGTTCCTGGATGTGATGGGGAACAGTGTGCATGTCCCGGTCATATCCGATGTCATGGCGATGTCGTTGATGGTGTGGTTACAGTTGCCGGTCGTTTGGTATGGCTGTTGTGGTGGTGACTGGCCAGTCCGTGCGGAAGCTAAGCATGGGTGCGGGGTTGGACATCATAGGTCAATCGGGAACCTGCGTTGTGGTCCGACGAATTTACAGGTTGTCAGGTATGCGATGCCGTCCAGCAGGGCTTCCATGTCATTGGTGGTGTACATGTTTGCCAGCCAATGTAGCGGATGGTGGCTGTCAAGGTGTTGTTCGTAAGTTGTCCCTTGGAGGACCATGATGGGGCATGCTGGGTGACATTCGATGTAGCTGTTCTCGATGATCCGTCGTGTGGAGGCACAGCGGTCCCATTTCAGTGCGGGTCCGATGTTGGCCACATACGCCATGCCCCCATAGGCAGAGCAGGCCCTGTCGTGTGCGTCCAGAGGGAGGAGTAGTGGTAGCAGGTCCGCCTTTAGACATGCCGGGTTGGAGAGGCATATCTCCACGGGATGATGGTAGGGACACCTCCGACAGTAGAAGACGGGCATGACGCAGCTGAACAATGAGATGCGGTAAGTCAGTCGGTAACTTACGTTCAGCAGGGACAGGAGATCGCATCCCAATATATGTATCAGGTTTGTTTTGTACAGCTTGAGCTGTCCGGCGTAGTTGGGTAGGTGTGTTGCGGTTGCCATTTCGCAGCGGTGCGTTGTGGTGGCGTGCTCCGGCTGTGTGTGCAGTCTGCAATGTGCACGCTCCGAGGTTGCTGTGAGCTCTGTGTAGTCGTAGGGAGACAGGACTTGTGTTCTGTTGGCTTGTGCGGAGGACACGGGCCCTCATCCCACATGCTTCTCAGACAGTTCAAGGTCAGTGATGTGTGACTCCTTCCAATTAACTTGCATGTGGCCGACATGGGGAGTGTTTTCTTTTTCTTCCCCGTCCGTTGTGTGCTTCTGTGATATGCGCTATCTGCCCTGTGGTCGGTCTCCTCGGCATGCCTGTGTTGGTCTTTTCTTGGACAATGGCTGTATTCACCGGCTTCTTTCGTAGGGCTGTGGTTTCGGAGTTGGAATGGAAGGTCATTCAGTGCTGTCTGCTCTCCCTTGTGTGGGCGGCAGGCTACCTTTCCGCTCTGCGTTGGGCCTTTTGTGTGAATGTTATTCTTGGGCCACCTGTTGTCGGTCCCCGGGCTCTTTGGTGTTCCGTTTTATATGTCTTGTTCATATGTGCAGGGTGGTATGGGTGTTTCAGTGTGGTACTGGCGTTCCTCTTCTCAAAGGGGCCCTGCTTCTAGTTGGTGTTGCCGCCGCTGTGTGCTACGCCATGTTTGTTACACTGGGGTGTGTCCTGCTGTTGCGTGACTTCACTGACATGTGTGCGTCGGTTGTGTGGCTTTGGGTGTTGTCCGTGAATTGGGCGTTGGGGACATGTCTGTGGCAGGCCTGTCACGTGTCATGTGCGTTCGGGGTGGGGCTGATGTGTGTGCTGCTTGGTTGTGTCCCTGTGTCTGTGTGCGACGCATGCATGGCGCTGCGGTTGGCCTCTGCGTTGTGCGCATGTGTGGCGGCGTCATCGCCGCTTGGGGCCGTGACGGGGTGGTTGGTTCCTAGTCCCAGGTGGTGTGTACACATGTGTTACGCGATGTTACGATTTGGCCTGTATGTCATATGTGGATGCAATGGTGGATGTGTAGTGTACACGCGCTGGTGGGGGTTGTCCGCTTTTCCGCCCTTGCACTGTGTGCGCTGTTTGCGTGCACTTGTTGTGTGTGTGCCTACCTGCGTCTCCGCGGTACGTTGCGTCCTTGGTGGTGCATCAGCAAGAGCATGGGGAGGGCCTGCAGTGCTGGATTCATGCTCGGGGAGCCGCTCTTCGTTGTCCGTGCTCGGCGTCCGTGTTACCGCTTCGGTTTGTCGTACGGTATCTCTTAGCCGTGGGAGCCGTTTGTTTGCGGCATCGTAATTTATACGCCGGGCGGGACGTGATTTCGTCGGACGGTGTGTGTCAACTGTGCTGCGCCGCTACGTGTACGGACGCACTTTGATGGCGGACGGTGTTGCTGGCTTGCCGGCGGTGTTTGGCCTACTTTTCGCATCGTAATTGGGCGGGCGTGTGGACTGCTGCGTGCCGGCGGTAACTGGTGGTTTTGCATCCGCCAGCACGGCGGTTGTGCTTCCGCCCGCCATCGTAATGACCCCCTAAGAACATAAAAAACAATATTGCCAGATAACATTTGTAAAAAGTTAAAAGCAGGGTGCACCTGCCTGAACTTAAGCTTTTTCAAAATTGGGATAATAATAGTCTTCCGGGGTACCTCATAATAACTACAGAACATTTTAAAATGGAGCATGTCCTCTGGAGACTTTCCGTCGCCGCCACAGGACATTAAGCTCTGACCCCAATTACACCCTCGTGGCTGCGTAAGCAGAAGATAACAAAAGATCGAAACGAAACCTGGTCAATAAAAAATTCTCGTAACCACTTAAAGAACCCAGAAGATATGGTTTGGTGGTTTGCACAGTTTTCAAAGTGATAAATCTGTGTACACTAGGCTTCCTTAGCTCCCGGTCTTCCCTATCTAAAGTCCACTGTCTAAAGAAGGACTGCTTTGCCAACCCCAGGTCCATCTTGATCACCAATTCTGGGTAAGAAAATAAGCCAGCTCTTTCCAAACTCGAGAAAAATCCCTTGATATAATTTAGCCAGGGGATATGGTGGGCACGGTCAAGGGCCATACAATCCTTCAAAATCAATTTATTTAGAGTTGTCCCCTGACTAAGCCAAATGTTTAACCGCAGGGAAAGTGGGCAAAAGGCCATCAGGTCAGAAAGGTAAGCCACACCCAACTCTTCATGTATTGCTAGAGTTGAGGCTCCATGAGGCACACTTAAAATACGTCTCAAAAAGCTATTTTGAACTACTTGAAATTCCTCATGGGCGATGTATCCCCAGATTCCACTGCCATAGGACACCTTGGTGATGCACTTTGCCCGGTATATCTGCAAGAGAGCCCTGATCAGTCTCTTTCCTAGTCTTGAGGCAAAGTTAAAAATGGCGGCATTGGCTCACTCTAAATCTCCTTTCTTTCTATATTTTAATGGCCCCCTTTTTATCTTGTCATCTAACAGGACCCTCAATTAGGAGAAAACATATATACGGGGGACCTGAACAGATCCAACATGGAAGGGATAAAGCTTTCTTGTACGAGATCCCACCTCCATCACATAGGATTTTGAATTATTTATCAACAGGTCCTGTTCTTCCATGAATGAGGCAAAGGAATTAAACAGCGTTTGCAGCCCTCGTGGGGTCTGGGCCATAAGGACAGCATCGTCTGCATACAGTAGAACAGGCAGACCACGCCGACCCACCTGGGGATAATCCACCTTAGATTCCACTAAAACCTTCTCCAAAATATTGAGATATAAGTTAAACAAAAAAGGGGCCAAAATATACCCTTGTAGGACTCCTCGTTGTATTGAAAACTGGTGAGTAACCTTAAAATCTAGAGTGTATCGTACCTTGGCCTTTGTGTCTCTGTGGAGGTCCCGCAGGAACCGGACAATATCACCATCCACCCTGATGGACAACATGGTCTGCCAGAGCTTTGTTCTGTTGACACGATCAAATTTAGATGACAAGTCCATAAAGGCCAGGAGAACAGTGCCAGGGCGTGCAACCGTGTACTTGTTAAGGATCATTACTAAGTTTAAACATTGGTCCACGGTCGACCACCCTGGGTGAAAACCATACTGGGCATCTGCTAGAATGTTATTATCTTTTGCCCAGCGGGACAGCCTATCTAGTAGGTTGCGTCTAACCACCTGGACCACCGAGTCCAAAAGGGAGATTGGCCTGTAGCAATGGGTACTCTTCTCTATTTCCCTTTTTAAATACTGGGACTATAGTAGATATAGCCCAGGAACCAGGGGCCAGTTCTTACGGCAGCGTTGATATCAGCTGTGAGGGCCGGTACCCACAGGTTAAAGTTGGATTTATAAAGATCGGTTCGGATACCATCTGGTCCTGGTGCCTTAATTCTTGACAACTCAATAATGCCCTCCCTGACTTCTTCGGATGAAAATACTAAGGCATATTTCCCTTCACCCAATCAAGTGGCTTTGATCTTGTTAGGCGGGCACTGAAACATGTCCTCAAAATGGTGAAACACATTCGTCCTCCATTATATGGGCCCCCAGGGCATTACCAGCATCCTCTGCTAAGAAGGGGCTATTTATGATGCTCCAAAACTTGGAGCTACTCTTTAAGGCACTTGCTTCAATAAGCTCACTCCATGCTCTTCCTTCAGCACCGCTTTTCGTCTTGTTAGTTCAGCTTTGTAGTACCTTGAACAAGTCTTTATTAAGGCAGTATCCCTCGGTCTTTGGCATAGGGCCTCCTTCAGCTTCCTAGATGCACATGAGCAAGCAGGATCAAACCATCTGGAGGCCAGATCAGAAGACCGTTGAACTGGGGCGTTAAGAAGGTCAGTTATTTTTCTAGAGATGACATTAAAGGCCTGTATAATATCACATGGATCTGCCAACTGGGCTATAGATATAAAGAGTTCTTTCTGGCACAGGGCAGATAATGATACATGAAAGGACACTGGGGTTAACTGAGCCCATTTTAGCCTTCTACCCCCATCAGTGGTTTTCGTTAGCCCCCTCTTTCCTGCCCCCTTAGTAGGCGCTAGTAGTGGCCAGACGATTAGAGCACATAGTGGATTATGATCACTATATATACATGTCTCAATAGAAAAGTCCGAAATCAAATAAAAGAGAGGAGTTGACACAAGAATGAAATCTATATACGAACCACATCCCCTCCTAAAAAAGAGGGGTTAATATCCTTCCTTCAAGGTTCCATTTTACACATAGCCGAAGTTAGATCAAATTCATTTGCTAGGGCGTTAAGGGTGTCTCCCTGGGAAGTGTGCTCAAAATGGATGCCCTTCAATCATGGGCAACCCAGGTCTCTAAGGCCCATTCCCCTGGGGTCCCCGCACAGGTGAATGTTAAAATCTCCGACAATCATTAAGTTGTTATAATCTAAGGAGATCTGATTTCTTAAAAAGGAACTCAACAAGAATATATTGCAACATCTGGAGAAGAAGAGTTAGTATTATAAAAGTTCAGAAGCACCAGTTCACATGACCCTCTAGTAAGTAACAGAGCTTGCAAACATTGATTGTCTGTGGGCATCACAGCTACTCTACATTCTACAGCTAAAGAGACATAAACCAAAGAAAAACCCTTAGATCTGCCTGACCTCAAGGGGAGGGCAGGTACAAAAAAGGACTTATATCCCTCCAAGAAAAAACTGTTCTTGTTAGCCTGCATTTCCTGTAAACAAATCACATTGAATTTTTTTATAAATAAAATCCATGCAGGATCTAGGAACTTGTTTGCCAGACCAGCTATGTTCCAAGAAATGAGGTTACAATCCTTCCCATCCAAGGGACCATGCCCTACAAGCAGCGGTCATGCTGGGTAGTGGATATCCATAGTTCTGCAGGGGTTGCCCCACGCAGTCAATCACAGGCATCCATGGAACCCAGAGGTCAAAGCTGTTAAAGAGGGGTATACTGGGGCGACCATCTGCCCACCAGGCTGGTCCTGCTTAGTGTAACTCATAGTGCTTCATCCAGTAGACAGGGGTCTGTAGAAGAAACCCAAAGGGAGGGCTGCGATGGTCGTATGAGGGCCAAAGGGGGTACTAGAGGTGGTTGAAGCTAGAATCCTTTCACGAAATGAGGGCTATTTAAATTGATGATAACACACTCTCCTTTACAAGTCTTTTTAGACCTCCCTACCCAGTTAACTCTACACACCATATTGATGAACTTTTCCACCCTTAATCCCAAAGTAGTGTTGTGGGTCAACCAGTGCAAGACTTTGTTCTTCAACTGAAAGAAATCTTTTGAGACACCTGGTGTCAGCACTGGCACATTCCCCAAGACACCACACATGGTGTAGACTCTGGTGGAAGGTGGAAGGTAACTGGGTTCTGCTTAAAGCAGCCCAACCCCCCTGGCTTGGGACATATGTAGTACACTTTACTAGTGGTTTATAAGTAAATTAAGTATGAAAATTGTGGATAAGCGAACGTTACCATGTTTAAAGCAGGGAGCACATGCACTTCAGCAATGGTTAACAGTGGTAAAGTGCCCATAGTCCTAACGCAAACAAAAACAAATTCAGGAAAAAGGGGAAGAGGAAGGGAAAACATTTGGGGGTGACCCTGCAGAAAGGTCCATTTCCGACACCCTGCTATGCACACATGTAACCTTGGGGAGAGGTCTCATCAGAGAAGCCAATCTCTCACCACATCCTACTTCACACACCAGTCATCCAAAAGAGTGGTCTCGGCAGAGGGGCCAGTCCCTTCCCATACCCTATTATGTATTGCTGTCACCCGAGAGAGAGGTTTCAGTGTGGGAGCCAGTCCTTCCCCATACCCTACTAAGCACACCCACCATCTAAGAGAAAAAGGCTAATCCCTCTTTATAGCCTACTATGCACATTTGTAACCTTGAGGAGAGGTCTCAGCGGAGAGGCTAGTCTATACCCACACACTACTATGTGCACCCATCATCCGAGAGACAGGTCTCACCGGAAGGGCCAGTCCCTCCCCAAACCTTACTGAGCACTCTGTCATCCAAGAGAGAGGTTTCAGGAATGGGGCCAGGCATTCCCCATACCTTACTTTGCATACCCGTCATCCAAGAGTCAGGTCTCACGTAAAGGTCACTCCCTCTCTACACCCTACTATGCACACCTGTAATCTTGGAGCAAGGTCTCAGGAGGCTAATTCATCCCCACACCCTATTATGCTCACCCATACCCAGAGACAGTTCTCAACAGAGAGGCTCATCTCTCCCCACACCCTAATATGCACACACATCATCAAAGACAGAGATATTCAGCGGAGAGGCCAGTCCCTCTCTACACCCTACTACACACACCCACATCTGAGAGAAAGGTCTCAGCAAACACTCTACTATGCACACCCATCATCCAGAGAGAGGTTTCAAGTAAAAGGCCTCTCCTTCTCTACACCCTGGTAGTTTGAGTGGAGAATCCAGTCTCTTCAGTTTACAGCTTATTTTGCTATATGAGGTTTATTAGTTCACAAAACTCTTGCAGGAGTGAGACTGTCATGTAGTTCCTATAAACCTATATAGGAGCTGTGCGTTTAGACAACATAGGCTGTGGGATTGGTACCCAGACTGATTCCAGACACCCACCACCGAGTATGTTCGTCTGTATACCAGCTAGCTCACAGTGCCACTAGAAGCCCCTCTTACCAAGGAGAGAACAGTTTTTGGCAACTATCGAACATGACAACTCTGTCCCATCAGGGATCGTGGAAACAGTGCGATATCTTTCGCTCAGTTACTCGTGCTCACTTTGTCTCAGAGAGATACACAAAATAAATTGTGGGGGCGTTTTCAATAAGCATTTATTGAACCAGCGTCATTCTAGTGTAAACTAGGTGTGCTGAAACAACCATAAGACAGAAACAGATGGAAATGATTATAAGCACCAACAGAGTAAAAGGATGGTAGTTGTCTACCATAGTGCTAAAATGATGAATACAGGCAAGTATAAAAATACATGACAATAAAATGGTACTCCTACTATGCAACCCTAACTACATGTACCTAAGCGTACCTAGCATGTATGTAGGTGTAAAGCCAAGAATCCCTCTAGGATAAAGTCAACCCCATTACCTGAAGTGAGAGACTGTGGGACCTCGTCTTGGTCTCGAGATGCACACCCGTGAGGGATGGCAGATCACTGCGAGCTGGAGTGTCTGCGTGCAGGAACCCAAGCGTCTTACGTAAGTGTGTCAGCATGGAAGTCCTTTTTCTCCTCTGCCTACCCCAGCAAGATATGGGGCCATATGATCAAGAACGGCGCAAACATTATCGCTGCTTCAGCGGCAGGAATCTGCCGCTAAAGCAGCGATAAGGGGCTTGATAATATGCCCTAGAGAATTCCAATAGAAGCCCAGGTTCTGCTGTCAAGGACATCAAACCTGGGCTTCTATTGGAATTCTCTAGGGCATATTATCAAGCCCCTTATCGCCACTTTAGCGGCAGTTTCCTGCCGCTAAAGCGGCGATAATGTATGCGCAGTTCTTGATAATATAGTAATGGTGTTTATATACCCAAAGTGTTACCCTCAGGGGTTCTACCTTGCTGTGTCATGTCAGACTTAGGATGACGGAAGGAATGACCCTTATACATAGTTATTATGTAGGAGATGGTAGTCCTGCTGAGTTTCCAAGAATCCTCATGCATAATGGATGAGGATAGTTTTCAGGGAAAACCCTACGTCCTGTAAGCAGTACCGTAACTAGGTAAAAGGTCAGTCCCAAGAACCGTTATGTAGTGTAATGGTAGGGGAGAATATAGGTGAAAGGTTAGATGACTACCTGAGCCTATACTGGGGTACCTATATGAAACATAACACCCACTCCTCATATCCGACTGGATGACATACTAAAAAGTCTAACACATTTGTAGGCGTTGTACGCAAAGAATGTAATAAATCCATAAAAACAGTATTTAAAAATGTAAAAATTCCTAAAAAATGCTAAGATAATAGTTTAAGCGATAGAAGTCTTTACTAGAATATGCTTGTATATATAGTTCGAACACCTATGAGTGACTGAAAGCCATGCAGCTCAGCAAAATTGTCTATTGTTTAAAATTCCAAATTTGGTTGTTTTTGAAAAAGCAGACCTTTTCCCAGCACACGATGAGCCGAATGTTTATGTGTCCTGGCTGGTAGATGCAACATCACTGTTGCCTGCAATCACATATGACCGTCCCTGCAACACCTCGCAGATCAGGCCAATCGAGCACAGATGTTCCTCCGTATTCTCCACAGCCGCTGCTGGGTATGCCTGTGTGACATTCAAGGCCTGAGTATTTGTTGAAGAGCCGGTATCCATTCCAGCAGGAGCTGAAGCATCCTGTGGTGGCTCTAAGAATGCAGACATCAACATTGGAATACACTGAGGACAGAGCAGAACACGGGCCGTTATCGGGTCCAGTAAAGCATCAACGTCCGGTGGCGTAACTGATAGAAGTGTTAGACAGAGATCCAACACGTATTCTTGTCCGCAGAACAGGCATCGGAGGACAGGCAGAATACAGTCGATCCAGACTGGTCTAAATGATAGGAACCAAGATTCACTTAGTTTGCGAAGGCGAGGTGTGCCCAGATGGAGTATTATGCGATCACGGTATAGGCACTCCAAGAGCGTTTTTTCCATCTCCTTGCTGACTGGGACGTCCATTGCATAGCAGAAAAATGACAATCAGGATACCTGCTATGAGGAACAGGATCAGCGGAAGCCCTCCAAAAATGCTTCCAAACACGGAGTGTATGAAGTTGGGAATAACTCCGAAGATTGTCTGAAAGGTGCTTCACAGTCCAGAACCTATAGTGTTAAATAGGTGTACTATACCCGTCGTATCAGACATGTTAAAGATACGCTGTACCATTTCTGTGAAATTGAAAGGGCTGTTTGTTCGTACTCGTGCCAGTATCTCAGCTGAAGACCTTGCGATCTAAATATCATAAGTTTCTCGGGCGGAAGTTAAGGGCACGTTTTTCTGTAAAAGCATGGCTTTCATTCGACTCAGAGTATCAAACCATATAAAGGAAACATTCAACGAAGGCCATAACGGCACCTCCCTGACTGTATGGGTCAGTAAAAACAATACTTGCATACAGCAAGTAACCCTGGAGCTTACAATGACAAGATATGCGATGCCCGGGAGCATCCCACAACAACCTTTGATCATTCAGCATCAAGTAACTCTCATTTGGAAATAACTTGAACACCGGATTAATCACAGCAGCAGGGGACTCTTTCAAGTGACAGGATAAGTTAGCACCTAAACCTACAGGCCCCGTGAAGCATGATAACCTGGCATATGAGAGATCCACTTAAAGCGTTCTCGCAGTTCGTTCCTCTTAGAAACACTTCCATGTTCCCACTCCTGCATCGAAATCTGTATGGCAATTCCCAAGATTCCTTGATGAATTCCCTACCCATCACTTCATATCTGCCCACCTGTTGTTGTTCTAGGCAATACTGAAACTGGAAAGTTGTGACCAGTAATGTTATATGGCCATGGATTAACCATTCTGTGGATGGTGACTCTGCCACAGTAAAAGGTAATTGGTCCAGTTTATCAATACGCAGCATTGTATATTTTTCTCCCCTTTGTGCCATTGTTATCTGCTTCTTAGATTGTATGCAGAAAATAGGGACGTACTGTTGATAAATCGCCAAGGCACATAACCAGCGCGCAATGATTGCAGCGTCCAGCTTAATAACATAATAGAACGTAGTTGAGATTGTCCGTGTTGTAGTATGGACAAGTCCTGTTCTAGTATATCTATAGCAGAAGATACAATGTTGCCCAGTGAATAAATCCTGGATGTTAATGTAGTCATACCATTATCGACTACAGCTAATGCTTTCTCTAGGTTAATCCTATCAATTTCACGGAGTCTTTCTGCGGCTTCTTGTTGAGAGATTTTCCAGATTTCATTATAAACAGCGTATAAGAAACGTTTCTGATGTTGCTTTCGGGGACCTAATAGAAAATACCTTAGATCCACCTCATCTTTGAGTAAGGATAAGTGCTGTTTCACTTGGGACAGTGTTGAGGTTTTTAGCCAATCGAGGCACACTTCCCAACACTGTATGATGTCACCACCCCCGGATGTTCTCTTTGTACATATTGTTGGTCCGGCCTATGGATACTAAACCCTTCTGTTGTACCCTTGAATCTTGATTGACATCTGTTTGTGTCTGTGGGCCAATCTAACAATCCCTTCCAAATGGGGTCTGAAGTATTGTACTGCATGATGTCATCTATTATATGTCCTCCACGTGATGTAAAATTGATGTGTGAAGGTGTAGGCATCTGAGTTGTGTGTTAAAATCCTTGTTCTTGGCTAGTCCAAGACAGGAAGTGTGTTGCACAGTTTCATTCAGAAATATTATCTGCTGTGGAATGAGGCACGCTCTAAATAGTACTTCTGTTCCCTGAACGTGCCATTCCTTTGAACCCCAGACTCATTTTATGTCTATAGTGTCTTTCCATAAGTCGAAACCCTGTTCAGACAGTTGGGAAATAAAGGATGCAGAGTAAATCTGTTTGGTGTTAGTTAGGATATTTTTCTGTGCAGTTGTAGGTGCAACCTTATAGTAATATGAGGTCGGGTCAGCAGTGTTAAACCCTGAAAAATAAGAATATTTCTGTGCAAACGTTTTCGAACTACCTTTTGGTGGTGTTGGGCAATGTTCCCATTGGTGGTATGTGAAAACATTATGTGGGATACTGGATTTGTGTAAAAAGTGATGACCATAATGATGGTAACAGTACATACTGTTATAGCCTGATGTATCTAGTAATATTTCAATGCTTGAAAATGCAGCGGATTGTTCTAAATCAGACAACATATTATTTACAGTTTCAAAATCCCAATAGTCAGAAAATGTACTGGAGGTAATTATATTGTTTAGAGAAATTTTAAATACATGTGTTACTTTCAAAAGTTCAGTGGGACCAAATACATCATAATCAACCTCGTCCAAAACTATACCATCAGGAATTGGAACAGCTGTAACGTTCACGAAGGACAGGTCTCTTTGTTCACGATGAGAAGATGTATGAGGTTTAAGGACCAAGTTCACATTTGATACTGCAGAGCATTCTGGAAGAAAGTTTCCATTCATTAGTAAGCAAAAGACAGTCACTAGGCCAATCCAGAACAGAAAAAATAGTATTCCAGTTACTATCCAGAGCTGGAGCGAAGGTGATACCAGGTAAGTCTTTTTTAGAAAAGTGTAGAATTCATGAAGTTGTTGCTTAGGGGAAACTGGAGCTGGCGTTGTTTTAGGTTCACTGGGATCCAGAGAGAAGGTATCAAAATCGATGAAGTAGCCAGATGCAGTTCGATCTATCTTTAGTAGCTCAGCAGGTTTTGTTTAACTGGCAGACGTCTCTTGTAGAGGCATATTGATGTAGATATAGGTGGCAGGCCGAATTGAAATTTGTCTTTCATTTGTGTTTTGAAGTTCTGTTTCCAGAGGAACAAGTTCCATTTCATTGTTGGAAATTCCATTAATTGGTATTGGTGACTCCTCAAATGTTATGAGTCTTTCAGTCTGAACTTCCTGTATGGTAGCAAGAGGAGAGCGTCGGCTACCCAGGAGCCCACGAGGCCTACTATTCAGTATTGGCCACATAGTGTGGTTTAATCAGATCAATGGAGACAAATCTCTTTTCTTTTTTGCCGGCAAGAGGCGGAAGAAGTACTGTTCTTGTTCCTTCGACAGCCAAGACAGGGACTGGCTTTCTGTATGATTGCCCAAATTCTTTCTTGTCCACAATCTTTTCTCTGACCAGATCCCCGACTTTTGGGATCCAGGCAGGTTTTACCGTGGGTGCACAGATATAATATCGATGTAGGAATATCGATGTGCCAGAATATCTAGTTTTTAATATCGAGGTGGCACAATATTGACATGCAAGAATATCGTTGACCAGAATATCGACATGAAGGTAAGAAAAACCTTTTTTTAATATCAAAGTTAGTAATATCGTTAGTAAAAATATCGTTGTTAATAATATCAACATTTATTTTAGTGTTTTGTATTCTACTATGTGTGTTTAAAGTATGTGATGTAATTATTTTGTATAAGTATAGCTTATTTTTTTAATGTATGTGTGAAATGTTTAGAAGTAATGAATTTTATGTTAATTAATTTGTGTGTATTTTAGTCCCGTTACGGGTTGTGGGTTTATAGGGGAATAGGGTGGGAAGTAATTTAATTAGAATACATTTATTAATAATTTTTAGAAGTTATACATTTTTTTTAAATTACATTTTGCGTTTTAGTTCCGTAGCGGGTTGTGGGTTTACAGGGGAATAGGGTGGGAAGTAATTTAATTATAATTAATTAATTAATATTTTTTATTGATTAAAATTTATGTATTTAATATTTGATATTGTTAATTGTGATAATTAATTTGTTATTAATTAGTTTGTAATTGGTTATTAATTATCAATCATTAATTGGTAAATATGCTAATTGTGTTCTTTTTTAGGAGTGGGTTGTGGGTTTATAGGGGAGTAGGGTGGGAAGTAATTCAATTATAATTAATTAATAATTTGTAATAATTAATATTTATGTATTTAATATTTTATATTGTTAAATGTGGTTATTCATTTGTTATTAATTAGTTATAGATTGGTCATTAATAATTATTAATTAATTATTAATTATGGTAATTGTGTCCTTTTTAAGAGCATGTTCTGGAATGATAGGGGAGTAGGGTGGGAAGTAATAACATTTTAATATTTTGTTTAATATTTTTTATATATTATTTATTTAATTTTATTTAATAGTGTTAATTCTGTGAATTAATGTATTACTGATTGTTTTTAATTTGCTTGTTAATTGTTATTAGTTAATTAATTAATTGTTAATTTATTATTTTAATTGTGTTATGTTTTACAACATTGGTGGGGTTATTTATAGGGTAATATGGTGGGAGGTAAATTAATTTTAATTAGTTAATTATTTGGTAATTAATGTTCATTATTTTGCTGGAGTGGGAGTAGTAAATTATTCCCCTCCGCTATCCAACACTTTCCCTACTGTTGCACTTGCTGGAGTGGGCATAGTAATTTTATCCCCTCCACTATCCAACACTTTTCCTACTGTTGCACTCCCTGGAGTGGGAGTAGTAAATTATTCCCCTCCGCTATCCAACACTTTCCCTACTGGTGCACTTGCTGAAGTGGGAATAGTAAATGATTCCCCTACGCTATCCAACACTGTCCTACTGTTGCACTTGCTGGAGTGGGAATAGTAATTTTAACCACTCCACTATCCAACACTTTCCCTACTGTTGCACTCGCTGGAGTGGGAATAGTAATTTTATCCCCTCCGCTATCCAACACTTTCCCTACTGTTGCACTATCTGGAGTGGGAATAGTAATTTTATCCCCTCCGCTACCCAACACTTTCCCTACTGTTGCACTTGCTGGAGTGGGAATAGTAATTTTATTCTCTCCCCTATACAACACTTTCCCTACTGTTGTACTCCCAGGAGTGGGAATAGTAAATTATTCCCCTCCGCTATCCAACACTTTCCCTACTGTTGCACTTGCTGGAGTGGCAATAGTAAATTATTCCCCTACGCTATCCAACACTTTCATACTGTTGCACTTGCTGGAGTGGGAATAGTAATTTTTACCCCTCCGCTATCCAACACTTTTCCTACTGTTGCACCCACTGGAGTGGGAATAGTAATTTTATCTCCTCCGCTATCCAACAATTTCCCTACTGTTGCACTATCTGGAGTGGGAATAGTAATTTTATCCACTCCACTATCCAACACTATCCCTACTGTTGCACTCTCTGGAGTGGGAATAGAAAATTTTAACCCCTCCGCTATCCAACACTTTCTCTATTGTTGCACTCGCTGGAGTCGGAATAGTAATTTTATTCCCTCCGCTATCCAATACTTTCCCTACTGTTGCACTATCTGGAGTGGGAATAGTAATTTTATCACCTCCGCTATCCAACACTTTCCCTACTGTTGCACTCGTTGGAGTGGGAATAGTAATTTTATCCCCTACGCTATCTAACAATTTCCCTACTGTTGCACTCTCTGGAGTGGGAATAGTAAATTATTACCCTACGCTATCCAACACTTTCCCTACTCTTGCACTTCCTGGAGTGGGAATAGTAATTTTATCCCCTACGCTATCCAACATTTTCCCTACTGTTTCAGTTAATGTAGTGTAAAATGTTGTTTTAAAATTAAAAAATTATTTTAATATTCTAATTTATTATATATATTTTATTTTTATGTTTATGTTACAGGTGTATGTATATATATATGTATTTATAATTTGTATTATGTTTCTAACATTTTATAATTTATTATAATAATTATTTATTAATATTATTAAGTAAATATATATATATATATATATATATATATATATATATATCCCTGCTCAAAAAATTTCTTATTTAAAGAAATTGCAGCACTCATGGAGTCGGCAATCAGTCGATCTTTATTGTATCAACATTGTATCAACAAACAAACGCGTTTCGGAACCAGTCCTTCATCAGTGTTTACACTCAATGTGGTGAAGCGCCATTTTTAAAAGAGTCAAATGAACAAAATCATAGAGACAGAAAGAGGATTATGGT
The DNA here is from genome assembly GCA_963921515.1 of Calotriton arnoldi. Classification (NCBI taxonomy): domain Eukaryota; kingdom Metazoa; phylum Chordata; class Amphibia; order Caudata; family Salamandridae; genus Calotriton; species Calotriton arnoldi. The sequence goes on from CAWUFW010008089.1 coordinate 403,832, forward strand.
CGCCTGTCTGTTTTGATTCCAAGAGATCAGTATGTGGAGGAGGCTCTACGACAATTAAAAAATGAAACTTGTTATGAACTAACGACTAAAGATCAATATCAGGAGAGTGTGGTACGGTACCATACATTGATCAAAAGTGGCATGACAAATCGATGCTGGACTTGAACGAATTTCTCTTTCTCAGAGTCTTGAATCCGATTCTCCCCACATTTTATCATTTACCAAAGATCCACAAGGATGCCACTAGACCACCAGGAAGACCGATTGTTTCTTCATTGGGCAGCCTAACGGAGAACCTGTCCAGATTTGTGGATCATCATCTTTTCCCTTCAGTACTGCAATTGACTTCGTATATTAAAGACACAACGGATTTCATTAATCATATTGAACAACTACAATGGGAATCATCTTACAGCTTCATAGTGTTGGACATTACAAGCCTTTACACTTGTATCGAACACTGAAAGGGATTGGAAGCAGTAAAATATTTCTTGCAAAAGAGATCATTGAAGTTCGCAAGCCATAACATAATGTTGATGGAACTCATTGAATTCTGCCTATTGAATAATATTTTTCTCTTTCAGGGAGACTTGTATAGGCAGACATCGGGGACTGCGATGGGCACCTGCTTCGCCCCCAGCTACGCGAATCTATTCGTGGGCTGGTGGGAGGAGCAGGTGGCTTGGTCCACAACCAATGAAACCTGGACGAGTGAGGTAGTAGCTTGGTACAGGTACATCAACGACCTCTTCATTGTATGGAGGGGGTCAATAGATAAGGCAAGGGCATATATTCAACATCTTAATGTAAATGAAGTTAATTTACGATTCACAGGGGAAGTCAGTACAGTGGCCGTCAATTACCTTGATTTAAGGGTGCAAGTGCAGCAAGGGAAACTAACAACTGTTCTCTATAGAAAACCAACTGCTGGGAATAGCATGTTACATGCTACCAGCAGCCACCCGCCTAAACTTAAAAGCAGTTTACCCTATGGGGAGTTCCTTAGGATAAAACGTAACTGTTCTAGGGAATGTGATTTTGATGTAGCCATTAAGGATAGCATGGACAGGTTTCTAGCTAGAGGATACAACATAGATTTGTTGAAAACCACTTTAAAGAAAGTGGATTCTTTGCAAAGAGATGAACTGATTAAGGAAACATGCCCAGGGAGGGATAAGAGCACTGACCAAGGGAAATTCCGAATGATTACTACATATTCGGATGAGGCGGAGTTTCTCCAAAAATAATGAGGAGAAATTGGCACATATTAAAACCGATATGATCATTGGAATGGATATTCCAGCATGTCCAATGATCACTTTCAGGAAGGCCCGTTCTCTAAAAGACAGTTTGGTCCATAGTCATTTGGATGCGATCTCCCCTAGGCAAAGTACACTGAGTGAATTGAGAGGTTTTTATCCGTGTGGCAAATGTAAGGCCTGTGCCTTTAGTAAAAGAGTACTTAGCTATGAGGTGTCAGGAACTAATATTCGTAGGAAGATTTCGAAATTTATGACCTGTCAAACCACACACAGGGGTCGATTCCGATTCGGGCCGGAAAAAGCACCGACCGACTCGGATCCGGAAATAATACCGACCGACACGTACCTGTGGCGCCTGACACGCCAAGTACGATGCAAGGCGTGCAAAATCCGACCGACACGTACCGAACCCAAGTCGACCGACCGAGCCGCACGGAAAACAGCAATCCGGTCGGAAAAACACGCAAATCCAACCGACCGACACGCACCCGGAACAAATCCGACCGAAACGTACACGCGAACTCCAAACCGCAAAGTACGATGCAAGGCGCGAAAACCACGAGCGAGTCGGACGGAGGCCAAGCCGTACGACCGACACGCATACAAAACCGAGCCGAAGCAACACAAAACACCGCGACCGACGTGTACGCAGCATAGAAAACTGCACATACACAGCGTGAACGAAACGGAGAAGACCGTACGAGACAAATGCAGGGTCCGACTCGGTCACAAGAACGTTTCCAACATACACAGACAGTACAAAGGAAAAATCACCCAAAAAAGGCCAAACAAGCAATTACCAAGCCAATAAATACTGGGGGGTGGGGACAGAGAACAAAGACACACCCACAACTCCACCCATATAAAGGACACAAATCACAACCATGAGCCTTTGCAAATGCCATTCCACTGCCAGCACCCAAGAGAAAGCAACCACACACCCACAGCTCATCCCTCACACAAGCCACACACCATCAGCACACCAACAAATACCTACCTCACATACACCCAGCAAAACACACACTCACACACCCTCACCTGCACACCAACACACACATCACTCACCATCACCACCCATCACCATGCCCCCAAGAAGAATCCCAAGTTCCTAGATTGTGAATTGGAAGTCATGGTAGACGAGATCCTCAGGGTAGAGCCACAGCTGTTTGGCAAACTGGTCCAACAGACCACCATCTCCCAGAAAACCAAGATGTGGGAGAGGATCATCAACAGGGTGAACGCACAATCACCATGTCGGCGCACAAAGAGCGACATCCAGAACAGGTGGTATGACGTGCGCAGGAGGGTACGGGACCTGCCCAAAAAAGACTACATCAACAGCCAACACACCGGCAGTGGCCCTTCTGCCAAGCCAATATACCTCAGGCCCTGGGAGGAGAAGGTGCGGGCCATCCTTCCGCCAGTGAGCGTATATGGACTAGAGGACATCCCAGAGCCTGGTGAGTACACAACAAATGTACACACTATACTGCCACAAAACACACACACATCACTGTCAAGGGAGAGTCAAACCATGCACTCATAGCAATTACACAGCAACCAGAACAGAATCATCCCAAAATGTGTATGTCAGTCAGATAAACACAACACATGCCATCAAAAAAGTCACATCCAACTGTGCCATCACATGTACAAACACAACTACAACTACAGCTAGGCAGTGGCACAAATAGAACTAACAAACACATCCAGACATGTAGCCACCACAACAACACCAACACACAGTGAAGACCACTCAAAGGAAGGAATTCTGTGTATGCTGGCCAAGTCAGTGTAGCCAATAGCATCATGGGAGTCGCAGTCACACATATTGCCCCCCCACAACTGTCCCATCAACACCACCATGAACCATGCGCACATCACAGGGAGTGGAGAAGGACTCACAAGATGGCTGACACTGGCAACTGCTGTGGGGAGCACAAGGCCCTGCTGGCAACTGTGCACCAACAAACAGCAGGACACCACTGACTGACATCCTGAGAGACAACTTCCACTCCCTGCAATGCAAGCACGTTCCATGGTGGGATATCTGGCTGGCTGGGTGGGAAGGAGGACTTGCAGCACTGACCATAGTCACAAGCACCTCCCCTCACACACACCCCAACACAAACTCCACAGAACCCACCTGGTAGAATGCAATGCCCCCCATCCTAACACAAGATCCCACAAAGAACCACCACCCTGGGTTATGTTGTGTGAAGCACAGGGACACTCTTGGGACTCTTAGCCAAACAACTGCCAGGACAACACTCCCAGCCATCCTGTCAGCACAGCCAGCCCACCCCACAGGGAAGCAGAATCAAAAGGAAGGAAGCATGGGCATGCTGGGAAGGGGGTGGAGGCAATAGCATGATGGGAGTCGTAGTCACTGATATTGGTCACCCCCACAACTGTCCCATCAACACCACCCTGAACCATGCTCACATCACAGGGAGTGGAGAAGGACTCACAAGATGGCTGACACTGGCTACTGCTGTGGGAGCACAAGGCCCTGCTGGCAACTGTGCACCAACAAACAGCAGGACACCACTGACTGACATCCTGAGAGACAACTTCCACTCCCTGCAATGCAAGCACGTTCCATGGTGGGATAACTGGCTGGCTGGGTGGGTGGGAAGGAGGACTTGCAGCACTAACCATAGTCACAAGCACCTCCCCTCACACACCCCCAACACAAACTCCACAGAACCCACCTGGTAGAATGCAATGCCCCCCATCCTAACACAAGATCCCACAAAGAACCACCACCCTGGGTTATGTTGTGTGAAGCACAGGGCCACTCTTGGGACTCTTAGCCAAACAACTGCCAGGACAACACTCCCAGCCATCCTGTCAGCACAGCCAGCCCACCCCACAGGGAAGCAGAATCAAAAGGAAGGAAGCATGGGCATGCTGGGAAGGGGGTGGAGGCAATAGCATGATGGGAGTCGTAGTCACTGACATTGGTCACCCCCACAACTGTCCCATCAACACCACCCTGAACCATGCTCACATCACAGGGAGTGGAGAAGGACTCACAAGATGGCTGACACTGGCTACTGCTGTGGGGAGCACAAGGCCCTGCTGGCAACTGTGCACCAACAAACAGCAGGACACCACTGACTGACATCCTGAGAGACAACTTCCACTCCCTGCAATGCAAGCACGTTCCATGGTGGGATAACTGGCTGGCTGGGTGGGTGGGAAGGAGGACTTGCAGCACTAACCATAGTCACAAGCACCTCCCCTCACACACCCCCAACACAAACTCCACAGAACCCACCTGGTAGAATGCAATGCCCCCATCCTAACACAAGATCCCACAAAGAACCACCACCCTGGGTTATGTTGTGTGAAGCACAGGGCCACTCTTGGGACTCTTAGCCAAACAACTGCCAGGACAACACTCCCAGCCATCCTGTCAGCACAGCCAGCCCACCCCACAGGGAAGCAGAATCAAAAGGAAGGAAGCATGGGCATGCTGGGAAGGGGGTGGAGGCAATAGCATGATGGGAGTCGTAGTCACAGCTCCACATCCCCCACCACATGGCCCAGCAAGCTCACACACACGCATGCACATCCCACAGAGAGTGGAAAGGCCCATCAAAGATGTCTGACACTGTTGCTGTGTCGTGGGGAGCACAAGGGCATGCTGGGAACTGCACACCAACCAACAGCAGGACACCACTGTCAGCCATCTTGCCATTGCTCTCTCACCCACACACACTGAACTCCCCACAAAAGCAAGTAAGTATGGGAATGCTGGAAAGTGGGGTGGAGGCAATAGCATGATGGGAGTCGTAGTCACAGACATAGCTCACCCCCACAACTGTCCCATCAACACCACCCTGAACCATGCTCACATCACAGGGAGTGGAGAAGGACTCACAAGATGGCTGACACTGGCTACTGCTGTGGGGAGCACAAGGCCCTGCTGGCAACTGTGCACCAACAAACAGCAGGACACCACTGACTGACATCCTGAGAGACAACTTACACTCCCTGCAATGCAAGCACAGTCCATGGTGGGATAACTGACTGGCTGGGTGGGTGGGAAGGAGGGCCGGCTGTCAACCAAACACAACCAATGCAGACCATGTTCACACCCCAAAAAATACATAGAAATGCCCAAATAATGCAGGACAATGTGCCACACCAATATCAACCCCTGACTGTGACGACTTAGGACAATGCAATGTACAGGCCCGCACCCAGAGGCACAGTCACAACTGTCATGTGTGTCAACCATTGATGCCTGCAGAAACATAACATACATTGTGTGTGTCTCCCAAAAACAGGTGATGATGGGGACACAGCAGCAGACGCTGAGGAGTCCCAGGCTCAAGAGGATGCGGAGCTCACTGGCGTTGTACAGCCTCTGTCCTCCTCGGACGAAGAAGACCAACCTGGCACATCCGGTGCAAGTCTACATGCAGCACCAGCAGGACCACCAGCTGCACCCCCTGCACCCACCCCTCCAACGACTGTCACCACAAATACCATCCCTGCCAACATGGACAGAACAAGGAGCAACACCAGCACAGGGACCCTGGACCAACCTGGGGCCATGGACACCACCACCACCACCACCAACCCCCAAGGTGGACCAGGGTCATCTGTGCGTGCCACTGCACACACTGCACATGTCAGCAGGGGTGGTGGGAGGGGTGGGAGACAGAGGTCGCTGCTTGCAGAGGTTGCTGGTGTGCATGATGACCCACAACTGGTACGCATAGCTGATGCGTACCAGTCCAGCACCGGAGACCTCAGCCAGGTAGTGGGGCTCCTCAGAGACATGAAACAGCAGCAGGCTGCCCATCATGCCCGCTTGGACTCCCACATGTCCCACGTGGAGTCACACATGTCCCGCGTGGACTCACACATGTCCCGCGTGGAGTCCAAGTGGGATGCACTGCATGAGATGACGGCGGTGCACAGGGACATTTTACAATGCCTCCGCCAGATGAACAGCAACCAGTCCACACCTCCCTGTGCGCCAACAACATCTGGTGCCGAACAAACTGCAACTGCCACAGGGAGGGAGGATGACTCTGGCGGAGAGTCCCCTGCACCGCAGCAGCCTGTACTTGAGGGGCCCCCCCCCCAAGAAGAGGGGTCGTCCGAGGAGGGGCAAGTGAGAGGCCGATAGCCAAGCGCAACTCCCAGGAAGCCTGAACCTGTTCTGGATGTTCACCTTTGTGCACAGACTGTTCACCCTGTTGACGGCAACACTACTCCCACACATTGCATGGGGAGTACAAGTTGGACCAATGTGTCAGACAACTGTGGCCCCGATACTGGGGATTCTGTCTACCAGGACTTTCAATTCACCTAGGAACTTCGGATTGCAAGATTTATGTACAGCACTACCCATCCTATGCACTATTCACACAAATGTATCACAATAAACACACTAATACACCATACTTGCCTCTGTTGTGATTCCAACGTGGGTGCTGTTATGGGGATGATGAACTGCAAAATTACACTGTGTATGCGAACTGCAACAGCAAGGACAACACAGGCATGTGAGTAAAGGCAACGTGACACATATGAGGGAGACACACCACCAGGGCTACACAACACATACACACCTAGGCCATCTGACTCATTGCCTACACTGATGTTGCCAGGGAAGACGGTGCAATGCACAGACACCACACCCATTCCCAGTTGTAGTCAAGTAGCCCACAGGTGCAGTAAGCAAATGGCAGTCAAATGTGTGACCACAGACAACGCACATCACAAAGTGAAGCACAGGTTTATTACACAGTTGCAACATGTCGTAACCACTACAGATGCAAGGTAATCCCACCTGGCAGCGGGCACACAGTCAACAACTGTAGACGGAAGGAAGTCCATGGGTGTGGCGCACATCACCTGTAGGGACACAACAGCTACCAGCCTGGAAGTGCAATCACGTCGTCGGTGGACACAGTTGACCAAACAAATCTGAAAGTACCCTGTGAAGGACAGAAATGACACACAGTCAAAAGCAATGGAGTACAGGACAGAACAGCAAAACTCATGCGCAATACATGTTACAAGATACCCACCCAGAACCAAGTTAGCATGTCAACACTGTTGGGGAGTACAGCCCACCTGTAAGCACACATCACAACACACATCCAGTCAAGTAGCCCATGGACACACTCCAACAGCACCAGAGCACCACCTACACATCATGCCAACTCACATCATTGACATGACACCTCAGGATACTCACATTCAGCTAAAGAAGTTGGTGATGAGCTGTGTGCGGACATCACCCTCATCATCATCATCATCGTCACTGGCATCGTGGTCCAGGCCAGGATCCTCCACAGGTGGCGGATGTTGGTCATTGTCATCCTGGATGAGAGGCAACTCCTTCCGCACTGCCAGGTTGTGGAGCATGCAGCAGACGATGATAATCTTGCACACTTTCGCAGGGGCATATGGGAGGGACCCTCCGGTCTTGTCCAGGCAGCGGAAGCGGCTCTTCAGGAGACCAAATGTCCGCTCAATCACTCTCCTGGTCCGTCCATGTGCCTCATTGTAGCGCATCTGGGCTGGTGTCACAGGGTTCCTGAGGGGTGTCAGCAACCACGGCATGTTGGGGTATCCCGAGTCACCTACGGACAGACAAGTGCACATTAACTGACTTGGAAAAGTGGGCGGAATACTACAGATCAGATCACACACAATGGCACAAAGTCAGTACACACCGACAAGCCAGGCACGCTGGTTCTGCATCTGTGCCATCATCCTGGGGATGCGACTACTCCTCATCACAAAGGCATTGTGTGCTGAACCAGGGAAACGGGCACACACGTGTGTGATGGTCATGTCTGCAAGACACACCACCAGTGCATTGACCGAGTGGTAGTGCTTGCGGTTCCTGTAGGCCTGCTCCTGGGCCTGTGGTGGTACCAAAGCCACATGTGTCCCATCAATGGAGCCAATGACATGCAGCATCCTCCCCAGGGCATAAAAGTCACTCTTCACGTCAGTGAGTCGTCGCAGTCTAGGGAAATAGATGTACCGGTTCAGGAATAGCAACATTGCCACCAAAACATCGCGGAGCACACGGCTCAACATGGTCTGTGACATCCCACCAGCAGTCGCCACAGTATGTTGGATCGTACCGGTGGCAAAGAAGTGTAGGGCTGCCATCACCTTCACCTTGGGGGTCAGCGCTGTAGGATACGGCCAGCCAGGCTGCAAATGTGGGGACAACTGCACTGCCAAATCCTCAATCAGCTGCCTGGTGAAGCGGTACCGTCGGATGCTGTCCCGTTCCACCATCGTTGCCAGGTCTGGGAATGGTCGATGGACAGCAGGAGCCCTGCAGTGCAGAGGAGAAGTAAGCAAGATTGTCAGTCACCCCACATATGCGGCATTGAACACACTCAATATCCCAACATACATCATTATGAGGCACAACTACATGAAGTGTGCAGTTCCGTAAGGACATGTATGGTACATACATGGCCAACATCTGTCAACACGGTCCAACAGGTGGCATCAATTAGTCCCAGGTTGGCCCATTGGATATCATGAGGCCGTGTCACAGTTCCCATCTCCTGCTGCCGTGTCACAATCACTCCCCACAGTGACATGTGAGGACAGATGTGCCCCAGGCACCACAGCTCAACGACAGGTACATTCCCAGGGACCCTGTATTGCCACATGGACACTGGCATTACATGGAGTATCATGTATACACCACAGCAAAACAACCATGACCCCCACAGGTAGTGGTCCCACTTGCCACGGCAGGACAGACATGGACGTCTGTGACACACACACGCACAACATCAAAGTCCATGCACACACAACCTGGATGTGGAGACTGTCTCCCATTGTGCACATGAAATCAGAGACATTGTAAACACTACATGCACAAAGACTGTGGAGGACCATCACTATTGTGCCACTGGGACACCCTGGCTCAAACATACCGTCCCACATGGGACTCACGGGGTATGTGACATGACATACACATACACCACCATGAAATGTGACCATGGCACATGCACAGATATGAACAGTTGCACATCACAGTGGTCATGTACACGTAACACCCAGGAACCTGTCCCCATTAACACGTGCACAGCCTGGGGGTGGCTGCCCACAGGTGACACCCACAGGACAACATGTACACCAACATACACACAATAGGAAATGCAGCCTTACATGCCTTATGATAAAGTTTGGACAGGCTGTCGTGATGTAGGTGTGCCCCTCACTCCCTGGGAGCTATCTGTGGCTGGCATATGTCCATCTGAGACAGGCATGCTGACATATGCCAGTCACATGTACAGTGATGCGTTGAACAGCAATGGACCGATCGGTGCCCCCGGCCGGCCCATTGCATTCAATGTGTGCGGGTAAGCGTTGTACCCCTGTACGCGTTGTACTGCAATGGACCGATCGGTGCCCCCGGCCGGCCCATTGCATTCAATGTGTGCGGGCACGCGTTGTACCCCTGTACGCGTTGAACTGCAATGGACCGATCGGTGCCCCGGCCGGCCCATTGCATTCAATGTGTGCGGGTACGCGTTGTACCCCTGTATGCGTTGTACCCTGTACGTAGTTGTACTGCAATGGACCGATCGGTGCCCCCGGCCGGCCCATTGCATTCAATGTGTGCGGGTATGCGTTGTACCCCTGTACGCGTTGTACTGCAATGGACCGATCGGTGCCCCCGGCCGGCCCATTGCATTCAAGTCAAGTCAAGTCAATTCAGCTTTATTCGATGTAAAAATGTACAACCATAAAAGCATACTACAAAAGCAGACAAATATGACATATTAATTCATTAGAGGGGGCAAACTTAATTTATCAGTAAAAGTATTAAAATTTCCTCCTTATACAGAGTTAAAATATATATACTTATTTAAAAATAGACAGCTATATAACATTTAATATTAATCTCTCATGTTATCAAATGTGCTTGTTCTACATACTATTTCTTTAATTAATTCAATATTAAACAAATCTAATTATTCTCAATAGGTTTCTCGTATAATAATGCATCTAAATGTGTTAATTCACTCCTTTTCTTAAGTGCTTTTACAATATAACAAATAACTGTACAAACGATTTTCATATTATCCAAGCTACATAAAAATACAAAGGCCTGTTTATAATCAAAGAGCCTGTTAGTTATAAACAGTGGTTTTAAAACAGCTTTCCTAATATCACTATAAAAGGTACAAAATAATAGAAAATGCAACGTGGACTGTGGTGTGTTTCCATTACACGGACAATTCGGTAAATTATAAGACCACCCTCCCTTGTCAGAGAATGCAATTAGATGGTGTAAGGTACCAAATCTAAGCCTTGTTAAATAATATCTGTGTTGGGTATTCCTTACTAGGGTTAGATATGTTTGTATACCCTCCACCAAGGGGATTTCGCAATAGGTAATAACACTTTGCTTCTGTCTTATATCATCTTGTCTGTCTTGTTCACTGGCCAGAGTATATCTCAGCTTCAGATCTTTCTTACTTATATCCAGAATAGACTCTAGATCCGTTTTATTAAAATTCATCTTACAATATTTAAATAAATTAGAGATATGCTCTAGCCAAGGAATTTTTTTACAGTAGTCAAGAGCCAGACAATCCTTTATCAGGTCAGTTGTAAATTTGGTCTCCTTTTTGGCCCATAACCCACGCCAGAAGGTAAGTCCTGCGATATTTATAAAATCATTAATATATGATACTGACAGTTCTTTATGTATTATATAATTGGCTGTAGAATTCGGAACAGCCAGTACTCTTTTAAAAATGTATTCTCCTGTATTTGTAAGGACGTAATATTTGCTCTTCCCCATATTGCTGACCCATGGCATACACCCGTCACACACTTGGTTCTATATAGAGTGAGAATTTCCCTTATGGGTTTATTTCCTATTTTTGCCGCAAATCTGAAAATTCCTTCAATTATTCTTAGAAATTTCAGATTGCAAGAGTCAATATGAGGTTTCCATGAGTCCTTACTACTAAATATAAGACCTAAATAGGAGAACGTTGACACTCTCCCTATAGCTACACCTCCAGCATGATGTTTTTATGCTTCAGCTTGGATTTCCCACATGTCATTACAAATGTTTTAGTGAGGTTTAGCTTTAAATCCTTTTTAACATAAATTCAGCAAACTTCTCAATTAAAATTTGTAAACCATTCGCTGTCCTCGATAGGAGGACAGCGTCATCGGCATAAAGTAGAACTGGAATGTTACGTGTTCCAACTTTTGGGGTATCTGCATTTTCATTTTGTAAATAGGGGTCTATATTATTGATATATAGGGAAAAGAGCAGTGGTGCCAATACACAACCTTGGCGTATTCCCCTTGTAACTCTAAAATCCTCAGTGCATTCACCCTTTATTCCAAAACGTACCCTTGAAGTTAAAAATGAATACATTTGGGACAAATATATAATAATATCAGTGGGTGCTCCTAACTCATTCAGAGTTTGCCACAATTTAGTATGATTAACGAGGTCAAACGCACTTGTTAAATCTAAAAACAAAGATGAAGAGCCCCTCCTTGGCAAGAGTATATTTTCCCATAAGTAATTCCAAATTTAAGCACTGTTCTACAGTTCCAATTCCCCTTCTGAACCCATACTGAGCTTCAGAAAGAATATTATATTCGTTAGCCCATTCTTCCAACCTCCCCAGAAGAATTCGTCCCATTAATTTCGAGGTTGAGTCCAGAAGGGATATGGGTCTATAACAGTTTGCTTTCCCTCTATCTCCTTTTTTAAAAATTGGTACGATAATGCTTTCTGTCCAAGATACTGGCAGAAAACCCCTTAACGCAGCGTTAAGAACCTTTAAAAGGATCGGAATCCAATAATCCGTGTTACATTTAAAAATATCAATGGGTACCCCATCTGGGCCAGCAGCTTTTCTGCTAGCACTTTTATAGAGAGCGATTTCAATTTCTTCAGAGGTAAATGGTAACATTTCTACGGGGTCAACCAAAATAAAATTACCACTTTTTGTTTTACTAATTTTTACTGCTTCTGGATTAAAAATACTCTCAAAATGAGCCATCCAGTCTTCAGGGGGAACAGCTATTTCTATTCTCCCTGTTGCATCATCTTTAAAAAATGGGTAATCTATTGTTCTCCAAAATAGTGCTGCATTTCTTGTTTCTGCTGCCTCTACTAGGCTTGCCCATGCATCCTCCCGTATTTCACCTTTTCGTTCTTTTCAAATCTCTATTTAATTTAGAACATTCTTTATTAAACCATCTTGGATTATTATCACCGGCCTTATGCTTCTTTTTAAGCGTTAAATCACCCGCTATCTCCATAGTAATATTACTAAAAGCGTTTATAGTTTCTGCATCTGTTGAAAAATTATTTGTGCAGATACTAATTTCCTTTTGTATTTTCCTTTTAAATTATTTAGAAAACTTATTGGATCCACACTTGACCACTTGATGGATACTCCGTTTTTCCCTTTATATTTTAATTCTGAATTTGAGGCCTTTCCCTCAATCTTTGTGAGAGGTTAAGCCTCAACGTCAGAATCAGTGGGTGATGATCACTATGCAGTGTTTCCATAATTGAACATTTTTCCACCAAACCCTTGTATTTAATAGGTATAACAAAATGGTCAATATTTGATGCTGATCTACCTCCTACATACGTGTATTTCGCTACTTCTCCCTCTAAAATATCTGGTTCTATAATCACTAGATTATATTTTGAGATACTATTATTTATTTCATCCCCATAGGCATCATGTGGGAAGTGGGGAATTCGATCTCCAAAACAATCAGTGAACCCACATTGTTCACCTACCGAGATTGCACAAATTTCACAGTTAAAATCACCCGCCCAAATAAGTATATACTCCCCTCCCAATTCCTTTAAAAAAGGTCTAAATCTTCCTCTAGGGCCTTGATGACCATTGATCTAGTAACATCAAAAATATTATTATAAAAATTAATGAACACCATTGTCTGTTTCCCTTCCGAATAAAGTTGTATTAATTGATAATATTGTGACTTAATATTAACTTCCTTTACTATTAGAGGCGCAGCTACAGCTATTAATGTTGCCAGGCCTCCTTTTGCTCTCCCCTTCTAGACGGGCTAGCATTAGTACAAATTACTTTAAAACCATTGATAAAAAAAGGTTCAGTAATCCAAGTCTCCTGGATCATAATTACTTCACATCCCTCTATAATTTCGAGCCAATCGTCATTAGTTATCTTATTTTTAACTCCTGCTACATTCCAGGACATAATGTTAGTAGCTTTGTTATTTTGTACAATTAAATAGTCTCCAGCAGCCTCCTCCATATCCCTAGAGGGAGAATCTTCCCTGATAATCGGGGAAACATTTTGTACATTAATTGATATTTGCGGACATAGTCCCCCTACTGGCTTGTTTACCATCGATGTGTATAGTGGCACTCTAATAACATCAATTTCTACATCCTCCCTATGTCAATCAATCTCACTACAAGATTGTAATGGTTCATACCTATTGTATGTGGGGACATTTATCATGGGTCCGTACACATTAGAATTAAGACCATTAACTTTGTTGGTATTATTGGTTATCCTGTAAAAATAGCCCAACGGGACAGCAATTGTGTCTTCAACTATTTTAGGGTTCATTGCTATATTAGAGTTCATTGCTGCAACTTTATATGCAAGTACCTCCAACAAGTCTCTCACCAGATCCCTGCTACGGAAGTTTATTACTATACAATCTCCTACGCATTGTTTCATGGATCTACCCACCCAGCTCACCCTTCTCAACATTATTATATTTCTTAGCAAAACATTTCTATCCATATTTGTATTCGAAGTGAACCAATATATCACTTTATTTTTTAACGACTCAGGCTTCTTATCCACCACCCTGGCCACATTTTTGAGTATGATAACATATGGTGTCGACTGTGGTGGAAGCTGTAAAGAAGCTAACTGTCGAGGCTCTTCCATATTAGTATTAGAGTCTATATTTACAATTCTACTTAGATCAACCATTCTCTCAGTTTCTTTAGGGCATATGGGGGAAATTGCTGTACGTTTAATGTCCTTTGATTTTCCCCTGTAATAGGTTCAGTCGAACTTTGTTTTAACTGAACGGCAATTGGGACTTCTTTTGCCTTAATGTTGATTTATCACTCACAGATGGTAAAGTAGAATTTTTGGAGTGATGAGTCCCATTCCCAGATTCATTAGAGAGGTTACATCTTTTTGAACCAGTTTAATCTCTGACATTACTCGGCGTTCAACATTGTCCAGTTTAGAATGCAGTTTTTTAAATAATGTCTCGAGATTATCACTCACTTCATCATTTCCCTTTAGGTTTTCCCCCTCTTTTAATCGTTTATCTAACCTACCGCCTTTATTTACCTTCCGGTTCGGTCTAAGCTTCCCACTCTTATTATCATCAGAACTAGGTTTTAATTTCAGCACTTGTTTAGTCTTTTTGCTGGTGGTATGGCTGAATCTATATTATCCGATAGTGCTGTAATTTCCAACGATGTAGTTAATATACACCGATTATCTGATTTCCTGGGTGTAGCCTTTTTATTTACAAATTGTCTATCTGGGACAACCTCTAGTTCTATAGACTTCTCTTTACCAATAGACACCTGATTCGTAGCCTCACAACAATCCTCTAAAGTCTCATGTACCGATACCACTAAGGCAGCGTCAAGTGTTGTTTTTGTCGCCGCCAATTGTTCCTCCACAAGGACGATCTCACTGTCAATCCTTCCCACAGCCGATTTTAAATACTTCGTGATTGGCATGTTGTCTGTGTGTGGTTTTCCCGTGGAGTACGGTTGCTTCCTTTTGCCCATTTTCCCGCGAGTGATGAAACACAGACGATAACAATGTTTTATACCAAACAATAATTCACCTTACCAGGCTTCTCCGTTATTCTTTTTATGTACAGCCAAGGGGGTGGCCCTGCCCTGCCTCTTCCCTGTCGCTGACGGGCAAGGACGGGCTCGCCTTGGCCCGGGCTTTGCCCGGGCGCGGCCCGCGTGCGTCCCGCGCCGCGGTGATATCCAACGCTTTTTGAGCGCGCGTGACAGCAAGCTCCTCCCTCCTAGGAGCAGATAGATTCTGGGGCTTGTAGTCCCTTTATGCAGCAAACAGTGGCAATGGCAGGCAAAGGCGCGTCTCGCGCCGCGGTGATATCCAGCGCTTTTTGAGCGCGCGTGACAGCAAGCTCCTCCCTCCTAGGAGCAGTTAGATTCTGGGGCTTGTAGTCCCTTTGTGCAGCAAACAGTGGCAATGGCAGGCAAAGGCGCGTCCCGCGCCGCGGTGATATCCAGCGCTTTTTGAGCGCGCGTGACAGCAAGCTCCTCCCTCCTAGGAGCAGATAGATTCTGGGGCTTGTAGTCCCTTTATGCAGCAAACAGTGGCAATGGCAGGCAAAGGCACGTCCCGCGGTGATATCCAGCGCTTTTTGAGCGCGCGTGACAGCAAGCTCCTCCCTCCTAGGAGCAGATAGATTCTGGGGCTTGTAGTCCCTTTATGCAGCAAACAGTGGCAATGGCAGGCAAAGGCGCTGTCCCGCGCCGCGGTGATATCCAGCGCTTTTTGAGCGCGCGTGACAGCAAGCTCCTCCCTCCTAGGAGCAGATAGATTCTGGGGCTTGTAGTCCCTTTATGCAGCAAACAGTGGCAATGGCAGGCAAGGGCGCGTCCGCGCCATGCGGTGATATCCAGCGCTTTTGAGCGCGCGTGACAGCAAGCTCCTCCCTCCTAGGAGCAGATAGATTCTGGGGCTTGTAGTCCCTTTATGCAGCAAACAGTGGCAATGGCAGGCAAAGGCGTGTCCCGCGCCGCAGTGATATCCAGCGCTTTTTGAGCGTGCGTGACAGCAAGCTTCTCCCTCCTAGGAGCAGATAGATTCTGGGGCTTGTAGTCCCTTTGTGCAGCAAACAGTGGCAATGGCAGGCAAAGGCGCGTCCCGCGCCGCGGTGATATCCAGCGCTTTTTGACCGCACGTGACAGCAATCTCCTCCCTCCTAGGAGCAGATAGATTCTGGGGCTTGTAGTCCCTTTATGCAGCAAACAGTGGCAATGGCAGGCAAAGGCGCGTCCCGCGCTGCGGTGATATCCAGCGCTTTTGAGCGCGCGTGACAGCAAGCTCCTCCCTCCTAGGAGCAGATAGATTCTGGGGCTTGTAGTCCCTTTATGCAGCAAACAGTGGCAATGGCAGGCAAGGCGCTGGCTCCGCGCCGCGGTGATATCCAGCGCTTTTGAGCGCGCGTGACAGCAAGCTCCTCCCTCCTAGGAGCAGATAGATTCTGGGGCTTGTAGTCCCTTTGTGCAGCAAACAGTGGCAATGGCAGGCAAGGCGCGTCACCGCGCCGCGGTGATATCCAGCGCTTTTGAGCGCGCGTGACAGCAAGCTCCTCCCTCCTAGGAGCAGATAGATTCTGGGGCTTGTAGTCCCTTTGTGCAGCAAACAGTGGCAATGGCAGGCAAAGGCTGCGCTCCGCGCCGCGGTGATATCCAGCGCTTTTGAGCGCACGTGACAGCAAGCTCCTCCCTCCTAGGAGCAGATAGATTCTGGGGCTTGTAGTCCCTTTGTGCAGCAAACAGTGGCAATGGCAGGCAAAGGCGCGTCTCGCGCCGCGGTGATATCCAGCGCTTTTTGAGCGCGCGTGACAGCAAGCTCCTCCCTCCTAGGAGCAGTTAGATTCTGGGGCTTGTAGTCCCTTTATGCAGCAAACAGTGGCAATGGCAGGCAAAGGCGCGTCCCGCGCCGCGGGTGATATCCAGCGCTTTTTGAGCGCGCGTGACAGCAAGCTCCTCCCTCCTAGGAGCAGATAGATTCTGGGACTTGTAGTCCCTTTGTGCAGCAAACAGTGGCAATGGCAGGCAAAGGCCCATTGCATTCAATGTGTGAGGGTACGCGTTGTACCCCTGTACGCGTTGAACTGCAATGCACCGATCGGTGCCCCGGCCGGCCCATTGCATTCAATGTGTGCGGGTACGCGTTGTACCCCTGTACGCGTTGTACTGCAATGGACCGATCGGTGCCCCCGGCTGGCCCATTGCATTCAATGTGTGCGGGTACGCGTTGTACCCCTAGCACGCGTTGTACTGCAATGGACCGATCGGTGCCCCGGCCGGCCCATTGCATTCAATGTGTGCGGGTCCGCGTTGTACCCCTGTACGTGTTGTACCCCTGTACGCAGTTGTACTGCAATGGACCGATCGGTGCCCCCGGCCGGCCCATTGCATTCAATGTGTGCGGGCACGCGTTGTACCCCTGTACGCGTTGTACCCCTGTACGCATTGAACTGCAATGGACCGATCGGTGCCCCCGGCCGGCCCATTGCATTCAATGTGTGCGGGTACGCGTTGTACCCCTGTACGCGTTGTACCGCAATGGACCGATCGGTGCGCACCCATTGACAATGGGCTTGCCTGGGAACGGACGCGTTTTCGAATTTCGAACGAGTCGGTTGCTGGAAAATCAGTTGGTCACCCACAACAATGTTGCAAAATCATGTATGTCATGAAGTTGAAGATTTGAAGGATGCTGTGGGCGTGTTTTGGTGCTGCTATTCCATGGATTGGCCAGATTCAGAAGATGCAAACGACTTGGACCTATCACTTTGGACACAAGGGACAGTATCTGCCTCTCCAGCACATATATATTGCTGGCTGTTCCCCTGAGAGCTCACTTGCCTGCACTACATGCTCCATGACGACATCTGCCACTGCACTGCTGCTGTCTCTGCCCCTCTGGACCCTGCAATGGCACGTACTGTGGAGAGAGCCCCAGCCTTCAGCCTTGAGGAGAACCAGGCCCTGCTGGACAGCCTACTTCCACAGTACAGCAAGCTGTATGGGACACCAGGGAGCAGGTGAGTGTTCTGTGCACTGCCTTTCTGAATGGGCATTTTGTCTGACTAGCAAGGCTGGAAGTCTGCACGCCACTGGCTAGCAGGCTCACTGAGTAGTTGTCACCCCCATAGTGTGTAGTGACATGCACTGGACAGGTATGGTGCAGTGACAGTGCATTTGAACAAGGTTTTACTTCCCATGCAATGATACCATGTAGTGACGTCTGGCAAACTGTCCATGGGCAGCTTTGCACTGCCTGTGTACATCATGTGCCCCTGTGATTGAGACATGTATATACAACTGTGTCATGCACGGATATGTTGCATGTGTAGTAATGGCCTTTTCACTTTGTCATCCTGACAGGTTAATGCCCATCGGAAGCAGGAGATGAGGAAGGACATCGTCCGGGCCGTCCGGTCCGTGGGGGTCTACAAGCGCCGGATCCGCAACTGCCAGAAGAGGTGGCAGGACCTTCGGGGCTGGACCCGGAGGATTGCACGGGTCCAGCTGAAGCTGTCGCCTCCTCGCAGGAGGGGCGGAACACGGACCCTGACCCCCACATGCTCCAGATCCTGGCGGTGGTGTTTCCAGACCTGGATGGGCAGCTGAAGGCCAGACAGCAGCAAGGAGGGGGTGAGTCAAAGACTGCACTGTGAACTCTGTATTACATGCTTTGTGCCCTCCTCTGGCCAGGTTGAACTGCCACAGTGCAGCAGTCATGTTGTCCAGGAGCCATGTCCCTCTATTGTGCACTGCCCACTGCTCATCTGATACCCAGGTGTGGCCCTTACATTCAGGGAATTGTGTCACTTGGGACTGTGTCCTTGCAGTTTGCTTCACTAAAGGTGGGGGACAGCATCTGTTTCCCTAACTCTGTTGTGGGCATCATGGGTGGGTCCATTGTTCACACAACGCCTGTGTTCGGACATGTAATCTGCGTGTTGCTTTGATATGCGGTCCACTTGCTGAGCTGAGCCACCACATGTGCCTGGGGTATGTGGCACACGCCCATGCAGCGGGTGGGAACAATGTTTGGGCCCCAGGAGTGTGCAGATTACGTGTGTCACACATACATAGCCAGCTATCCACTGTCCAGGGCTCATTCATGTGGAGCAGGACAGTCATGCCTACTCCAGGCCATGCAATGCACTCTGTACTCCCACTCCCGTGTATCAGCTGACACATTGTGCGCAGTGATTTGACCCCTCAGGTGTCTGCCTCTGTGTCAGTGTGCTGTGGATTACTTGCCAGGACTGCTGGGGTGTTTCTTGGTAGGGGCTCAGCATGCCCCTGGAGATGTGACCATAGGAGACGATACTTGTGTGTCACATAGGTGTTTGATCAGCTGCCCGTGCAGACTGGGGTATGTGAATGTGAAGTTCAGACAGCTGTTCCCCATTCACAGCAGATTGTGAGGGGCTCAGGTTCAGAGGGTAGTGTCACAGGTCTCCCATATGTCCAATAGGTATGACCTGGACAGATGAGGGTTAAGATGATGTGTTGTGTGGGGGATGTACATGTGCACTTGTGCAGCTCCAGGACTTGCATTCCCCATGACCTACTATTGTGACACAGTGCATAGTGTTGTTGTCTGGCTGCCAAGTCATACATCACTGAGACAGTGATGTATGACTTAGCAGTCATGCCTCTGTCATGGCATGTGTCAACTTATTGGTGGTCCTGCAGGGGAGTGACATGTGCTACATGCACACCATTGTGGCGATGGCTATCAGGACATGGGTGCATCATGGTGTCTGTCGCTGGTATGCATCACATGCATTTCCTATTTGACTCTGGGCATCCCTTTCATCCGGAAACCTGTACTGACTCAGTGGCAAGAGCTGTGATGTGTGCATGTCCACATGCCACACCGTGTCCTCTGCACTGTCCAACTACTGTGTACTTGGTGCATGTGTCCACACTGGGGTGTTGCAATCCAACAGACACCAGACAGATGGGTGCAAGGCCATGTGGGATGTGAGTGCCATGCTTGGCATCAGACTGACAATTGGCTTCTCCTGTTCAGTTAGGGCACTTTTAGCAATGTACAACTAATGATGCCAGGGCTTGCTCTGCAATGTGCTGTGCTCACAGTGGTGTGTGCGTTTGGTGCAGGTGACTGATGTCTGTCTGTTTCCCCATTGTTTGCAGATACATCCATGGCCACGGAAGGGGACAGCTCCACGGACCAGGAGGAGCCAGAGAGCCAGACTGGGTCAGCAGCCGAGGAGTGGTCGGAAGGACCCAGTGGCACGGAGGGCGAGGGGAGCCACACCGAGGAGTCCTCAGCACCATCCACCTCAGCTGAGGACCAGAGCAACTCGGAGGATGACTCCCTTATGGAGGCGGGTGTCAGCAGCCACCACAACCCAGCTAGTGTTGCTGTCCCCGCCACCACCAGCACCACCACCACCCTCCCATCGGCTCCCATTCCCCAGGTCCGTGGAGGCTCCCATGTTCGGGAGCGTGTCTCCTTTGGGCCAGGCACCGCACCCCTGCCCCTGTGTCCCCTGCTGCCCTGAGTGAGGAGTCTGTGTACCTCCTTCGCCAGCTCCATGTAGGGCAGACAGCCATGCTGAGTGTCCTCCATGCGCACACCGCTCTGTTGACTCAGCTGGTGTCGTTCATGGAGGGCATCTCATCGGGCATGTCTGACCTACAGAGGGGCAATAGGTCCATGGACTCCTCCCTGACGGCAGCAGTGTCCCTCCTCAGACAGTCCCTCACCCCTCCTGCCTCTGCTCCATCCACACTCCCCAGCACCTTACCCGTCCCAAGCACACACACACCGGCACAGGCACACACCAGCACACACACGTCCAGCACACAGACACACACGCCACAAACAAAACGCACATGCACGCACAGTCAGGGGACTGAAACCAGACTCACAGGGGATGGGGCCCTGGTACACACACACGCATCCACGGGCACTGCGCAGTCCTCAGTTGCCTCTCCCTCCAAAAACACCCTCCCTTGCCTCACCTGCAACCCCAAAGACCCAGCGCCTCTTCCTCAGTGACCTCGGCCTCTTCCCCTCCGATCCAGCTGCTCCAGCATCCATGGGGAAGAGGAAGCCCCCCACACGGAGCAGAGTGCCCTCGCCCCCGGACACCCCTCCCCAGGCGCAGACAGACTGAGGCCCCCACCCGCAAGTCCCCCGGAGTGGTAAGAGCAAGACCCCGCCGCCGCCCTGCAGCTCAAGCACCAGGTCTCCTTCCTCCATCCCTCAGGCCCCCACTCCACAGGTGCCCCCACCACACCCTGCCCCAGGTTCCCCCACCCACAGATATACCATCCCCAAGAGGATCCGGCCTTCTCCCCTGCCACTTGCTCTCCCGGCACCACACCCCCGCTGCACTTGTCTGTGCCACTGATGTGGTGAGGGTGTCCTCCCCTCTGTCCAGCCCACCTTGCCTGTTCCCCATTCTCCTCCCCTGGTGGTAGGCACTGCAGTGGAGTCCACTACCACCCTGTCTGACTTGGGCACTGCAGTGGCGGACCTATCCACTCCATCTGCAGGGTCCACTGCAGTCGTGCCGGCACCCACAACATCTGAGCCATGCCCCCCAGTTGTGCCGGCACACACCATGTCAGACACCTCCACTGCAGTTGTCAGTGGCTCTCCAGCACCCACCACCCCTTCCCTGCTTCCTCCTGGTGAGCCCTGATCCTGCCCCTGCAGTGCCTGGCCTACCCCCCCGGTTGCCCCTCCTAGTGGATTGTCCCTGGTTTTGTGCAGGCATGTGTAGGGTGGCATCTGCCACTGTCACCCACTTGTGACTTTGTTGATGGACTGGCCATTGGCCTTTGTTTATTTTCTACCGGACTTCTACTTTTAATGCCACATATGCTGAATAAAGCAACTTTCTGTTCTCTAGTGCTTTTGCTTCTGATGTACATGATGTTGATGATGCTAACCATGCCCTTGCTGCAGTGATGGTGATATTTGGTCTCATGATAATGAAGTGTTACTGTGCAGGAACCCATGTGGTCCAGGGGGAATGTGTCCTATCCTGTGGTGTATCCATGTCATCCATAGCAGCATCTGAGGGTGTCATGTGTTCAGTATTTGGCAATGGGATTTCCTACTTAGATTGGCTATTTCACATCTGTGGCTTCCACCCCTGCACATCTGTTGTGCCTGCCATTGTTCAATTCATCTACTTCCCTGACCGTGTGGCCATCTCCAGTGGACATGCAGGTTTGGGCATCAATGGGGAAGGACTCATCTGTGTTGTCAGTGCAACATTGCTATACAAGTGTGTTGGATCTGTGCTGATGATTCCGTTGGCACTTCCATGACCAGGCTGATGTTACGGGAGCCCTCATTTGGTGCTAATTGTTGATTGTGTGACCAAGTGCTCAGCTGACATGATGGGGCCCTACTGAGGCAACATATGGCACAGCTTTCCTCACACAGGAGTGGAGTCCCCTCATGGCAGTGTGTACTCCTGTGACATTGCCTGCGCCCAAGGTGTGTGTTGTATGTGCATGTCTGTGTGTTCACTTCCGTTTAGCTGTGCATGCTGTGATCCCTAGTGTTGTACCTGTTTGTGATGCTAGCTGAGTTGACCTATGTTCCCCAAAGTCTTCTCCCTGGGTTCTCTGTGATGTGGGTGCATGGCACATTACTGGTCATCAGGGTGTCACCCATAGGTGTGTTTGCTGTCAGGGCTGAGTTTGTGTGCAGACGCAGATGGGTCACAGTCAGGTTTCCCCTTGGCACTTGTTGTTTGCCCCTGTCATGTGATTTCCAGTTTGTGTTATCTTTCAGTGATTGTGACACGTTGTGTGTGTGACTGCTGGCACTCCTCAGGGTCCGGGCTGCAATGTTGGTTGTTGTCTATGTGTGTTCTTTGTGGGTGACCTTGGCTTCTTCATTGGTGTGTGACTGTGGCTGGGATCCCATTGGTTGGTGTGGTATTGCCGTCATGTCCATGTACAGCGTAGTGTGCAGTGTGTCAGACATTTAGGAGTCTTGTTGAGTGGCCATGTGTGATGTGTTTCTGCACCTTGGTTCCCACCCACCACCCTGGAATAGTCATGGGTGCATGTGCAATGTCACCAGTGCATGTGTGCTTCACTGCTGCACATTGTTGGAGGTCAAGGGGTGTGGTGTTGAGTGTGTGCAGATGAGAGTTGTTGCCCGGCTAGGCCCCTGCCTCCATGTTGGCCTTGGCTTACTGGCCATGCTGTTTGATTTGTGCTTGTGTAGGTGTGATGGTAGTTAGTTGCTCAGGACACATGACTGTGGTTCACAGTGTGAACGACATTTAGCTTTGTCATCACAGTGGGATTGTAATGCAGCCCAGGGTCACCACATTGTGGGGGCCCTTGGGGTGGTGCTGTGGTGTGTCTGTGTCTTGCTGTGTCAGTTGCTGTCCCTACGTGCCTGTGTGACATGTGTGATTTGTGCTCCCTCTCATCTGACAATGCCTGCTTGCCCACATAGGAGATTTGGATCCATGAGTTACCTTTGTGTGGCACTGTATGCACATCTGTATGATTGGTATTCAGGTCTCCTCATGTGTTGTGTGGTTGCCTGGGGACACTGGCACCCCCCCCGCAACTGTTGTGTATGATGTGCAGTGTGGGTCTGCCTGTTTGTGTTTGTGCATCTGCACCACTGCATTGGCATATCTTGGGTGTGCCATTGGCTGTATGTAGTTTGGTGGGTTTCCCTGCTGTCCCTGGGACTCCTAGGTCATCGGTCAGCACAATGATCATGGTTTGTGTGTCCCATTGCTGCCATGGTATGGTATCTGTTCACCTCACATCTGCAGTCTCCACAGGGTATCTGCATTTGTGTGCCCATTGGTGCAAATATGTGGGTCTGCATTCTGATGGTCACTTCTGTCATTGTGTCATTGATGATTGTTGACGGTGTCAGCCCCCATGGGTGTTGTTTGTCTGCACATGGCCAAAGGTATGTCTTATTTGCACTGCAGTATTTGGCTCCCCCAATTTATGTTGCAATGGGACACATACACTACTTTGCCACTGATGTGTTTGTTGTTCTGTGACCAGGAATCATCCATGCAGTTTGGCAGTTGCACCTCTTTCTTTTTCAACACTTACCTTTTGGTCACTGTGATGATGGGGGTTTGGACCCCATTGCCACAATGTTCAAAATGTGCTTCAGCTATGGACCCCACACTTACATTTTGGTCACTGTGATGATGGGGGTTTGGACCCCATTGCCACAATGTTCAAAATGTGCTTCAGCTATGGACCCCACACTTACCTTTTGGTCACTGTGGTGATGGGGGTTTAGACCCCATTGCCACAATGTTCAAAATGTGCTTCAGCTATGGACCCCACACTTACATTTTGGTCACCGTGATGATGGGGGTTTGGACCCCATTGCCACAATGTTCAAAATGTGCTTCAGCTATGGACCCCACACTTACCTTTTGGTCACTGTGGTGATGGGGGTTTAGACCCCATTGCCACAATGTTCAAAATGTGCTTCAGCTATGGACCCCACACTTACATTTTGGTCACTGTGATGATGGGGGTTTGGACCCCATTGCCACAATGTTCAAAATGTGCTTCAGCTATGGACCCCACACTTACATTTTGGTCACTGTGATGATGGGGGTTTGGACCCCATTGCCACAATGGTCATGGCCTGCTTAGCATTGTGGGTGCCACACACATATATGTGTGGCACATGTGCTAGGGGGTCACATTGTATGTTCAAAGTCATGTTCGGTGTTGTAGGCATTTGACACAGTCTACACACGCTTGTCATGGTGTTGGGGGATGTCTTCTTCTTGCATTCCCTAGGTTGTGGTGTGCTGGTTGTGTCATGCATTGTCCATCCTATGAGTGGGGGTGGTAGTAGTGGTAGGCATCCAGCCCCCTGGCTAAGGGTGGTAGTAGTGGTAGGCATCCAGCCCCCTGGCTGAGGGTGGTAGTAGTGGTAGGCATCCAGCCCCCCTGGGTGAGGGTGGTAGTGGTGGTAGGCATCCAGCCCCCCTGGGTGAGGGTGGTAGTAGTGGTAGGCATCCAGCCCCCTGGCTAAGGGTGGTAATAGTGGTAGGCATCCAGCCCCCTGGCTAAGGGTGGTAGTAGTGGTAGGCATCCAGCCCCCCTGGGTGAGGGTGGTAGTGGTGGTAGGCATCCAGCCCCCCTGGGTGAGGGTGGTAGTAGTGGTAGGCATCCAGCCCCCCTGGCTAAGGGTGGTGGTAGGCATCCAGCCCCCTGGGTGAGGGTGGTAGTAGTGGTAGGCATCCAGCCCCCTGGGTGAGGGTGGTAGTAGTGGTAGGCATCCAGCCCCCTGGCTGAGGGTGGTAGTAGTGGTAGGCATCCAGCCCCCCTGGGTGAGGGTGGTAGTGGTGGTAGGCATCCAGCCCCCCTGGGTGAGGGTGGTAGTGGTGGTAGGCATCCAGCCCCCCTGGCTAAGGGTGGTGGTAGGTATCCAGCCCCCCTGGCTGAGGGTGGTAGTAGTGGTAGGCATCCAGCCCCCCTGGGTGAGGGTGGTAGTGGTGGTAGGCATCCAGCCCCCTGGGTGAGGGTGGTAGTGGTGGTAGGCATCCAGCCCCCCTGGGTGAGGGTGGTAGTAGTGGTAGGCATCCAGCCCCCCTGGCTAAGGGTGGTAGTAGTGGTAGGCATCCAGCCCCCTGGGTGAGGGTGGTAGGCATCCAGCCCCCCTGGGTGAGGGTGGTAGTAGTGGTAGGCATCCAGCCCCCTGGCTAAGGGTGGTAGTAGTGGTAGGCATCCAGCCCCCCTGGGTGAGGGTGGTAGTAGTGGTAGGCATCCAGCCCCCCTGGCTAAGGGTGGTGGTTGGCATCCAGCCCCCCTGGCTGAGGGTGGTAGTGGTGGTAGGCATCCAGCCCCCCTGGCTGAGGGTGGTAGTAGTGGTAGGCATCCAGCCCCCTGGGTGAGGGTGGTAGTGGTGGTAGGCATCCAGCCCCCCTGGGTGAGGGTGGTAGTGGTGGTAGGCATCCAGCCCCCCTGGGTGAGGGTGGTAGTAGTGGTAGGCATCCAGCCCCCTGGCTAAGGGTGGTAGTAGTGGTAGGCATCCAGCCCCCCTGGGTGAGGGTGGTAGTAGTGGTAGGCATCCAGCCCCCCTGGCTAAGGGTGGTGGTTGGCATCCAGCCCCCCTGGCTGAGGGTGGTAGTGGTGGTAGGCATCCAGCCCCCTGGCTGAGGGTGGTAGTAGTGGTAGGCATCCAGCCCCCTGGGTGAGGGTGGTAGTGGTGGTAGGCATCCAGCCCCCCTGGGTGAGGGTGGTAGTGGTGGTAGTCATCCAGCCCCCTGGGTGAGGGTGGTAGTAGTGGTAGGCATCCAGCCCCCCTGGCTAAGGGTGGTAGTAGTGGTAGGCATCCAGCCCCCCTGGGTGAGGGTGGTAGTAGTGGTAGGCATCCAGCCCCCTGGCTAAGGGTGGTGGTTGGCATCCAGCCCCCCTGGCTGAGGGTGGTAGTGGTGGTAGGCATCCAGCCCCCCTGGCTGAGGGTGGTAGTAGTGGTAGGCATCCAGCCCCCTGGGTGAGGGTGGTAGTGGTGGTAGGCATCCAGCCCCCCTGGGTGAGGGTGGTAGTGGTGGTAGGCATCCAGCCCCCCTGGGTGAGGGTGGTAGTAGTGGTAGGCATCCAGCCCCCCTGGCTAAGGGTGATAGTAGTGGTAGGCATCCAGCCCCCTGGCTAAGGGTGGTAGTAGTGGTAGGCATCCAGCCCCCCTGGGTGAGGGTGGTAGTGGTGGTAGGCATCCAGCCCCCCTGAGTGAGGGTGGTAGTGGTGGTAGGCATCCAGCCCCCCTGGCTAAGGGTGGTGGTAGGCATCCAGCCCCCTGGCTGAGGGTGGTAGTAGTGGTAGGCATCCAGCCCCCCTGGGTGAGGGTGGTAGTGGTGGTAGGCATCCAGCCCCCCTGGGTGAGGGTGGTAGTAGTGGTAGGCATCCTTCCCCCTGGGTAGGGGTGGTGGTGCGCATTCAGGCCCCTGTGTGCATATGTGGCATTGGTGATGGGCATCCCGCCCCTATGGTGCTGCTGTTGCTGGTGTAAGTATATTCTGCATCCCTCTGTGTGTGTGTGATGTGTCGTGTACGTGTTGTATGTGTTTTGTGGTTGGTGTCTGGCTTACCTTCTGCGCTGTACGCGTCCGTGCCTGTTCCGGTAGTAAATGTAGAATATTGGTATGATCGGGACGAAGGGATTCATGGTTGGTTCGTGTCGTTCGTCCTTCTCGTTGCTTCGCGTCGTCCTCGTCGCTTCGCCTCGTCCTCGTTGCTGGCGTGTTCGTCTCGTAGCCGTGGATCGTGTAGTGGCGCGAATCGGAGCTTATGTGCGCCTCTCCCGGATGCTTTGACGTGCCGTGCGTAGCGACGGGTTCGGCGCGTACGGAAAGCGCATCGTACTCATTCGGCCGGACAGAGCTGCTTTTTTCCTTCCGTGCGACTCGATTCGGCGTTTCCGGATTCGCCTCGGTAGGGGAACAGGACCTGGTTTGGGTGAGTACGGCTCGGCCGGATTCTGTGCTGTTGTGCGCATCGTACTTACTCGTTCGGTGTGCTGTACGGATCGGTCGGGAAACAGGCTTTCGCATGGCTTTTTTCCCGACCGAATGCTATTGGGTGCGCCTCCGACCGAGATCGGAATCGGCCCCACTGTGTCTATTGCTTGAGTTGCCCTTGTGGCCTCAGGTATATAGGCAGTACAATACACAGTGTTAAAATAAGAATACTGGAGCACATGCGTGCCATAGCGAAAAGGGATTTGAATTACCCTGTCGCTAGGCACTTCGCCATTAAACATGGGAGTAATAGGGATCTATTACAATTTTTCAGCCTTGATCATGTTCCGATGAATATTAGAGGGGGAGATAGAGTTTTAAAATTACGAAGATTGGAGTCACGATATATAATCGATTTACAGACTAGGACTCCGAATGGGCTTAACAGTGGGGAAGAATTGGCTGTACATTTAGTTAACTGATTTGTCTCTAGTAACTATAAAGGAGAATAGCAATGATGAAAATGAAATTAAAGATAATACTGCTGCTATATAAATATCAATATGAGACTTGCCGATTCACGGCGTAATGTAACAGAGGAACTGGGGCAATCTCCATTTGGAGGTTGCCTGATGCCGATCCACGGCGAGATTGTTGTTAAATGGTGGTATACGCGACACGTTGTGAATAATGGTCACACTTGGTCAATTTTCGTGTAAATAATTGTATGTATGAACATGGGTTCTCATATCAATTGGTTTTACAGACTAGGGGGCATATTAGCAAGACCCACGTTAAAATTATCGCCGTTTTAGCGGCAGGAAACTGCCGATAAAACGGCGATAATGGGCTTGCTAATATGCGTTATGGAATTCCAATAGAAGCCCAGGTTAGATGTGCAGGACATCTAACCTGGGCTTCTATTGGAATTCCTTAACGCATATTATCAAGCCCATTATCGCCGTTTTAGCGGCGGTTTCCTGCCGCTAAAACGGCGATAATTTTAACGTGGGTCTTGCTAATATGCCCCTAGATTTTTTGAGTCTTTAAAACTTACCACTTAGAAATGGCGCTTAGTAGACAGGCGACCATAATCCTCTTTCTGTCTCTATGATTTTGTTCATTTGACTCTTTTAAAAATGGCGCTTCACCACATTGAGTGTAAACACTGATGAAGGACTGGTTCCAAACGCGTTTGTTTGTTGATACAATGTTGATACAATAAAGATCGACCGATTGCCGACTCATGAAGTGCTGCAATTTCTTTAAATAAGAAATTTTTGGAGCAGGGATTTACAACCACGAAGCACCGCCGTGGTTTGGGAAGCACCCGCCCTTTGAGTGACCCGCAAGTGGGGTGCATTAGGAGCTGTATATATATATATATAATAATTTTTATATATGTATGTTTAATTTATTTTTACATTACATTTATTATTTATAATTTTTAACATTTTTTTAATAATTCTAACTATGGGCATCATTAGGATTGCGGGCGGACTTTGTCCGCCCGCCATTCTGACGGAGAAAGGGACTGCCCGCCATAAGTGTGGCGGTTCTGTGGGGGTGATTAGGATGTGCCCGCCACACTGGCGGGCGCATCCTGCATTCTTAACATTGCGGCGGGCGGTGCTTTCAGCACCACCCGCCGCAATGCCAAAAAGGCATGTTGTGCATTTGCATGCACAACGTGGCAGGCACCGCGCGGTGCCTGCCATGTTGGGCATGCAAATGCAGGGGGGTACCATAGGTACCCCCCATGTGCACCACCCACCCCCAACTTCCTGGAGGCCTGCTATGGGCCCCCAATAGAAAAGACCACATGCCTTGGCACATCCCCGCATGTATCCTAATATGGATGGCGGTGTCTAACAGACACCGCCACCATATTAAAACCTTTTCCGCCCGGTCGACTTGTGGACCGGGCGGAAAAGCGGCGGACGGTCTTCCCATCCGCCGCGGTACCCCCGCCATACTAATATGGCGGGGGAAATGGGTGGCGGGCGGTGAGAAATAGCGGGCGGTGGCGATCCGCCCGTTATCATAATGGGCCCCTATGTTTTTATTAATTATATGTATTATTTAATTTATTTATTTGTGGAAAAAGGGGGTACCCCTGAGTAAGTTTCCTAAATCAGGGCCATCCAACTATTTAAATAAGATTCGAGAAATGTGTCATAAATTGTGTAATGGTTTATCTCATTTGATTCCAATTATGTTGTTCACAATCATTTTGTTGTTATAAATGCTGCATTAATGTATCTCATTTTTTAATATCTGTTCAAGTTTGTACATTGCATTTTGAATGTATTTTTGTCACCTTCCTATTTATTAGTAAAAATACCATCAAAGTATATATCAAACCTTTTATATCAAAAATTAATAAAATAATATATTTTTGAGTAATAATTGTTTTCTGGTCACATATTGTCATTATTTAGTATAGATCCACATTTTATTTGTTTCCTAAAAGTTTATTTAATTTATTTAAAATTATTTATTAGAGATTTTTAAAAAACGATATTTTGAACAATAATATTTTTAACAACGATATTTTTGTTTCGATATTTTTGTACTTACCATTGTAAAGATAGGATGTCGATATTCTTGACATCGATATTTTGAACACGATATTTGTGTAGGTCGATATTCCTGTCGTCAATATTCTGTCAGTGATCCCTTACCGTGACTGATTTGACTTCCCCAGTGGTGGTGCGTTTTACTTGCACGTTACTTTGTAGTGCCTGGGATTCATTGAGATCCTGTAAAACAGCCAAACGTTTATTGATGTCAAATGTTTTTTCATTAGCCACTGTATTTTCACAATCGAGATCAGGTACCCACATTCTCGTCCCAAATAGGACCTCGTAAGGAGTGACACCTCCTATGGAACTTCTTGGCATATTGTTAAGGGCTATTTGGACCCCGTATAAGTGATTGGCCCAACTACCACCCGAACCTAATACCCTTGCTGTTAAAGATTGCTTTAAGTCTCGGTTTTTCCTCTCCACAACCGAATTTCCCTCTGGATGGTACGGAGAGGAGTACTGCAATGCTACACCCAAACTTCCCATGGCTTCCTTGTAAACCCTAGAGCTAAACGCGGGGCCACAGTCAGAATGTAATGTGCCAACTGCGTATGTCCCTGTAAAGACTCGCAAATCTTTTATAACAGTTTGACCATCAGCCGAGTGCTGAGGCCATACCCATAGGAATCTAGAGCATGAATCCACTGCCACCAAGATATACTTGTAAGCCCCATCTGATTGTAGGGGGCCGCAGTGGTCCAAATAGACACAAGCGAGTGGTCTGTCTGATATAAGTAATGGTGTCTGCGCTGGACGTGCTACGGTGGAACCCTTCATCTGCTGACAGATGTCGCAATTTAGGATTTTTTTTTTTTCTGTTTAGTTAATCCTGGCCACAATGGCGTTGTTTCAATAAAGAAACCGTTGCGGTAATCCCTGCATGTGCAGAACCTAGACCCTCATGTGCAGCTAGAATTAAGCCTAATCTGCGATCCATGTTTGGTATTACCCTATCCCCCACTCCTGGAATTTGAGTATACAGAATGTTATTTGCATCTAACTTGTAGGAGTACTTGAGTGGAAAGCCTTTCAGTAAGGCTGTGCTGTTTTTGCGAGAAGCAATGACAGCTACCATTATCTATCCGTCTATTCTTGTTTTTGAACGAGTGATTGCAGCTACGGCAGCAGTTTGTACTGCCCTCTTTGCGGCTTATTGGCAAATGAATTCCCTTCATCGTGAAAACCATCTAGTTGATGACTCAGCGTGTGTATCATGTGAGCTCTTGGTAGTTCGTTTTTCAACTCAGCTACCTGTTCCCATAGCATTTTATGCTTAATTGTGCCACCTTTTGAGTCTTTAAACCCATTTTGACCCCATTAGTGAAGATATTAATTGTATGACTGGACGCAGTAAAAAGAATCGCACACAATCATTGTGGGTAGTGCTCGATCTGTATTTATTAGTGCCACTAACAGTGCTTTTAATTCTGCCAGCTGTGCCGTGCAGTCTCCTAGAGACTGTGTCTTCGTACTGCTAGGATGGAACTTGCCTTCCTGCATACAACGCTTCACAATCGCACACGCGGCGCTGTATTGCTGTTTACTTCCTACGGCCGGCTGAGCAGATCCGTCAGTGTAAATAATATATTCATACTGATCTAGAGGCATTATTTTATTCGGGAGAGGATATTCTTGTTCATATTGCAGAAATGCTTGTGTTTTAAGTGTAGAGTCATATCTGTGTTCTACATCTGTTGCAGTGAGAGAATTAGCCCATTGTATCCATCTTGGATGTAAGGCTTTAGCATTAGGAATGCTAGCCTTTGTAACAGCCTCTAAGGCTGGTACCGGAGTTACGACAATTATTCGTACCCCCTGAGCCAGTGCTCTTTCTCTCGCTACAGGAGTCTATACTGCTGTCAGAATTGTTTCTGTAGAAGCAAACGCATTTCAGCGTTTGTGTACAAGTGTGATTTGTATGCAATTGGGACTATCTCCCCTTCATTGAAAGTGATGTAGGTATATCCTGATAACCCGGGAACGACTCGTATCACTAGGTTGTGGACATTCACGCGTGTCTGCAAGTTTTTTGATGCTATCATGTCAGCTTGTAGGGAACAAAGGATATCTGTGTGTTTCTGTGTCCAATGCCTAACTGATAAAGCAGGTCTTATTAGGTCGTAGAAAGGTTTTACTTTTTCTGAGTAATCCAAAATGTATGTTCTGACAAAATTTAAGAATCCCAATATGGATTGTAGATTTTTCAGTGATTTAGGAGGTTGGAGCATCGCACACTTTTCTAAAAAGTTAGCTGCCAGGCTTTTCCCTTCACTTGATAACTCATATCCCAAAAATAGGACATTGAGGTGGGCTATTTTGAATTTTTTAAAGTTGAATTTGTAGCCCTCAGAGGTGAACCCCAAAATTATGTTGCTCACCCCGGTCAAGTGTCCCTTTAAATCATCATCCGTCAGATAAATATCATCTACATAGGACAATGCCTCTTCATCCAAATTCTGAAGTAATTCTGTTACCCTAGCGGAGAACAGCCCAGGGCTATTCTTATACCCTTGGGGGAGTCGACAAAATTGACGCTGAGAACCTAGTGCTGAGAAAGCTGTCAAATACCTGCTCTCAGGTGATATATTTTAGCAGAAAAATCCATTTGAGATATCTAATGTGGTTTTGTATTTTTTCCGCACAATGTTATTCATTAATGCACACTCTGTGCATTCTGTACTGCAACTGTTTTAGTGCATGTGTTCAGATGTTTGTAGTCTAAAACTTGACGGTATGAATTATCGGGTTTCATTACGGGAAACAAAGGATTATTCATGGAAGAGGCGCAGGTTTCAATTACACCTTGGTATTCAAGTTGATCTAAGATCTCCCTGACCTGCTTTCTCGCTTCTTGTTTTATTGGGTACTGTCTCTGTGGAGTTGTAGTAGTTTTTACTGGGATAACATGGTGAGGAGACTTAGCATCCCACCCAACATGGTTGCGATATAATGCTGGAGCAAATGCTACTGCCCACTCCTGAGAGTATGTATGTTTTAAGTATATTGGAACGAGAACGGAAAAAGCCGGTAAAATCACCGTCTCTCCCTTTGGGCAATCCATAACAATTTCAGGTGGCCAATCTTTTTCAGCTAAAAGTATGTCATAGCCGTGGGGGGCGTGGCTACGCAAGTAATGGAGTCGGACGTGCTCTATTAGAGCTCTGTCACTGGCTCCCCTTCCACGCCACAAATATCCATCTTTACAAGTGTTTCAGGGTCAGAGACTGGCCCGGTTGATGCAGGGACTTGCTTGGCTGGAGCGGTGAAGGTGACGACCGAGACGGACACCGGGTTCCACGTCCGGAGCCGGACCACAGCAGAGACACCGTCCAGAACGACGCATAGCCCTGGGGAAGACATCGCGCAAGCCCGAGGATGTGCCCCGCCCAGCAGGCTGAGTAACATGGTGGCGGGTGGCGCACTAACCATCTAACCCCTAGTGGACGGCGGAAACGGCCTAAAGAACACAATCGGCCGGCACCCCCGAGGTTCTGATGCTTCTACGACCTCAATACATGTCCTCAAAGCGCAGGGAGGACATCAAGGAGTCTGCCGCCATTAAGCAACCCGGCACGGTTCCACAGTACCGGGGACGAATTGAACCTGGGATTGGGCGTTGTGCCTGACGGCCGCCGAGACCGCTGAGGACTGTGTCAGGGATTAAGAAGCAGAAATCCCTCCAGAACAAAATACAGGAAGCATGGGTGGCACCCACACATGCAGCTGAGAAAAGACATCGCTCAGCAGACCGAGGCATGGAGCAGTAAGTGGCGCTATACTGTCTCAAGCCCCAGCGGACGGCTGCTGGGCAGCGGGAGAAACCTGGAACAACCAGTGTGTAGCAGTATAGGGGTGACACTCTGCAAGGCATGCGAGGTCCAGCATGGGTCACAGTGCTCCCCTAGGAGACAAGCACAGCTCTAAAGGAACACAGGAGGCAACGCCGGGAGTGAACCAGGGTTGGATAAACATCTGAAAACGGGTGAGCAGCATTAGGTGCAAATCGGCAGCCGGTCACTGGCAGGTGCTTAGTGGACATCCCACATACTGAACTCCAGGCGGAAAATCTGGGGGCAGGAGAAGACATTACTAATATACCTGGGCCTTGGTAACATATGGGACTATCAGTGTCAGTCCAGCAAGTACTTGTAGCTGGTTAGGTGTTCTCGGAGGTAATTTGGTGGCTGATGCCAGAATGAAGCCCTGCACAGGGAAATACGCTAAGTGCTAAGCATTAAAAGACGAGTGCATACTTCGATGCCCACTGATGCCACTTTGATATAAACTTGAGAGCTGGGCCCAACTGCCGGATACCCTGGGGCGAACTGAATTCTTGCGAGGAACTGACTGCCATTATGAGCTACTGATTAAGCCTAGGAAGCCATATTGAGGAGAACATTGCTGCCCACTTCACTCTGAATCTATGTTGCGTGGTGGCAGAACAAAAACTGGCACCGGGGGACCGCTGACCAAACCTCCCTTATCCCGCTCCCAGTCCGATAAGATGCCTGAAGAGGGAACACCTGACCCAATGTCTAGCAAGTTAGATGCTGTATTAGCAGCGGTGGAAAAATTGGGCGAAACTATGAATCAGATGCGCACTTCTCTGGAGAGTAAGATAGATAAGGTGTCTATCGACTTGAATCTTCTACACGCGGACCATCGCAAACCCACGGACAGGACATCTGTACTGGAGGCAGCCATCACAGAGATCTCTCCGCAAATAACAACGGCGGAGAAGCACATAAAAGAACTCATGAATAAAGTAGAATACCTGGAGGGCAAGGCTGAGGATGCCGAAGGAAGGTTGAGATGTAACAACGTACGTGTAGTGGGTCTTCCGGAAGGTACGGAGGGCAGAGACCCTGTAGCCTACACTGAATCCTGGCTACGAACATTCCTACCCGAGGGGACACTGTCCCCTCACTTCGTAGTTGAAAGAGCGCACAGAGTGCTGGCTAGGCCTCCGCCTCCGGGGTCTAACCCCAGACCTTTCCTGATACGATTGCGAACTATAGAGACAGAGATATCATACTTCAGGAAACCAGGAAGCTACAGGATGTGCAAGTAGAAAATCAAAAAATTATGGGGCATATTCTCAAGGACATATCGCCGAGTTAGCAGCACTTTATCGCAGCCAAAGTGGTGATAAATACATCGCACCATTCACAAGCTGGTGCTAACAGCCGATATCACCAGTATTCCTGCGAGAGCAGCCGCCAAAAACATCGCCACCGATGACACCGGCAACTAACGCTAATGAGATGCAGAGTAGGCGTTCCCGTGCAAAAACCCGAGGAAACACCACTTCGCAACATTCACAAAGACCAGCCAGAATGGCGATAAGAATCAAAAACATGCGATAAGGCACGTTAGCAGTATGGATTTAACACCTGCTCCTACCTGGTGTTAAGTCGGACGACAACCTGCACCATAAAAGGGAGCCCAGCCCACAGCCACACCAGAAGAACAACAGATGCCATGGAGCTACTGATCATGCAGCTCGGAGCGCCAAGAGAGCCACAACACCCACCGCCACCACCGCTAGGACCCCCACCCCCCAGGACCCCCCCACCCTGGACTACCACAGAGGCAGCGCAGACAAAGACACCCAACATTTCGAAATCGCACCATCCTGGGAGACTTAACGCCAGAGGAAGTCATTGCCCACTACAGGCTCAAAAGGACAACCATCCTACGCATCCTGACCATCATTGCCCACAGGCTGACGGTACCATCACAGCGGAGAACCAACATCCCTCCGCAGACAAAGCTGCTGACCGTGCTGCACCTGTTGGCCTCTGGGACCTTCCAACCAACAACTGCCAGAGTCGGAGGAGTCTCACAGCCAGCCCTGTCAAAGTTCCTCACACCTGTCCTGGATGCCATCATCAGCTTGGTACCCCAGCAACTTTACTTCCCACACACTGCGCAGGAACAGCTGGAGATCAAGCAAGGCTTCTACGCCATAGCTGGCTTCCCGCAACGTCTTGGGGGCAATCGACTGCACACATGTACTCCTCGTGCCCCCTGCCGCCACTGCACACAATTACAGCAACAGGAAACACACGCATTCTATCAATGTGCAGGCAATAGTGGACCACCGGGGGCTCTTCAACAATGTCGTCGCCAAATACCCAGGCAGTGTGCATGATTCCTTCATCTTCCGACAGTCCATCATCAACCAGTGCTTCCAGGATGCCACCTATGGGAATGCACTGCTCGTCGGTAAGTACCAACGGAACCCACCACACACCACAACACCACATTCAGACAACTCACAACTCTGGGTATGCACACGTCACAAAATCACATACAACATGACAACCAACATCCCCACATTCCAAACACGACAACACTACTTACTGTGGCAACCTGGGCTAGCCATCTACACAAGCCATCAACGGCATGGCACCTCAGCCACACAATAGCAGAATGTGGGGAGAGGTGGGAACCCGGCATGTGCGAAGGAGCCAAGTGACCCATGAATAAGAATGCACACAATGCCAAATGTGGAGTGGAAGTGCTGGACAGACTGCAGTATGCAGACCACACACACTTCCATGTCGACATACACTGCTGGTGCCTGGAGTGTACTGGACAGTGGACGCAACCATGTAGCCACAGCCAGCGAGGAACAATGCGGAAATATAGCTTGTTACGTCCCCCCCTGTAAGCGTGTGCGGAGTGGGCTGGCCCGGCGTACGCCAGGCCAGCGTCAGGGTGTGAATAAAAAGCACGTTACTCTGGGTGTGGTTCTCTTCCGGAATGGCCAACATGTCTGCCAGGGCGGCGCCTCTCACCCCGCCACGAGGCCGACGCCGTGAGCGGCGGTGCCTGCGATCCTGTGTGCCTGCTGCACCCCAGGCCGCTGGTCCCCAGACCCGTCATGCCCGCCCCTGCGTAGCCAGGCCACACTGCTCACCTGCCGACACCGGCGTGTGTTAAAGAGGGCCCACCATGTGCCGGTGCAAGCTCCAAGCCCGAGGCCCGCGACCATGGCAGCCTCCTCAGACCATCACGGCCTCCGTGACACAGGCCCCCCATTACTCCTTTCTCATTGACGTACTCCACCACTGCCTCCGGCCTACACTGCGGTCCAGCAGGTCACACATTTGGAACTGAGTCTTGATTATACAATGGCAGAGGACATACGTTTATTGCAGGGTTTATATCACCGTACTCCCTACGATGTGGTGCCACCGACTCTGTGCATAGCATTCCAACAACACGTGTCTGTGGGCCCATGCTGACTACTGCGTTCGGCCTACACTGCGGCCCAGCACCGCGGGGTTCACCTGTGTACTGCCTACCCTGCGGTCCAGCAGGCCTCACACAAATCCAATGCAATCCGTACCAAGCAGGACACGGCATCGTCGCAGGGTGCACACACGCACAGATCTGGTGCCACTACCTCCGTCAACCACAATTCATTGCCACATGGCATTCCAATGTTGTGTGTGAGAGTACCAGGAGGCGCTGCCTGAACAGCCGTTGGCCCACGCTGACGGCTGCCTCAGGCCTACACTGCGGTCAAGTAGGTCACACATTTGGAACTGAGTCTTGATTTTACAATGGCAGAGTCCGTATCATTGCACGCTAGGAGAGGAGTAAGAGGATTCAGTCCGGATGACGCACCGGATCCTCGTTACGGAGGTGACCGAACCCCACCAACAACTGCCCTGGTGCCACTGACTCTCTGCATCGCGAGCCAAGGACACGTGGCTGGGGGCCCCTGCTGACCGCTGCCTCCGGCCCACACTACGGTCAAGTAGGTTACACATTTTGAACTGAGTCTTGCTTTTTTCATGGCAGAGTTCATACCATTGTACAGGCCTCATCGCAGACTGCATCCCCTTTCAGCTCTGGTGCCACTAACTCTGTGCCCCGAAATTCATGGACACCCTCTGGTTGAACTTTGGTGGCGTCTCAGTCAATGGCCTGGGGGTTGTCTTCATCATCATGCTACTCGTAATGACTTGGTGTTAAACATGAGTCTGTAGCATTCATCTCCTCCATATTTTGCTCGTGTCTGCTTGGTACTGCCCTCTGTATCATGCCCTGGAAGAACACCTTCCACTGTCCCCCAAAACCCTCTGCGACAATCACCTTGGACATCGACGAGAACCCGCTCAGCTCTCATGGCCCTACCTCAGTGAACCGTTAGTCACCCTCCCGTGGCGGTGTGCCTGTGCCGGCCGCAGTGCATCCGTGGCCACTAACTCTGTGCAGCTCAAGTCGTGTACCCTTGCTGTTTGGACTTTGAACTTCTGATTGTCTGATCACTGTTGTAGTTGTT
Source organism: Calotriton arnoldi (assembly GCA_963921515.1). Taxonomy (NCBI): domain Eukaryota; kingdom Metazoa; phylum Chordata; class Amphibia; order Caudata; family Salamandridae; genus Calotriton; species Calotriton arnoldi. The sequence continues at coordinate 442,276 of CAWUFW010008089.1, forward strand.
GCCAGTGCCAACAACTCCCTGAGGGCTGGCTTACACTCACCCCACACCCATCCAGCACAGGCGTCACTGGACATGTGACCCTGGCAATAAAGGGACTGGGTGCATGTGCCCGTAGCCAGTTCCACAAACTATCTAAGTGTGTCCGTGTGGTCATTGTGTGTGCATGAGGGCCCCGGGCCCGACCACATTGCATTGTGCTGTGTACAGCGGACGCAACCATGTCACCTCAGGCAGTGGGGTAGACCTGGGACATGTAGCTGTGTCGTACCCCCCTGTAGGCGTTGCCGGAGTGGGCTGGCGTACAGCTGTCCAGCATAGGGGTGTGGATGATCACCGCGGAGCTCTGGGCGTGGTTAAGTGTTGGGCATGCCAATTTGGTACCTGATGTGTGTGTCTTTGTTGTGGTGTCGGTGCCACCCATCCCGCAATGGACAAAGTTGCAATGTAACATGCCCCCGAGTGTGGGCTCGGACGAAGGGATCAATGAATGAGCACAAGCCTGCTCGGGGTCCGGGAACATACATGCCAACTGTTTTGTGTGTATCACTATTGCCGCAGCATGAGCCAAAGGTCTTGCCTCGACCGCATCGCGACTTCGGCCAGCCATGTACTCCACATCTGTGTCCACCCTATCCTTGCCATAGGCCTACACACACGTGGCCGACCACCTTCAACGCACAACACCACAGTGTCGTTGTCAGGCTTGTGGACATGCGCAGACAGGCATGACAATGGTGTGCCGTAGGAGTGCAGGTGATGCAAGCGCGCAGCGCACATGAGGAAATAGGCTCAGGGGAGGGGGGAGCAGCAGTGAGGCTACGTAATGCACATTGATGGTGCTCATTTGCTACTAACAGTACATGTCAGACCGAAATCACTATGACACACATATCACATGCCAATGAACTAGTGAGCCTGCCAACACATCATGCAGAACCAACTATTGACTCATGTCTCTCTGCACTGTCACAGGTGATCAGGGATATGCACTCTGCCCTTGGATGATGACACCCCTCCGAGCCCCGAACACACAGGCCCAGAGGCAGTACAATGCAGCCCACAAACGCACCAGGAGCATCGTGGAACGCACATTTGGCGTGTTGAAGTCACGTTTCAGTTGCCTGGACATCACAGGCAGGAGGCTCCTGTACAGCCCAGTCATGGTGTGCAAGATGAACGTTGCATGTTGTGTGTTGCACAACATATGTGTACGCACCAATGCCCCTTGGTTACATGTGCCAGATGCACCGGACGATGATGAGGAAGATGAGGCAGGTGGACCACATCCCACTGCAGCTGCAGCAGGAATAGCCCGTAGGAACAACATCATTGACAATTTCTTCACATGAGGACGTCACATTGTGTAAGTGCTTGGCAATCATGAGACAGTGCAAAATGGCCACAGGCACAGCATGTGCAAATAGATTCAATGCAAAACACATTCCCTGAGTATCTGTATGTGTGCTGCTGTGTGGCACGGGGATCAGGGACATGTTCCAGAGTCATTGTGGGTGTGCAGTGTGCTGTACTTAATTGTGCATGTGTGCCATTGTGCCCATCTCCCCCCGTCCTCCGAGTTCCTGGTAGGTACTCACCCTGTTGATGTTGTGTCAGGTCATGTTGAGCAGTGTCCCGATCCCCAACTCCTGGCACCGTCTCCCGACTGATGACTGTGGCCACCATTTTCTCACTGTCATCCAGCTCATGGTGTGCCGCTGGTCCCCCACCTCCAATCTGCGTTGCTGCTTTCAAGTTGGCATAGTGTTTCTTCTTGGTTTTGCCCTTCACATCATTCCAGTGCCTCTTGTCCTCTTCCATTGTCCTCCTCGACACTCCGACTGCATTCACGTTGTTCACGGTGTACTGCCATGTTTCCGTTTGTGTTGCCGATGACACAGTGGAGGTGACGTACAGTTGTTGGTTGTGTTCTGTCTCCTCCGTGGCGATGTTCTGGTTTTCCTGCAGACTGAACCCCGTCTTCCTCTTCCTCTTCTCCTTGCCCTATCCTGGCCCGGGGGTTCCTGGCTGGTCGTCTGTGGGGCTTGTGGGGTTCGCGTTGCCCTGTGCACTCGGTCCGGGTGCGTCCATGGTGGTACGCAGTTACATTTTTTTCTCTGATTTTATGGTGCATTTTCCCGCATGTCGCGTGGGATTCGCAGGCCTGTCGCTGGTTATCGCTGGTTTTGTTTTGCAATTTGGGACGTCGCAACTTTTTTTGCGTTGCGGTTTCGCATTTTTTTGGCGTCGCTGTGATTTTAACCCGCGTTAAAATCAATAGCCTCACGACGCGTTGTCGTGAGGCTATCGCATGGTGCCTCCGGGTTGTGAATGCTGTGTTAACACGGTGTTATTTTCCCGCGATGGACTGCGATGTGAGAAGTTGCGTTAAGCGATTTTGGCGATAGTTAACACACGTTCTTGGGAATATCCCCCTATGTTTTTCCCGGATTTCACGATCCAGGTACAGAGCAACGCTACTCTTACATGGCAGTAAAGAGAAGGCTCCGGAAACAACATTTGAAATATTCCCTGTTGTTTCCAGCCCATCTGAGAGTGGTGGCAGGAGGCAAAACTTACTTCTTCGACACCCCAGAGGCGGCAGGGGACTGGTTGGACTTGCATGGGGCTGCGGGAGAAGCTGCCGTGGCAACAGGAACAATCAACACTACTACTGGCAACCCCCTCAGACGTCGATGGAGGTGGTAGAGGCGCGCGAAACTTCAAGCATCCCTAAACCTCTGACCCAACCCAGAACAGATGCTACAAGATCAACGCAAAGCCCTTCAAGTGGCCACAGACATTGGAGGGACACATGGCGAGACCACTTCAGTGTCCAGCCTCCAAGAGCAGGAAAGTGAGGGGGAGTTATCAGACAAAATCCTAAACTCACAGGATTCGTGTGAATTGCCAGAGGTCACCCCTCAGACGGTGGACGATATTGCTTAGCTCCAGATGTAGAATACAGGACAGACATCAATTGAGACATATTACTGTACACACAAGTATAATAAGTTACTATTATTGCTGTCTTATAGCACAGATATGCTGCACTGCACGTGTGGGTTGACATTCAATATAGTTTATGGATGAGACCAGAAGATGGGGCTGGGTAACTGAATGGACTCATACTGTGGAGGGCACGGCGCGTTCCCTGGCGGCATAGACCTATATTCTTTACAATAACACCCTGACCTGTGCTTTTCAATTCGGGTGTTGGGGGAGCCATCGCGGTACCATATCCTTTGCTTTGTGAACACACTCTGCTTGCGTTAAAACCCCCCCTTGTCATTGCCTAAATGTCGTTTTCGTTTCTTGTTTGGATGATTGCATGTTGCAATTTTACCCTTTTGGTATTTTTAGTTTTAGTTGGGAGTAGCTATGCCATCATGCACTGGGTCGAACTACACAGAGTAATAGACATGTAATAATGTGGCAACAATTTTCATTCCTGACAGGAATCTTCCTAATTAAGATAATTGTCAGATCACCAATGGCATTTGTGCCATTAACCAACTTGATACTATGGCACCGTTTACATTATGCACATGGAATGTGAGAGGCATTCAAAGCCCGTACTGCAGATACCTCATTTACTTATACCTTAAAAGACACCATGTTCAGATTGCTCTCCTTCAAAAGACTCACCTCCCTAGGCCGGAAGTGGCACAGTTACAGAGGAGATGGAGATGACAGTTGCAGGCTACGGGCTACTCAGCATATGCTAGGGGAGCCCTAATTTGGGTTAGGCCAGGGACCCCATTTAGCATAGAAGACTCGCTTATTGATGTAGAAGGCCGTTATGTAATAGTGAAGGGAAAACTAGATGGCCGACCTGTAGTCATTGCATCCATATATGCACCAAACTCCGATCAAGCTGCATTCCTGGAGGTATTGTCGAGTAAATTGGCCATATTGCATGGGGTCCCGATGATAGTGGGGGGGACTATAACAGTGTTCTTGATGTCTCACTAGATCGATCCTTTCCCCCCTCCCTGGAGCACCTACACACGCTGCCATGAAGACACTAACTAACTGGGCTACACAATGGCACCTAACAGACGCATGGAGACACAGAAACCCGCATGACAGAGTGTATTCATTCTACTCAGGGGCACATGGGTTACATGTTCGACTTGACCGGTATCAGATGACCTCCTGACAGCAATCTCTGAGCCACAATACCTTGGAAGGACACATTCCGATCATAACCCACACACACTAAACCTAGCGTGGATTTGTGGTGCACCGCCCGTTCCAAGATGGCGTTTGCAACCTGATACATTATTAGATGCAGCATTTCGGGAGTCAATGGCAACAGCAGTGACACAATATTTTGAAGACAATACAGGCACAGCCTTGTCACCATTAATAGAATGGGATGCCTTTAAAGTGGTTACTAGAGGGAACTGCCTGGGCACACAAGCTGGCATGCGCAAACAGGTGGAGGCAGACCTCACTGCGATAGAGAGAAAACTAGCGTCTAACGAACAGGACGCGATAGACGGCTCTAACAGACAACTGACTCAAAACAGGGAGGAGCATGTCCGATTGCAAGAACGACTTTGCTGCCTTAACTATGCAGCACACTCTGCTCGCATGCACCACACGGGTGACAAATCTGGTAGACTATTAGCCTGGCTGATATGTCAGGATGATGCAACGTAGTCCGTCACATCCATACGTTCTACACAGGGTGTCATAGTGTATTCACAACAGGATATACACAGGGAGTTTACAAAGCACTATGCCTCATTATATAAGTCTCACACCTTAGCCACCTCTGTTGTATTCCTCTTAGGGTGTCCATAAACGGGCTTTCCAGTATCATGTCCTTATTTAGGCACAATTCGCCCTGCCCTTATATAGGCATAAAATCCCAGCCCTTATTTAGGCATTAAACCGTGCACTCCAAATACAGGCATGGTCTCTGACATCCGTCCACCCTAACGTCACAACGAGTTCTTGAAGAACAGACCCTTAGGCTGCGGGAGTTTCCCTAGTCCAGGACTATTGATTTCTTCAAGGACTCATATATTATGCATGAACCATTATTCCTTAGGGGTTCATTCATGACGTCTTCCGCTGTCCGACTCACGTCAATACTAACATTCTTAGGTGCTTCTCAGGTATAAATATACCTTCCCTAGCCCCTGTAAATCAGAGGAGACCTCGACTTCAGAGGAGCCCGTTTCCCGGCCTGACGCACTGAGAAGACGTTGTCATCCCTGCACGCAGAGAGTCCAGCTTCCAGTGATCTGACTTCCCTTGCGGGGTGTTGGAGTTCGAGTCTGGCAAAGAGATTCCTACCTCTCTCATTCTTCAGGTATGGAGCAGACTAGAACCTAGAGGGACTCTTGGCATACTAGGCTTAACATACTCTTGGTATACCATAGTAAGGAATACTTCACCTACTTCATACCTCTCCCTACACCTAGGTTAGGTTAGGTACATTGGGGTAGAACTAGATTAGAAACGCATCGTATGAGTACTCGCATTTTAGTCTGTGTTATTTATGTAACAGCATATGTACTAAAAGATAATGCTCTCGCAGTATTATTTATTTCTACTGCTCACACTGTACATTATTTATCTCGCATACTGTCTTGTGATCGTAACAGCACATTTTACTTACACCAGAAGTTTCTAGTGGCCTCTGAGCTAGCTGGCACAAGTAATTAAGTTTAATATACTCGATAGGGACATACTGACCTTAGTCCTATGTCAAACCTATAGGATATATTATTCCAATGTGCAGAGCCTATTAGGGAAATAGGAGCTACACTACATGGCGCCCAACGGTTTGGTAAAGCAGTAATTCAACGTTAGATACTGAGTAACTCAGCCATGCTTTTTCTCTCAAGACCCCTACCCATATACTCCAAAAGACGTCTGGTGTGGGCAGGGTTTAGTATCCGCCACGGCTACATAGGGCAGTACCCTATATATTAGCTGTTTGGTTTGCTCAACGTTGAAGGATACAGTGTTCCAAAATATTGTGCACCTTATCTTTGTTTCCTTGAAACTTGTTCTACATTTTTCAAAAAACAAAATGAATGAAGACGCCGGAAACGGTGTAGCTGCGGCTGATCCAGCCCAAGCAGCAGCCTTTAACATTACAGGTTTAAATGAAACCGAGGAGGGTGTTATAGACATCGCTCCAAACTTAAGGAGAGCCATTACTCTAAAACTTATAAAACATGGCCTACCACCAAGAGGCGGTAGAGCAGTTTTCGTGATAGAGGCACATGAATCCTTTCAGACAGAGGTATTCTATTCATGGGTAATATTTCCTGAATCCAATCCAATAACACACATGTTTCACTTCTACAAAGAAGATGAACCACCAGAGGAATACATTCCTTTCGAGGATATAGAAATTCCATTAACATACCAGGAGCATCAGCTCTGGTTTAAAGGTGCCCTAAAACATCACAGAAACATTATCAGGCTTGGTCCACTAGGTAGACCAGGAGCAACATGGCCGATTCTAGCCGGCTACACACCTCATCCTGAACTGGATATAATGTCAGATGAGGACTTACTTGTTCAAATACAAGAATTAATAAAAATCTACAGACAATTGGTCCAATATGTCATGCGGACTTTTACAGTCCAGCTACCATTAACACTTCCAAATCCAACTCCCCAACAGGGGAATACACTAAAAATTACACCACAGACTCTATACGCAGTCATGGGTAAAATGCCCACAAAACGTGAGCAAATTCCTTTCTGGATAGCTCAAAAAATTACTCAAATCGAAGCAGTATTTCCAAATACTAGCCCGTATGAGAAACACAGAATACTGACAATCAGTTTACCAATGGGGATCACACCACAACTGGAAGACTGCACCACTTGGGGCTCAGTCTTTGCTGCCATCTATACCAAAACACATGGCATTCCGTCAATTGCGGTAATACCTGATGTCCTGAAACAAATTCAAAACGAATACGGGGCAGAGCCTCCTCTAAATTTAGATATGAAATTACTGAAAAATTTCGACCAGGTCTCAACAATAATATTATCTAATATTAAAGGGGAGGCAGCAGCAGTGGCGATCCGCCAAAAATTAAGGGAATTTGATGTTACAGAACATCAAACAGAGCTACCCAGAATTATAGAACAATCTTATGCAGAATTAAGCAGAGATAGTTTGGGTGGAAGACCAGTGAAACCTAAGCTATCTGAAAGTCCTGAGAAGGACTCAATTAAACAAACTCCTACATCTTCTAAAAAGAAGTGGGAGTCTACTAAACAAAAATCAAACGAGAAACGTTCTCAATCCCGGGGTAGGTCTCCTTAAATGGAGCCCTTTGAAAGGAGGTATAACCTCAGGAATAGGGATAATTTGAGAAAACCTGACAGGTATCAAGATACTGATACACGTTCCTCTCGTCCCTTTCAGATCTCATCACAGACTTCGGAAAGAAGAGGACGATCAGAACATAGAGAAGAACGCGTGAAATCGAAAGACGACAAACACGCTCCAAAAACTAAAGCAAAACCTCAATTCTCCAAAAAGAAAGTAGCAGGTCTAAAGATCAGACATGCCGAGAATATTGAGAACACAACTCAAGAACGGAGAATGGGCTCAGACAATGGTGGACAGTGCAGCAGAAGTCACAATAGTTCGCCAGAACCTGAAGGAACTTCTGGAGATAGTGGACTTGAATGAGTACATCACAGTCGAGACTGTAGACACCAGGGTTAGTACTCCACAAAAGTTATATGAAATAACACTCCGGATGGAGGGAGACAAACCTAGACAGGTGAAAGCACTTTTTGGGGAAAGACTATCAAAGGGCTATGACATACTTCTAGCAGAAAAGGACTGGCCACCCCAATTTGTCAGGGAGTGCCCACATGGCGAGAACATTATTATGCCTTCCTTCTCCAACCATATTCCAATTCACCTCAAATATACATATGCCAGGAAATGGGCAGTGGCCCAGGCCCCAGCATTATATAAAAATCATGTAGGATGGGATGAGGACTCACCTCACCATAAAATACATCTGAAACATGAACCAACTGCACAACGGCAGTACCCAATAAAGCAAGAAGCAAAAAAACAGGTCAGGGAGACCTTAGATCAACTTGAATATCAAGTGGTGATTGAAACATGCACCTCCTCAATGAACAATCCTTTGTTTCCTGTCTCCAAACCAGACAATACATATCGTCTAGTTTTGGACTACAGACACCTAAACACTTGCTCTAAAACTTTTGCAGTGCAAAATGCACATAGCACAGAATTAATGAATAACATTGTGCGTAAAAAATATAAAACAACACTAGACATCTCAAATGGTTTCTTTTGTCAAAACATAGCACCTGAAAGCAGGTACTTAACAGCATTCTCCATAATGGGGACCCAGCGTCACTTTTGTCGACTCCCACAAGGGTTCAAGAACAGCCCAGGTTTATTCTCAGCGAGGGTAACGGAGTTACTACAAATTTATGACAATGAGGCATTGTCCTATGTCGATGACATCTATCTGACAGACGATGACCTGGAAAAACACTTGAACAGGGTGAGCACCATTATACTGGGTTTCGCCTCTGAGGGCTACAAGTTCAACTTTAAAAAGTCCAGAATTGCCCATCTCAATGTCCTATTTCTAGGATATGAGCTTTCAAGTGAAGGCAAGAGCTTGGCAGCTAACTTTTTAGAAAAGTGTGCGCTGCTCCAACCTCCAAAAACGCTAAAAAACTTAAAATCAATCTTGGGTTTCCTAAATTTTGGAAGAACATACATTCTAAATTATGTAGAAAGGGTTAAACCTCTCTACGCATTAATCAAACCTGATTTTTCGATCAGAAACTGGACACAGGAACACACAGAAATCTTGAGTTCAATCCAGGCTAACATGTTAGCAACAAATCACTTACAAACACGCGTAAGTCAACGCAATTTGGTAATCCGAATAATTTCGGGTCAATGTGGATTCACCTACTTAACCTTCAATGAGGGTGAGAAAATACCAATAGCATACAAATCCCATTTGTACACACAAGCGGAAATGCGCTTCAGTTCAACTGAAAAAATTCTAACAGCAGTTCAAACCGCTGTAGCAAAAGAAAGAGCCTTAGCCCAAGGGAAACGCATTATTGTCGTAACCCCGGTACCAGCTTTAGAAGCGGTCACAAAAGCTAGCATTCCAAATGCTAAAGCATTACATCAAAGATGGATACAATGGGTTAATTCTCTTGCTGCAACAGATGTTGAATATGTTTTTGATCCAGATTTAAAAACACAAGCATTCCTGCAATACGAACATGAATGTCCTCTGCCTACTGAAATTCTGCCTCTCGATCAGTACGAATTCATAATTTACACTGACGGATCCGCACAGCCCGCAACAGGGAGTAAGCAAGCTTACAGTGCAGCATGTGCAATCGTTAAAGGTCACATGCGAAATGGCATCTTCAGACCTATGGTCACTAAAACACAATCTCTAGGGGATTGTACAGCTCAGCGAGCTGAACTACAAGCATTCAAACTGGCACTTGAAAGTACAGATCGAGAATTCCCCACACTGATAGTGTGCGATTCCTTTTACTGTGTTCAGTCGTATAATGACTATATACAAAACTGGCTTGAAAATGGTTTCAAAGATGCGAAAGGTGGCACAATAAAGCACAAAATGCTTTGGGAACAAGTAGTTCAGTTGAAAAACGAACTACCAAAGGCTCACGTGATCCACACACTGAGTCATCAACGTGATGGCATTCACGTTGCAGGGAATTCATTGGCTGACGAAGCCGCAAAGGGGGCTGTGCAGACGGCTTCCGTAGCTGCGATCACACGTTCAAAAACAAAAATAGACGGTGAGATAATGTTGGCTGTCAATGCTTCAAGCAAAGGCAGCAGTGCAGCGTTACCAAAAAAGTTTCCACTCAAGTACTCTTATGTAATTGATGCGAACAACGTTCCTTTTGCTCAAATCCCTGGAGTGGGGGATAAGGTAATTCCAAACATGGAACGCAGAGCAGCCTTGATTTATGAAACACATTTGGGGGAGGGTCTGTCACATCAAGGGATCTCTAAAACAATTTTGACGTTAAAAGAGATGTACTGGTGGCCTGGAATGAATACAGAAATTCACATATTCATCAACAACTGCTTAGACTGTAAATTACAGCGAGAGAGCCACCAGACACCATGCTGCGAATGCGGCAACACAGTACAGACACCATTGTTAGACAGCATTCGTCTATCTACGCGCCTGCGTCCTACTGGACAAAGGCATTCCCACAAATACTGAATTTAGGTTCCTATGGTTATGGCCTCAGCGCTCGGCTGACGCTCAAACTGTTATAAAAGATTTGCGAGTCTTTATCGGCACATACGCAATAGGCACGCTACATTCTGACCAGGGTCCTGCGTTTAGCTCTAGGGCTTACAAAGAAGCCATGGCCCGTCTGGGCGTTGCATTGCGGTACTCCTCTCCATTCCATCCTGAGGGAAATTCTGTTGTGGAAAGGAAAAACCGGGACATAAAGCAGTCTATAACAGCTAGGGTATTAGGTTCGGGTGATGGGTGGGTCAAACACATTAGTGGGGGTTCAACGCTCTTTGAATAATCTGCCAAGAAGTTCTCTAGGGGGGGTCACTCCGTATGAGGTCCTATTTGGGACAAGAATGTGGGTACCAGACCTTGAACACGTAGGCACAGTGGTGGAAAATAAACCCTTTGATATCAAAGATCGTTTGGCTGTTTTACAGGAACTCAATAAATTAAGAACGCAACAAAGCAACGTATTCCTACAGCCAACCACCACTGGGGATCAACCAGCTGTCCCAGCAAGGCCTGTCTGGATTCCAAAAGTTGGGGATCTAGTCAGAGAAATAATTGCGGACAAGAAGGAATTTGGACCTTCTTACAGACGACCAGTACCTGTCCTAGCAGTTCAAGGAACAAGAACAGTACTTCTGCCGCCCCTTGCTGGAAGAAAGGAGAAAAGATTTGTGTCCATCGACCTGATCAAACCACAGTATGTGGCCAATACTAAATAGTAGGCCTCGTGGACTCCGACCTAGTAGCAGACGCACTCCTCTCGCTACTATCCAAGAGGTTCAGACTGAAAGACTGATAACAATCGAGAATTCAGCTGTAACTGATGGTGGACTAAGCAACAACGCTATGGAACTCATCCCTCTTGACAACCAAGTAACAGTTTGTCCAAATACACCTGTCTACACCAACATGGCAAGTGATGAACTGGTTCCAGTGATTTCTACAAATCCTGATGCAATTCCAACAATTGACAGAACTGCTTCTGGCTATTTCATTAACTTTGATACGTTCTCAGAAGATCCGAGTGAACCTGAAACGACGCCAGCATCATTCAAATTCAAGCAGTAAGTACAAGACTTTCTTCACTTTCTGAAAAAGACTTATTTGGTTTCTCCATGGATTGAACTCTGGATTATATCTGGACTTTTTATTTTCCTGCTCTGGCTAGCTTTGGTAACAACTGTGAGCGTGCTTATAAGTGGCAGATACATCCATGTGAACACTGAAGGAAAAGGCGTGAACGTACTTTTGAAACCTCATAAATCTTCCCATCGTGAAGCAAGAGACTTGTCATCAGTGAACATCACAGCTGTTCCTATACAGGATGGTATAGTGTGGGACAAAACAGATTTTGAAATCTTCGGTCCGACGGAACAATTGAACATTCCACATTTGTTTAAAATTTCACTAAGTGATCTAATTACGTCCAGTACCTATTCAGATGATTGGGACTTTGAGACTGTGAATGACATAATGTTTGACCTAGAAAAATCTGCTGCATTTTCTAAACATGAATATTTAGAGGGTTCATCAGACTATGAACAACTGTATTGTTATAACCACTATGGTCATCATTATTTGCATAAATCTGCATATCCAAGAAATGTGTTTATGTTTAACCAATGGGAACATTGTCCTACACCACCTAAAGGTAGTTCAAAAACATTTGCTAGTAAGTTTCCATATTTTTCAGGATACAATACATCTGAACCAGAAATGTTTTACTATAAAAATGTAAACAAGACAGGGCTGAAAATTATGTTAACAAATACAAAACAGATTTACTCTGAATTATTTAATGCCCAACTGTCTAGACAGGGTTTCGACTTTTGGAAAGACACAATAGACACCAAAACTGTGTGGGGTACTAAAGAATGGCAAGTGCAGGGGATAGAAGCTTTATTTAGAGCCTGTATCATCCCTGAACAAATAATGTTTTTGAATGAAACCATCCAACAAACATCTTGTCTTGGATTAGCCAAGATCAAAGAAATGAACACACCTTCTGTACCAACACCTGCCAGAGATAACGATACACAGGCAGTGGTGACAGTTGACAATATACTACAACTCAACAGATCTAATCCTGATTGGAAAAAATGGTTGATCTGGCCCACAGACACGAATAACTGTCAGGAAAGATTCCTGAATAAAACTCAGGGCTTTACTATTCATAGGCCAGACCCAAGATACGTCCAAAGACAACATCCGGGGATAGTAACAACATACAGTGTAGGAAAATTATGCCTCGATTGGCTGTATAAGTCTACAACACAGGATGTGAAACAACACTTAACCTTACTTAAAAAGGACGCAGACCTTAGGGAATTCTTGCTCGGACCAAGAAAACTGCGTCAAAAACGTTTCATATATGCCGGCATTTATGCTGCCTATAAGGAAGCATGAAAAGTATCACAGATGGAGGCCGCAGAACGAATACGTGAACTTGATCGTATTAATTTAGAGAAAACACTCTCTGTGGTCGACAATGGGTTAACAACTTTGTCCTCCAGAATATATTCATTGGATGGCATTGTATCCTCTGCTATCAACATACTACCACGACCGCCCCGGCAACCACCGAGACCACTGCCCCCACAACCACCAACCGCCTGCTCTCCTGGACCAACATCAACGACGAGGACACCAGCGAGATCATGAACACCATCCACTCCGGTTCACCGCTAGACCCGTGCCCTCACCACATCTTCAACAAAGCCAGTACAGCCATCGTGCCCCATCTCCGGAAAATAATCAACATCTCCTTCGAGACAGCAACCTTCCCGGAAAGCTGGAAGCACGCCGAGATCACCGCCTTACTCAAGAAACCCAAGGCAGACCCCAAGGACCTCAAGAACTTCCGACCCATCTCTCTGCTCCCGTTCCCCGCGAAGGTCAACGAGAAAATCATCAACAAACAACTGACCCGCTACCTCGAGGAGAACAACATCCTGGACCCTTCCCAGTCCGGCTTCCGCAGCAACCACAGCACCGAAACCGCCCTCATCGCCGCCACCGATGACATCAGGACCCTGCTAGACAACGGAGAAACAGCAGCCCTCATCCTCCTGGACCTATCAGCCGCCTTCGACACGGTCTGCCACCACACACTACGAACACGCCTTCACGACGCCGGGATCCAAGAGAAGGCCCTGGACTGGACCACATCCTTCCTTTCCGGCAGAACACAAAGCGTCCGCCTCGCCCCCTTCCGATCCAAGGCCACCAAGATCATCTGCGGCGTACCCCAAGGCTCCTCCCTCAGCCCAACGCTGTTCAACATCTACATGGCACCCCTCGCCCACGTCGCCCGACAGCACAACCTCAACATCATCTCCTACGCCGACGACACCCAGCTGATCCTCTCCCTCACCAAAGACCCTCACACCGCCAAAGCCCACCTCCACGAAGGAATGAAGGCCGTCGCCGAATGGATGAGGACCAGCTGCCTGAAGCTGAACTCGGACAAGACGGAGGTCCTCATCCTTGGTTCCAACCCTTCAGCCTGGGACGACTCCTGGTGGCCAACATCACTGGGAACAGCCCCGCCACCCACCGACCACGTACGCAACCTAGGGGTTATCCTCGACCCCACCCTCTCCATGACTAAGCAGGTCAACGCCGTTTCCTCATCCTGCTTCAACATCCTCCGAATGCTCCGCAGGATCTTCAAGTGGATCCCCACCGAAACAAGAAAAACAGTCACCCAGGCCCTCGTCACCAGCAGGCTGGACTACGGAAACGCCCTCTACGCAGGAACGACGGCTAAGCTCCTGAGACGGCTGCAACGCATCCAGAACACCTCTGCACGTCTTATCCTCGACATCCCCCGACGCAGCCACATCACACCCCACCTGAGAGACCTGCACTGGCTCCCTGTCAACAAGAGGATAACCTTCAAGCTCCTCACCCACGCACACAAAGCACTCCACAACTCCGGACCAGCCTACCTCAACAGACGACTCAGCTTCTACACCCCCACCCGCCAGCTCCGCTCGACCAGCCTCGCCCTCGCCACAGTCCCCCGCATCCGGAAAACGACCGCCGGCGGCAGATCCTTCTCCCACCTCGCCGCCAAGACCTGGAACACCCTCCCCACCAACCTCCGACAGACCCAAGACCTACTGGCCTTCAGAAGACTCCTCAAGACCTGGCTCTTCGATCAGTAGCAGCACCACCCCCCTCTTCCCCCAGCGCCTTGATACGCTCGCGGGTATGTAGTGTGCTTTATAAGTGACATGATTGATTGATTGATTGATTACTAGAACAAGATTTGGCGATGTTACAGCAAGGCCAGTCTCAATTACGTTCTATTATGTTATTAAGCTGGACGCTGCAATCTTTGCGAGCTGGCTATGTGCCTTGGCGTTTCATCAACACATCGGCTCTGTTTGCAGAATACAATCTAACTGATAAACAGATCGAACTGGCACAAAGAGGAGCAAGGTATACAGTGCTAAGCATTGAAAAACTGGAAAAGTTACCATTCACAGTGGCAGAAAAACCAGCTACAGAATGGCTTATTCATGGCAAAATAACATTACCTGTGACTACTTTTCAGTTTCAGTATTGCCTCAGACAAATGCAAGCAGGCAAATATAAAAGGTTGGGTAAGGAATACATTAAGACATCTTGGGATTTACCGTATACATATAGATGTGAAGTGAAGTGTTTTTGAGCGGTACACACTGTAAACGTGCACTGAGCGGTTCACTTATATGTCAAGACATTTCTTTACACGGGGCTTGTAATGGTTCTGTGGCAAATTTGTCTTGCCATCAGCAGGGTACACCAGCTGCTGTGATTAATCCAACGTTTGGACAACTTTCTAATGGGAGTTACCTCATGTTGAATGATCAGAGTTGCTGCGGCATGCTGCCAGGCATCCCATATCTAGTAACGGTCAACTCCAGGGTCACTTGCTGTATGCAAGTATTGTTTGCCCCAATAGACACAGTCAGGGAGTCGCCTCTATGGCCTTCACTGAACGTCTCTTTTCATAAGATTTGATACTTTGAGCAGAATGAAAGCCATGCTTTTACAACAAACAGTGCCTTTGACCTCGGCCAAAGAAACCTATGATCTACAAGTAGCAAGGACTTCGGCTGAGATACAGACTTTAATACGTACTAACTGCCCTATACATTTCGTAGAAATGATAACACGTATCTTCAACATGTCTGATACAAGTGGAATTATACATGTATTTAAGAGCATCTGTACCGGTCTGTTAGCACCTTTCCAGGCAATACTCGGAATCATCCCGAACTTTGCACATTCGGTGTTTGGTGGCATACCATTAATTCTAGGACTTGTTGCCGGAATTCTATTTCTCTTCCTGCTATTGCGCTATGGCCAGCCTATTCGCAGACATCACTCCGAGCGAAATGGAGAAAGCTCTCCTTGAACGAAAGTGCCGTGAGCGAATAGTACAACTTTTGGGCATGACTCGTCTACGGGACCTTAATATAACTTGGTTCCTGTCATTCAGACCAATCTGGCAAGATTGCATCTTACCTGTTCTACGATGCCTGCTATGCGGTGAAGAATGCGTGTTGGACACCTGTCTAACATTTACATCAGCTACGCCAACGGATGTTGATACTCTGCTGGTCCCGATAACGGCCCATGCTCTGTGTTGTCCCCAGAGGCTTCCTATCCTGATGTCAGCATTCATTGAGATCTCACAGACGCTTCCAGCTGCTGCTGAGGTACGAGAAAGATCTACAGGCACACAGGTAACAACGGACGAGATCATTGCTGCTGCGACCAATGCTGAAAGCAATGCTTCCCATCTCTGTGCAATTAATCTACTTCACAAGGTGTTCCAACTGACACCAACTACAGTGGATGATGTTTTGTCTATAGAAATAGATGATCTCATGTTTACACCAGACCCGTAAACTGACTCTGATTCAGCATACAGTGTTCCAGAGATGCAGTAACAATTTGGCCTTCATTTTCAAAACAACTTGGAACTCTACCAAAATTGAACTTGTTTCCCATTTTTCGAACGAAAAGGGCACTTCAATCTGCTTAAAGTAGAACTAGCCTTATAATACAGACTTCAAGGTACTTCCACGGACACTTAGTCAACTTGTGTGTCTAAAACCGTTCATTAATTTTCATGACATGAAATGACTTTGATTTTTGAACAACTTATCGATCATTTTTTTGTCACATGTACATATATTACTCCTTCTTTCATTCATATTGCATTTTTATTTTAAACATATGCCTGTAATGAAAAGCAATGCTTCACATGTACAGTACCTTTTGCATTTTTTATTATGTTTTTTAAATGTTTTTAAGAAATATATATTTTTTTTAAATATGCAGTACTCCATTTAATGTTTAGCATTTTAAATGTTTAGCATTTTAGTATTATCGTACACACGAAAGTGGAGTGGGTGTTGTATTCCTCTTAGGGTGTCCATAAACGGGCTTTCCAGTATCATGTCCTTATATAGGCACAATTCGCCCTGCCCTTATATAGGCATAAAATCCCAGCCCTTATTTAGGCATTAAACCGTGCACTCCAAATACAGGCATGGTCTCTGACATCCGTCCACCCTAACGTCACAACGAGTTCTTGAAGAACAGACCCTTAGGCTGCGGGAGTTTCCCTAGTCCAGGACTATTGATTTCTTCAAGGACTCATATATTATGCATGAACCATTATTCCTTAGGGGTTCATTCATGACGTCTTCCGCTGTCTGACTCACGTCAATACTAACATTCTTAGGTGCTTCTCAGGTATAAATATACCTTCCCTAGCCCCTGTAAATCAGAGGAGACCTCGACTTCAGAGAAGCCCGTTTCCCGGCCTGACGCACTGAGAAGACGCTGTCATCCCTGCACGCAGAGAGTCCAGCTTCCAGTGATCTGACTTCCCTTGCAGGGTGTTGGAGTTCGAGTCTGGCAAAGAGATTCCTACCTCTCTCATTCTTCAGGTATGGAGCAGACTAGAACCTAGAGGGACTCTTGGCATACTAGGCTTAACATACTCTTGGTATACCATAGTAAGGAATACTTCACCTACTTCATACCTCTCCCTACACCTAGGTTAGGTTAGGTACATTGGGGTAGAACTAGATTAGAAACGCATCGTATGAGTACTCGCATTTTTAGTCTGTGTTATTTATGTAACAGCATATGTACTAAAAGATAATGCTCTCGCAGTATTATTTATTTCTACTGCTCACACTGTACATTATTTATCTTGCATACTGTCTTGTGATCGTAACAGCACATTTTACTTACACCAGAAACAAGACTGTTCAATAAATCTTTTATTGAAACGCCCGTCTATTTCTTT
This sequence comes from Calotriton arnoldi, assembly GCA_963921515.1. NCBI lineage: Eukaryota > Metazoa > Chordata > Amphibia > Caudata > Salamandridae > Calotriton > Calotriton arnoldi. The sequence continues at coordinate 459,898 of CAWUFW010008089.1, forward strand.
CTGTGTAACTTGGAGAAAACTAAGCATGCATGACTGAGCTGAGTGAAATAGTTATCTATTGTTTCCACGACTCTGGGACACGTTCTGATTCTAAAGGGAAACACAGTGGTCATGTTTTGCAACTGCCAGAAACTACTCCCTTCTTGTTGTCAAGGAGTTTCTAGTGGCCTCTGAGCTAGCTGGCACAAGTAATTAAGTTTAATATACTCGATAGGGACATACTGACCTTAGTCCTATGTCAAACCTATAGGATATATTATTCCAATGCGCAGAGCCTATTAGGGAAATAGGAGCTACACTACACCTCAACAGATGTATGCAGCTATTTGGAAGATATTGTTCTGCCACAGATTACGCTCAAGCAAAAACCTGAGTTGAACGAACCCATCCTATTAGATGAAATTAGAGCAAGTATACGCTTGCTAGCCAATGGTAAGATGCCGGGCCCAGATGGCTTGCTGGCGGAGTTCTATAAGGCCTATACGGAGGTGCTGGCACCCCAACTCAAGAGAGTCTATGAAACCGCAATAGACGAATCCACCCTCTCTGATACACAGAATGAAGCACTATTGATTTCTCTCCCTAAGCCTGGCAGGGACCCGGAATCCATGAGTTCATCCAGGCCATTGGCGCTACTCAACACAGATTACAAGGTCCTCGCATCTATTTTGGCTGCACGCTTAGCTCCACTGGTACGGAATCTGGTGCACATGGACCATAATGGGTTTGTCCCCACAAGAAGCACAGCGCTCAGCATACGCAGACTTTTTAGGGTGCAACGTTATGCGATAGACAGATGGCCTCGTTCAGGCTGCCTGGTCTTAGACCTAGAGAAGGCCTTTGACTACTTGGAGTGGCCATACCTCTTTGAGGTATTACGGAGATATGAGCTGGGAGATGACTACCTATGGATGGTCCAATTACTATACGAACGCCCCTCGGTCAGAGTCCGAACAGGCCGACTCATATCAGACAGTATACATTATCCCCGCATCTCTTTTCTCTAGCTGTGGAGCCTCTAGCAACGCATCTCCGCAAGGAGGGGGAGGCCTGGGGTATTCGTTTAGGAGACAGACTACATGCTGTCTCATTGTATGCTGACGATTCACTACTATACCTACGGGACCTACATGAGATCCCTAACACGATAGCAGATATACTTCAAGATTTTGAAGGGGTATCGGGTCTCCGGGTGAACTGGACAAAATCGGGGTTATACCCATTCAGTGGTGAGACCACTGAAATAAATGTGCGTATGAATAACTCTACTCTTAGTTGGTATCCAGTAATGTTCCGGTATCTGGGCATTTTCATATATGGAAATCCCACTGACGTGTTGGAGGGAAATCTAATTAGGCCATATCTGCTGTCAGAGCCTAGATTCAGTGCTGGAAGTCCCTTCCATTGAGAGTGATGGGCAGAATTACATTGACAAAGATGATAATATTGCCAAAACTACTGTACTATTTCTCGAATCTCCCGGTATATGTTCCAGCCAAAATATTTCGCGACCTTGAACAGTTGTTCCTGGACCTCATTTGGAACAAAGGTCGGCCTCGTATTGCATTATTGAAACTTCATGCTCCTACCAGTAAAGGAGGCCTAGCGGTCCCTAATATGGAGCTGTACTACTTGGCGGCGCAGTTACAGGGGGTAACGAGATGGCTAGCAGGCATGGGATTGGAAGATACAGCCACTGTACAGCCTCCTTGGTCTCAATCTCAGATATATCATTTATTTCACCCCATTGCTCGACCGGCGCGCCCATCACAAAACTGTCTAGCCCTGGCACATCGATGTTATAGGAGGAGTTTATGCCTAACCAAAGCTTTGACCCCCTACGCCCCGTCGATGCCACTGGTGGGGACACCCAGAGGCAGAACGGGCACCACTAACGAGGTGCTTGCACACTGGCACGAAGTAGAGTTAGATACACTGGGTGATCTATATGCAGGTGGTGCCCTGATACCATTCGAGACACTGACGGCGGGCTACGGCCTGCACGCAGGGCAATTCCTATTGCACACTTCGGTCACAAGATCGTTGACAGCGGCATGGGGAGACATAACCACTGAACCAGAAACACATCTCCTGATGCAATACTTACATGTTATGGGCAAAGGGTCACACATTGTACACTGGTTAGTTGAGGCATTACTTACTCACACAATTAAACCCATGACGGCCCTTGGCACACAGTGGGAAACAGACAGAGGTCAGCAAGGGACGTACCAAGAATGGAATACATTATTAGCAAGCTCCACATGCATACCAAGAAGCTCAAAGTTTAAACTTATACAGACCTATATAACACAAAGGGCGTACCTCTCCCCGGACAAAAAAAACTAATATTTCCATACCACCACTTCAGCATGCCCACGCTGCCTACAGGTAGATGCAGATCTCCTGCATATGCTGTGGTCTTGCACTACCCTATGCACATACTGGCAAGCTGTCACTATGACACTTGCAACATGTACTGACCAGTCGATAACACATACGTGGGAAGTATGCATACTGGGCCTTTATCCCAGATCTAAGGAGAACAAAGTCACCACTAGATTCATTGATTTAGGATTGATTGTAGCAAAGCGGCTTATAACCAAGAGGTGGAAACACACTAACACCCCTGTGGTTATTAGTTGGAAAAAGTCGCTTTTAGTGTGGGCACAAGCAGAAAGTACATCGCTACATAGAGAAGAAATAGCTGGGTTACGCAAATACGCAATTGCACAATACTGGGACACTATACTTACGGAGTTAACAAATATAGACAGGGAAGACAGAAGCAATTCATCGCAGGAGGGTGATATGGGAGGTGAGGACGCAGATATACAGACACACAATACTCTGAACCTGGGTTAAGACCAAAGACCAACAATAGAACATAGAGCGCAATAGCACAGGAGATGCCGGTCTGGCTCTCAAGAAAAGTTTCTTATGGCACGGAAGGTACAGTGAATTCGTAAGGAAGGAATAGGGAATGAGTCAAGCACGATGCATACATCTTGACCCAGGCGTGAAAAGTAGATGATGGCACTGTTAATAAGTTTATTTAAACACTATATCTTGTTTTGCATTCTCCTTTTGCTCCAAAGACAAGTTCAGAGATAGATATTTGCGAGTGCACTTGATAGGATGCAATGATAAATAATAATACCAAAGTAGACAAGATAATTGTTGTGTTTGCTGACAAGACATGCAGATGTAATTTCTTAGATATTGATATGGGGGAAAGTATACTCAAAGCACATGGCATAGCTGCTTTTACTGATATTTGGAACCAACATCGGACTAAATATGGCATGTATAAGTGGTGGAAAGCATGACAACTGTTAATCTGTAATATGAAGTGTATTGTCCCCTACCACATGTATGTATGTAATCACTTGTGACTCTGGGGAAAAAACAAAATTTGAAAAATGCAATAAAGATATTTAAAATAAAAATAAAAGTATGTCATAGCCGTAAGTCAGGTTCTCCCAAAAGAGACCTTAAATCTTTCTGGGTTTGCCCCTCTCCATTTGGAGTGTTATCTCATGTAACCTATGCGGGACACTTACCCTTGTATCAGGTGTTTCCACCGTGATATGTTCATTCAACTTGGACACAGCAATGGAGTAGGACGTGTAGTCCGTGTGCTCCATGCTCCCAGGGCCCACCGCACAGTTTCCCGCCGCCGCGGGTCATCTGCAATTATATCCGGAGGTCCAGTGGCAGAGCTGGGGACCTGTTGCGGGCCGAAACTGCAGCAAACAGAGCGGATGGGACCCTGGAGGCGAGGGCGACAAGTGGTGGCCGCCATCTTGCTGTGGAGGGCCGCCGAGTCCTTGGGGCTCACAGTGGCATGGAGACCCCTGCCGAGGCCTGCCGCAATTTCTCTGACGGCGCCTGGGATGTTCCTGGGGCTGCGACGGCACATACTGCAGAGAGCGGCCTTACCGGGACTTTGATCCGGTAACTATAAACAGCGCCTGTCATTTTGGACGCAAGGGGCTGACCCGCTTGAGCAGCCTGGAGCGGTGCTTCAGCGGGAGTTCGCCCGGTGATGGGAGAGAGTACACGGAGCCCCTCTAGATCATCGGCGGTGAGCGGTGATGCACTCGGATGCCCTGGGGCCATTAGACTGATGGTTGATGGTGAGGGGGAGTGGCCGCCACGTTTCAGCGATGATTGCTTGAACGGCCTGACCCTAAGATGGCGACCATATGAGAAGTGCTGGGAGCGCTTCTCCTTCCCCTGCTGGGCTTCGCGTTGGAATCCTATGGTCCTGGGCAAGTGTTTCAGTTGTGGTACCTGGTTGTAAGGTGTGATCTATTGCTGACCCGTTCTCACCTGACACCGCATTTCTCATGAGTGCTAAGCCTGACCTTAGGACGGTGCCTGTGTTTTGGAACTTAGAGTATTTGATGAGTGATGTGATCATCCGTGATCAGCATTGGAGCTGCTGCATGACTCCTAAGTGGCTGTACTATACCCCCAATCTCCCTAAACTATGTCCCCTAGCCTCCACATATTAAGGATTTCCCCCTTGGGACTCATTTCAAACAATTTCAAATTAGTTGCTGAGATGAGCTAGCGTGATGTTTGAAATTGGCAATGGACCAGGTGACTATGTGTCCCCTCCTGGGTTTTGGTACCACTTACTCTAACTTTATGGGCCCCCATGAAGTACTTTTCTTCCACTACCGGTCCCCAGCCCCCTGTTTTTACGCCCCTCCCATATTTCCCCCATCCTCTACTTGGGACTTGTTCTCCTATGTTTGATTATGCAACTGTAACTAACGTAACATCAATGCTGGTATTCTTGTTATTCCTGACCGCGGAAACCTGAGCAACATGGCTGATGCCCGGTGGAGCTGCTAGACAGCTGTAGAGGAGATCGGCCTTGGTTCACCCCCTCGGCCGTCACCTACCCAGCTGGACATTAGGCACAGTTCTCCTTGTCTCCCCGCTTATTTCCCCTCCCTCCGAAAAACTACCGTAACATTGTTCTTTTTCCTGTGTTTTACTATGCTCTTGTAACAGATGTAAGTTGTAACTTGTAACTCAACGATCCTCATGTAAAGCGCTCTGATACCTCCGGGTCTAGCCAGCGCTATATAAAACTTGTCAAATAAATAAAATCCGCTGTCACCAGAAATTCCATCAGGTTCTGGTGAGCTATTGTTACTTCTGCTGCACTGTCTAGCATCGTCGAAGCCCATTCCCCGTTCAGAAGTTGAGTACTCAGAATTCTGGGCATGTCTAACCTTAAGACCTGCTACTTTCTTCTTTTTAAATTGAGGTTTTGATTTTGGTTTCTCTTCTTTTTTGGAAGTATAGTCTGAAGCGCGTTGCATGTCTCTGGACTTTGTACGCTCTTCTTGTCTGTGTTCTGACCATCCTTCCCTCTTTTGATGAACCCTGAAAGGAACGAGAGGATTGTGTATCAGTATGCTGATACCAGTCAGGTTTTAATGTTATCACGATTCCTAAAGTTGTACCTCCTTTCGGAGGGCTCCTGTTGAGGAGACCCACCCTGGATTGTGATCTATTCTTTTGTTTTTTTATTGTTATCCCATTTCTTCTTAGAAGAATCAGGTGCTTGCTTGGTGTTCTCTTTTTCAGGACCACCCATGAGTTGAGGTTTTGTTGCTCTAGCTCCCAAACTATCTCTACCTAATTCAGCATAGGTGTCTTCACGGCATGCAGCATTTGTGGTGTTATTTTAGTTGTAGATCCCTGAATTTGTCCTGTAGATGTAGCCCTTGCTGGCTGAAGTGTGAGTGTTCTCATCACAAACTGTGTTAGGTTTCTGTAAAGTTTTATTATTTCTTTATGAAGTGGACGTAAGTCTGCTACTGGCATTGTATCAATGTCTGGATGTGGCGTGTATGCAGCTAGAACTGGCCAAGTCGCTCAATCTCTTCAGAGCGGACCGAGTCTCACTTTTTCTTTTGTGTGTGGGAGGGCACCTTTAAACCAGTTTATGTGCTCCTGGTAGGTGAGCAGAACTTCAATGTCCTCATACGGACAGTATTCATTTGGTGTTTCATCTTCAGTGTAAGAATGAAATGTATTTGATTGTGCATCTGCCTGTGGGAATTTAACCCATGAATGGAATTCCTCTCTTCTGTATGATTTCTGTGCCTCAATCACAAAAGTTACTGTCCCACCCCTAAATGTGACTCCATAGTCCGCTAGTTTTAAAGTAAGGGCAGTTCTGACATTTCCTGAAATGTTGATTTTCCCTTCCTGTTCTTCCTCCCTAGCTGCAGCACGTTGTGCTGGCAAGCTGGCGTCTTCGTCATCCATTATTTTGAAGAAGGAAAATGTTTCTAGGAAACTGAGATAAGGTTTATGCACAATAGGAACTGTTTGTCCTTCAAGCTTGATAAACTTACAGCCAATACATAGGATATGACTATTCAGCTGTGGTGGATAGTTCCCTTCCCACTCCAGACGTCTCTGGGGAAATGTGAGTAGGGGTCTCTGAGAATAGCACGACTGAACTACTCAGATTTGACCATTAAATAAGTATCAAACCAACGTTGGCGGCACCATGTCGTGTAGTTCCTATAAACTTATATAGGATCTGCTTGTTTAGACAACATAGACTGTGGGATTGGTGTCCAGGCTGATTCCAGACAACGCCACCGAGTATGTTCGCCTGTATGCCAGCTAGCTCACAGTGCCACTAGAAACCCCTCTTACCAAGGAGAGAATAGTTCTTGGCAACTATCGAACATGACAACTCTGTCCCATCAGGGATTGTGGAAACAGTGCAATATCTTTCGCTCAGTCAATCAGTGCTCACTTTGTCTCAGAGAGATACACAGAATAAACGGTGGGGACGTTTTCAATATGCATTTATTGAACCAGCATCATTCTAGTGTAAAATAGGTGTGCTGAAACAACCATAAGACAGAAACAGATATAAATGATTATAAGCACCAACAGAGTAAAAGGATGGTAGATTTCTACCATAGTGCTAAAATGATGAATACAGGCAAGTATAAAAATGCATGACAATAAAATGCATACTCCTACTATGCAACCCTAACTAGATGTACCTAAGTGTACCTAGCATGTATGTAGGTGTAAAGCCAAGAATCACTCTAGGATAAAGTCAACCCCGTTACCTGAAGTGAGAGACTGTGGGACCCCGTCTTGGTCTCGAGATGGACACCCGCAAGGGATGTCAGACCACTGCGAGTTGGAGTGTCTGCATGCAGGAACCTCTGCGTCTTGCATCAGTGTGTCTGCATGGAAGTCCTTTTTCTCCTCTGCCTACCCCAGAAAAATATGGTGTTTATATAACCAAAGTGTTACCCTCAGGGGTTCTACCTTGCTGTGTCATGTCAGACTTAGGATGACAGAAGGAATGACCCTTATACATAGTTATTATGCAGGAGATGGTAGTCCTGCTGAGTTTACAACAATCCTCATGCATAGTGGATGAGGCTAGTTTTCAGGGAAAACCCTACGTCCTGTAAGCAGTACCGTAACTAGGGAAAAGGTCAGTCCCAAGAACCGTTTTGTAGTGTAATGGTAGGGGAGAATATAGGTGAAAGGTTAGGTGACTACCTGAGCCTATATTGGGGTACCTATATGAAACATAACAGGACAAATATATGGAAGGAGGCAGCTGTTTGGATGCTCCCACTCTCGCGAGAGTCCGGAGGGTGGCAGTATCCTAATAAAAAGAGACATATAACAGGAATGAATTATTGGTTAAAGATTGTCAGTTTTGTATAATTAGTATGCTATTGTATGAGTTTTAAATTATGTTGAAATCCTGCAGAGTCTCACAAGAGTACTCCGCAAGCTTCAGCAAGTGAAGCTTGCCATATGAGGCTCATTCGATCCAGTGAGACTCACGCATAATCACATGGAAAAGTACTGCGTTATCCTGCCATGAGGTGTTTTACGATCATGTGAGAGTCTCTCAAGATCGTTTGGGGAGAAGTAGAAAAAATGGACCAGGTAAATTTAAGGTCAACCAATAGTTAAAATTGTCAACACATGGTTAAAAAATGCTGTGATATGATTGACTGCATAAACACAAATATCTGAAATTGTGCTTGGTGGTTTGGAGGTAAAATATGTGTAATCTCTTTGAGTTGCGCTCAACAGAGGTGATTTTATTTGGAAGTAAAAGAGAGTGGTGTCTTTAGCTGCCTTTAAGAAAGAGCTCAAATTTCAGGTAATTAAAATTATAATTTATTTAATGTATGGTGTGTGTTAAAAGACAGTTTAATGATGTTATATTTTCAAATACATTTTAAAATTGTGTACTATTTAAGGGATTGGTGACTATTTGTCAAATTTAAATTGTGAATACTAAGAAAATCAGTAATGAAAAAGTTGGAAATGCAGAGGGCCTAGTGCTTCTCTGAAATCTCGAACACAGGCCATTTCCTCAGTTAAGAAATGTCAATAGATTGCCTGTTGTTTATAAACTTATTCATACACCATATTTACTGAGGAAAAGGTGTTTGTTGAGGGGGTAGCTTTCTCAGTATAGCCTTTTACATGTAGAGATTGCAATGGAGAGATATGTCAGCAGGGATGGCATGTTGTGTAAAAAAAGGAAGTGTTTACCCTTTATACAGTTCTTAGAAAAGAAGGCAATATTTCTAAAAATTATAAAACAGAGAATCTGGAGCGTGTTAATACAAGGCCTACTGTTTCCTTAAAGCCTAGTATACAGAACTTTCACGCTTTTCAGATGTTTAGGTGGAGAGATTGTTGTTTCTAAAGTGAAATACTCAGCACACTCTCAGCAAAGGTCTCTGAGCAGGAATTTGGTACTCCCTAAACGTTTATATATCCAGTGTTTACCCTCTAGTGTGGTGTTAGTAGTTAAAGTGTATGTAAGTTGTAAGTGCATCCACCTGGTTATCACTTTGAGCTGAGGAGAGTACACTTGGAATGATCTTTCTCAGGCCAGTTAATGCAAACATTGCGGGTATTAATTATAAAACTGTTGGTTAATTGATCCCACAAATATCTGTAGTTACATCAACCATAGATTTGAAGCCATGCTCCACTTTATCTGTAACACAAAGAATGATGCACTGGGTGAGGCTGTGGAATTTTTCTCACGAAAGGAATATCAAATTAGTGGTGCACTAGATATACATTTGTTACTGTGGGTGAAAGATGCGCAAAAGGTTGGTCAACCTACTCATGAATCAGTGTTATCATTCATTGAGCAGTATGGAACTTTTTATTTTTTTATTTTCTAATGCTGTAGGAGGAAAATGGAAAATAGAGATCTTTGAAAACAAAAATACCACGTGACAAAATATATGGAGGAAAAAACAAAACATTTTCATTTTTGAAGAAGCAGAACACAATAACTTTGAGTAAAATCCTAAAAAAAAACCTCTGGCCTGGAGGGGTATTTATGTTCCTGTGAAGCCTATTTTGGGCGGGTCTAGTTGTTTCAGAAGAAGGAACAATTTTCTTACACAAGCAGCAAAACAGAGCCTTGTTTAAATAGTCTGAATTGAATTGAAATAGTCTGGATTGGTATCAGCCTGACTGGACAGTATTTGAGGCAGTAGTGTTTACCCAAAAGATGTAGAACCTCGTGAGATGTTGTCCATTTCAGTAGAGTGAGCCATTTGAGCACTGGCAAGTCTCTGTGGATGCATAGATCTTAAACGTCTCCACATACAAGTAGTGGTCATACTGTACTTCTTCTTTGTCACTCTTCTGAATTCTTTGTTGCAAAGTGTGGAAGTCACAAACTTGTCACATAACTTTTTTCCTCCTGCTTTCATATTAATAAAACTGTCAAACAAGAGACTCTTTCTCAAGTTGAGCAGCTTGAGATGAAACTGCTGGTGCCTGTTTGTCTGAGTTAGAAGAATACATTATAAATGAGGGAATTTAATTGTATTCTTTGTTTGAGAATTGATGGTATACTTTATGAACATATTTATTGTAGGTTTGTACTATTGTTAAATTATTTCATTGTAATAAAAAATAAGTTTAAAGTTAGTAGCAATTTTGTTTTACTTACTATTTATTTTAGATTTCAATATTAGTACAGTATTGGAATGTTCACGGAAACTGGCCATCTCTTCGGATTGTATGGGTGCTCCTGGATGTTTCAAAATCTATATGGTACGATTCACATCTTTTATGCAAGAGAGGCGTTAGCTAGAAGTCAATTATTTGTACACCCTACTACGTTCTCTTGTCATGTAAGAGTGAGGTCTCAGTAGAGAGATCAGTCCTTGTCCACAATGTAGTATGGAGAGCTATCACACAAGAGAAAGGTCTTGGCACAGAGGCCAGTTCGTCCCTATAATCTACTGCTGGCGGAGATGTGGTAGTGAAAAGGGCAGTCCTTTCGCACATTTTCCTATATATGCTTGTCACCCTAGGGAGAAGTTTCAGTGGAGAGGTCTGTCCCTCTGCACACCCTACTATGCCTACTTTTCACCATGGGTAGAGTTGTGAGGGAGAGTGTTTCCCACATTCAACTATCCACCACAGTCAATCAAGACACAGTTCTCAGCAGAGAGGATACTCCATTTCCATACCCTACTACGCACATCCATCACCATGATGAGAGCTCTCAGCTGACAGGACCATCTCTCTCCATACTTTAGTGTTTATGATTGTCACTCTAGGAGACATGTCAGTAGACAGGCTTCTTCCCCAGAGATCCTACTACATACATTAGTCATCATGAAATTATATGTGAGTGGAAAGGAGAGTGTCTCTTAACATTTTACTATATACATCTGTTTTACTGGGGGGAGGTGCGAGCAGAGAGGCTGCTCTCTCTCCACACACTTCTACATGCGCTTGTTGTCCTGAGGAAAGGTATTAGTAGGAAACATAGTTTCTTGCCACACCCCACTCTAGAAACCTGTCGTACTCAAGAGAGGTCTTAGTGGGGAGGTTAATTTACTCCTTACAGTACTATGCACATCTGTCATCCTGAAGAGAGGTCTTAGCAGAGAGGCCAGGTTCTCCTTACATGCTACCATGCATGCTTATCACCATAGGGAGAGATCTCAGCACAGAGGCCACTACATTCCTGTACCCTACTATGCACATCTGGTGTCCAAGAGAGAGAGGAAGTCTCTCCCCACAAACTACTATGCACTGCTGTCATGCTGGGTAGAGGTTTCAACGAAGATGTCAGTCTCTCCATGCACCCTATTGTACACACTATCGCATTGTGCAGCACACATAGAAGTTACAAATTGTCATTTTTTTTATGATTGTTTATGTGCAGGAAGGGACACCTTCCTGCACATAAACAATCATTCATGGCATTTTGCTGTTTCTATGTGTGCTGTACAATGCAGCATACACAGAAACAGAAAAAAACATGAAGAAATAAAGCGTTTCTCCTCATTTTGCCATGTTAATGCTGGCTATTCCCTGGTCTTATCTTTGGCGCCGCCCCATATTTATGCCACCCTAGTAAAAATGGGGCAGTGTCAAAATAAATGAGTGTTGCAGCGGAACGCCCACCGCAACACCCATTGCCCACCCCTTTCATGCTAAGTATATTGTGAAAAGGTACTATCTGTTTGGGCTCCTTTTAATCAAGAATGATGCCTATCAATAAAGAAGTTCCACAGTGTTCCTGCTTAAGCCCAACACTTTTTAATATCTTTGTAGCACCCCTAGCATATATAGTGAGAACACATGGATTCGAGGTCATATCCTATTCTGACGATACCAGGCTTCTCATCTCTTTTGGCTCAGATCCTGTTAAAGTTAGATCTCAGTTTGCACGCTGGCTGAGAGAAATTGCTGATTGGATTATTAACAACTGTCTTCAATTAAATCATGAGAAAACTGAGATTGTACTATTTGGCAAAGCACAGGATTTTTGGTCTGCCGATTGGTGGGCAACAGAATTAGGTCCTGCCCCCTCTAATAAACAGGTAGTGAAAAATCTTGGTATAAGTTTGAACAAACACTATCTATAAAAGATCAAGTCAACACAACCAATGGCACCTGCTGTGCAACAATGCAACCTTTAAGGAACATTTTCCGTGGCTCCCATCCGACTCCAGAAAGACTTTAATCCAGGCACTAATCACCAATCACCTGGACTACAGGAATAAATTGTTGGTGGCAGCAAATGGCTCCCTGCTGTCCAAACTGTAAGTCGTGCAGAATATTACTGCTCGGTTAATTTGTAACCTGTCCTCCCGCTTCTCTTCCGCCCCTATTCTAAAGTATTTGCACTGGTTCCCCATCAGAAAATGAGAAATCTTTAAGTTGAGCTGCCTGACCCATAAGGCAATAAACAAGGCCCTTCCCGCCTACCTGCACTCCAGACTTCATCACTACCAGCCCACCAGACTGCTTAGGTCCACAAATAAAGGCCTTCTAAAGATTTAGTGCATTTGCACCTCTAAATATGATGGAAGATTCTTTTCTTACTTTGCCCCTTTCTACTGCCTCTCCACATATGTATCTGCTCCGAATTTATGACATTCAAGAAGCTGTTAAGGACTTGGATATTTTAATAAGTTCACCCCTATCCTGAACAGCAAAGCACTGAGATACTCCTTTGGGAATAAGTTGTGTGCTATTCCAAATGTTCAAAATAAATGCAATTCATTAGCTTGCTTATCACATCAGATGATATGTGACAGTATTTTCCATCACATACGGGTGCTGTCTGTGCACCACACTAAAATGTGTAATCTTTTAGGAAGATTGTATTTTGCCAAAAGTCCAGCTCTTCGTCTTCAAATATTAAGTGATATGTTCATCATCAATATACTTTATTTCGATCTAGTGACCATAAAAGTGCAATTGCAATAAATATATTATAATAAATGAAACATAAAACTAAAAAATACAATGTATAATCATTATAAGAGACAATGACAATAAGATGAAGATGGGGGGAGACCACAGGGGGAACAGATACCACTATCAACATAAACCTCCATAGTAACCTAATGCTAGGCTATAGCATGGTCCGTCATGTTGAATACCCCAGCCACACCAGTCTAAAAAGATGTATCCCTCTTTTAATGTCCATAGATGTTAAATGCCCTAACCTGCTAATAAATAGTTAAAAAGATCACATAGAAAAAAAAACAAGATTAAAATCAATTAGTAAAATCAGTTTGGACTATTGGGACTGGATTTGTAAAAAAGCACGTAATGAACATATAGCAACGATAGTGATCACAAATGTCCAGCTGTTAAACATTTCATACGTATTGACCATGCCAGCCAAATAAAATGTGAGACCGCAAATACTATTAACTCTTTTGTGGCACTTTTCAATAATCGCAGTGCCTCCCCGTATTGTCTTACGCCCTCCAGGTTGCAAAATGCAATTAACCATTTTTTGCGTAAGATAGAATATCAGGGGCAACAAAAACAAGAAGTGCTCCTCAGTTTCCTTTAACGGCGAACAAAAAGGGCAACTCTCTAGACCACACTCCATTGAGTGCCATCTCATGGTAAAGGATCTTAAGGGTAGGGAGTCAGTTCTAAACTGGATGTACAGATGTTTCGACCCGGGGGGATGAATCTTGTCCAAATAGGTTTCAAAACCAGGCAAACATTTGTGAAGCAGCAATTGCCCTTTTCGGGAAGCCTCCCTGTGCTCAACCCATGTTCTAGTCAAAGCCCGTTCCCAGTAGGTTTCAATTAACAACATCTTTCCACCTTCTGTAACTTTGTCAGGAGTGATCCACAAATTTCCCAGATTAAGCAGTTCAAACTGCTTTTTGACATGCTTCAGCCATGGGGTGTGGACAAGTTTATCACATTTAGTCAAGTCCCTAAGTGCCTCTCTGTAAGTAGTTAGTTCCGGGGTGGACCATACCCTCACCCAATGTAGCAATAGTTTAAGAAGAGATATCAAATGGATGGGGTTAATGGCTGGATCGAATCTCAAAGGAACCACTGGGGTACTTTGCAGCAGATTGAGAAGACCGTTGATACATTTATTTTTATCAATTGATAATAGGGATGCATCAGTATACCCCCAAATCTCTGCCCCGTAAAAGGTGGCTGACACTGTGGTGGCTTGGTAGATTTTTAGAGCCAGTGACATGCTCCTCCTGCTTTGGACTTATGTTTCCTTATGATTAAGGATTCACTCTGATTCAATCCGACCTTATTCTTATCAATTTGCATCCCCCATTTTAGAGAGTCTGACATCCTTATGCCCAGATAGTCAAAGTGAACGGTCTGCCCAATCAGGGAGCCATCAATTCTCATTTTTCCTCTAAAAGACCTATGAGGATTGATCCCCATAAATTTGGACTTGTCGGAGTTTATTTCTAGGCCTCTGTTTTTGCAGGAGGCTGCAAATGAATCCAATTTCTTTAGAAGTCCCATAAGGGTTCTGGAAGGATTGGGACCGGGATGATGACCTAGATGCCAGCAAGTTTAGGAGCATCATGTTCAATTGCAGAGACCCAGTTCACTGACCCATTAATGTACATGCTAAATAAGGTTGGGGCAAGTACACAGCCCCATCGGATGGGGATCATTTCTATAAGGTCACCAAAGTTGTTCCATCTCAGGTGTGCATAGGTGTCATTATGCAATCCTGTGAGAATCCAGAGGAGAGCCTCTGGTGCCCCGTAATTTCCCAGCACCCTCCATAGCCTGTCCCTAGAGACCAGATTTAAAGCTTATCAAAGGTCAATAAAAACAACGTATAAGTGTTCTTTCTTTAGAGTGACAAATTTCCAACACAAAGCATTGAAACAAAAGATATGTTATTAAGAGGTACTTATTCTGAAGTGACTTCTGTTATAGATGATATTCAGATGGAATACTTTGGGCCTGAAAAGCCAATTGAAGAGAATAAGATGGTTGTGGAGACCATCACTGACATTTCTAATGCAAACGGTTTTAGAAAAATGTTAAAATGAAATAGATGCATTTGCAACAATAACTGCAGAAATTCCTGACACTGTGTGTTTGTTGTAGGTGAACCCACTACAGATCACAAACCGAAAAATGTATATTAGTCAAAAAGAGAAGAGAGTGATCTAGTACAGTGGTTTAAACTGTCTCTTTCCTAATAGCTGAAGATCGGTTTGACTTGTGCACCAGCCAGATTGTCTGTACATATTGTAATGAAAATCTGGATGATAATAAAATGCTTGCTAGAGGTGTTCTTAATTAATTGGAGTTTTTTTCAGTTCCTTCTGAGCTTCAAAACCTTAACGTTTATGGGAGTATTCTCAGACACTGCATCCCTTCCAAGCAATTGTTAGAATGGTGAACAAAAATAAAAAACTACCTCCTTCAGAATTATTAAAAGATCTAAATGGTAATGTTGTGTAATTGTCTTTGAATATGAAGGAGATTTTTGAAATTATAGGTGTAGATCAAGAAGAAGATCAACTAGTGGTTCTAGAAAAAAGGGTGGCCACTAAAAATAAACAAACATTCTTAAGCATTGGTACGGTTAAGAAAGCTTTGCAATTTCTTAAACTAGAAATTATGTTTTACAAAGATTTTGATGTAGAGGGACATGTTATCTATGTCAGAACAGACAGTTCCACCTTAGCTCCTTCTGCTCAGTTTGAAAAAATTGACTTCAGTAAAGCAGAAGAAATATATGAACGTCACAGCAATCATCCTCTACATTCAACAGACATAATGGGTGATGCTTTAGAATTGTACCAAATAAAGCAAAAGGAGAACCGGTTTAGGCAAAATATTCCATACATTTTCCACATTTGGTTTGAAAGTGAACGGTCAGTGCTATCTGATGCTGTAGGCCATGTTATGACAACAGGGACATGGTTTAATATCACTGTGACAGATTTTGTGGATAAATAACATGGTAATGATGATGAACTAGAGAGTAATCTGATAAATATCATGGCTTGCAATTGTGGTACCAATGAATATTGGCTCTGTAGTCATTGTGAGCTAAAGTCTATGTTATGCAACCTAGGTGCACCCACCTAGTTTGTCATGTTGTACTGTGCCGAGTATGCGTGGGATGATCTTCATTAATTTCTCAGTCAAGCTAATGCAAACATTGCAGGGATTAATTTTAAAATTCTTGGTGAATTGTGTTCCAATGATCATTCAAAAGTTTGCAGTCCTATAAATGTGGCAAATATTGTTGACAGATATACAGAGCAAAAAGGAAATACTACACTAAGTATCATATTGGATTCCCTAGGACTGTAATATTCAAAAGAAGAGTGAAAACTTTTATGTCTACAATGAGACATACTGTTACTGAAAAATCACCTAAAAATACTAATAACCTAAAGAAGTGAGGCTTCAATACTTATCAATGGTTACAATCCTGTAATCTTGTCCTCTGGAATGCCAATATGGATATCCAGTTTATAGCAGACAATTTCATTCCTTTTGCTTGATATGTCACTTCATATATAACATATATATGTCAAAAAGGACTGAAATTAAGGATGCATAGAAAGAGATAACAGCAGATATGTCTTTAAGTACAAAGATTTACAGTTTCATTTTAAAGATGCTCTCCCTCAGAGAGGTTTGATCTTATGAAGCCTGCAACAAGCTCAGTTCTTGTATTAAGTATCTTGCTCAGTTTGATCCAGAGAGCACTGATCTACTTAAAATCAATATGATGGAAACGTATTACCCTAATTGGAGTGTCCATCTGGAAAACCATTTTCTGTATGAAGTATTGCTACTATACATACAGAAACAACATGGATGAAAATATTGAACAAGGAGAGTTTGGGGTGACTGGCTGTTATGGGTGTTTAGTGAGATAAAGCAAACATAAGGAGATGATGGATGGAGCGCTGAACTTTTTCAGACACTCACACCCATTCACTATTAGATCTGGGTTGAATCCATCACCATTCTTTAGCTTACATCCCCACCCCAGTTCAGACCCAGCCATATGGAAATCAGCCTTGACCCTGTTCCTCATGGGAACAGTTCAGCTCAAACTGCCAAGCCAGGTCTTCTCTAGACCGGAAACAAGCATCCTGGTACAGGTTTTGGGGTAACACCCCTCATCAGCCAGGCTAGCTTGAATCCAGTGGCAAAGTGAACAAGGAACCCATGTCTGGGCATACCCTGACAACCAGAACTAATAGTGAATGGGGGTAAGTGTCTGAAAAGTTTCAGCGCTCCATCCATCATCTTATTGTGTTTGCTTTGATCACCCTAAGTTGGCAGGGTATGCCCAGACATCGGTCCCTTGCTCACAGTGTGCTCAATTTAGCTAATAAATGCTTCATTTGGGAAATAAGTTATTGTGAGTCTTAATGGAAAAGATAAGGTTTAAACTTACCACTGTGTCAATCAGTTAAAATGAAACTGGAATCACGAGGGAAAACAGTTTCACATGGTACTAAGTTACAAAAACTATAAACCTGTGTAAAAATTGCAGAATTATTTTGCGACTAAATCTTAACATCAAGGTGGGATTGGTGAATGGTGCAATGGGGAATGCGGTAGACTTCATTACATATTCCAGTAGAGCAGAGTACAAATATATAAAAAATTGGAAACTGCACTGCTAGATTTCTTCTAGTAAAAGACCATTACGTGAGAAGACAACTGTTTTCTCTTGGTTTGGACTATGCTGTCACCATTCACAACTAACAAGCAATGATAAATATAGGTCACAAAGTTTTAAAAGAAGGCATGCTGTTGTATTAAACATGACCAGGACCATCATGTAAGTTGAATCCTTACGCCTTAAATCCCCAGGAGGAGTCCCGCATTGGCCTGAGGAGGGGCCGCAATGTTGCATCCAGCGCCGGAGCGCCTCAAATCCCGGGGAGGAGTCCCGATGCGCGGGACCCACGTTGACTTACTCGACCATCAGGGAGACTACAGCTCTCAGCCTGCCATTGACCTGAGAAGGGGTGCAACGCTGCATCTGGTGCATAAGCACCTTAATTCCCCGGGAGGAGTCCCGCAGCAGGCCCGTCCTGCGCCCGTCGGTGACAGGAGGAGGCGGGTCAGGGCCCTTTGGCTGTGAAATCTGATTCCCATTAACAATCCTGGGCATCACACTTGACAGAAAGGTACTTTACTTTGCCATAACCCAGAGCCGAACAGGCTGTCCATTTTTTCCTTTTCTGCTTTGCCATTGACTACTATTGGCTGGTTCTTGTAGGGAGGCTGTGAACAAGAGTGATGGTAAATACCCCCCTCTTCCCCCAGCGCCTTGAGACCCTCGCGGGTATGTAGTGCGCTTTATAAGTGACATGATTGATTGATTGATTGATACCTTTTTATTTTGTGGTGGTTATTTAGGTCTTCTTTGGGCTAACTCAAATTGTGAACTATCCCCACCAGAGTCAGGATGTAGGTCTCTGGAACCATATCCAGAACCTTTAGTGGCCTGTAGTGAGCACCTGGACATTCCTGTAGAAGTACATGTAGTCCACGTTGAATACCACAATAGATATGAGGCCATTGCAGAGGAGGCAGATGGAGTGGTGGGGTGAGTACTTTTTGGCCCTAATGATTAGAGCAATGAATATTCCTCCTTATTGCAGAGCCTTAAAGTCACTTTTGAGTCCCTCAGGGATGAGGTTGCATCGCTGAGAAAAGTGGTTGCTGATTTAGATGGGAGGGTGAACAGGGGAAAGGTAAATTCACCAGGGTCCCAAATAAAAGTACCAGCTAGTGTTTATGAGGCCCCTATCACCACTCTCCTCGGGTCAGCAAGGAGGTATGATCTTGATACAACCTCTCCCATTATTCACCCGCCCCACCGTGCTCCCCCAGTGCTACAGCCATGCTCTTCCCACCTCCCAAGAGGTCGTTTTGGCTTCATTGGCCATAGGGATAAGCTGGTAGCTTATCAAGAAAATTCCCAGGTTAGGCGGGTGGGTAGAGAGCCTGAAAAAGGAGAGGTGATATTAGGTGAGGGGTGCTCCTTTATGCCAAGCCTTGGGTGACCATCTGAAAGAGGGGTGATGAAGGATGGTTTTTATTCCCGCAAACATGTCCAGTAAGAAGAAGCGGTAATCTATCTCGTGGAGGTCCCCAAGTTCCCCAGGGACAGATGCAAGGATACGGACTCGCTTAAGAATAAGGCAATCTACTGACTCAGGGAAACACGGCACTGTTATTCCATCATAAGAGAAGATATCAAGAAAGCCGAATGAGTAACATTACCAGGGATGCTAAAACATGCAGTTAATAGAGCCTTAGTAGATTGTCTGATGGCAATTGACTCTCGTTCCATCCCACTTGCCAATACCACCATTCCCATTAAATATAGACTTCCTAAGGGTACAGGCCATGGGTCCTAAGGGTACAGGCCATGGGTCCAACTGGTTTGTTCCGAAGAGATCCCTGGTGAAGAGGGTAGACAATGATGACTACAGGAAGGAGGATTGTTGTCCCATGATGATAATGAAATGACCCCCAGCTCCACTGTGGCAAAATCTCAATTGAGGCATCCCTCCTTGTCTGGGTCACTTGTTAACATCGATGTTGCTCTGGCCCCATCTAGCGAAGGCTTAAAGGGGGAGGGTGATGGTAATGCCATCTGAGTATAGACTGAGTATAGACTTGACTATATCCATATTGATGTACCCCATCTGCAGCTAAGGGTCCTGGTATGGAATGTCGCGGGGATTGCCAAGTTGTTAGTTGACCCAGAATGGGGCAACTTCATGGATTCTCATGAGATGATTTTATTCCAGAAAACGTGGAGTCTGCATACTCCCCACAGGTGTGGGTATTCATCGTATGGCATTAATGCAATCAGCAAAGAGACAGGGAGACCCTCAGGAGGCCTAGTAATCGTGGTGAAAATTGCACTTAGGTCCAAAGTCAAATTAGTTCCTGTTGACTTCCAGGATATTTTAGCAATTAATCTTGCATTATACACTGGTCTAAAAATGAGAATTTTTTATGTGTATAATAGAGTGGTCCTGGGCTCTGAGAAAACCAACACTATTCGTATTTTAGACTATGCCCTGTCTGAATGCACTGGAAATGCCCCTTTATTGATAGCTGGGGATTTCAATTGTATGTTTGAACCATCTGCCCTTTCCCCCTTAGATTTGACCGAGGAGTAGGACAGTCTTTGGCAAATCCCACAGTTATATCTCCCACCGGTTAGATGGTCTAAGAGAGGAGGACAGGTGCTGGCCCTTACATTGCAACACGATTTGAGGGCCACAAATGGTAGGACGAAATCTGACCCAGATGGTGAATCGACTTTTAATAGACCTGGCTATGCTAGTATAATTGACTACTGTTTGGTCAATCTTAGCCTATGGACCATAGTATCTGATACGATTGTGGCTAAAAGATTAGATAGTGATCATAATGCCCTGATCCTCTCCCTTTTAAATCAAGGAGAGAGTGAACCTGATATTAGGGGATGGACTGACCTGGGTAAGCTGTCTATTACAAATAATTTAAGAACAATCAGATGGGACTGGGTGGAGGAAAATTTGGGGGGCTTTGGAAGTAGTTAGACACAAAGTTCGTGCGGAGGTGGAAGAGCTGTCAAAACTCTCTAATGTAGAAATAATAGAGAAGCTGAGTAACCAGCATAAGATACTCTATAGCCAGATCAGGGAAACACCGGGCCAACCGAAAAAAGGGAAGAAACACCACGGAAAAAAAGAAGGGAAAAGGCGGGCCCGTGTGGCAGACTGGTATAACCAGGATTGTAAAAAAAGGGTGAGCTCCTCCATGCAGTGAAATCTAAATTCCACACTGAAATGGTGATATATAGAGATAGATATAGACAAGTACTAGAGTCCACCAAGAAAAAATGGGAATGTTCCCTATGGTCCTTTCTACACAGGGCACTGGCAGACAAAGATAACAAGACCTTTTGGAGAAAAGAGGCCCACTGATTGAATGGGCCCAAGTTTGCCCTAGAGTTCCTAGTCCAGCCAGAAGAGTGGGTAGCTCGTTTTGGAGGCCTATATGCTCTAGGAAACATGGAGGAAGAGGAGTGTGTAGGCATGAGAGAGAAAGCCCCACCTGGCACTGTTGAAGACCTTGACACTTCTCTGGAAGAAACCCAAGCAGCCATCCTCTCCTGTATTCCGGGTAGAGCCCCTGGCCCTGTTCGTATTCCAAAAGATCTATATAGAGAGGATTTAAAAGTCTGGGACCCTTATATTACTATGTTAACTAATGCTATCCTCTCAGGTATGGAAATCCCTTCCTCTTGCAATATTGCTGAGATCATACCAATTTACAAGAAATTAGATAAGGCATACCAGGCCAGCTATAGATCCATCAGTTTAATAGATTCCTTGCAGAAAATCTTCTGCAAGCAGCTACTGGCTCAGATCCATATGTGGATTCTAGAGTTTAATATTCTGTCTGACTACCAGGTGGGCTTTCATGCAATAGTAGCACCCTGGATCAGGTATTTAATTTCCTATGCATTTACCGGAGTGAGGTTGTCAGTAAAGGGGGATAGTTATATGTGGCCTTTGTGGACCTGAGTACCGCCTTTGACTTGGTCCCTCAAGCTAAACTTTGGAGGGTGGTGGAAGGGATGGGACTCCCTCGAAATCTGCTTGATATTTTAATCCACATGCATTCAGCAAATAAAGCCCAAATCAGGTGGGGGAGGCTAGCCAATTAACTGAGCCAATCTCGATAAATCGTGGAGTGAGACAGGGATGCATCTTAGCGCCCACCCTATTTTCGCTTTTTATCAATGGTGTAGTAGGATTCCTCGATAGGGATGAGTGCAATGCTCCAAAAGTCAAGGAGGGAAGAGTGCCGGCACTCCTCTTCGCTCATGACACGCTACTAATATCAAAGTCCCCACAAGGTCTCCAACAGTTACTAAATGATTTTATACTTTTCTGCAATGAGCGTGGCCTGCAACTTAATGAGGCAAAAACAAAATATATTATATTTTCTAAAGAGATCTCAAAGCCATCCAAGAGACATATGAATGTAGGGGACCGTACACTAGAACTAGTCTCTGTCTTCGATTATTTGGACATCCGTTCAACACCAACTTATGGTGGGTACCCCATATTGAGAAAACACAGCTGTCTCTAATCCAACAGACCACTCACATAGGTAAGACCCATAAAATTACGATGTCCAGGAAAGTGACCCCAGCATAGAAATCTATAATATCAAAGCTTTAGGAACCGCACTATATAGAGCTGAACTGTGGGATAGTGGGAGCACCGATTGTCTTACCATCACAGAACATGGTTTTATAAGAAGGTTTTTTAATCTACCAACTAGTACCCCCATGACCCCAATTTACCTGGACCTGGCCCAATGAAAATTGGCCCATAAGTTGGATTACAAGCATTTAATATTTTGGCATCGTTTGTGGACAATTGAGGAGCTTGCCCCCTATTGAGTTGCAATTAGGGGCCTTTTGAAACAGTCCCAGTTAATCACAATCCCTTGGTTTAGAACTCTGAGAGATCTGTTGAGGAAACTAGGGATGGAGGTCTATTGGTTCAACCCCGAGAAGTGGTCTTTAATTCCAAACAGCAGGGTTAAAACTCTTTATTGGGAGTTCTCCTTCGTGAAAGATGCGACAAACTCAATGGGCACTTTGACTCAGGAGTTTATGATTTTTAAACCCCTTCTGCTGTTTGAGGAAACCATTGATGAATTTGGCCCACCTCTTGCACGTAAATAATTTCTCCAATTTAGATACAAGTCCCTTCCCACAAAATTGTTCTGTAATTAGTGGCGCACTAATGATCCCTCTGATGATAAATGTCCAGCTTCTAAAGAAAGCCCCAAATCCCTAGTCCATCTGTTATTCTTTTGCCCCCATTATAAGATCTTGAGGGGAAAGTGGATAATTCCCTTGTGTAGGCTTATTTGCCCTGGCCATTACATTGATGTATTGAGAATTCTCTCTACAGACACTTGTAGAGAAATAATCTTTGGTTTGGCCAAATTTCTGCTAGCTCTATGGATCAAACGCTCAAAATATATTGTATAAAAAAGAAATTTTTTTACATTTGTATCTGTATATATGGAAGAGAAATATCTTTTTTATGGTGCTAATGTTTTTATGCATCTTAACTTGCCCTTTTCCTATGTACTTTTTAAGATCTTTGTGATCAAAAATAAAGTTATGATGATGGTGGTAAGTTGAATAAATGCTGCTTTAATCATCCTAGTCACATTCCGAGAGCCAGCACCGTGGAGTTGCCTCAGGAGCACCCCAACTGACAATCCTGGAATGCTCCTAACGCGTCCAATGCGGCGGAAAACTCGATAACCATTTTAATGGCCTTATAACACCAAGGCTGAACTCCAGATAACATCTCTTTTTTGATAAAACAAGCAATTAATCATAACACGAAACAAAGTGATTCAAAAGACGTAAATTTGGGAACAAAATACAAGAAAGCCTACTTCAAAAAACAAGCCTAAATGATACATTTCTATAGACCACACATTTGATATCCAGATAGCTTATATGAATATGAAATAATTTACTCTACACTGACTTCTAAATCTCAAAACATTTGATGCCAAATAAAGTGTCAGACTGAACTGTTCCTCCTAGTTACTCATCTGTATTTCTCCCGAGTAGGCCTCCGGAGATTATCAAAACCTACACTAGGCCTCTTCTGGTAATCTGGGTTTATAGAAACGTCTTAGGAAACACCAGATGCTTCAGATCCTGATGTAGGTGTTTTCCTACAAAGATTTTCTTCCATTACCTTAACTACTTTCCCAACATTCCAACCGGGACCCCCCAACAACTCTTATGTCATTTCCACACACTTTTTCGTCAGACAGCAGTTCATCATAACTGGCATTCCCTTTTTTCACAAAATTGTTCTTTTTTTTTACATCATCCACCTGAATACAATGTGGTTTGGTACACCTCCTGATATCATACACGATTTTTTGTTTACTTTGTGCTTCTCATACCCTCTTAAACATAGCTTCTTGATCCACTTTTACATTATCCTTGTCTTCAGTAGATCTTACCAACCAAGCAGGATAAATATTAGAAATAGGCTGTCTTCCTCTCAGTAACAGAAATAGAGACACCTTTGTAATCGAGTCTGGAGTAGTGCAATAGAACCATAACATGCTATTCACCACCCAATTAACATCATAACCATTCTTCCTGCCCACATGATACATTATACCACCACTCAATTCTTCTCTCTACCAACCCATTGGTTTAGGGATGGTATAGAGAACTCTTGAGGTGTGTTACACCTGATTCTCACAGAAACATTTCCATTTCCTCATTTACACATTGTACCCCATTGTCTAAATTAATAGTCTCAGGAAAATGTCCTTCAGAACCCTGCGTGATACTCCTGACCTCCGTAGAGTCTTTTTCCACAATGCAAGACGTTTTACTGGCACACAGAAATACCAGACAGGATATTTTCATATCCTATTGCTGCAGTGTTGTGTGGGTAGTTCACAAAGGCTCTACTCAACTCGTTGCCAATATATGTTGTATTAAACATGACCAGGACCATTCAGCAAGTTGAATGAAAGCTGCTTTAATCTTCCTAGTCACGTTCCAAGAGACATCGCCGAGACGTCAACTCAGGAGCACCCAGACTGTCATTCCTGGAATGCTCCTAATGTGACCAATGTGTCAGTGTTATGAAGCAATGGAATGTTGGTTACTGAGTGTTCC
This sequence comes from Calotriton arnoldi, assembly GCA_963921515.1. Lineage (NCBI taxonomy): Eukaryota > Metazoa > Chordata > Amphibia > Caudata > Salamandridae > Calotriton > Calotriton arnoldi. The sequence goes on from CAWUFW010008089.1 coordinate 484,472, forward strand.
ACTAAACACCACACATGTCTTATGTTACTCTATCATGGGTTGGGCCATTGTCAGGATTGTACCTTCTTCAGTTTGATGAGAGCAAAGTTAATGTTGACTCATCATGTGCGATAAAATACAATCATTTAAGAGGAATGTATGCTCCTCATCTAGAGCTTATATCCCATTGTTGAGAAACATCCAAGTTATAGAAAACTAAAAACTGCTGAGGTTGCAGATTTTTCAAAAGTTTCAAACTAATTCAAGAATCTACAAAGACTTCCAAAAGGGTAAAAACTAATGAAGTCAATAATGTAATAGTTTTTCCATTTTCAAACAATTCAAGAGTTTTATGTTACTCTAATGTAGTAGTCAATGTTCTATTCCAACTACAAGGGGTGTTTGAAAACATTCAACAAAACTAAGGCAAACCATTAAGTCAGGCTTTCACAACTTTGCTCAGTTTACTACTCATTTAAATACATGGGTGTTCTTCAACTGCATTTATACATGAGATTGTAAACCACTGTAATGGCCAACTACCCCTCCTGTTACCTCCAGTAAGACCCACAGAGCTGGATGGCAGAGAAGTCATCAGATGCCAAGCCCCCTTTCTCCACCACTCTGCAAATACTCCTCCTGGCGCACCACTGATTGGGGGAAGAAGTCCACTTTCGTCCTGAGGCCCGCACTGTAGGTAGGAGGAGGGCTTGTTGGCCCCCAAGGACTCTCAGGAGCCAAGGGGACTTCATCCCGCAACCAGCAGCTCACCAGGAGGCGCATTTGCAGAGTAATGGAGAAAGGGAGGGGGGGTGCCTCCTGCAAGTTGCCAGGCTTCTTTAAAAATAATGTTTTTATTTTTTTGGGAAGGGGGCTGCATAGCCACCCTTCTGTGGGCCGATTTGGGCCCCAGGGACCCCATCACCCGGGACCAGTCCTTTATGAAATGGGGATGGGGGCCATCCAGCCCCCCACCCTGGGCCGATTTTGGCCCCAGGGACCCCATCCCCCGGGGCCCTGCCTTTCTTTTTTTACTTTTTTAATTTAAAGGGGGGCACACAGCCCCACTCCAAGGCCTATTTGGCCCTCGGGACCCCATCCCCTGGGAACTGCCTCTTTATTTATTTAGTTAAAATGTGATGGGTTCTGCGCATCCCCCCTCCTGGGCCGATATTTGCTCTGCGGACCCCATACCCCGGGGCCAGGCCTCTACGGTGGGTGCCCTGGTCCCACAAGTGAACCCTCTCTCATCTGTTGGAAACCGCTGGGGATCCTGAAGGTCCCCAGCGTCCCTGTCGGCTCCCAGCTTCCTGTGGGAGCCGGCATTGCTTTTGAACCGAGGGAGCTGCTGAACATGCAGCTCCCTCTGCTCAAAAGCAATTCTGCTCTGCCTCGAGTAAGCAAGAGTATTTTACATGCTCTTGCTTACTCAAAGCAGAGCAGAATTTGCTATGGCTTTATGGGAGTGGTAATGCTCCTGCCAAGCCATAGTAAATGGCCCAGGGGTGGGCACTCTGGGACATTGAAGGAGTTGGCCCTGGGGGGTGGTGGTCCCCACGGCCATTATTCGCTCCAGGATGGGGGCTGCGCACCCCTTCCTTTTACTTAGAGGGTCCGCCCTGGGAAGGTAGTGGTCCCGAGGGCCATAAAGGCCAGGAAGGGGGCTGCGTAGCCCTCCTCCCATTTTGGTATTTTGGCCAAAGGTAGTTGGTTCTTTAGCTCACTTCGCCACCCCAGTTTAGACCCAGCTATAGGCAAATGAGCCTTGACCCTGTGCCTCATGGGAACAGTCCAGCCTGAACTGCCAAGCCAGGTCTTCCCTCGACCGGAAACATGCATCCTGGGACCGGTTCAGCGCTCCGTTCATCATCTCCTTGAGTTTGCTTTGTTTGCCCTTGTTAGATTATACTAGTTGATGCTCTAATAATGCCATGTATAAGTTAGCATTTGCTACGGCATTTACTTTACGGGCTCCATTTTGTGTGGTGTTCGAAACTAATCCTTCTTTGTTCCGAGAAATCCCCTTTGCTGAGTTTTGTTTCTGTAATGAAGAACTGCTTGTGCTAGCGCATGGTTTTCCCTCAATAAGGCACCTCTCCCACTTGTCTGGCAGTTAGATTGTAGCACAGGCTAGAATGGCCTTGAGAGCGTCCTGAACTATGTAAGATACGAGAATAAAGCCCAAATCAGGTGGGGGAGGATAGCCAATTAACTGAGCCAATCTCGATAAATCGTGGAGTGAGACAGGGATGCATCTTAGCGCCCACCCTATTTTCGCTTTTTATCAATGATGTAGTAGGATTCCTCGAAAGGGATGAGTGCAATGCTCCAAAAGTCAAGGAGGGAAGAGTGCCGGCACTCCTCTTCGCTGATGACACGCTACTAATATCAAAGTCCCCACAAGGTCTCCAACAGTTACTTAATGATTTTATACTTTTCTGTAATGAGCATGGTATGGAACTTAATGAGGCAAAAACAAAATATATTATATTTTCTAAAGAGATCTCAAAGCCATCCAAGAGACATATGAATGTAGGGGACCGTACACTAGAACTAGTCTCTGTCTTCGATTATTTGGACATCCGTTCAACACCAACTTATGGTGGGTACCCCATATTGAGAAAACACAGCTGTCTCTAATCCAACAGACCACTCACATAGGTAAGACCCATAAAAATACGATGTCCAGGAAAGTGACCCCAGCATAGAAATCTATAATATCAAAGCTTTAGGAACCGCACTATATAGAGCTGAACTGTGGGATAGTGGGAGCACCGATTGTCTTACCATCACAGAACATGGTTTTATAAGAAGGTTTTTTAATCTACCAACTAGTACCCCCATGACCCCAATTTACCTGGACCTGGCGCAATGAAAATTGGCCCATAAGTTGGATTACAAGCATTTAATATTTTGGCATCGTTTGTGGACAATTGAGGAGCTTGCCCCCTATTGAGTTGCAATTAGGGGCCTTTTGAAACAGTCCCAGTTAATCACAATCCCTTGGTTTAGAACTCTGAGAGATCTGTTGAGGAAACTAGGGATGGAGGTCTATTGGTTCAACCCCGAGAAGTGGTCTTTAATTCCAAACAGCAGGGTTAAAACTCTTTATTGGGAGTTCTCCTTCGTGAAAGATGCGACAAACTCAATGGGCACTTTGACTCAGGAGTTTATGATTTTTAAACCCCTTCTGCTGTTTGAGGAAACCATTGATGAATTTGGCCCACCTCTTGCACGTAAATAATTTCTCCAATTTAGATACAAGTCCCTTCCCACAAAATTGTTCTGTAATAAATGGCGCACTAATGATCCCTCTGATGATAAATGTCCAGCTTCTAAAGAAAGCCCCAAATCCCTAGTCCATCTGTTATTCTTTTGCCCCCATTATAAGATCTTGAGGGGAAAGTGGATAATTCCCTTGTGTAGGCTTATTTGCCCTGGCCATTACATTGATGTATTGAGAATTCTCTCTAACGACACTTGTAGAGAAATAATTTTTGGTTTGGCCAAATTTATGCTAGCTCTATGGCTCAAACGCTCAAAATATATTGTATAAAAAAGTAATTTTTACATTTGTATCTGTATATATGGAAGAGAAATATCTTTTTTATGGTGCTAATGTTTTTATGCATCTTAACTTGCCCTTGTCCTATGTACTTTTTAAGATCTTTGTGATCAAAAATAAAGTTATGATGATGGTGGTAAGTTGAATAAATGCTGCTTTAATCATCCTAGTCACATTCCGAGAGCCAGCACCGTGGAGTTGCCTCAGGAGCACCCCAACTGACAATCCTGGAATGCTCCTAACGCGTCCAATGCGGCGGAAAACTCGATAACCATTTTAATGGCCTTATAACACCAAGGCTGAACTCCAGATAACATCTCTTTTTTTGATAAAACAAGCAATTAATCATAACACGAAACAAAGTGACTCAAAAGACGTAAATTTGGGAACAAAATACAAGAAAGCCTACTTCAAAAAACAAGCCTAAATGATACATTTCTATAGACCACACATTTGATATCCAGATAGCTTATATGAATATGAAATAATTTACTCTACACTGACTTCTAAATCTCAAAACATTTGATGCCAAATAAAGTGTCAGACTGAACTGTTCCTCCTAGTTACTCATCTGTATTTCTCCCGAGTAGGCCTCCGGAGATTATCAAAACCTACACTAGGCCTCTTCTGGTAATCTGGGTTTATAGAAACGTCTTAGGAAACACCAGATGCTTCAGATCCTGATGTAGGTGTTTTCCTACAAAGATTTTCTTCCATTACCTTAACTACTTTCCCAACATTCCAACCGGGACCCCCAACAACTCTTATGTCATTTCCACACACTTTTTCGTCAGACAGCAGTTCATCATAACTGGCATTCCCTTTTTTCACAAAATTGTTCTTTTTTTTACATCATCCACCTGAATACAATGTGGTTTGGTACACCTCCTGATATCATACACAAGTTTTTGTTTACTTTGTGCTTCTCATACCCTCTTAAACATAGCTTCTTGATCCACTTTTACATTATCCTTGTCTTCAGTAGATCTTACCAACCAAGCAGGATAAATATTAGAAATAGGCTGTCTTCCTCTCAGTAACAGAAATAGAGACACCTTTGTAATCGAGTCTGGAGTAGTGCAATAGAACCATAACATGCTGTTCACCACCCAATTAACATCATAACCATTCTTCCTGCCCACATGATACATTATACCACCACTCAATTCTTCTCTCTACCAACCCATTGGTTTAGGGATGGTATAGAGAACTCTTGAGGTGTGTTACACCTGATTCTCACAGAAACATTTCCATTTCCTCATTTACACATTGTACCCCATTGTCTAAATTAATACTCTCAGGAAAATGTCCTTCAGAACCCTGCGTGATACTCCTGACCTCCGTAGAGTCTTTTTCCACAATGCAAGACGTTTTACTGGCACACAGAAATACCAGACAGGATATTTTCATATCCTATTGCTGCAGTGTTGTGTGGGTAGTTCACAAATGCTCTACTCAACTCGTTGCCAATATATGTTGTATTAAACATGACCAGGACCATTCAGCAAGTTGAATGAAAGCTGCTTTAATCTTCCTAGTCACGTTCCAAGAGACATCGCCGAGACGTCAACTCAGGAGCACCCAGACTGTCATTCCTGGAATGCTCCTAATGTGACCAATGTGTCAGTGTTATGAAGCAATGGAATGTTGGTTACTGAGTGTTCCACTAAACACCACACATGTCTTATGTTACTCTATCATGGGTTGGGCCATTGTCAGGATTGTACCTTCTTCAGTTTGATGAGAGCAAAGTTAATGTTGACTCATCATGTGCGATAAAATACAATCATTTAAGAGGAATGTATGCTCCTCATCTAGAGCTTATATCCCATTGTTGAGAAACATCCAAGTTATAGAAAACTAAAAACTGCTGAGGTTGCAGATTTTTCAAAAGTTTCAAACTAATTCAAGAATCTACAAAGACTTCCAAAAGGGTAAAAACTAATGAAGTCAATAATGTAATAGTTTTTCCATTTTCAAACAATTCAAGAGTTTTATGTTACTCTAATGTAGTAGTCAATGTTCTATTCCAACTACAAGGGGTGTTTGAAAACATTCAACAAAACTAAGACAAACCATTAAGTCAGGCTTTCACAACTTTGCTCAGTTTACTACTCATTTAAATACATGGGTGTTCTTCAACTGCATTTATACATGAGATTGTAAACCACTGTAATGGCCAACTACCCCTCCTGTTACCTCCAGTAAGACCCACAGAGCTGGATGGCAGAGAAGTCATCAGATGCTAAGCCCCCTTTCTCCACCACTCTGCAAATACTCCTCCTGGCGCACCACTGATTGGGGGAAGAAGTCCACTTTCGTCCTGAGGCCCGCACTGTAGGTAGGAGGAGGGCTTGTTGGCCCCCAAGGACTCTCAGGAGCCAAGGGGACTTCATCCCGCAACCAGCAGCTCACCAGGAGGCGCATTTGCAGAGTAATGGAGAAAGGGAGGGGGGGTGCCTCCTGCAAGTTGCCAGGCTTCTTTAAAAATAATGTTTTTATTTTTTTGGGAAGGGGGCTGCATAGCCACCCTTCTGTGGGCCAATTTAGGCCCCAGGGACCCCATCACCCGGGACCAGTCCTTTATGAAATGGGGATGGGGGCCATGCAGCCCCCCACCCTGGGCCGATTTTGGCCCCAGGGACCCCATCCCCCGGGGCCCTGCCTTTCTTTTTTTACTTTTTTAATTTAAAGGGGGGCACACAGCCCCACTCCAAGGCCTATTTGGCCCTCGGGACCCCATCCCCTGGGAACTGCCCCTTTATTTATTTAGTTAAAATGTGATGGGTTCTGCGCATCCCCCCTCCTGGGCCGATATTTGCTCTGCGGACCCCATACCCCGGGGCCAGGCCTCTACGGTGGGTGCCCTGGTCCCACAAGTGAACTCTCTCTCATCTGTTGGAAACCGCTGGGGATCCTGAAGGCCCCCAGCGTCCCTGTCGGCTCCCAGCTTCCTGTGGGAGCCGGCATTGCTTTTGAACCGAGGGAGCTGCTGAACATGCAGCTCCCTCTGCTCAAAAGCAATTCTGCTCTGCTTCGAGTAAGCAAGAGTATTTTACATGCTCTTGCTTACTCGAAGCAGAGCAGAATTTGCTATGGCTTTATGGGAGTGGTAATGCTCCTGCCAAGCCATAGTAAATGGCCCAGGGGTGGGCACTCTGGGACATTGAAGGAGTTGGCTCTGGGGGGTGGTGGTCCCCACGGCCATTATTCGCTCCAGGATGGGGGCTGCGCACCCCTTCCTTTTACTTAGAGGGTCCGCCCTGGGAAGGTAGTGGTCCCGAGGGTCAGAAAGGCCAGGAAGGGGGCTGCGTGGCCCTCCTCCCATTTTGGTATTTTGGCCAAAGATAGGTGGTTGTCTCCGAGGTCAAGGCAGGTCCATGAGGCAACCCCAATACAAATATTTAATCCTTGGGAAGGTGATGGTGCCAGGGGGTCTCTGAGGTTCCCCCAATTCATTTAAAATTGCCCCGGGGAGGTGGTGTTTCCCAGGGCCTGGGGAGTCCATGAGGTCCCCCTATTTCTTACAGATTGGCCCGGGGGGTGGCGAACACCGCGGGCCCGCACGGCCCCCTGTAGTAAAATAAACCCCGGTGAGGTGGCGGTCCCCAAGGAATATAAATACCGTAGGAGGGGTACTCCGTGTGCCCCTCTCCTTTAAGTAAATATAATTTGACCATGCCCTGGGGATTTGGTCCACCCAGGGTCCTCTTCATTAAGACGTGCAGGAGTCCACGCTTCTTTTTTTAAAACAATTTCAGTGGGAGTCGTGGATCAGACATAACTCCTGCCGAATTCTTTTTTTTAAAATGCCTATTTGGCTTTTTTGGGTCCTTGTAGGCCCCCCCTATGAGGCCCAGGGGGTCAGGGTGTGTCTACCCTGCCCTGTTTTATTTTTTTATGTTTTTTCCTGTGACACGGTTCAACCGAGCCACAAGATGTCTGCCAACACTTCCTGGTTTGAAGTGTTGGCAGCCAATCATATCTCAGCATGAGATCAGGAGGGGTCACGCATCCACCGTGTCCCTATATATTCAACTGGAAATTTCTTTAAATAACTCTGAAACTTCTGAACAGATTTACACCAAATCAAAAAAGGTACTTCCTTGGACCAACATCTACCTTTCTGCCAAATGCGGTGTAAATCCATTCAGCACTTCAGGCTGTAACCGTGTCTAAAGGTCCTATGGGATTTAAAATGGTGAAAACGCTCTTTTAAGCACTCCCTGGTTCTTGGCATCCGATTGACGGATCACCCGAAACTTTAAAGATAGCAGTTGAAGGGAGCATCATATCACTTCTGCAAATTTCGTAAAGATTCATCAAACGGCACCAAATTTATTGGAAAATCAGAACATTTTCTTCCTATGAAAACTAGGTCCTAACTATAACTACCTACTGGCAACCGCGAGTTGGTAATATATATATATTACTTATTGGCAGTCGCCAGTAGGTAGTTATAGTTAGGAGCATGTTTCCATAGGAAAAGGAAAAACGTTTTTTGACTTGCCTATAACTTTGCTGTCGTTTGACGAATCTTCACCAAATTTTACCCAAAAAAGTGTGCCTGAGATTCTTGTTGCACTTGGAAATTTTCGGACTGATCTGTCAAGCGTGGGCTGAGAAAAAGGGGGGTCAATAAAAGTGCATTTCACATGATAATTCCCATAAACACTAGGCACGCCTGGAAGGGATTACACCGAATTAGGCAGAAAAGCTATCTTTTGGTCATCAGATTGTGCTTTTTGTTATTTGGTGTAAATCCATTCAGTAGATGTTGAGAAACATAAAAAAATTATAACATTTTAATCTCAATCGCAACTAATTTGTGACAAAATTGCGACGATTCACTTATGCACGCGCCAACAGGAATGCCGTACTTAGATGTCTGTAACCTGAGCAGAGAGTTGCAGCAGTCATTTTAGTTTATCGGAGCAAACGCAAGGAGATGGTGGACGGAGCACTGAAACTTTTCAGACACTCACCCCCAGTCACAGATATGGGTTGAATCCATCATCGTTCTTTAGCTCACTTTGCCATCCCAGTTCAGACCCAGCTATATGGAAATCAGTCTGACCCTGTGCCTCATGGGAACAGTCCAACCCGAACTGCCAAGCCAGGTCTTCCCTGGACCGAAAACAAGCATCCTGGGACCAGTTTCGGGTTAACACCCCTCATCAGCCAGGCTAGCTTGAATCCAGTAGGAAAGTGAGCAAGGGACCCACGTCTGGGCATAACCTGCCAACTTAGGGTGAACAGAGCAAACACAAGGAGATGATAGACGGAGCACTGAAACTTTTCAGACCCTCACCCCCAGTCACAGATCTGGGTTGAATCCATCATCGTTCTTTAGCTCACTTCGCCACCCCAGTTTAGACCCAGCTATAGGCAAATGAGTCTTGACCCTGTGCCTCATGGGAACAGTCCAGCCTGAACTGCCAAGCCAGGTCTTCCCTCGACCGGAAACATGCATCCTGGGACCGGTTCAGCGCTCCGTTCATCATCTCCTTGAGTTTGCTTTGTTTGCCCTTGTTAGATTATGCTAGTTGATGCTCTAATAATGCCATGTATAAGTTAGCATTTGCTACGGCATTTACTTTACGGGCTCCATTTTGTGTGGTGTTCGAAACTAATCCTTCTTTGTTCCGAGAAATCCCCTTTGCTGAGTTTTGTTTCTGTAATGAAGAACTGCTTGTGCTAGCGCATGGTTTTCCCTCAATAAGGCACCTCTCCCACTTGTCTGGCAGTTAGATTGTAGCACAGGCTAGAATGGCCTTGAGAGCGTCCTGAACTATGTAAGATATGAGAATAAGAAACTTTTTTTCTGTCTTTCGCTGTCCGGCCACATTTATTTGGAAAATTCCACTGTGGGCGTGTTCTTAGAAAACCATGCAATGCATATAATGTATCTCTATGCTTACAGTTACTAAGTTCCCTCTGTAGTACTCTTGGAAGACTGTGCAGACGGAGCCCCGCTCTGAGCGTATACAAATAAACAATATTGGTTTGTATTCTCCACTGTTTCTCTGAAACTTCATTTGGCATGGAAGGCTGAGAGGTGTTCTGCGGTGACCCGGGTGGACCTAGGCTGGTCACTTCCTTCATCTGGTACCCGAACAGGGACTCCATCGTGGAATGACCCATCCCTTTTCTACATAAGGAGGGGAGGACGAGAATACCATCAGGTCGGACCGACGGCTCAGGGATCCCTGCACGAAGAGATATGTTTCTCGCAGCTGCTGCCTCTGTCCCACTGGAGGGTGCCTCGCCCAGTGGTCATCCTGACTGGAGTCCTGAACGGCGAACCCGTAATCTGACTGTTTGGCCTGAAGAGTCGGCAGTGGAGAACTGGTCTATCTGTGCACCTGATACCAGGTGACTCTGTTTCAGTTTTTCTGAATGTGGTACCACTGTAAATCGGTTTTGTTTCAGTATAAGGGCTGTTTTGGTGAAAAGTGTTTGCAAATACTTTGCCAGGTAAAATAACGATTTTTTTTCTCTTTTCTTTGCAATGCCTGGTTTCAGTAAGCTTCGGAGTTTGTGCTGTTATTGTTGTTCTAAAGATGCACGGTTGGAAGAATCCCAGCCTGTACCTCCTGAGGGCAGTCCTAATTTTGATATGTATGTGAAACATGGCCTTGGCCCTATTATGTTTAGTACGTTATGGCACAAATATATGAGGGACAATGCAGAGTTACAGTGGCCTTTGACAGGTTCTTTTGATAAACAAAAGATGGGATTTCTTCAGGAACAGTTGTTTAAAAGACGCAGTAGACATTCCATGTTTGACTCCCTTCGTACTTGGCAGAAGGAGGCCAAACAGAGGCAATTGAAAATGGAAAAGGATGCTAGAAAGTGAGGTATGCCGACTCTTACACAGAAGGCTGTTGCTTACGATAAGGAGCAGCAGGAAACAGGAAAAGAACATGAAGATAGGAGATTTCGGTTGCAAATTGATAGGTCCTACATGGCTCAGGAAGATGGGGATGCTTTTATGGAGACCCTATTAGTTGCCCGACCCCTGCCACCATATGTCCCCGAATGGATATACCCTGTTGTTCCCCATCAGCCACAACAACCTGCACAAGGTGCACCAGTCTCTACGGCTGTTATGCCTACTGCCCCTGTTAACGTGCCTCCTACTCCTTCCCTTTTATTACAATCCCCGACTGCAGCGATACCTGTTACTCCTGCCCCAGTCATTCATCCTCCATTGTCACTAACTACTGACACACCAGTGTGCGGCATGGAAGATAGAGATCTGACCGGATTTAGAGAACGGTTTGGACCGTTAGTGTGATCTGGAGTGGGGGAGGAAGAGGAGAAAGTAATAGTGGCCCGATCAATATGGTGGGCTCGCAACTCAATCTCTAGTCTTGAGGATATCTGGATATACTGAAAGTCCTAGCATTTATAGCCAAGCGTTAAAAAGTCAGTTGGATTCACTCTCACTTTCTCCAGGTAATGTATTGGTACAGTATGTCGATGACTTGTTAATTGCTTCTGATACGGAACAAGGTTGCAAAGATAGTACGGTGCAAATATTGTTACACCTGCCACATCATGGTCATTAGGTTTACCTTTCGAAGCTTTAATATTGTAGACAGGAGGTCACCTATTTAGGTCACCTTCTGTCGAAGGAGGGTAGAAGGTTAACGCCAGAATGCATCAGTAGCATTAATAAAATGCCCTGTCCACAAACTCGAAAGCATGTGCGTGCATTTATAGGCATCACTTCCTACTGTCGGCAGTGGATCCCAAATTATTCCTTATTAATCAAACCCTTGCTTGCATTAACAACGAAAGCAGTGCTTGAGCCTTTGCCTTGGACGTCAGATTGTCAGCAATCTTTTGAACAATTAAAAGCTGAGCTTTGCTCTGCTCTAGTGCTAGGCACACCTGATTATAGGAAACCTTTTGTGCTGTATATCCACGAGATGGCTCGTTGTGCTCTTTCTGTCTTGACTCAAAAATTTGGCGATAGACAGAGACCTTGCGCTTATTTCTCTGCTGTTCTTGATCCTGTCTCAAGGGCCCTCCCGAGCTGTCTGTGAGCGGTCGCAGCTGTGGCCACTTCCATCAGACAATCGGCTGGACTCATACTCGATACTGACCTCACAGTTATGGTGCCCCATCCTGTGGATACACTTTTGACTAAAACAAGGACACAGCACCTCACCTGTGCACGTCTTACTGGTTATGAATTGACATTGTTTGCTAAGCATATCACAATTAAAAGATGTGCCACTCTGAACCCAGCCACATTACTACCCCTCCCTTCCGAGAATGATGCAGTTGACAAACATGATTGTATTTTCCGAACAGAGGAGGAGACGAAAGTGCAGGTAGACTTGACTGATGTTCCCTTATCTGATCCCCAAGGGGAACTATATGTCGATGGCTCTTGTTTTAAATTACCAGATGGCACCACCACTGCAGCTTATGCTATCACTACATTGCGCACAGTAGTCGAGACATCACGGGTCCCCTATCAGTCCACCCAGGCGGCAGAACACATTGCACGTATACGAGCTTGTGAATTGAGCAAAGGGTTGGTTGTCAATATCTACATAGACAGTCAGTATGCATTCGGGGTGGCGCACAATTTTAGTCGCCTGTGGGCAGAGCGAGGGTTTGTTACCTCCCACCTGATACTACGATTGTTATCTGCACTAACACTTCCTAAGAAAATGGCTATTGTGAGGTGTAGCACACATGGGAAAGTGACAGATGATATATGTAGAGGGAATGCGTTTGCAGATCAGACAGCCAAGGAAACGGCTCAGAGTAAGATGAAGAGAATGTTTGTTGCAGGCCCAGCTAGATGGGTTCCCGAGCATGCCATGTTTGAAAACACGGTTGAGAGTGTGAACAAGATACAAAGTGAGGCTACAATAGAAGAATTAGCTGTGTGGCAAGAGAGTACAGCATGTTTAGATGAAGAAGGGTGTTGGATTGATTTGTCTGGAGAACAGAAATGGATGTTACCTGATGCATACTTACTCCCTGTGGTTACTATGGCTCATGGCCCAGCTCATATCAGTGCAAAAGGTATTTGTAAATTATTGGCCCCGGTTTGGCGTAATGATAATATTCCCAAGACCACTGCACATCTAGTGAAAAGTTGCATGAAGCACAATCCAGGAAAAGGTACCCCCACACCATCCGGTAACTTTGCATCACCTACATTCCCCTTCGAAGTCCTCCAAATGGACTTCATTGAGCTAGAATGTTGTAACAATCTTAAGTATGCCCTAGTGGTTATATGTACGTTCAGTAAATGGGTTGATGCTTACCCTACTGAAGACAATATGCTACCACAACGGCAAAGGTCATTAAAGAGCACTTTCCTCGTTTCGGAATGCCCAGAATTATCTGGAGTGACAACAGGTCTCATTTTAATGGGAAAGTGATTAGGCTAATATGTGAAGGCTTGCACATTAAGTAGAAATTTCATGCTGCCAATCACCCACAGTCAGTGGGTCTTGTTGAGAAGTATAATGGTACGCTCAAACTGAAATTGGCAAAAATTCAGGAGACAACAGGGTTGAGATAGCCAGATGGCCTCCCTTTGGCTCTTTTGTCAACTAGGACTACGGCATATTCTAGAACTGGCTTATCACCCTACAAGGTCACTTTTGGGTGCTCGGCAAATGTCTGGGGAGTCCCAAGTCCTCGAAAATACTCTGATATTGAATATCCTGTATTGCTTGATTATTTTGGGCAATTGACAGAAAGTTTGCGGTCTATTCACCAACAGGTGCGAGATTCATTAACTTCTAAACCAGAGGGACCTGGCCACAACATCCAGCCTGGTGATTATATATTAATAAAGAACTTTCAGAGGAAGAAAAATCTGGAACCCAGGTGGAAAGGTCCTGAGCAAGTCCTTTTGCCCACGCAGATGGCTGCAAAGGTTGCTGGTCAGAAGAATTGGATTAATTCAAAGCATTGTAAAAGAATACCTTTGCCCTATGACCAGTGGGTCAAAGATGGAATAGGAGATGTTGAATGTGAACAAGTGCCCAGGTTTGTACCCTTTAGCGACGCTAAGTTGATTTGGACGCAAACAGACAAAGAGAGCGATGATGTTTTGAATGAGGCTATCCCGCCAGAAATACGAGCTATCCAGGAGCCTCTGTTCAGTGATCACACAGTGCCTGGAGCTGCCAGGTACAATTTACGTCCTCGGACGAGGACCACCGAGTCTGGAAAATAGAAAGACTAGGGATGGACTGCATAAGGTAGGAAAGTACTGAGTAGGAGTACCAACGAGTGAGTGGAGCACACGAAAAGCTGCATCTCTTTTGCTCTTGTTGTCTGAACATTAGTCAGGAAAGTATACTTTGAAAGTATACCAACTTTATCAGCGTGGGATAGATTAGGAAAGAGCTTAGGACCGAGCAAGCTCCACCGCCGGTGCTCAAGAGCGCCAATTGATTGATGGACGATAGGAGCCTGTACCAGTGAGGCTCTGACGGACACTGGGAACACTCACATTTCTTGATTCCTTTTATTTTATTTGTTCCTCCTTATTTGCTATGCATTCTTTTGGTAGACAAGTTCCTCATGAGGAACAGCCCATTGCCACTGTACAATGCAGTGTGACTTGGCCTATACAAAGTAAAATTGTGTATATTCGTATTTAGATAACATTGGTAATAATAATATGTGGGGTATCATGGTTCCTGGAAGATGCACATAGTGTGCACACACTTAATGTAGGTAAAAACATCTCTCCGAGACGCAATAAGAGGGTAGCCATGAATAACGTGTTTGTAGAAATGCACAAGAGATTTTTTGCACAAGGGACCGCCTGCTATCCCACTCAATCTGTCACTAGCCTTCGGACTGCATACCCATTGTCGCTTGTTAATTACATATACGCTCGGCCATCCCAGTTTGTGGAAGTAAAGGTAATGTTTGGGTTTGGTTATCCTGTACCATGTCTGTATCATCAAAAACCACAGGGTAAGGGTTATCCAGGTTGTGATAACAACACATACTGTGATAATTTCTATATTGAAGCACAGAATATAACATTAGTGGGTTGGCATTACAAAGAGTTGACAGTACCCGGAGAGTCTGGTTATTATCCTGCCTGTTGCCCCATAGTGAATAGTACAGATACGTCTTTGTACATTAATTGTTCCGGGACAATACTATTTCCCTAGTGAATAAAAAAGATTTGAGCACTTCGGGAATGAATTCCAGATATGCTGCAGTAAATTATGAGGAGCCGAGATATGCACACCCAGGGTTTTTCTTCCTGTCCAACAGGACTTACTCCAATGTCCATAATGGCACCACTTATGTGGCTCTCGGAATGGTGCTGCCTTTGGGCGTCCCATGTATATATGCTCAACCTAGAACAAGATGGGTAAAAAGGACACTAACAAAAGAGTTTTGTGAAGGGGTAACAGACTTTTTTTAAAAACTTTATTTATCACTTTGGCAAGAATCAAGATAGTGCAGGATTACATGTTCACCGTCAATGGCATAACATTAAAACGATAAGCATCAAAGGAGAAAGAGATTTGAAAAAGCGTCACATCATTATCACAAAACAGACATGTCATAGACTGTGAAATCCCAGCAATATAATATCTTATAACAAAGAACGGACAGTCCCCCAGGTCGACCCCATCCCACGTGTCCTGACAGCTAGTGTTGGGTAGCTAAAATTCAGACTCATTTAAATGTCCGCACTCATAATAAGCCATAGAGACTGAAAGAGGAAGAGACTGTGAGGATCAAGAAGAACATATAATACAGATAGTGTGTGAGGACAATCACTTCACCCCACGCCTTCCGGGACTATATCGTGGTGTAGCTGAGAGCTAGAGGTTTGCCGCAGATTTTCTGCATACAGTCTGTAGGGACCCCAAATGTCTTTAGGTCGGGAAGACCCAGGTAGTAGACCGGCATATACCTCGCAATTTGTATTACAATAAGCCAGCCTGCCAAGGTAGGAGCAGTTTTGCGGCCCCATAATAGAGCAATTTCACGTTTAGCTAAGAGTAAACTGAGAGATGCGAAACGTCTGACATTTTTGGGGAAGTTCACCATGTATCCCAGTAGCCCTACTTCCGGTATGGGGGTAAGGGTCAGCTTCGTCATGGCACCCAGTGTGTTGTGCACTTCTTCCCAGTATGTGTGAAGTTTGGGGCAAGTCCATGTGAGGTGAGCAAAATCAGCATGTGGGGCTGCACACTTGCGGCAGGTGTGCGGTCTGGCCGGGTCTAATCTGTGTGCCTTGGCGAGGGTGAAATAAATTCTACGCAGGAACTTGTAATGTAGCAGCTTATGTCTACTATTTAGTGAGACATCCTTTGTCACTGCGCAGCATTTAGCCCACTGATCGTCCGTGATGGGGTGGCCCAAATCTACCTCCCATTCTGCGCGAACCTTATCATCATGGACGGGCCTCAATGACATGCAGGCTTTGTTTAGTTTAGAGATGAGATGTGCCCCGCTAGGGCTTTCGATTATTAGTGTTAGGGGCGGGAATGATTCCAGCTCTAGGGGGAAACCGGGCAGCGCAGCGCGAAGCGCAGAGCGGATCTGACTCAGCACAAAACTGACATAAAGGTGACGGTCTGAAAATGGGTATCTTCCGACGGGGAGAAAATATGCCCCAGGGGGTATAGGTCCCGTAGCGTAGTGATGTCAAATTTGGTGAAGGTGCACTGGATCAACCTTTCGCCAGTAATTGGAAGCCAACGGGCTTTAGGGACAGGCAGGGCAGAGGAGTACAGTATGGGGGTAGCGGTGACCCGTTGCAACTTGTCCCAGGCCCAACTGGTGGTGGAGACTGTCTGTATGTCAGTAGGGTCTCTGGGAACTCCCTTGGGCAGTACGGTTGACAACCGTTCAGGAAGGACAAAATCCGCTTCTGGTCGAAGATAGGGGATCCGCGCGTCTGGGTGAAACCACGCGTAGGCATAGCAGCATTGAGCCACTAAGTAATACAGTTGGAGATCTGGTACGCCATATCCACCTCTATCATATGGTAGGGTAAGAATTTGCCAGCGAACGCGCGCCTGCTTACCTCCCCATACCAGTCTTATAAGTAGCTTACGCAATTGCAAAAAAAAACATTAGTGAGGGGGATAGGAATATTATTGAAAAGATACAGAAATTTGGGCAGTACTATCATCTTAAGAATTGTGACCCGGCCAGCAATGGACAAGGGCAAGTGCAGCCATAACTCAATTTGAGATTCAAGAGTGGTAATTGCTTGACCGTAGTTGAGGCGAAGGATCTGGGCCGTGTCAAGATGTATATGAATGCCCAAATATTTGACGGAATCAGTGCACCATTCAAGAGGGAATTCGCACTCCCAGGGGGTCGTACTGGAAGTTAACGGGAAGATCCCTGATTTATGCCAGTTAATGCCTAGGCCGGAGAAGAGGCCAAACCGCAGTATTTCTCTGATGAGGGGCTCTAAGTTAACCCGGGGATCCCTAACGTAGAGGATGGTGTCATCCGCATATAGGGAAATGAGGAGGGGGCCAGTGTTAAATTGCAAGCCCCTTTGCAGATGCCGTTCCTGAAAGTGGCGGATTAGGGGATCCACGGCCAAAATAAATAGTAAGGGTGAAAGGGGGCAGCCCTGGCGTGTGCCGCGGGAGAGGGAGAAGGGACGGGATAAGGTTCCGTTTATGCGGAGCCGCGCTGTGGGGCGGCTGTATAGTAGGGCGGTGGTGGCTATGAAGCCTATTGGCATGCCCATGCGGCACATTATCGAAAGGAAGAAGGGCCATTCTAGAGAATCAAAGGCCTTCTCTCTGTCCAACAGGATTGCGGCCGCCGGAACCGCGGGGTTGATTCTATGGAGGACAGAGAAGAGTGTCCTAAGATTTAAGGAAGTGGATCGGTGAGGGACAAAGCCGGATTGGGCCGGAGATATGATGAATTCCATCAACTGGGAGAGGCGATTGGCAATGATTTTGGCTAATATTTTATAGTCTAAGTTCAGGAGGGATAATGGTCTGTAGGATCCACATGACGTCGGATCTTTTCCCGGTTTGGGGAGAAGGATCACAACTGCTTCCCTAAGCGTAGGGGGCAGTATTTGTTTCTCGAGGGCCTCTGCATAAACCTCAATCAGCTGCGGGGCAAGTAGATCTTTATATGTCTTGTAAAAGTCCCCAGTGAAGCCGTCCAGACCGGAGGCAGAGGAACAGCGGAGAGTGTCTATGGCACCGAGGACCTCCGTTTCGGTTATCGGTTCTGCGAGGAAGTCTTGCATGTCCCTCTCCAGGTATACCAAAGCAATTTCCGACAAATAAGCTTCCTGCGCTAAAGGGTCTCTCCCTGTCCTGGTGGAGTATAAGGCCGTGAAGTATTCTTAGAACTCCTCATGAATCTCCGAAGTGGAGGTGAGTGTCTGATCTGTAGAAGAGTGTATCTCAGTGATGCAAGCTTTACTGTAAGGGGGCCTTAACATCTGTGCCAGCACCCTGCCCGGTCTTTCACCCTCCCCGTACCGCCTAGCGGTTTGATATTTGCCTAGGTCTGCAGCTTCGCGGAATTCAATCAGAAAAGATAACCGGCGACCTGTCGTGTCTGGGACTGAGGAGTGCAATGTGGCGTCGTCCAAGTCAGAGAGTTTGCGCTCAATACTGGAGATCGTGGTGCGGAGACTTTTCAGCACACCTGAGTGTTTAGCTATGCACATGCCCCTGATGTATGCCTTGAAGCCCTCCCACAGGACTGCCCATGAGTCCACTGACCCAGTGTTTATAGTGAAGTAGTCTTCTATTGCTTCTCGCACTTCTTCTTTAAAAAGATCATCATAGAGCGCTCGGCTCGGGAAGAGCCATTGGCGTTCAAACCCCTCTGAACGAGGGATCCTCAGACAGAGCTGAACCGGAGAGTGGTCGGAGTATGTTCCAGGGAGCGTCCCAAGTGCCTGAAACCAGTTGGAAATAGCAGGGGAAACTAGCCAAAAGTCAATTCTCGTCCAAGTGTGATGTTGGCCAGCGTAGTGTGTATATTCAGTGCAGGTGCGATTGCGCTGGCGCCAGATGTCTATTAGGGAAAGCTGCTCGCAGAGGGCCATGAGAGCGCATCAAGAGCGCGGTTTAGTGTCATGGGTTGAGGCTGTGCTGTCTAATGCAGGATTGAGGAGCAGATTAAAATCCACCCCCACCAAAAGCAGGCAAGGGTCCAGTTTTAGTAGCTGGGCATGGAATGAGTGATAAAATTCAGGCGAATCAGTGTTCGGAGCGTATACGCACACCAGAGCCACTCTGTGTCCCATGAGAGAGCCCGTAACAATAATGTATCTCCCCTCCTTATCCCTGACAACAGAGCCTAAGCTAAAGGGGACTCGTTTGTGAATAAGTATGGCCGTACCCCATGAATAGTTACTGAAATTGGCAAAGTACCAGTGAGCTCCCCAACTGGCAGCAAATCGGAGTGAATCAGTTTGGGGTAAGTGCGTTTCCTGTAAATAAGCAACATCCACACTATGTCTGAGGAGGTAATGAATAGCATGTCTTCTTTTACGGTTATCGTTGAGGCCTCTGACGTTCCAAGACATAAGGGACAAGCCCGAAGGACCATCTATATTACCCAGCTGGGCCATTGGGAGCGTACATCGAACATGTCATGTAAATACAACAATGAAAACAAAGAAATTGTGACAGTGAGCATACCTGCATCCAACTATGAACGTCTGAGCCAAGATCCTATGATCTACTATGCAACAGTTCCACGGACCCCCCCAGCCTCTTCCAAAAGGGAGAGAGGCATACCCCGGAACTAAAGGTGTATCCCAATATACCAATAAAAGTTGAACTGCAATGGCGGAAACCCCAACAAGGTATATTCGAATTCCAAGAAAAGAAACCAAAGGTGTACACCACGAGGGGTGGCAACGCCACGCCAGTCAAGCAGATATTAAAAACATACTGGTGAACTGAACATTAATATCCCAACTTATGAATGCTATTAGCCAGTCACCTGCAGGGTGTGCTGATCAGCCTGTGCCCGCACTGGAAAACAGTTCCATACTTGCGTTGGAGCCACTAACCATGGGTGAGAATCTGTCCCCGTCCGCACCTGACCGATTATTGTTCTGTTTGTAAGTGCGGCAATATTCCTGCGCCTCCATCGGGGTGTCGAAAATGCGTGAGCCGCCGTTTACATCAACTCGCAGTCTCGCAGGGTAGAGCATGCCGTAGTTCATGCCCAAGTTTCTGAGAGTGGCCTTGACCCCGTTAAACTTGCGGCGGGCTTCCTGTACCAAGAGCATGAAGTCTGGATATAGCGCAATTTTGGAGCCTTGCCAGTCAGTATCTCTGGCGAGGCGCAGGGCTGTGTCACGGTCGTGGAAGTTCATTATGCGGGCAATGATGGGCCCCCTGGGGAAGGCCCGGATTTGGCCTGGGGCCCAGAGAGCGGTGAGCGCGTTCTATCACGAATCCTGGGGTGAAGGACTCCCTGCCAAACATGTCCACCAGCAGGATCTCGATGAAGAGGTCCAGGCGGCCTGTTGACGTGGTCTCAGGGACCCCTAAGATGCGGATGTTATTGCGCCGACTGCGCGCCTCAAGGTCTTCATTTTTCATGGCCACATCTTTAAGGATGCGCTCTATGCGTTCCAGCCTTTTGAGGGATTGCGCTGTTCCGTCCTCGATGTCGGAGATCCGTGCTTCTGCAACGTCCAGGCGCCGGTCATGCGATCAGATTTTAGCCCCCATATCTTCCAGGCGTTTATCCAGCGTGTCGAATCAACCATCAAGCGCACAGAAACCCGTCTTCATTTCCAGGAGCAGCGTGGATGTCTGCGCAGAGAGAGCGTCTGTGCCGTCTGTACCCAAACTACACTGCCATGGTGGGTTCGTCGTCACGGCCTTGCTCTACAATTTTTTCAAACGGCAGGGTCTTTTGTTTAGGGTCCTTACGGCCCATGCCGCTGCAGGGTCGAGTTGTGTGGGCTATAGCGACGCTAGACCGCGCCGCGTGTGCTTGTTAGGCCTGGGAGAAAGCCTGACGTGGTAGGACGATATTTAAGTCCGTTGGGCCGGTGATAGGACCCCAGACGTCGGCTGGTATGGACCCCCAAATGAGCGGATGGTGGGGGTGGTGTTCGCCCACACAGTGGGCCATGAGTAGCTGTTGTGGCGCTGATATGCCCTGCGTGGTGGCGCAATGGGGAAGCAGGATCTCGCCCCGTTTGCGCACAGGCCACGTGAAGGCCAAGGAGAGATGCAGGCAGGTTGGAAGTGGTGCTGGTCCAGCAAGCAGGCCGTGTCGATGCTGCTGAGCAGTGAGCTGTATTGACGGGCAGGGTGCTGTATTTAAGGGCCCACCACGGTTGAGCCAGAGTGGTGCGGTGCTGACAGCAGCAGGTTCAGTGCGGGGAGCGTGCTGTAGAAGCGGCGCTGCACCCCGCGCGCGTCAGTGTCCCACTAATGTCCGGGTGGAGGAGCAAGCAGAGCGAAGAGCGCAGGCACTAACGGTGGACTTCAATGGCGGCGCCGGGCGGATGGTAGTAGCCCCGGGCTTCAGGGATGGCAAGGCTTCGGGCCGGCCGACCGCCCTCCTCTGCAAGGGAGCCACTAGGCAGCGGGCGCGGTGGCTCAACCCCCGCGCCACTTCACCCGCACCCTCTAAAGGCGCGGTTTTCACCGCCCAGGCCTGCCGCGGGCCCTGTCCCCGCGGGGCCTACACGGGGGAAGGTCAGAGGGTGCAGGCCTACGCGGCCAATCAGGCCGTAATGCAGCGGTAGACAGGTGGGCCCAGGAGGGAGGGAGAGCGCCAACCGCCTCTCGCACCCAGCGGACTCACCCCCGTCGCAGCTGCTGTGCAGTCCAGAGATTCAGCCGCAGCGGGCGTCTTCGTTCCGGGCAGGCCTCGATGGGATAGCAGTGACTCCGGCGTAGGCGCGCTCCTCCTCCCCGCACTTCAGTCGGGCGGTGCCTCACGGAGCTCCAAGCAGATCACAGTCTGGGCATATCTGTGTGGACACCACACGATGGGCCGCCCTCCGGAGCTGAGTGTAGCGGCGGTAGTGTGCTGGTTAGCGGGATATCGCTGCCGGGCTGCAAACAACTGGCAGAGCTTCAACGCCACGCGGCCATGTTGGTCGGCGGCTTGGCCACGCCCCCAAGGGGTGTAACAGACTTGGAAGTGAACAGCTATAGCAATGGTATTACCTTTGGATATATCCTCTCCTCCATTTTTACATTGGGTGGTACTGCCATGGGCAGGGGTAAGAAAGCTACAGAATATTTTGGATGTAAGTTGCATATTCTATCCAATACTACTGTGGCGGCCCTGATAGACATTACTACTCAGTTGGAAAGCATGCAGGTGTATTCAGAACAGACTAGATATGCAATAGATTTTATCCTGGCAAAGAGTGGTGGAGTATGTGCAATAATTGGCGACTAGTGTGTTGTAAGTATAGAAAATTTGGAAAAGAACATTACACAGCACATTATGGACATCATTGAGAACGTCAAGGGGATGTTAAGTAGAAATTGGAGTTGGTCTCTTTTGGTTAATTGGAGTTGGATCCTCAAAGAAATTATATTTTCTGGAGCAATATTGTTCTTCTGTTGCATTCTCGTTCAATGCCTTCCCCTTCATTGTTCTTATTGCGCCACTGTTTTCATGCCCAAAAAGAAAATATCAACCTATGTTACTAACACTTCTATGATGCTCCAAGTGGATGTTGATGGTCATATGAATATAGATGAGGGAATATTCGAGGACTTGTCCCTCCATGCTGTCTCAATTTCTGATGATGACTGTAAAATATACCCATAGCTTCACCTTGATTGCATGTCTTATTTTTATGTTATATCTGCTTCTGGTGATTTTACAATTGTCCGAGTATGTGCCAATTTCCCCTGTTTTTGCATAATGGCAAATGTCTTTAGCTCATGCTAAAAGATGGGTCTGTTAGATTATGCTTGATGATGCTCTAATAATGCCATGTATAAGTTAGCATTCGCTACGCCATTTACTTTTCGGTCTCCATTTTGTGTGGTGTTCGAAACTAATCCTTCTTTGTTCCGAGAAATTCCCTTTGCTGACATTTGTTTCTGTAATGAAAAACTGCTGTGCTAGCGCATAGTTTTCCCTCTATAAGGCACCTCTTCCACTTGTCTGGCAGTTAGATTGTAGCACAGGCTGGAATGGCCTTGAGAGCGTCCTGAACTATATAAGATACGAGAATAAGAAACCTTTTTTTTGTCTTTCGCTGTCCAGCCACATCTGTTTGGAAAATTCCACTGTGGGCATGTTCTTAGCTAACCATGCAATGCATATAATGTATCTATATGCTTACAGTTACTCAGTTCCCTCTGTAGTACTCTTGCGAGACTGTTCAGACTGAGCCCCGCTCTGAGCGTATACAAATAAACAATATTGGTTTGTATTCTCCACTGTTTCTCTGACTCTTCATTTGGCATGGAAGGCTGAGAGGTGGTCTGCGGTGACCCGGGTGGCCCTAAGCGGGTCACTTCCTTCCCCCTTAGTTGGCAGGGTATGCCCAGACGTGGGTCCCTTGCTTACTTTGCCACTGGAATCAAGCTAGCCTGGCTGATGAGGGGTGTTACCCCGACACCGGTCCCAGGATGCTTGCTTCCGGTCCAGGGAGGACCTGGCTTGGCAGTTCGGGCTGGACTGTAACCATGAGGCACAAGGACAAGACTGATTTGCATATGGCTGGGTCTGAACTGGGGTGTTGAAGTGAGCTAAAGAACGATGATGGATTCAACCCAGATCTGTGACTGGGTGTGAGTGTCTGAAAAGTTTCAGCACTCCATCCATCATCTCCTTGTGTTTGCTTTATATTAGTTTATCGGGACAGTCCCCGGGGCTGAAATCAAATGGCAGAACTTGGTATAAGGGGTCAGGTTAGATGTGCCCTGATCCCATGAGAGGAACATAAGGAACTTTCAGGGAGACCACATGTGTACAATATGTTGCTAAACAGTTTTTTTTTTCCAAGCACTAAATCTGCAAATCCGTCATGAACACCAGCGCGGCCCCTGCATAACGTCATGGCGAATTCGCAAATTTCTACAAAAAAATAAAGAAATTAAAAAACATTCAAAGACCCTCTATAACAATGCTACACCCACTCACAGAGTAATACACACAGGGGGAGGATGTGGCCTAATGGCTAGACTGATCAACCGGGAAGCTGGGGAACCGGGTTCGAGTCTCAGCAAGGATTCTCAACATCCTGTGATTCTGAGCAAAGCACTTAATTTCCCCGGGCCTCACAAAAAATGAATGTGTCCATCTGTAACGCAACTGGTGCTCATGTAAAGCGCTCTGATACATTGGGGTCTAGTTTGTGCTATATAAAAAACTTTTTTAAAAACCTTACTCAGAGACTGATTCACAGACTCATGCACACACTCACAGACACACTCAGATACTAACGCACCCACTCACAGATGCACTTAGAGACTTGCACACCCACTCACAAACCCACTCACAGGGTCATGCATGCACTCAGAGACCCATTCAGAGACACATGCACCTACTCACAGACCCATACAGAGATCATGCGCCAATTCACATTCCCACTGATACACTTATGTACCCACTCACAGAATCACTCAGACACTAATGCATCCACTGACAGACCTACTGAGAGACCCATGCACCCCATCACAGACCCACTGAGAGACTCATGCAACCACTCAGAGACTCATGCACCCACTCACATACCCACTCAGAGCCTTATACACTCAATCACAGACCCACTGAGAGACTCCGCACCCATTCACAGATCCACTTAGATACTCCTGCACCCACTCACAGACCCATGAAGACATTTATGCACCCACTCAAAACAAACCAAAAAAAGAAAAGGGGCAGGGTAGGAATACCCTGACCACCAAGCCTTGGTCTCGGGGTTCCAAAGGGACCCAGACAGGGCAAAAAAACATTTTTTTTAAATTCACAGTGATTTTCGTGAAATATTCACAAATATCACTGTGAATTCAAAAAACAAAACTAGTGTGGCTCCCACACTTGTTTTTAATTAAGCCCCAGGGTGGGCCAGGTCCTAGGGGCATGCCTCCTTTATTACATTAAATGAGGGGGCACTCATGGCCCGCCTCCTTGGGCATTTGAATGCCCCATGGACCTTCACCTCCCCAGGACTAATATTACATTTAATGTGGGGGGGCATGTGGATCCCCCTGTGCCTCCGAAACCACCACCTCCCCAGGTCTATTAAAAAATTAATAGGAGTGTCTGCATGGACCTCCCTGTGCCTGGGGACCACCACTTCCCAGGGACTACAACTAACATTAAAGAGGGGAGCAACAGGGTCCCCCTCCTGGATCTAATTTTGCCCCTGGGGACCGCAACCCCCCAGGGCTGGCTCCAGCTATGTCCCGGGGTGCCCACTCCAGGGCAAAGCTGTTTACTTTTCGTTGGTAAAGTAAAAGAAAACACTCCGGTTCCAGCAGGCGGGAGCTGTCAAAGTGCTTCCACCCGCTGGAAGTGGAGGTTTTATCTCTTTCCCTGCCCTCAGACATGTGGGCAGGGAAAGAGATGAAACTTTTGCTCCTGCACACAGGGAGCTGCATTTCCAGCAGCTCACTGTGTGCAATAGAAATTCCGGCTCCTTCTGGAGGCGGGAAGTCATCCGGGACCTTGAGGCTCCGCCTGCGGCCCATAGAGCACTGGGTGCCCTAAGTAGGCTCCAGGCCACCTGAGAAAAACATGGCTAAGCCCCAGGAGATTGGGTTCCTGGTGATGAAATCAGCCCAGGAGGGGGAAGCACGGCCCTCCCTCCCCATTCAATTAAGGCCAGACCCCAGGGGATGGAGTCCCTGGGGCCGAACCAGCCCAGGGAGGGGCATTCTTGGTGAACTTTCAGATTGATATGTGTGACAATTTGATAATTTCAGTGTAATTATGAGTGACATTTCAATTTCAAAGACTATTAGTGACACTTTATCGCAAGAAAAATCAAGCAATGAAGACAAGGAAAACATAAATATCAGAAAATACAGGTGTGCATCATAATTTTAGATGTTTCTAAATGTAATAATAAAAATAGTTGCACTCTTTACTACTCTGCTGTCAGTCTGACTCGCCTCCGCCAACCAGAGGTGACTGCCTATCCAGGCTGAGCAAGCAGAGAGCATCTTCAAACTGGGGCCCAGCTGTGGAACCACAGGATGCAGACTGACTTGTGCCAGGCTGATTCCAGTCACTGAGGAGTCTGCCAGGAGGCCTGCTCTTGCCCTGGGATAGTGATCCTTTCACTGCAGCAGGCTGTTTCCTTGTACTGGGCAGCACTCGGATTTCACCATTACTGTGTTGTTGCGGTGACATTGCGCTGTTCAGAGGAGTCAATTCATGGCACAGAGTTGGTCCTCCAATGGATTCATCTGACGGTGATCATTACATTGACTGCAGACAGTGTCTGGGGGTGGCCGCTGCCCCCAGGACTATACATGTTTTTTGTAAGGTGGTGCCAAAGAGCACAACCTCTCTTTTGTACATGCAGAAAGGAGCCACTTGACTGTGGCAGCAGCAGTTGCGGGCACCAACAAAAACAAAAACTTTCAGCTGCTGCCCACCACCTGAGTGTCTGCTTCTGTTTGGCTTGTCCACAGTGTAGTCACAGTGGATAGACGCCTTGCCGTAAAATAATAACTGGCATTTCATCGCCACTCGGATCAAAACACTTTGGTTATTAATGTGATTCTTCTGTGCTGCACCAGGGCCGAAGATGAGAGTAAGAGTTCCTTACAATCAGAAGCCAGTTTTTATGACCATTGCAGGCACTGTTAATCTGCCCCATTCTAATAGTTCAAGTGCTGGTAGTGCTGTGTATGGCTTGATTCAGGTGCACAGCAATAGCACTGTGTGAGTTGAATATAACATTTTCTGAATCTGGGCCACCTAGAATTCATGATTTATGATGTACATTTATGATTGGCTGCACACCAGCTGATTGTATGCTTACTGCCAGCACACTCTCAGCAGGTCCTTACTTGGATCCACTTAAAGACTCACTGAGAGAGTCACGCACCCATTCACAGAACCACTCAGACACTCATGCACCCACTCACAAACCCACTCAGAAACTCATGCACCCACTCATAGACCCATTTAGATACTCACACACCCACTCACAGACCCACACAGAGACTAACGGACCCACTCACAGACCTACTCAGAGACTCATACACTCACTCAGAGGCCCACTCAGAGACTTATGCACTCATTCACAGACCCACTCAGTGACTCATGCACTCACTCACAGACCCACTCACAGACTCATAAACCCATTCACTGACTCACTCAAAGACTCATGCACCCACTTACAGACCCACTCAGACACTCATGGTCTCACTCACAGACTGACTCACACACTTATGGAGGCACTCACAAACCCACTCAGACACTCTGACACCCACGCACAGACCCACTCAGACAGTTACACATCTACTCAGACATGTCCTCAGACACTCACACACCCACTCTGACAGCCACTCAGATACTCACACACCCACTCAGACATTCACACACCCCCTCACAGACCCAGTGAGACACTTATTCAGCCAATCCCAGACCTACGCAAACACTCACACATCCACTGACAGACCCACTCAGACACTCTCATACCTACTCACAGACCTACTGAGACACTCATGCACTCACTCACACACTCACTGTCAAAGGTTACTGGTTACAGTTAGGAAATAAAAAAAAATTAAACTTAGAAATTCACTTAAAAAAACAAAGGTTACAGTGACCTTATAGTTCGGAAATTACATGAAAAAATTAAGAAATTCACTGGAAAAAACAACAAAGGTTACTGGGACGTTATAGTTAGGAAATGGAGAAAAACAAACATAGAAATTCACTGAAAAAAACAAAGGTTACAGGGACGTTATATTTATGCTTAATTTTCACTCATACAAAACCATAGAAATTCAACAGTTATAGTTACTTTAGCTAACTGTAACTTATGCCCCCGCAATGCACTGCAGATGACCTCACATATTACATCACTCAGGACATGGTCAGTAACATCATTGATGACATCCCAAATGACATCACTAGAAGTCCCTACTTTCTGCATCTACTTTGTTAGCTGATTTCTCTATACTTTTTCTATTATAGCCTCTTTCCATAAATCTGCATCCTGCTTCCTCCTGACATCTTTCAAATTCCTTTAGACTGCTGCAGTTTCTCTTGATTCTTAGCATTTCCCCATATGGGATGCTGGCCTTAAGGTGTTTTGGATGAGAACTGCTAGCATGTAGGGTGGAGTTCCCTGCTGTCTCTTCTCAATATATCTTTGTCTCAATTTGTCCCCCCTCAATATACACCATCAAATCAAGGAAATGTACTTCTCTGTCACTGATGTGTGCTGTGAAATATAGATTCATATTTTTGCTATTTATAGCTTCTACAAATATTTTGGCTGCTTCACGTGTACCCTTCCATACTATGAATATATCATCAATGAAGAGCAGCCGGCAAATTATATGATTGCCCCATGCTTCTTTATGCTCATTAATTAGCACCTGCACCCTACACCAGCCCATATGCAAACACACATAGCTGGGAGTAAGCAGGTGCCCATCGCGGTACCGCATGTCTGCCGGAAAACCTTCTCATTAAGGAGGGAAAAATTATTTTCCAGGCACCATCTTGTCATGCTAATTAGCATTTTGATGTGATTGTACAGTCGGAGCGGTCTGCTCCTTAGGAAATCCATCACAATGCTTGATACTTGTGTAAAGAGCAGTCATATCTAACGAAATTAGGAGGAAATTGTCTTGCCAGAGGATGTCATACATTCTTTTTTTTAAAGTCTGCAGTGTCCTTTATGAATGAAATGGCAAATTCCTGACATTTTCTTGTAAGAAAAAGTCTATATACCTCGAGGCATATTCAAATAAGCTTTCCTTGGCTGATATTATTAGCCTCCTAGGTGGTTGTAACTTGTTTTTATGTATTTTGGGGATTAACTATAGGACTGGCATCTTGTATGGATTTTGGGGATTAAATATAGGACTGGCATCTTGGGATGATTGTTTTTGTTGTACATATACTCCTCTTGACTCAACAATCCCATATTTATCCATTCCAGTAGTTGCTTTAGATATTTGCTCTTCACTTGTCTCACTTGTCCCCAACTGCTCTTGTTGTAATAGTCAATATCATTCAATTGTCTGAGAGATTCAGCTTTGTACATTTCCACTGGTCAGAGTACATATCTCTGCCTTTGCCAGAGTTGCAGATGACCGCCTGATTGTGTTGTTGTAAGTTTTTTTTATCAACTTGTGATACTCTTGTTCCTTGAAATGATACCCCCATTACTGCTTTGCACATTTCTATTGAGCTTTTTTAGATCCTCCACAATTCTATGATCAAATGTATCTATCAGATCCCTTGTTGCCATGGTTTATGAAGGTTGAAGCTGGTTTGAAGTGTGTATCCGCTTTCACATAGACATCCAGAACCATGGAATCAATAATGCCTGTTCTGAAATGGACTCCCTTGGATCACTTGCTTCATTTTCCAGTTCTTTAATCAATCTCAGGTCAGCAATTGATATGTTTTCATGCTTAAACTTACCTTTGAGATGCTGGTCACTTCACGTGTGTTCCTCTGTTGATGGTATTTAGTTAACTTTAGTTTGTGAATGTATTTCGAAACGTCCACTCTGGTTTGGTAATCATTAAAAGAACTCTCAGGGTTAAATGACAGTCCCAAGGCCAAAATCTGTTGTTCCGCTTTGCTAAGTACAACCCCTGAGAGATTTATTATTGTATTTGGTGCACCCATCTATTTGCGTTTCCATTTTTGTTTTGGCCTCGCTCCTCCTATTGCATTTCCTGCGTTCTCGTCGTCTTTGATTCTGCCTTTGTCAGGCTTGTATTTTTGCCCCGTTGGCCTGAGGGTATTGAGTCTGTTGACCCTTAAAAAATTAAACTGCTCAATTGTTGATGGTATACTTATTCCGCTGGCAGCTCCAAGTTTGTTCTTCCACTTTCAGATTCCGTTTCCACCTCAGAACTCAGTTCTGAACCTGTTTCAATTATTTCCTTTTCTTTAAATGCCCTATTACCATCAGTAATTCTCTGTTTTTGAACACATCAAAGCGTTTGACAAATGTATATATTTGCTGCCGCTCATAATCCACCT
The DNA here is from genome assembly GCA_963921515.1 of Calotriton arnoldi. NCBI lineage: Eukaryota > Metazoa > Chordata > Amphibia > Caudata > Salamandridae > Calotriton > Calotriton arnoldi. The sequence goes on from CAWUFW010008089.1 coordinate 514,179, forward strand.
TGTCACTGTGAAATTTTGAAGGTTTCTATTTTGAATTGTGAAATTGTGTTTTTTTAGGCTTGCTGTCATTTCTTCACGCTGCTTTTAAACTCCTTTTGCTCTGGGTGTGCATCTATTTCTGTGTTTAGCTATTCAATTTGGGCCTGTAGAGCACTTCTGTCTTGTTCAGCATATCTTTCTAAAATTTGTACACGTCGAGCAGAAGCTTCCATGTTGCTCTCCTCCCACTCTTTGAGCATTGAAGGATTCGGATTATTGAAACTTGGCACTATTAAAATCCTCAAGCTGCATAGAATGCTACCTACCTCCAAGTACTTGGTCAACAATTTACAATCCCACCATTTAGATATTTCTCCTTTCATGAGATTCTCCAACTGCCTTAGTTCATTTTTCACATTTTCCTAATTGGGCACTGCAGTCGCTGTCCGCGGTCTACCGCCCTCTTCGTTCTGTGCATTGTCAAACAAAGTATCTGCGACGCGTGCCAGCAACAAATCAAAATGGCCGCCGGCTAGTTTCTCTCTGCGGGAGCCCACGATATTATCTCCCCACGGTCAGGTGGTTCTTGCCTATTAGCATGTGTTGTTGTCGGAAGAGGTGTCAGATGTGGTGGGGAGCAGCGAGGTAAGCTTTATAGACCTGAATTTGGTCTTTATCTTGTCTTTTAGGCTTTTACCTGCCGATCCCGCCTCGTCAGGAGATGCTGCCCCCATTTTAGGCAGTTCACTGACTACTCTGATTAGTGGCTCTTGGGAGTTAGTCTCCTCATAAGAAATATCCTTTTTCTCAATGGTCCACACTGTTCTCTGCTGAGGGGTACTTCGTCATCCACCCCATTGTGCACCACTTTTTACGCCTGGGTACATCGCTTGCTGTGTAATAGCTGCCACTTTCTCTAGGAGGACTGTTTTCATCAACCTGTGATTTAAAATGGATGCTGCGCTTTCCTCTAAGTCAGGAGTAGGTGGTAATAAAAGAGTTAAAAAAGATCCTTCCTCACCTACGAAATCCCCACTAACCTTGACCTTGGAAGACATAATGGAGGAATTAAGAAATATGAGACCCTTCATAGTGGAAACAAGTGCATCCATACAGCGGATTGAGGAAAAGTGGTCCGTTCTTGATTCACTACTCACTGAGGTGGAACAGAGGGTTAGTGATGCAGAGGATGTCATTGCGAAAGTTGCATATTTGACAAAGGAAGTGACACAGCTCAAAAGACTGGCTGAAGATTTAAAAAAATCGTAACCGTCGGAATAATTTGCGCATTTATGGTCTTCCAGAAGGGTCGGAAGTAGGCCTGGGGGGTGAACTTCGCTCCATTCGCGGGGTTAGGGGAGTTTTCCACACTCCACGCTCCGCAGAGCTCGCGGAGTACAGAAAACTCTGCCTCGCGTAGTGCAGCAGAGTTTTTTCCCAGCTCGCGCTCGTGAACGGTAAGTTTGCGTGCGTGAGCTGCAGCTCAGGTAGAATTGTACCCAAGTGGGAGGAAGACCAGCGCGAACAGCAGTTCGCACTACACTCCGCCACTTGTGGAACTTCACGGAGTTTTTTTGTCACTTTGCGAAGTTCCGCGTAGCAAAACTCCACGAACCACGCCCAGGCTTAGTCGAAAGGTCAGGATATGACAAGATTTCTGATGTTGCACATTCCAAAAATTGTTGGTCTGCATTCTTCGGTTGGTTTGAATATCCAGAGGGCCCACCGGATTGGTCCTTCCCCTTCTGCATCATCCAATAGACCTAGAAGGATTATTGCTCTGTTTCTACAGTATTCTGACCTTACGGAAGTCCTCACTACAGCCAAACAATGCAAGCATATGCTCTGGGCTGGTCAAAAGTGTTTTTTAGTCAGGATGTTTCCAAGGCCACGGCCATGAGGCGCAAAGAATTTTGGGACTTGAGCCCGGCATTAAGATCCATGAATGCTCAATATGGGCTCATTCACTCTTGCTTTTTTAAGGTCACCTATAAGGACAAGACGAAAACACCTTCGAGGATCCAAAAGAACTCAAGTTGTTCATCAAGAGCATAAAGGAGATGACATGATACTTTGTAAAACTTGATTTGCTTTGTCATATTCTTATGCTTCTTATTGATTTCAATGTTCCTTTTTAGGTTCTACTTTTCCTGGGTCCATTGAAGTTGTTATAGTGTCTGTTGATGTCCATCTGTTCTCAGTCTCCGCCTTGTGTAATTGTCGTATCAAGTTTTTCCTGTATGGTAAGTTTGTTTGATTTATTTTTTTCTGTCTATTTGGACGTAGCTCTTCAGTGTTACATGTTTCCTATTTTATGGCTGCCCGCCGACTCTATTTGTTTTGTACTTATTCTCTTTCTTGGCTCCCTCATGAGCTGGTCATTTCTGTCTCGTTACCCTGCTCCAATCTATTAACCTTCTCTTTCTCCTTTACCAAGGTGATTATGACTAAAGTCCTTCGACTTTCCGTCATCTTTTAATTTTTCTTTCACATTGGGGAGTTTTTGTCTTCTCCCTACTATTTTGTGTCCTTTCGCTACTTTTTCTTTCTCCTTTTCTTCTGTCCTTCTCCTTTTCATCAATCATATGCTGCTTTATTCTCCCTTTATTTACCTCTTAGCGTTTTGCTCTTCCACTTATGTATTGAATAGAATTTATTCATGTTTCATAAGGTTATCAATTATTATTTATATTCTTTATGGTCAACCTACGTGTTGTTTCCTAGAATGTAAAAGGTCTCCGAAACCCTGTTAAAAGACAGAGGATACTCACGCATCTGTCCAAATAGAAATGTCAGATCGCCGTCTTACAGGAGTCTCATCTTAAAGACAATGATATTGAATGGATGCGCAGACACTGGGTGGGCTCTGTATTTAGTTCCTCTGCTGTTGACAACAAGAATGGTGTTCTAATTCTGTTACAAACATCTTTGTATTTTCAGTTGCTCAATGAAACTAAGGATGATACTGGTAGATGGTTATATTTGAATATAAAAATTAACGGCCTTCCTCTCTCACCATGTAATGTCTACGGCCGAACAGGGGTTGACTCCCGATTCAGGGAACATTGTTCCTCTCTCTTATCTGCTTGTTCTTCGGATAATTTTATGGTAGGAGGTGATTGTAATCAAATAATAGACCCCTTTTTAGACTGTTGTTCCCAGGTAAGATATATCCCTATTAAAATGCAAAAATCCTTTCAAAGGGCTATCTCCTCCAGAGGTCTGATTGATGCTTGGAGAATAGCTCATCCTGACGTGTTAGAATTCACATATTTCTCCCCTGTACATGCCTCAAATTCCAGAATAGATATTTATTTGTCACCCAAAATGGTCTCCAGTCAGTATCTACTGTTGAGATAGGTTCCATTTTAATTTCCGACCATGCTGCTGCCATTTTAGACTTAGACACCCCTAATGACATTTCCCGATCTAATAGATGGAGAGTCAACAATGCACTACTGCTAGATAATCATTTCACTAATGCTTTTACACGCTTTACCAATGATCTTTTTGCCCTTAAACTTACTGTTGACTGACAGTTTAATTAAATATGGGATGCCTTCAAAGCAACCATCAGAGGTTCTATCATAAAGTTTATTCTAAGAAGAAAAATAAAAAACTTAAGGACTACACCTATTTGTTAAAGCAAATTAAAGAGCTAGAACATATATTTTTCTCCTTTAATAATTTTGATACTCTTTATAAATTAATTCAAGCCAAATTACAGTACGATGCCTGCGGTGCTCTACTTAACATTAATGAAAAAATATATGGTGGTCACAATAAAGCTGGGAAAGCATTAGCTAATTATTAAAAAATAAAGAAGCAAAAATGTAAAATACAAGTCATTATGGATACTTATGTAGTTAGTCATACTAGTGACAGTAAAATATTAGATTGCTTTTTACAATATTATACTAAACTATGGGCCAGATGTATCAAGGCAAAAACCGGTCACAAACGGGAAGATTCGCAGAATCTGCCCCTTTTGACCGGTATTTTTGCATTTGGGATGCATCATCCCAAATGCACAAATCGCAATTTAAGTAATCGCAAAAATTGCGATTACTTAAATTGCGATTGCATTTAAGGAATCGCACATTGCGATTCCTTAAATGCAATGCACAAAGCAAATTGAAATAGCGATTTCGCTATTAGGGGTCGCAAATTACCGGCAAATGAAACTGGACGGTAATTTGTGAAAACTTTGAAAAATGCACTAAAGTGCATTTTTCAAAGTTACATGTTACACACACACATGCCCTTGGGGAATGTGTGTGTGCAACATGTGGTCACATGGCAATTTCAGGGGTGCAAGAGGGTGTCCTTTTGGCACCCTTGAACCCTTGAAATTACATGCGCAATTTAAGAGTACCTATTCAGTACTCACAAATTGTGCATGCTATTTCCATTGGTTCCTATGGGCCTCTAGTCCCATAGGAATGAATGGGTAGCAATTCCTTAATTGCGACTCACAATTTGCGAGTCGCAATTAAGGAATGTTTAGGAATCGCAAAATGTTTTGCGATTCCTACATGCATAGGCAATTGCGATTCTTTAATTGCGATTCTTTAAAAATTGCAATTAAAGAATCGCAATTGCCTATCTTGATGCATGTGCCAGTATATTCTTCAGAACTCTCTCCTACAGCTGATCAATTGGACACTTTTTTCACTCTATCCCCGAATCATCAGATCATGTATTTGACCTTTCTATCTTAGATACTGGGATAACAGAGAAGGAACTTAAACATGCCCTACTCCAACTTCCTACAGATAAGGCCCAGGTTCCGATGGGTTTTCTGTTCAATTTTAGGCACGCTTCTCACATCTTTTGCTTCTAAAACGTTTGCTTTTAATTTCCCACTTTACCACACAACAATGTACACAAGGAACTTTTTCTCAAGGTAGGCTTTTCTTACTTCCAAAAAAGGGTAAAGATCTATCACAGTGTGGGAATTATAGGCCTATTTCTCTTATTAACACTGACTGCAAGATATTCGCTAAGGCTCTCGCTTTACGTATAGCAGGTTGTTCCTGACTTGATTGGCATTCATCAATCAGGATTTCTGAAGGGTCTTTTTTCTCTGATAATTCCAGAACCTTTCTCAATGTAATCCATCTGGCATCCAAATCTAATATACCATATGCTACTATAGCTTTAGACACTGAAAAAGCCTTGGATCGAGTCAACTGGGATTACATGTTTAGCACCTTGAAATTGTATAGGTTTGGCTCTCTTATTATTAGTTACATTCATCTTTTATACTCTCAACCTTCTACTTCTATTTTCGTTAATGGCAAACAGTCCTCTTATTTTCCCCTTTATCGAGGAACCAGAAAAAGATGCCCTTTTTCCCACTTCTTTTTATTTTAGCTTTAGGGCCTTTTCTAGAGAAAATTCGCAGGTCGTCTGCTTTTTCTGGATTTAAATACAAACAAATCGAAGTGAAATTCACTGCTTATGCGAATTATATTTTACTTTATGTGTCCAACCCACAAACCATATTTCAAGTCTTTTTTTCTCTTTTAGACAAGTATTCTTCAGTCTCAGGATATAAACTCAATTTAGAGAAATCAGAGGTATTGCCATTTAATAAGTATTGCCTTCCTGCCATGTTTCATAATACAGGGTGTGCCTATAATTCCAAGCCCATCAAATGTTTAGGCATTCTTTATTCTAATACTATAAAAGGAACTATCCAATTCAATTTAGATCAGGCTAAGGAAAAAGTTACTAATCTGTCCCTTAATTGGTCTCTTTTTTATCTGTCCTTGGTGTGGGAGACTAGCTACTATTAAAATGATGATGTTACCAATCATCAATTTTTACTTGTCCATGCTTCTGTTTAAGCTCCCTCTTATATTTTTTAACTCCATTATTCGTTTACTTATATCTTTTTTATGGAACAAACGTAAACCTAGAATCTCTTTATTAAGACTCCAACAGCCTAATAATAATGGAGGGGTTAATTTTCCCCATCTTAGACATTATCATTCAGCTTTCTCTCTTAAGCAAATTTTGACCTCTCTTTCTTCTCATTCATTAAATGAACTTACAGTCTGGGGTCTCCTAGAACAAGCCCAAACTGCCCCGTCCTCATTTGAGGAGTTGGTTCACATCGCTCAAGCCCCTAGAGCTTTTTTACACCTTTACATTTGCATTCTTTTTCTATTGTCACTCCTCTACTGCTCCAATCCAATTCCCCACTTCATTTTTTTTTACAAAATCCGTTATGGTTTAATAAACAGACTAAATAGAATAATCGAGCTCTTTTTTGGAAGGAATGGATCGACAAAGGAATAATAGTTATTGACCATATTATTTCCAATTATTCTGTGCTAGAATTCAAAGACATTTAATCTATATATGGTGTTTCATCCTATTATGCAGCCCATTGTCAGTGCCTTAGGCCTATTCTTCTACAGCTTTTTTCGCAGGTCTCCTCCCCATCATTTCAACTTTCTCCTACTTCTTCTTCCTTTGACTTCTCCAAACATGTTAAGGTGTCCTATATATACAAACGTCTATGTCTCCCTTAGGATGAAAGACTTAAATCCAAAACTGAACTACAATGGGAGCCTGAATTCCATCAAGAATTTTCCCAACGCATCTGGGATGCAATTTGGGCCAAGATACACACCACTTCCCGTTCCGCTCCTACTACTCAAACATTATTTCTCTTCTACAATAGACTGTATTATACTCTCACACAACTTTATAGGTCTCACTTTATCACACACTCTAGGGGCCTGATTCTGATGCGGTTAGGAAGGCCTCCTAATGGCATTTGGTGTGTCCAAATTGGATCGGGAATGTGTCTTTCCAACCGACTCGGAAAGGTTTCCAACCGACCGAGTATGATGCGAGTTAGGCATTAGGAATATCCTAATCCAAACCCAACGGCACTTGGAATGACCAAGCCGTATGGAGCAGAATTGTACGTCTATATGGGCCGCGCTCCCAAACCACTGAGGACGATGCTGGATTTGGACAGCCTTTCTGAATCGTGCTTTCTGACTCAAATCAGCAGTCGGAATCAGAATTTGGTGGCCTGTAGTGGGCCCCCCTGCACCTAGAGCCTTCCCAATCGGTCCCATGGGGGTACCCATGGGTCTTCTCTTACCAGCCATGCACAATGTGTCAGGCACCATGGGGTGTCCGCCACAGGGTGCCCAATTCTCCCCAGCCACCCCTTTCTTCAATGGGAGCCTATGCATTCGGTCGGAACAAAGGCTCCCATTGAAGTCAATGGGAGTCCAACCAAATCGTATCTGGAAGCATCGTACTTGGTCGGTTGGACTCTCCCGATCCGATTCGGTTGGAAACCATTCCCAAACCCATTTGATTGGGAAGCTTTCCAAACCGCATCAGAATTGGGCCCTAAGTGTTGGTCTTTTGTCCAAGAGAATAGCGATTTTCTTTAAATGTTTTGTGAGTGCCCTCAAGTTAAAAGGTTTTGGTCTCTCATCTGGGATAGAATTAATACTATTTTATCTACAGACATTACATTATATATTGTACATCTTTTTTGGGTGGTTCTTTCCCTCTTTGGCATTCTCAAAGGACAATTGGGAAATTTATTGATTTATTGTTAGCTTTGGCCTTGCAAGTTATTACATCAAATTGGAAGGATACTTTAAAAATCACTTTCATTGCCTGGTGGAATTTATTATGTCACCACCACAGGTTAGATAGAGCTTATGCCACTACAAGACCCCTGCTAATTAAAAAATATTTGATCTGGCTTCCACTTACATCTTACTTATCTAGAACTGTTACCTCTTCCAGACCTGTTTGCACCATCAATATTTCTCCATGAGGTAATTATTATTATATTTTGGTGTTTAGAAAATAAGAGATGGTTGTAACTGTATGTTATTATATATCCTGTGATTAATATCTTCTTTTCTTTTCATCTCTTCTTTTTTCTTTTTCTTCTTTCCTTCTCCTCTTCTTTACTCTTAAGAAACTAAAAATCGCAAGAATTCCTTCAAGTGTTTTGACTATTTTGATGCTAAGCATTGCAGCTTTCAATGGTTCTGCTCACTGATCTATAATATTTTGTCTATGTTTGTTGTGTTACTGTTCTATATTAGATGCACTCACAATGCGTAGGCGATGTATATCATTATATTCTTGTATTGTTTTATGAATCTCTTCAATAAAGCATCTTAAACTTCAAAATAATTCAAAGTATCTGCAGCTGCTTCTCTCTCACGCAGCACACTGGCTGACATTGTGCTGGATTTGGAAGCGTTCGGTCTCCCTGCGCTTGTGATTATATATCTTTATCGCCAGGAAAGCCGAGCCTTCTTAGAACATTCCACACGCTTGTCCCGACTCGCTGCTGTGCCTTCCTCACTGTTGGGTCTCTTCCTCTGGGACTGGAGGGTCAGGCCGTTACTCCTTCAAAGTGTCCATTGAGTTCCAGCATACGCCAGTGCGTCTGATTCCTACTTGGCATCAGTGGTAAGAGGTCAGCGATGCAGACACAGACTCTTCTGCTTTGATATCTCCACTCCTCATCCCTTCAGTACAATCCTTTACAGACCAGGCGCAGACACCAATTATTTGCCCTAAGATATTATTTTGCACAATATTCTGCCATGACACATTTTGGCCAAAACACTGGCCTTGTTCACATGCATACTATGTGATTGGTGATCATCTTAAATCCTACTGCAATATGCATTTGTTTGAGCTGGGTAAAGGTCTTAATAAAAAGACTACTAGCTCTTTATGCACTACTACACATGCCCATTACCTTTGGAAGAGGTCTCACCGAGACCACAGTCGTTCTCTACAACCAACTGCCTATGTCCATTATACTGGAGACAACTTTAAAGGTGAGGATAGTGTTTATCTGCAGCCTTCTATGTACATCCATAAATAAATGGACAGTTTTTAGCAGAGACAAAAGATGCTAACTAAACTCGACTATGTACAATCATTATGCTGGGGAGAGGTAGCAGTGAAGATATCTTCATAATCTACTAATACATTCATGATCGGAGTGGAGAATAGAGTGTCGATAGTGACACTTTCTATTAAAAATTTAACTTTTTCCATAGCCTCTACTACAAATATTCATGTTGTACACAATACTAAATACACATAGGAGGTATTCTTGGATGGAGTAGATTTTGCCCACAACATACTACATACACCTGTCAGTCTTCTTAAATTATTCAGCAGAGAACAGTTATTCTCTATAAGCTTTTAACAAAACGTATTATCCAACAGTGAGGTCTGTGTGAAGGTCTCAGTTGTTCAATACATTCGATTATACAATTCCATCATTCTAAACAGGACTCTCAAACAAAAAATGAGTGTGTATTAATATAGTATTATTTCGAGGGAGTACAGTAGCAACAGATCTCACTAGGCAAGGTATTTTTCTGCCAAAGTCTACTACAGATATTTGATCAAAAAGGGAACTGTCACTATAAAGGTCAGTTTGTTTGTACACCATTCTACAAACATTGTTCACCCTGAGGAGAGGTTTCAGTAGAGAGGCCAGTGAAGCCCTACACTATACTACACACATCAATAATGCTAAACAGAGGTGTAAGTAGATCGAGCAGTTCTTCATCACACCCTACTAGACACACTTCTCACTCTAGAGACAATAATTAACTCTTATTCTACTGTCAGTTTTAATTTAATCTACTTTACTACACAATATTTTGATCTGGATACAGGGCGATCTGGATACAGGGCTTAGAGCAGAGACTATTCTCTCCTACAGAGCCACGCACAATCATCACATTAGAAAAAGGTTTCACCAAGACGCCAATTTCTAAGGAAAAGTGTTAGCAGACAAACCAGACCTTCTAAAGAAGATACTAAGGAAAGCAGAAAATATAAGCTTGCAAGTAAAACAAAAAAAGGGAAAATATCTACTGTTTTGGTGGGCATCTGTGCCCATTGAGAAGGCTGTGTCAAGCACTTCTGCTCATTTCAGAGTCAAATATGATTGTCACACAAAGTCAAGAGTGAAGGACTTTATTCAGGATGACGGACTTGCAGTCTGCCTCTCTACACATCTGAAGGCACAATATCTATAGTTCAGAGTTAAACTACCTGTGCTCAAATGTTTGCTCACTTTACCTGGTATGTCCCCTCCTACAAAGCCATTATTTAACATTCTCAGATTTGAGTGGGATAAAGAGGACTAAAAGGTCTCCCTCTTGAGTCATGTGCAATATGTTTACATAGAAGGCTTGGAATTGACCATTATTATTATTTCCAGAATTTGTAGGGCACACAGCTTTCCCAAGGGGTTTCCCGGAGCAGGGCAAGGGTAGGGAGAGAAAGAGGGAAAACATGAAGAGCTTGATTAAAACAGCCAGGTCTTTAAGCCCTTACGGAAAGCGAGGAAAGAGGTCTCATCTCTCAAGAAGGCTGGCAAGGAATTCCATAAAGTCGGTCCAAGATAGGAAAAAGACCGGCCTCTCATATGGGCTAATCTGATTTTTGGAACCACAACCTGGATATGTCGAGCACAACGCAAGGAGCAGGAAGGATGGTAAAGCTGAGCCAGGTCCTTCAAATATTTAGGGGCCAAACCTGTTTCGATTTTAAACATATAGCACAGAGCTTTGAACTTAACCCGATTCGACACCGTCAACCAGTGTAAGTCTTGTATAATCCCTGAGACAGAGGTAAACTTAGGTAGGCGAGTAAGAAGCCTTGCTGATTCATTTTGCACCAACTGTAGCCTCTGAATGGTCGATTTATCAACTCCCAGATAAAGGATGTTACCGTAATCCAGTCTTGAAGTTACAAGAGCCTGGATCACAGTTCTTTGTGCTGGGAGATGAATCAGCCAAAAAATCTTCATTAACCACTTCAGGGCTGCAAAGCAGGTAGATGACACCTTGGTGAACTGCTGAAGCATGAGGGTCCAGAGAGATAGGGCCTATAATTCTTGTATTGGAATCCGCACTTACTACCATCACCTGATTTTGGTATATGCACTTTCTAATTTTTTAAGAACTTTGGGATCGGGCTTTGTGATAGCAGAATAGATATCAACCAATATCACATCTAATATTTCCTATCCAAAACACATGGAATGGATTTTGGCAATTAGAATATGACTGATGTACAATAAACTAACCTCAGAAACAGCTAAGAAAACTGTGGCTTTCTGTGATTCGGCATCTGTGCATGCAGTTTGTATTCACACAGGAAACTTTGCATTAGTCATTATGATATGGCAAAGTCAGCTTTGTTTCAGGTAACATGAATGCATCAAATTTAAAGATGAAGCTAGGTGTATTAAAAGCCCTATAGAGGATGAAATACCTGCACATCTCCAAGACAAGAAAAAAACAGAATAGGAGGTGTGAGGAGTAATACATCGGAGTAATATGATTTATTTAAAGTATTTATTGCCTCATGGTTACCCGAAGGTGCTAGTCACTGATGAAAAAGACCTGTAAATCGACTAATTCTAAAAGTAAGATATTGGTAAATAGATAGGTTTTCAGTAGTTTTATAAAATGCAATACGTTTATTTGAACTCTCAGATGGCAATGGAGAGGGTTGCAGAGCACAGTATTAATGAGGTTTAGGTTTTGCTATAGCAAACTTTCAGACAGCAAAAACCTTTTAAATTATTATTACAAGAGAAGTAACATGGGTATTTTTTTCATTGAGCGATCATTTTATGTGTTCTATTTTCACTATTAATAGATTTTGCATGACTAAATTCAAATCAAAAACCAAGAAAGCCCATTGACAAAAAATGCTAAACTATCTATTTCTAAGATGTTTTTGTGAAAGTAAGGAAAATTAGCCAACATCAGTACCAATATTTAGATAATGAATGATTCTAGTCAATGTTACCTGTTTCCTCAACCATACTAATGTAGCTGAACTGTTCAGGAAACTTACTACAAAAGGGACTCTAGCATGTCAATAACTTAGAGTACATTCTAGTGATTAATTTGAATTTGCTGAGAGTGTCTTCTATTGGTTTATTTTTTTCAGCTACTCCTGGATGATAATTGTAAGAAACTGAAGTATTAGTTGAGGGAGAGGAAATACCACCTCAAGTAATAATCACAAGCCTTGTCAGGGTGAACCCTTAAGGTCACTAAATTAACCTGAGCTCACGTTGTGGTAGCTATGACACAGAGCAGACAGGATCAGCTAATGGCAATGTGTAAAGTATTTAAGCAGTACCAAAACAGTTATAAATTCGAAATGCAGAACACTGAAAATCTTAAACTGCCAAATGTTATAAACAAAACAACACCAAAATTGAAAACAATCTAAAAGGAGAATTGGAGATATGATTTGTTAATGTTTTAAGTAGGAATAGCGCAAATAAGCACAAAGTGATAATGATAGTTAATGCTAGTAGTAGAATATGACCTAGGTGCAATTTGACACTGACCGCAGTGGGGCAAGAGAGGCAGAGACTCAAACTCAGGCAGAGGCCAACAGCAGGCTCCAGTTCAGGTACAGTTGCCACTGATCAGCTGGGCAGATGCAGGAAAGGCCTCTTGTAGCTTGTTGTATCCTGGAGCTCAAACAGGAGGTCAGCCTTATCATGGATGGAGTTCACTTCTTTGCCCTGGGTATAACAGGGAACAGGTTCAGGAATTTAGGGCTCCTCTCAAGTCACAGACAGCAGGTCCAATCCTCTTTGGTCTTTGTCAGGTCCATAAGTGCTCTGAAGTGGGTGCCTGGAGGGGCCACATTTATTCTTGCATGAGCTAGTGGGCGGGAATGTCTCCTGGGCATGCCCTAACCAATGGCATAAACATTCCTGGGGCCAAACGTACCCACATTGTGCATTTCTAAGGTGGTAAAAGTCTTTGACCACACTAAACTTGGTTTTTGAGGGCAGAGGTGTCTGCGTTGAGTGTACTGTGTTAATGCTAGTGTCCTCAAATCTTATAGTGAACACTAAAATCCAGTTATGGGCAACCACTGTCCTCACAGGCAAAACAAAGGAGGGTTCATTAGCAACCAGACAGTGGATACACAAGATATGTAACACCCAGAGACAAAAGACTATTGGAACAAAGTAGGGTCCTTCAGCAAGCAGACAGTACATACACAAGAATTATGTTGGCATCCTGTTCTCTACCTTTTTTAGGGCACCTCAATGTATTCTATGCAAATCCAGAGGACCAGTCAAGCAATTTGGACACTCATGCAGGATATGACACTGTAATGCCAAAAAAGATGCTCACAACTGCCCCACGTTTCCTGGACGTTCAGAGGAGTCATTTCAGCCCATTCAGAAAAGCCTATCGTTTGCTCCTGGGAGGCAATTCACACCTTTTTCTTGCCTATTATAATGCTAATAAGTGCTTGGGAGAAGTTTGAAAACAAATGTAAATTAGCCTTGAAGAACTTCAGGCATGGAACATTAGCTCTCATAAAATATGTTTCTTTAATAATGATTAAACACCTGACTTCAACATTGAATTGGATTTTTAATAACTTAAAATAGTTTTTCAGTTATTTTTCCAGCTAGTCCCATTCCTGAGATACAGTATTTGAATTTTTAATCTGTACTGTGGTTTTCATAGGACAGCTAGGCCTGCCACAATGAAAATACCTTTTGGATGCGAGTCACTGGAAAAACATGTTAGCATTGCATTTCTACTTGTTCTACTTTTAAATACAACCCACACCCTGTCTTGTGGACTACAAGGCCAACATAGGGGTGACTTATTATTTTTCAAAAGAGAGGGTTTGAACAGTGAAAAGGGTTCATTTTGAAATGTCAAATTACAGTTTTTACACTGCTACAGCCAGGCTTCAAGGGTGGAACTGAAGCCACGTTTGCACTGCCACTGTAGTAGATGGCACAATAGGTACTGCAGTCCACTAGGGTCATTTAAAATACATGCCCTGGGAACAGTTTGTACCATATACTAGGGACTTGTAGGTAATTTAAATATACCAATTAGGAATATGCCAATTTGACAAAAAAAGGAGCACGGGTACTTTACCAATTGTTAGCAGGGTTCTAACACCCGCAAACGTATAGGGTACTGCAAAAGGCAAAAAAGAGAGGGTAACGACACAGAAAAGGTGGCTTTCCTACAATAATGAATGGATTTTTCCTCTTCATGAATTTGGCTTGAAACCTTTTTGCATTTAATTGCCCCATAAAACATGCATTCAAGAAATAAATGCAAATTAAGATGAGTATAAATGTAAAAGTTAACCAAATGTATTAGTGGAGGAGAATGCCTTCTACAAAAGCAATACAACTAACTGAGACATCTTTTTGCTTATGTCTATAATGTTTGTTTTGGCATGTTCCTGTTATTTAGGAAACTAAATGACAATGTACATTCCAAATGGTAGACAATTATTTTTGGAGACCACTGTGTGCTTAAGAATTTGTGGTATATCGTGGACATTTGCTAACTCACTAGCGGGACACAACACTGTAATAAGAAAAATGTGTCTTAAATCATGCTCACCACGGGAGAGCGCAAAGAGGATATACAGCCTCATATTCACTTTTTATTTTCATTCATTTTTACATTGATAATTGATGAGCTCATACACGTCGTATGCATTCATATTGGTGTTTGAACATGAAGTCTCGTGCTAAAAAGAGTCACATAATTTAAGCATAACTTTGCAATACCTATTGAATGAGCTTGAGAGAGATTGTGTGTGCAATTTTGAGATATGCTTGCACTAGACTGTAGGTTCACCCAGGATTTTTCGCCCTTTTATTGAACCCTATTTTGGTTGGCTGTAGAATTTGGTACACTTAACTCATGCTAACCAGTGGTAAAGTACTTGTTCTCTCCCTGGCAAACACGGCAAAATTGATATACACCTGATTGGCATATGCAATGTATTTATAATTCCCTAGTATGTGGTAATACATGTACCCAGGACCTATAAATGATATGTTACTCTTAGGCTTCAGTACTCATTGTGCCACCCACTACAGTAGCACTGTAAAGCATGTCTCTAGGCCTGCCACTACAGCCTGGGTGTGCAGTTTTAAATTGCCATTTCAGCCTGGCAATTTAAACCTTTTGGCAGGCCTAAGCCTTCCTTTTTAATGCTTACAAGTCACCCTTAAAATAATACCTTTTGATTCCAATGACATACCACCTAACTCTGACTAGCTTTTGGTTCTGACATGTTTACTCCTTCATATACTATGAATATAGCCACACTCATACCTCCCCATTAGTTATGCTTACATGTCTTCTGATCTAATCAGAAATATCAGGGAAAGGCCGTAATATGGCTGTGCTGTACAAACTGTGCAATTCTTATAGTTCACCTGAGACATCATTTCCCAGAGGATCCACCTCTTATTGAGCAGCATTTAATGATGCTATCACAGGAGCCTATGCTGCGGCTGGCACTGGTACAAAAGCACACATACAAACACCTGTCATACAAAGAGGCATACAGTGCAAAACGTCCAGGGCATGCAATTCCTAATCAGTAAACAATACAATTCCAAAGTCTGTGTTGCAAGACTAAATAACACTGAATCACTGAATAGTTTATTGGAGGTATGGTTGATTGAGTCCTAAAATAGTCACTGGGTCTGGGAGCTGTTTGCTAGGGATCCCAGGGTCTGAGATAGTATGAAGATCCCGGGTGTTCTTGGACTGCCATAGTTGGTAGACAGAGAAGAGACTAGCTTCCTCTTCTGGAGAATTTGAGTGGGCATACCCTGCTTGTCTTCATCCTTGCCAGAACCTACAGTGATGTGAAGATGCAGAGGAACTTAGTACGGACGCTGGTAACCCCAAGATACCACCCAGTTTGAGAAATGCAGGGGCTGCTGGTGAGCTCTAAAGCTTACTGCAGGCTGGCAAGGGTAACAGTGGATGCCATACAGCATACATGCCAACCCTCCTGTTTCAGGCAGGAGACTACCGATTTCAAGACTAGTCTCCTGCCTCCTGATTCCTGCATGCAGAAACCCCATTCCTCTGCGGGCTTCAGCTGACAGGAACTGGTCTTGTGTGACTCGGCCAGTAGCCTGCCCCTGCAGGCGAGTGCACAACATTTTTACCATGCTCTCACTGCCTGCCATAGCGCTTTCTCTATGCACCTGACAGTTAAGAATAAATAACATATATTTGCATTTGCAATATCCAATTCTGCAGCAGCACACTTCCAAGTCCCATACATGACAATAACCCGATTCAGTCCTCAATGGAAGTCAATGGGGGAAATACATTCCCCTGATTATGTTTTTGAAATCTCCCACTTTTCTCTTCTAAAATGTTGGCATGTATGATAGTGTTCTGCAGATGACTGGATCTGTGGAGATCAGAACCTGCCTGGGGAGTGGTGTGCAGTGGAGGAGCAGGACCAGAGGAGGATATGCTTCTCCAATAATGGCCTGGTCTACATAACAATGAGGGTTTGGATCGCAAGGGTACGCCACAGAGGGCCGTTGGCCTCACTTGTGGTCCCCTGTGTGTACTGGGACAGGACCAGGCTGCAACCAGGGGTATACATTTTATTTGTCTGTGTTTAGGCGCATGTATCTGTTTCTCATTTTATATGTATTTCATGTGCTCTTATGTCCTTATGTAATGTAACTGGTTAAATTGTAAAGCGCTCTGACACCTTCGGGTAAAGTATGCACTATATAAAAACGGAAAAATAAATACTATATCAAGCCCTCTGCCACCCCAAGAATGGACACACACAGACTTGGATCACAGGCTGGGTATTTCCCTTTTATTTATCACCTCCAAAAATAATCCATTGTTTTCTTCTTCACAGTCAGTGCACAGGTCCATTGAAATTGAAATGTTGAGAGCAGCAGGCCTCTACTAGTTTATATAGGCCACTGCTGCTCCATTCTCTTCAATGGAGCTCTCAACATTCCAATGTTCTCATACACAGTGGACCTGTACCATGGCTGTGAAGAAGAAAAAAATGGATTACTTTTTTTAACCATATATGAGCTTCTAAATGGGCTCTTGCAATTAGCCATTAAAGGACATTATACGAGGAAGGCTTAACAAAGAGGGAGCACACCCTGACAGAAAGACTGCCATTGATTCAGCAGGAAAAAGCCTCATCTGTGGAGGGCACTGTGATGGTGGTGGTGGAGTCACAGATATAGGTCATCAAACATTGATACATTCCATTACAATTTAGTAGGAATAGGGAGATGCCCCTGTCTTGTCCTCTCCTGCTACCGAATGACAATCAGTCACAAAGTGCATATTCAACTACAAATTATAATCTGTCCTTTGTACATAGCGACTTTAATTTTGTCGTTAAAATTATGTGATTTTGCAAATTGCGGACTTTGTGACTGCAAAAATGCTAGATTTGTTGTCTTTGTCTGTGTTACGGACGTCCAACTAAGCATAGCAATATGTATGCATGTTGATACCATTAAAATGTAATGCCAGTGCTTCAGCGGGGATGCTGTTAGTTAAATGTGGCCATATTGATAGTTCCCTGAACATACGCTTGTTTAATTGAGCACTGCAGATGTATTGGGAAATATAAGGTGACAGGCAAACATCTGCCCTTTAGAAACACTGTGTCTGAATATCTAAATGACCATTCACCAGCGCCGGAGTGGGCATCTATTGGGACTTCAGCTGTCATCCCTATATTTCATTCCCAGCTAATAAACTTCGGTACCCCGACTCTAAAGTGATTATGCTTTAACGTGGACTGGATGTGACTTTACGCTTTTTTTTGGCAAAGCACTAAAAGGAGATTTCACTCCTGTGTTCCAAGTCAATTGCTGTTCAGGTCAGTGGTCACTGAATGTAGTAGCCATCTGCCAGCTGTTTAATAACGAATGCAAACTTTTTTTTGGCTGTGGTTTGTCCATTTCCCAAAAGCTACATATCCACATCATTAAAACAATCTTTGGAACCAATGTTTGTTTGCTACTCTCTGCGGAGAGGCCACATTGGATAGATCAAGCTATACATTGATTTCCAATATAGAACACTTGAAGTTTAGAAGAAGGAGATGGTCAAAGCTACTTAAGCAGCGATATTTTGTAATCAATATTTCAGTTTCTAATGCCGATTTCACAAATATATTTATTAAAATGTTTCACATTCTGTATTGCACAATTAATTTTATTCAGATATTTTATTTCTGTTTCATTACCAGCCACGCAATGATTAGAACTAATTCAAGGGTAAATGTTTTAATAGAAAGAATAATTCTTACTGGAAACTCTGCCCTTACTCTACTGGTCAACCGTTTCAAAGCAGTAAGAATACATTTCAAAATGACTATATTAATCTAACCTACTCGCCAGCTTATGTGACTAACAAACATCTCTTTACAATGGTGACATGTAGAAAGAGACATATACTCTGGTACTCACCCATGCCTTGGACCGCTTTAAAATCTTCCACTCTCCTCTGAGTCACAGCTATGTCGTATCGTCCTTGCAATGAAATCTATCACAAAATGAAGGTGCTGATGTACCATGTTTTGTTCTCATACTAGCATGTGCTAATTGCACACTGGTTTGTTTGCCAACAGCGCTTTAGTTTCTGCATTGCAAGTGCTGCACTGTTCAGGGAAATCACAAAATGAATATTTGCAGGGGGTCGCAAAACGTCTTGCTTTATTAACATTATTGAGGCAGGAGGATAGGGAAGAAGAAATGGATAGAGGTGTGCAAGGGATAGCACACGTCCACCCCTTCATTAGCATTCCTTGTCTCTCACCTTTTTCAAAAACCTTTATTTTTCTTTATATTTTAAAATGAAGAGTTTGGAAAAAAATGCATCCAGGGAGGACATCAGGCGGAGCATTTATTGAGTGCCTGAACCACTCTCTGCTGCAGGGGGACAGGTTTTCTTTTGGAAATAAGTAATTATGCAAGCAACGGATCAGTGGATTGTGACAGCAATGGCATTCATAAACCATTGATATGTTACATTCTAAATAATGTATAGAGGGAGACACCCCTTTCATCCACCTCCTATCTGCAATATGGAAAGGGTTACATAACTTTTCAACTCATAAAATGGCTTTTGTCCATTACAACATTTTCCTTTTCATTCACAAGCCTGTGTGTTAAACCTGACATCCCTGGTGTGGTAGTCCTCCAAACGTCTGCCTTTAACCCTCCTGCCTTGCAGGACAAGAGGAGCAGGAACAGAAGAACTAGGAGGGCTAGGACTAGGGAAGCTGGATCAGAAGGATTAGGATGAGCAGGACCAGCAAGAATAGGAGGTGGCCTGGGACCAGGTAGAGTCCCAGAAAGGAACAGAAGAGGAGGTGGACTAGGAGTAAACCAAAGCCTGTTTGGGCCAGAGTTCAAGAGGACCAGAAACTAGACTGCGAGTAAAAGAAGGACCATAAGACTATAGAGGGCCTGAATCAGAATCACATGGACCAGAAAGACAAGGGCAATGAGGATGAGAAAGGAGGAGTAAAAGGACTAGGAGGGGGGAGAGGGACGAGCAGGAAGGAGATTAGGAGGAGAAGAAATAAAAATTTGACCAGGATCAGGAGGATCTAGAAAAGCAGGAGCAGAAGGAGTACCAAAAGATGTAGGTGGCCCCCAAGTTTCAGGACCAGGATAGGACCACCAGGTAGTTCAGGAACAGTCCAGAATTGCTAGGAGAATGAACAAGCCCGGAGTACCATGACCAAGAAGACTTGGCGGACAATGACCAGGAGAGCTAGGAGGAGGGACCAGAGCAGGGTGGATGAGGATCACCAGGAGGAGCAGGAACACCTGGACCAGAACTGCCAGGAGCATGAGGACCACTACCAAGACAAAATTCAAGATCAGTGGACTAAGACCAAGAAGACAAGGAGGCGAAAGCCTAAGGACTGCAAGGCAATAATAAGGAGAGTCTGGAGTAGAAATAACAGAACTAGGAAAAGGAGACAGAGAGGGCAGGCAGACCTCCTGAAGGATAAGCATAACCAGAACAGGAGGTCCAGTGGTTTGTGACTGACAGGGAGGTGGTAACTCATTCACAATGGTCAAGCTGTCTCCATTTGACATTTGACCCTTTATGGGAATTGTGTTAGGCGGCCCCAGCCCTTATGTCTTCCCAAAGGTAAAACATGTTAATTAAAGCAGCACCTGCCCCTCTAATAGACACTGTCTGCTTTAAAAAATGTTTTTTATTTAGGAATACAAAAGCTGGGATGGTTATCTGCTGTTCCTATAATGTCCTGTCACTGTGTTCAAGGTCAATCCCAGGAAGATGCATACATTTACCTGCCGAATTAGATTAATTAGTAATGTCGTTCTGCAACCACCGGCAACTTGACATTTTGTGACATCATCTATCAATACATAGGTTGCTTTTCAAAATGAAAGACAGGTCATAAAAAGTTGGCAAAAAGTTGCACCCACAATATGTTGCCTGACTTTTCATGCATCAGTATCGTACTGTTCTTATAATTATGATTATGTCATTAATTATTTTCTGGAACAGGAGAATAAGCTTGGCGTATACAAAAACACATGTATATTCCATCTGATACAAAAGATCTCCCTTTACTTCTGTCAATCTGAATAAATTGTCAGGCACTGAGAAGCAAACAAAACCACACCTATCATTTGAATAAAAAGTGCTGCATGGTATAGTGATTTTCCACCACACGCTAACCTTTCACAGCTATTGTTGCTTTATATTTTTAAGAAAGAAAATTAAAATTAAGGATGGACGCAATCAACTTTCATTTGGTAAAACTTTTTTTTACATCATGGGTACACAAAATTACATATTAATAATAAAAGTAAAAGTTTAACGTTCTATAAGTTGTGGAGTGCTTTCTATATCTAATTGTTGTATTTAAACAATGTCAATTGTTTCTTTCGTTTTATACTGCAAAATCAGCATCTGGAAACAAAAATACGCGTATTTACCCAAATTGTGGATGCATTGTGGCATATCTTTCACTGGTGTATAATTTCTGCCTTGTATTTGAAGTCGCGTTCTTTTTGTTGTTTTCCAAAGTGACAAGTCCAGTGTTGTGCTGGAGACACGTCCAGCTACATTAATCAACTGGGCTAGTAGGAAGAGCAACAGCATGAAGAACAATGTGGGCATGACATTGATTGCTGACTTCAAACTGCAGGCATCAATTCTTATGAATGGCATTTGATCATGACAGAAGGGCATGCCAGCCTTCAGGAAGTCTCTGGATATGCATGAAAATTATAAGGTAAATATGCTTTACATTTTCTTTTTTTTACTGAACTCTACTTAATGGTTTGCTCACGTTTTACCATTTTCAATCTTATGAAAATGTCTTTCAAGATACTGCAGTATCTAGCAAATGAGTTGTCTCAGGGAGACAATCAGTGCACAGCCAAGCAAGTTATGGAGTTCCTTAAAGCAGAACAGACATTTTCGTTTCATTAAGTGCCATGCTGAGAGCGAAGCAATTTTGATTAAGTGGAACTTAAGTGCACATATTCCCCAGTAAAGTGTGTTTTAAATTTTGTTCTCTTTGTTTTTGCACCAGCAGCAGTACACTGGGCGATCTACTGCATTTGCGTCTCCTTGTTTTCATTCTTGTCATTATAGAATTGTAATAATGATTACAGTCTTAGCCTGGAAGACTCGGACATGAGCAAGAGGTGAATAGGATAGGGGATGCAAGCTTCTAAATTCGATAAGCTTCGTTTCCCAAAGTAGTTTACCATGATATGTTGGGCACAATTTACAGATGGACGGGCATGCTGACTCCAACTTCTAAGAACCATATTTACCTTGGAGTTCTTTTTGAAAAACTTCAAAAATGTCAAGGAATGTTATCAACATCATATCCAGTTACAAGCAATTGGTCAGTTAATTGCAAAACTGCAAGCAGAGGACTGATATTGTAATTCACAATTTTATGAACGATACCACCTGTCAATTCTCTCACTCCAGGTCTCGCTCTGACTAAATTGAATCCTCACAGCATTCTAAGGCAGTCTTCATATGGAAGATTCTATTGATTACAGGGGCAAAAGAGTAACATAAGAGACATATATTTTGATTTACGAAAAAAGGATAATGACAACAGCTATATGCTGCTTACAATCACAAACTTACCACAGATAGGTCGCAAAAAAAAAATACGATTGTGGTAATGACCAGTCGTTAGTCAGTATTTAACACACCACATTTCGTCCTGCTGGTGTAATAATTATCATACAGCGTGTAATTAAAATCCCTGCGGAATTTAGTATTGCAGAGGGACCTTCATTTAGCATTGTGCTTATAATGAAGGCCTGTAACTTGTAGTGTCAATAAACTTTCAAAATGTATAGTATAGATTAAAAGGATCTTTCTTAGGAGAATTAAACTTTCAACAGCATTGGACCTACCAATTGAAGCACAGAGAAACTGTTATTAAAGCATGCAAATTCAGTAGGCTTATCTAATTATGTATTAGAGAATTCTGGGCAGAGGTCTTCTTATTCCCGTGGTTATAGAGGTAGCAAGGAGGAGCAAATTAATTGCAAATTTCAAGCTGGGCACATTTAGGGCCTCATTACGATGTCGGTCAGAAAGGTTCCTCACGGCATGCGGATTTTCCTAACCCGAGTCGGAACCCATGTTTCCGACCGACTCGGAAACATTTCTGACGGACCAATTACAATGGAAAGGTAACCGTTAGGTCCTTCCTACTCGGTTCCGCCCGGCATTCGGAGACTCCAAGTCGGTCGGAGCCGAATCGTACAGGTCTATGGACCGCGTTTCCGACCGACGTATTACGATGTCGGATTCGGACAGCCTTTCCGAATCAGTCTGTCACAAAATGGCTGTCGGAAACTGACTTTGGGGGCCCGTAGCAGGCTCCCCTTCCCTCGGAGGCCTTCTGTTGGGGCCCATGGGGGGGTGCCCATGGGACCCCTCTTTACAAACATGCACAGTGTGGCTGACACCATGGGGTGCCCATCACAGGGTGCAAGGTTTTCCGCAACCACCCTTTTTTCAATGGGAGCCTGTGTGTCGGTCGGAACACAGGCATCCATTGAAGTCAATGGGAGTCCGACCGAACGGTGTTTGGAAACATCGTAATCGGTCGGTCGGACTCCCCAAACCCGAGTCAGTCGGAACCGATTCCGACAGGGAGTGGGTCGGAATGTTTTCCGACTGACATCGTAATGAGGCCCTTAGTTGAGATGATCAATTGAATATCTGTATTTGATTATAAATATATAATCATAAAAGAGCAGACAGATATGAAAATATACAGAATACAATACTTACATCATCGATTTCATATAGGATAAAAACAAAGATAAAAGGACAAGAAACAATTCAAGGTATAAAAATACTACATCGTACCAGTTTCCTATAGAAGCACTCCCAACTCAATATAAAACATTCATTGTCACAGTACAGTCAGTGACAGACAAAAAGCAGCTAACAATGTACAGCTAATGAAGGGCAATGCACTATAACTAGAAAGAAATAAGAACACGCATATAAAGTGCATTTTTCAAAAAGGTTCTCAGGGAATGGCAAACATCATGATTGGGGATCATTCGAAGAAAATAAGGACAAGCCTATATTGAGAAAAACCCTGTTTTTTAAACATTGGCAATAAAAGTTTTTTATTGTTTTTTTCATAAAATTTGCAGATAAATATAAAACAATCCAAAGTCTGGGGAGATGATTCATCATAGGGACAGAGCAACACAGACTTGGGGTCAAATTGGCCACAGGGAAACTTAAGTAGCATCTTATGTTTCCTAATCGAAATTTCATCAACAATGCCCTTTCTCCTACATTATTAACATACGTGAGATATGGCTCAATGTCTTTGAACGTTTGCAGGCAAATTAATTCTCTCGTATTGGGCTTCATGAGCTCTCTACCTTCCCTGCTGGACACTGCCCTGCTCAGGAAACAATCTTTAATATTGATAATATCCCCCTTTAAAATATCATGTGGTTTGGCAAATAATTCTGGCCTTCCCATGGCAACCACTGTTTTCCATATACAATAAAACCAGGGGATTCTTTAGCCGTAATCACAAGACAGGCTGTCCTCAATTATTTTACGATTGAAAGAGGCCTAAAGGTTATAGAGGCCCAAAGAAGAAGATGGGCAAGCCCCACCATATCTGTTGCATAGGCCAGTCCCAGTTCTTCATGTATAAAATGCTGAGGACTGCCTGGGCCAAGACCAAGCAGCCATCTGCAAATGCAGTTTTATTCCCTCTGGAGGCTACTGCAGTCTCTAAACCCCCATAAGCCAGCACAATACATGAGAACAGGTAAACATTTTATTCTATAAATTTCCAACAGGGGTGGTGTTGGTTTGCGCCCCACCTTAATAGATACATTAAACAAGGTCCCCGACTCTATGATTGAAGCGTGGACAGAGATCGGAAAGACAGGGCAAAAAACTGTTATTAGCCTTGGTGGCAACAATCCACAGAAAAAAGTCTAATCTAATCTTAACAAATACAATTCAATCACTGTGCAAGTTGTCTTTGTACAAGATCTGTACATCCAAAGTCAGTGTGTCTTCCACAGGATCAACCAATGTTCTCTTTGTGCTTTGCAACAGCAACATATAGCTGCAAGTGTCATAACTTTGAAATGTCCAAGTGAAGATGACATGGTGATGGAACCTAAAAAAGATTAAAACAAAAAAATGTATATTTGTATGACATTACAAAATAGACACATTACAAATGACAATTGTTGAGACTTGTTTTGAATTGTTGACATTTTCTAACAAAGATAAAAAATGTAAATAAATGCAGTAGTCAATGTGTCAAAACTTAGATCAACAAACATCTTTGCCCTGGATTTACCTTAACTTGCCCTTTCTAAAAAATGTCTAGCATAGACTTTTATTCTGATTAGATTAAAAGATGGTGTTAAATGTAATGTAATAATATGTGAATATATACTTACACTCGTGAAGAAATTGTCTATAACATCTTGACATAAATCTATTCCTTCCTCTTCACCACTTTCATATTCATTTGGCATTTCCACATCTTCCCTCGGTGGCTCAGCATGGTTTTCTTTCTCTGCAATGTACAGGTTGTTTCTTTCGCAGGGCTATGTTGTGTAACATGCAGCATGTCATGGTGATTTTTTTATACCTTTTCTGGTGAGTAGAGGAGGGCTTCACTAGTTTTATCTAGACATCGGAATCTGGCCTTTAGAAGCCTAAAAGCCCACTCCACTGGCCTCCTTATTTTTCCATGAGCGTCACTGAAGTGACCTTCCTCTGGCGTTTCTGGATTCCTCAATGGTGCTAACAATCACGGTTGGTTATGATAAGCTGAGTATCTTATATGAAATGGAAAAAAAGCCTTGAAGCAGGAAAAATATGAAAATTTGGAAAATGCTTGGAGAAAAAACTTCATGATTTACACTGATACATTAAAACACTTGTATATGTCGTTACAGCATCTTCAAGAGCAGGCATAGGGGGCATTGGCCAAGGCACAGAAAAAGCTGACCACTGTGTTTTGGGTGGTGAAGCATCTGACACTGGTGAATTCAGTGGCATGGAGGGTAAGGGGACTAGAACAGAGGCCACCAGCTAGTCATCATCTTTGGAGGCCTCCACAAGTGACCAGTCCCTAGTGGTGGTGGACTCTACAGGAACTGTACCAACCTCATTGTTGTCCACCACCCAGAAACCCATCTCCACCCTCCCTCTTGATCCCCCCAGTTGACCAAACCCTGCCCACTAAAAGGGCTGGGATCTCCTTTGCCCCTGTTTCCGCAGTTGCGCTGAGTGAGGAGGCTATTGACCTCTTATGTAGCATCTCTGTAGGCCAGACTGTGTTAGTGAATGGCATCCAGGGCCTTTCTTACCAAATGCAACAAATGGATGCATTTCTGGATGTCGTTCACAGTTCTATGTCTGGCATGCAGATTACTTGCAAAAAAAGCCTCCTCACTTAAAACAGCCTCCTAACCAGCCCAAACATCTACCCCAATATCAGGTCCCTCCCTTTAACCCAAATGCCAACTCTCACCCCAAACCCAAGCACACTCACTTGTTTGGAGGCACCCACTACAACAGACACAAGCAGCACAATCACACACACACATTCCACTACTCATACTACTTTCATATTTCACTACACTAATTCACCACTAATCCTTTATGGGTTCTGGAGTAGTGTGCTACTTGCCAAAAAAGCACTTCAACACCTCATCATGGATAGCAAGCGCTATATAAACACAATCCTTTCCCTTTTCTATCCCTCCACTATCTTTCTCAATCCAAATAACTGACTAACATATCCACCGCTCAAATTACATTCATATTTCACTATACTAATTCACCACTATTCCTTTATGGGTTCTGGAGTGCTACCACCAAAAAAGCGATTTGATGCCTCGTCATGGGTAGTAAGCAAAATATAAATGCAATTACAATACAATATAATACATAAACTGAAACACACAAAGAAATACAAAAAAGCACACAAACAACATACACACACTATTGACACTACACCCACAACCACCACAAGCACAACACCCACAACCACCACCACACCCACAAGCACCACAATCATCTCAACCGTCACCACACACACCACGACCACCACCACACCCACAAGCACCACAACCATCACAACCACCACCACACACACCACAACCACACCCACAAGGACCACAACCACCACACCCACAACCGCCGACACACCACAAGCACCACAAGCACCACCATACCCACAACCACAGCACACCCACAAGCACGCCAACCAGCAACACACCCACAACCACCACCACACCCAGAAGCACACTCATCAAAACCAACACACTCACACAAAAGCACACCTACAGACAAAACAACACCAACAAAAATTAAACACACACACTCACCAAAATACCAAACAGCACCCACAAAATACACATTCAAACATACACAACATACAGCAGTCCCACATGCAACTGCCAAACATACAGACACACATACATCACTCCCTCCAGCTCCCTCTACCTCCAAAACCCAATCCTCCACCACCCCTCCGACTCCAGAAATCACCTCTTATCAGTCCTTAACCCCTGTCACCTGTCCTTAACCCCTGTCAAAGACAAACCCACCCCTACCAGGAAAGGTTCTTGAGGTGCCTGCTCTGTGCCCAATACATACCCCTTCCTGAGAAGGTTACCCTTTGGCAGTATGATTAGGAGACATGTTATGGGCAGCAAAGCCACAGGCTGTTGTAGTGTATACTGTTTGTTCTAATTTTTACATTTTATTTTAATAAAATCTTTGTGAGAGAAGTATCTCATTTATAAATAAAAATAATTTAATTTTACAAAGTTTGCCTAACATTATTATTCATTTACACAGCATTGATTTTAGAAATATTAATGATAAAAATTTGAAATACATATTATTACTTGCATTTATGGCAGAAAATACAAATGTTTTTCAAAATGGCATATTCAGTACAGTTCAAACACTAGGTGATAAAAAATTGTAATGGGCATTAAAACTTTGGTGAATGCATTCATCATGATAATGGACATTTACACCAAAAAATGATTTAAGTGTTAAAATATAGGTGTGTTTATTTGAACTTAATAAGTGAAAGAAAATAAACACATATGCATTACACCTTAAAAAAAGAAAATAATTATTAAATTTAATAAAATACAGAAAATGCACTAGACAACGGGAAATGTTACATAAATAAATGTATAAAATGATTTAGGTTTAGAACTAACATTGAATTTACATTGATTTGTAAAAAAAACATTTTACCTTGTCTAGTGCAATTACTAAATTATATTCAATTTAATGTTTTCAAAAAATTGTGCAATGCATATGTTTATAATTTGACAGTTTACAAAAATAATTAAACACACCTGCATGAACACATGATTTTTGATTAATATCCATTTTTGTGTAGGTGTCCATTATCAAGGAGGCAGCTTGCACTGAATTTGAAAATTTGAAAACAAAAAAAAAAGTTTAATACAGATGTGTTTATTACATTTCTTAAACGACAACATTAGACACATATGCATTACACATTGGAATATTAGTGCTTGTAAGAGAGCTTTAAAAATGCATGACCCCAGAGCTAATGTAAACAGACTATTCAAAAGGAAACAAGTAAAAAAGAAGCTTGCCTTTGATTCTGGCAACAACGGGGTTGATTTGCTGCATGGTCAAGTAGCAGCAATCAATCAATCAATCAATCACAGAATTTGTAAAGCGCGCTACTTACCCGCGAGGGTCTCAAGGCGCTGGGGAGAAAAAAGGGGGGGGGGTGCTGCTACTGGTCGAACAACCAGGTCTTGCGTAGCCTCCTGAAGGTCAGCAGGTCTTGGGTCTGTCGTAGGCTTAGTGGAAGGGTGTTCCAGGTCTTGGCGGCGAGGTGGGAGAAGGATCTGCTGCTGGTGGTAGTTCTTCGAATGCGAGGGACGGTGGCGAGGGAGAGGTCGGCGGAGCGGAGTTGGCGGTTGGGGACGTAGAAGAGGAGTCGTCTGTTGAGGTAGGCTGGGCCAGTCTTGTGGAGTGCCTTGTGTGCGTGGATGAGGAGTTTGAAGGAGATTCTCCTGTCGACGGGGAGCCAGTGCAGGTTCCTCAGGTGGGGGGTGATGTGGCTGTGGCGTGGTACATCGAGGATCAGGCGTGCGGAGGCGTTTTGAATGCGTTGCAGTCGCTTGATGAGCTTGGCCGGGGCTCCCGCATAGAGGGCGTTCCCATAGTCAAGTCTGCTACTGACGAGGGCCTGGGTGACTGTTCTTCTTGTGTCTGTCGGGATCCACCTGTAGATCTTGCGAAGCATGCGGAGGGTGTTGAAGCAGGAGGATGAGACTGCGTTGACTTGCCTGGCCATGGAGAGCGTTGAGTCGAGGATGACTCCCAGGTTGCGTGCGTGGTCGGTGGGTGTCGGGGCTGCTCCCAGCGTCGTTGGCCACCAGGAGTCGTCCCAGGCTGAGGGGTTGGAGCCGAGGATGAGGACCTCTGTCTTCTCCGTGTTCAGTTTTAGTCGGCTGATCTTCATCCAATCGGCGACGGCCTTCATTCCTTCATGGAGGTTGGATTTGGCAGCGAGGGGGTCCTTGGTGAGGGAGAGGATCAGTTGAGTGTCGTCGGCGTAGGAGATTATGTTGAGGTCGTGCTGTCTGGCGATGCGTGCGAGCGGGGCCATGTAGATGTTGAACAGTGTTGGGCTGAGGGACGATCCCTGGGGTACGCCGCAGATGATCTCGGAGGCTTTGGATCGGAATGGTGGGAGGCGGACTCTCTGGGTTCTGCCGGTGAGGAAGGAGGTGGCCCATTCCAGGGCCTTGTCTCGGATCCCTGCGTCGTGGAGGCATGCGCGTAGAGTGTGGTGGCAGACAGTGTCGAAGGAGGCGGAGAGGTCCAGCAGGATGAGGGCTGCGGTCTCACCGTTGTCCAGCAGGATCCTGATGTCGTCGGTGGCGGCGATGAGGGCAGTCTCAGTGCTGTGGTTGCTGCAGAACCCCGATTGGGATGGGTCCAGGATGCTGTTTTCTTCGAGGTATCGGGTTAGCTGTTTGTTGACGATCTTCTCAATGACCTTGGCTGGGAACGGAAGCAGGGAGATGGGCCGGAAGTTCTTGAGGTCTCTCGGGTCCTCCTTGGGTTTTTTGAGTAGGGCGTTGATCTCTGCGTGTTTCCAGCTCTCTGGGAAGGTCGCGGTCTCGAAGGAGAGATTGATGATGTTGCACAGGTGGGGTGCGATGGAGCTGCTGGCTTTGTTGAAGATGTGGTGCGGGAAAGGGTCTGACGGGGAGCCGGAGTGTATTGTGCTCATGGTCTTGATGGTGTCCTCAATGTTTACGCTGGCCCAGGATGGCAGGGGGTCGTGGACGATGGTGTGCGGTGGGTCTGGTGCATCGATCTTAGTTGGGGCTGTCTGGGTGTAGAAGCTGTCGTGGATGTCGGCGATCTTGCGGTGGAAGAAGGTGGCGAGGGAATCACACAGGGGTTGCGACGGCGGGATGTCGTTGGTGTTGGAGCTGGGGTTGGAGAGTTCCTTCACGATGTTGAAAAGCTCCTTGCTGTTGTGTGCGTTGTTGTCGAGGCGGTCTTTGAAGGAGATTCTCTTGGCGGACTTGATGAGGTGGTGGTGGTTACGGATGGCGTCTTTGTGGGCTGCGTGGCTGTCCGGTGTCTTATCACTGTGCCATTTCTTCTCTAGTTTCCGGCAGGTGCGCTTGGAAGCTAGGAGTTCCGAGGTGAACCAGCTGGCTCTTTTGGTGGTGTCACTGTGGGTGAGTTTTTTCAGCGGGGCGAGGGTGTTGGCACAGTCGTCCATCCATCGTCTGAGGTTGCAGGCGGCGTCGTCGGTGTTGGATGGGTCGGAGGGAGGGCTGAGAGCGAGGGTTGCCCGTAGTTGGTCTTCGGTGACTTTGCTCCAGCAGCGGCGTGGGATCTGTTGGGTGCGGTGGGTTTCTGGAAGGTGAAATGGATGCAGCGGTGGTCGGTCCAGAGGAGTTCCGTGATGTGGCTGAAGGAGACGTGGGAGCTTGAGGAGAAGATGGGGTCAAGCGTGTGGCCGGCGGAATGGGTCGGTGTTGTGACGAGCTGGCTCAGACCGAGGTTGGCGAGGTTGTCGATCAGGGTGGTGGAGTTGCTGTCGTTGTTGTTCTCCAGGTGAAAGTTCAGGTCTCCGAGGAGGATGTAGTCGGTAGAGGTCAGGGCCTGCGTGCTGATGAAGTCGGCGATGGAGTCGCTGAACTGGGGTCGGGGCCCAGGGGGTCTGTAGACAAGGGTGCCTCTAAGGGTGGTGTTGGGGTCCGTGTGGATCTGGAAGTGCATGTGTTCGGCGGTGCTGAGAGTGTCGTCGGTGCTGGTCGAGACCCTGATGGTGTTCTTGTGGACGATGGCGATTCCTCCTCCTACTGCGTTGACGCGGTCTCTGCGGGTGATCTTATAGCCGTCTGGGATGGCTATGGCGATGTCGGGGCGGAGGAGTCGTTCATCCAGGTCTCTGTCAGGAAGGCGACGTCTGGTGATGATGTGTCGAGCAGGTCCCAGAGCTCGACGGCGTGTTTGCGTGCGGAGCGGGTGTTCAGTAGGATGCATCGGAGGTGGCTGAGGTCCTTCTTGGCGGGCGCTTCGGTGGCTCTGAGGCTGGTGTAGCTGCAGTTCCGGCAGGTGAAGGGACCATGGGTGCGCTTCGGGGCGGCCTTGAAGCAGTTGTGCATCCGTCCGGGGTTGAGAGCGTGGAGTGTGGTGGCATCGTAGCGGCGTCGGTCCTCGAGGCTGGTGCGGGGGGCGCACGGCCCAGGGGGTCTGGTGCTGGGCGCGGTCCAGGCGCGGACGGGCGCAGACGGGCTTGCCTTAGGCGCGCCGCAGCGGCCGCCATATATGGGGAGGTGGGAGGGAGGAGCAGCTGGGAGGCGGGAGGCAGGGGCAGCGAATGGGCAGTCAGGGGGCGGGGCCGCAGGGACGCAGCGGCGGGAGTGGAGAGAGGCAGCGAGGGGTACAGAAGGAAAAAGGACACAATGGACAAAATGGACACAGTTCAAATGGGGGCAGCGAGGGGTACAGAAGGAAAAACAAGGACACAGTTCAATGGGGGCAGCGAGGGGTACAGAAGGAAAAACAAGGACACAGTTCAATGGGGACAGCGAGGGGTACAGAAGGAAAAACAAGGACACAGTTCAATGGGGGCAGCGAGGGGTACAGAAGGAAAAACAAGGACACAGTTCAAATGGGGGCAGCGAGGGGTACAGAAGGAAAAACAAGGACACAGTTCAATGGGGGCAGCGAGGGGTACAGAAGGAAAATGGACACAGGGAAAATGGGGGCAGCGAGGGGTACAGAAGGAAAATGGACACAGGGAAAATGGGGGCAGCGAGGGGAAACAGAAGGAAAATGGACACAGGGAAAATGGGGGCAGCGAGGGGAAACAGAAGGAAAACGGGCACCGAGGCCACAAGCAGAGGGGCGAGCTTACCAGCAGCAGCAGCGGGCGGACAACACAGGCGGAGCTGTGTGGTGGGGGAGCGACCTACCTGGCAAGGTCAAGGGTCGCAGGAAAGGAAGGACTTGGAAGATTGGGTTCATGGAGGAAAGAAAAGTGGAAAAAGAAAAAAAATGTAAGTTTCTACCATATATACCTTTGACATCGTCAACTCAGGTGTGGAAGTTTCTCCGCCACAGTTATGTCGGCGAGAAGGCACATTGTGATTAGCCCAGTGGTAACATTAGCTAGACTCTCTTCAACAGCCACTTTTGCCTACGGCACCGTCGGCACAGGTGGAAAATTCTGGCACAGACGGCGACACTCGGACGGACTATAGTCCATAGACCCGCCAACAACTAAATTGAGTGGGCGGACTGCCTAGTAGGGTGGCGGAGAAACCAACGGAAAAGTGACGGTGGGACCAGATCCGCCAAGATCTAAATCAGGCCCTCAGTTTGTATGCAGCTATGATAAATATAGATCACACAGTCTTTAAGAAGTAATGTCTTATGTTGGTTTATCATGGGTGAGGGCATTGTCAGGCTTGTACCTTCTTGATTTTGATGAGAGCAGAGTAAATGCTGACTGATCATGTGTGACAGAGAATAATCGCTTGCAAGGGATCTATGCTCCTCATCTGAGCTTATATCCCATTGTTGAGAAGCATCCAATTTAAAGAAAGCCAAAAAGTTCTGAGATTGTAGATTTTTCAAAGGGAAGTGAAGCATCTATAAACCCTTCAAAAGGGCTAAAAACGAATGAAGTCAGCAATGTCATAGGTTTTCCATTTTCTAACACTTCTGGAATCTCATGTTACTGTAAAGTAGTAGTTAATGTTCTATTCCACCTACAGCCGGTGGGTAAAAAAACATTTTCAACACAAAGAGAAACCTTAATGTCGAGCTCTGAAAACTCTTTTCAATTTAGTACAGACTGAAAAACACATGTGTAATTCTAGTGCTTTTATACATGATATGGTTGACCACTGAATGGTGCCACACAGTTCACGGTGAACTCGCAACAATATGCACAGGAGTTTTTAATGGTAGTGCTTAATGTGTTAGAAAATGAGGGAATTCCAACTAATGATTTCTATACAACAAGCTATTCAAAGAACTATGAATGTGTCAATTGTCGCTATTCAGGCAGGACAGACATTTAATCAGAATGATGTGTGTACCTTACAATATTAATACAGTTCAAAATATTGCATTCTCATGCTACAAAGATGCAGTTGATGGGAGCAAAATCAATACTGATATCACCAACTTTAACACTGGTCAGATATCATTCATAAGAACACATACACTACTGTGAGTATTGTTTTCCATCATGGACACTCAATCAAATCTGGTCACTGTACAGTCTGCCTTAAAAATCCATCTGGCTGGACTGAATGTAATGATGCTTCTCTTACAGTAAAGCAGAGATTACCCTGGAAACATCTACATTCCTATCTTATATATTTACAACCAAAGTTCTGGATGAAACAATATTTAGAAACATGTATGTAGATAGAAATAGTCTCAAAAACACTCACTGTTGTTATGTGGCCTACCAAGTATAACGTCTATATAGTAATTGGACTTGTTCTTATAATAATAAATTAACTTAAAACAAATAAATGAATATCAATGTGTGATTTGTACCAATGTTGGTGTCATGCACCTAAAACGTGTTTTTTTCCATAAATCTAAGTGATTTATTTTTCACCCCAGTTATATAATGGATTGTATTTCATTAAACTAAACACACTGTTAGTATTCTGGTGTATATACATTTTACATACTACATAAGGTTATAATCAGTGTAAATACAAATTCCATTATAAAAAGTGTGTTCTCACAAGAGCAAAACAGGAAGCACTGCCCTGTTGGATTAAATGCGAGGGATTTCCCACCTGGCTCTAGCGAGCTCCTGTGAACTATTACGCGAGCCTCATGAGAGCTGCCAATTTTGGCACCCTTCTCCAGCTCTCGTGAGAGATTTTAAGAAGGGGAAAATAAGGAAACATAGCAAACAACATAGCTCATAAAAGTAAAGGGTAGCTTTGAAAAGAGCCATTTTTGTTAACCATTTTCAACAAATATAACTTTTTTTGTGTTTTCAAACATTTTAAAATAATTTTGATATTTTACATTTTTTTTAAAAGAGTACGATAAAAGCATACAACTTGAAGTGTTAAATAAACACCAACAGTATCTCCTTAAAAACAAAACGGAGAAAAAATTACAAAAAACTCTTGCGAGCACGGAAATCTCATAAAAATTGTATAAATAGTTCCACCTTAAAACATACGTATCGAAACTCCAATTTTCCACCCCAATTTCTTGTCCAGGTCGACAAATCTTTGCCACCATGTTAGAATGATGTTACAGCAAACAACTGATGGACGGTATGCTGACAATGCAAACATTCTCCCCCAGTCAAAAGATCTGGGTTAAATCCATCGTTCTTTTGCCCACTACGCCACCCCAGTTTGGACCCAGCCATATGCAAATCAGTCTTGACCCTGTGCCCCATGGGAACAGTCCAGACCGAACTGCCAGGCCAGATCCTCCCTGGACCGGAAACAAGCATCCTGGGACCGGTTTCAGGGTATGTCACCCTTCTTCAGCCAGGCTAGCTTGAATCCAGTGGCACAGTGAGCAAGGGACCCAAATCTGGGCATACCCATCCCATGTTATCCATGTTAGAATGAAGCAAAACCTGAATACATTTCTAACATAATCATCAATTATACAGCCTTAAATGATTAGTCAATGATGAGAGGTTTGATGAGGATTTAAAAGTTGTATTTCTCATTAAGAGATTTGTTTTGTATTTTTTTAAGTTAGTCAGATAAGTCTGTTTACAGAAATATCAAGAACATTTTTGGTTAGAGAGAGCATATAAAATAACAGTGTGTTCCATAAAATAATTCGTCCCTATCTTAACCTAAACAACCTAACCTATCCTAGCGAGAACCCATTAAGAGTTCTTTTGGAAAAGAGCAAGTAAGCTTTTTAAAAAGACTAGTGGCTGTGTAAGGTCAGTTCCCATAAACAGTAGTTCTGGAAACTCAGCTGAGTTCCCTAGCAGCTGCAGTAGCAACCGTCAAAACCTATAGAAAGAAATAATCACAGCAGTAGCTGTGATAAGCATAAAGATAGAAAGTCTCCTCACAAAAGTAAGGAAAATATGAATAATCACCATTAGCAGTAGGTTACAGTAATTCAGGCAAGAAATAGCACAGTGAAGTGCTAAAGGGCATGGCCGGGAAAGAGTGCATAGAGTGCCTTCACTCTCTAGCTAGGAACACGTACAATTTAGAAAGGCACAAACATATGTTGCAAAAACAGGTGCTTAAGTCATTTTGAACCAATGAGAAATGATCTTCTGATGGTCTGTCATCTTCTTTCTCGATTCCCATGATAAACGTCCATGCTGACATGTTGTTATTTGAATGCGGATACAACGTATTACAAAATGATACATCAAGGAAGGTTTTCATGATAACCTTTGCAATGAAACATTCATATCTGCAATGTACTGGTTAGTTCATGGAATTCAAAACTATAGAGCAAGATGGCGTCTGACTAACGGCTCACTACCCAGGGGCTCCTTCCCCTCCTCTTACCGGTAGCTTGACTGCGACAACTCCTGACCTGCACAACGGCGGGAATCTGGTCTGGGAAGCAGAGAGTGATGCTGGACGGTCTGTTGTTCCTCGGGACTGTTTGGACCTCTGCAATCCGGCACAGCTGCTTGTCCTCGAGGCGGAGCACCGCCGGGAGACGCCGTGCGGTTGCCCCTGCAACAGCTCATTGCGTAGCCCTGGGAGGTGTACTGAGGCAGGCTTACATCACCATTACTGCCGGACGGGCCAACTTTGTTTTACCGATGGCCGGTAGAAATTCCAAGACAGCCAAGGCGAGATTCACTAATTTGGCAGCCACTGCTACCGGCCGGATTCCGGCTGGGACTTCAAAGCCCAGCATGCACCATGGGAATGCTAAGGAGCCTGGCACAGAACTAAGGAGCAAGAAAAAAAGGAGATGAGCCCAATGATAACGCAAGTAAGAGAGCTACCCGAGGGAACAATTTGTTGCTGGCAGCGGAAGGCCAACCCACAATTTCTGATCTCTTTCCCTTGAAATACCCCAGATTTTTAAATAACCAGGACTCTGTTACCATGACTCTCCCCCCAGTTGTTGTACCTGCATCTGCATCCGCCATCACTCAAGTGCAGAAGATGGTGCCCGAGACCACTACAGATGCAGATGCTGCCGGAGGCCCAAAAACAGGCGAAGAGGAGAGGCGTGCAGCCACCCCCAAAGGGGATGCAGGGGGGAAACTACAGACCGAGCAGAACCCTTGTGGGGATGAAGTTATTGAGAACGATCCTGGTGATCGTGGGGGGCCTCTCATCCCCCCTTCTTACAACCGATTGAAGCAGATCCCATCTCTTTTGGCTCTGACTCTCTCGGGGTCCCTGGATTGCTGGCCTCACCCGACCGGACGGGGGTGGTGAGAAATTTTTCTCCCTAACCGAGGATTCGGATTCATCAATGCCTGATCTAGGTTCGTCAACTTCGTCGCATTCCATGTCATCTAGTAGTAGTTTGGAGGATGTATCTGTTATCTCTGCTAGACGGAAAAAGAGATCAGGTGGATCAAGAAGCAAGAAAAAGGCATCTAGTTCAGATAATAAACAGCTATCAAGTGATAATAAGGCCGGTAAGGTCCGGAAAGGGTCTTCTAAGAAAGGGACGCCCAGGCTCAGGTGGGATTATTCCACAATTCAACTTCTGGACAATCCAGCTCAGAGTATGGAGGATGCTACCGCCAGAACTACAACAGCACCGGAACCTCCACCTTCTCTAATCTTGGCCACGATTAAACAGATACTAGCAGAAATACGGACGAATAATCGACAGGCATGGCAGGCCTCTCAGAAAATACAAGGAGCGGTCAGGAAAATAAGCAAAACCTGTACTGAAATCTACAACCGGATGACCAGTGTAGAGGCACGAACCAATACGCTCGAACAGGAGGTCGCTCAGTTAAAGACAGTAAGTTCCTTTCAAGACCCCAAACTCACAGAGATGATGTGGAAGATGGAGGAATATGAGAACAGGCAAAGAAGGAACAATCTGAGGCTATTGGGTATTCCAGAAGGGAGAGAGGGAAGGAACCCCAGAGACTACATCGTCAAACTTCTAAAGGGTGCATTCCCAGAACTTACGGGATGGTATTGGGAAAGGGAAATTCACAGGGCACACCGATTTCCCCTAACTCCCAAAAAACAACAGGCAGATAGTAACGCATATCCTAGGGCTATGTTGGTTTATTTTAGAAATTTTCTTTTGAGACAAAGTATTTTTGATCTGGCTTGCCCTAATGCTAGAAGAGAATTTGAGGGAATCACCTTCTTTGCACGACCAGACTTCGCTCACGCTACAGTAGAGCGAAGATGGCAGCTAAGGCAGATGTTTGCTCCCCTTCAGAAGCTAGGTGCCGAAGTGTACCTACAAAATCCCACAAAATCTAAGGTAGTTTGGAAGGGCCGTACCCGTACCTTTTTCTCGGAGATTCAGGCCCAAGAATTTCTGGCGGAGCAACAGGGCGAGGTCTGATCCAGTGGGAGATATTCAAAAACGTGTCTCTCAATGATGGTTAAAATCGAGAATTAAGAAATGTGGGTGAAAAGGTCGTAAGAATAAGAATAAGATGTTTTTGTTAAGGGGTAGGTGGAAGGGGCCAAGGGAGTGGGGTTTGGCATGTTAGACGGCATCATACAGGCTAGACCTGGTTGCTCAGTGGAGTGGGATATGTAAAGATCACAGTTTGGTAGACGTGTGGCATAAAAAAGAATCAGATGGCTGATGGGTACACATATTTTTCTGCCCCACATGGTACACATGATTATTTTTTTGCGTCCAACAAGCTTACCACGACCTGCCAAATTGAGCAATACCCCCGGTTCCTCTCGGTCCACAATCCTCTTGTTTTAGTGCTACAGGGAATAGGGGGGAAGCCAGTAAGCTCATGGAGCTTTGAACGTTACTCCTTACCAACGAGGAGTATTGTAAGCACATCAGTAGGTGGATCCCAATTTTCTTTGAAGAGAATAATAGCAGCGCCTCCGTGAGTACGGTGTGGGATACATTTAAGGCCTGCCTAAGGGGGGAGACCTTAAAATTCTCACTGAATAAAGGAAAGCAAGATAGACAGATGATTCAAGTTAAACAAGATAATTTAGCAGTAGCCGTGGAAAAGCTAGTGAAGGCTATACAGCTAGCAGGGGATGTAAGGTAAGCACAAACTAAGGTAACACTCGCAAGGGCAGACTTAGAGGCGATATTTGCAAATAGGGCAGCAGCGAAGTATATTGCTAGGAAGGAAAGATCTTATGAGTGTAGCGATCAGGTAGGGCACCATCTGGCAGTAAGAGCAAGGCAGAGGTGTACTGATAGTGAGATCAGATAAATACGTGATTCTGCTCCTGGGGTTGTCACTGACGCTAATAAAATCAGAGAGGCATTTCAAGTGTTTTATCAAAACTTGTATACAGAGGGTAATCGGGTCTGCCCCAGGCAAATTAAAGAGTTCTTGGAACAGTGCCTTCAAGTAAATTATCCATAGAGGAGCGAGAAACCCTAGAAGAAGAGCTAACAAGGGATGAGATATTACTAGCAATCTCTAGTCTCCCCCCCGGGTAAAGCTGCTGGTGTGGATGCAATTCCCTCCGAATTTTATAAAATCTTTGCCGCCCAGCTGAAAGCTCAGATGACACTTTTTAACCATATATTTAATGGATCTACGCCACCTGATTCCTGGACGGTGGCTAAAATAGTGTTTTTTGAAGAAGGACAAACCACCGGCTGAGCTTGGCTCATATAGGCCAATTACACTAATAAATGGTGATTGAAAGATTTACTCTAAGGTTTTAGCAGTTCGATTAGCTCAGGTCATCAAAAGATTGGTAATTCAGCAACAGCATGGCTTCATCGCAGGCAGGGACACCACTGACCACATTCGGCGAGTGATATCACTATTGATGCAGCGGAAGTGTCAGGAGACCCTATGGGTCTGATTTTGTTAGATGCCGAAAAAGCATTTGATAGAGTCTCCTGGCAGTTCTTAAGGCAGGCAATGCACGCAAGGGACTTTGGCCCAGGTTTTGTGGAAGGAATTAAGGCCGTGTATCATAACCCCATGGCTAAAGTATGCATTTCGGGAAGCATGACAGGAGTAGTGACAATCACTCGTGGAACTCGACAGAGGTGTCCTTGCTCTCCACTCCTGTTCACGCTGTATATTGATCCCTTTTTTTAAAAAATAGCGCAAAGCACTGCTATTCCACCAATAATTATGCATGGCCATGAAACTAAGATCTTGGCATATCCAGATGATGTGGAAGTTTTAACGCCTAACCCTGAAGCTGCTATTAAGGCAATAGAGACAGAAGCAGCTGTGTTTGGGGGTATGTCTGGTTTCTCGCTAAATTAGAAAAAGACAGAGTTTGTCATCAATGAGAAGATTGCCTTGGTGGATAAAAGAGTAGTGGAAAAAGCATAATATTTGGGTGTTTACATTTACTCGAAAGTGGAGTCTATTGTTAATATAAATCTAGAACCTTTGGCAGACAGAAATAAGAAAGGGTTGGCAAGGTTAAATAATTTGCACCTTACTATGATAGGCCGCTGCAATCTGATAAAGATGATTTATTTTCCAAAAAACTTTATACTTTTTTAGAGCAATCCCATTAGAATTCTCTAGTGAATGTCTTAAAATCTTTGAGGCAGTATTTACCAGATTTTTCTGGGCCTATTCTAAGCCAAGAAGAGTGTTGAGGTATCTCTCACTCCCAAGAGAAAGGGGGGGGGTGGACTCTCCCAAACCTTAGACTGTATTACTGGGCATCAGTATTGCAATATAGCTGGATTTTACTGATGGAACCTCCACAAGTGGCCTCGCCAAATGCTACACCTTCCATATATGAATTACTGCTTGGGAAAGAGGCTTGGGGGTGTTTGCTGAGGCAAGTGGAATACAGCTACTACAAAAAAGTTAGGTTCAAGTGCCTTTTTGGCACGGGAAAGGCTTGGATTGCAATACGAAAGCTGCTGGAATTGGGGAGACTGAATTTTTATACTCCGATCTTGAATAATCCAAACCTACCTGGAATTTTTAATGATGGCTATATGTATGTAAAGTATTCGATTTTGGAATTCATAGTGGGAGAACATGGCGTCTGCTAGTTGAGCAGCCGCGTGTGTCCGTGCTACTGCCCCTTGTAACAGTTCGTGAAATGTTACCTCGTGAGCAGTACCTCTGCTGATGGTCCCTTCCTGTGTGTTCCCGGGGTTGGAGGAGCTGTGGTTGAGCCCTGGGGCAGGGCGAAGTTGGACGGTGCAAGGAGACGAATGCCCCTGAGGTCAGACGGCACCCCCTGCCCGCCTTGTTCCCCGCGCTGGTGTTCGGCCGCCCTGGAGCTAAGGCGCGGCCGCAGAGCGGCGGCTCGCGGGCTCCTCCGGGTCGGCAGTGGCAGCGCCAGTATCGGGCGTTTTTCAGAGCTGCGGACACTGGTGGGGCAGGGAGTCTTGGCGGAGATGTTTCCACGGAGCGGGCGGCTCCGGGCTCCACACTCGTAGCTGTGTCAAAGGAATTGAAGGTGCCTCCAGGCAGAGTGGTGGATGTGTCTCCTGCTCGGAGTGCAAGCAGGGAAAACAGCGTGCAGATAGGCGCCAGCAAAGAAGCCGGGAACGGTGGAGACCGAGGTAAATTGGACGGTAATACAAGAAAGAAAGGTAGGAAGCGAGGGAGTGTGCCTAGAAACAAGAAATGCAAAAGTAAGGCAAAGGGAGATGAGAGTGGAGGGCTAGGAAATCAGGCAGAAGAGGGTGAGGTTTTGGAGGCTCCAACGGCAAAACATTTTCCTAGTGCCCTCAGTGCCTCTAGCTTGCCCTGCGAGTATCCGGCTTTTCAAAACTGTCAGACCAAGACCAGAAGTATAAAGGGGGTGAGAAATAAGATCACTTCTCTACAAAACAAGGTTAAGATTACCCCCTCGCTGAGGTCTTTCTTTAGAGTGCAACCGGAGGTTCTCAATATTACAAAGCAGGGAGCTGAATACAGAGAGAACGCTGGTATAGGAGTATTTAGCTTATCTGGCTCAACTAGTTTAAGTTGCCTTACGGATTGTATACCAGGAGAATACAGGAGTCTACAGAAATAGTGCCTATTGAAAATGAGGCATTTAGGGAGCGAATAGAAGAGAGTTCAGAAACAGGGTGTACGGAGGCGATAGAACTGGGCCCTCAGAGTCCAGCTATAGCCATTAGTTCTAGTATAGATGGAGGATTAAGGCTGCAGGAGCAGAAGCGGGTGCAGACTCTCCCCCCACTAGAATCGATGCAAGCTCTGTTTACCTCATTAAAAGAAGACATCAAGCAAGGCTTTGCGGTCTCAGCAGCTAATCAGGGAGAAATAAGGAATTCATGTGAGGCCTTAGAAAAAAAAGTAGACCTCCTAAATGCCAGAACTGAATCTTTAGAACACTCTGTTGACGAGTTAAAGGCCAATTTAGGGACTGCAGAAGCCAAAATTCATGCACTACAAAGAGGGGAGGCTGCACTGCGAGAAAGAATGGAGACGCTGGAAAACAATTCCCGTAGAAATAATCTGCGCGTCTTGAATGTCCCAGAGGGGAAAGAAGGGTCAGACCTCAAAACCTTTATGATCAATCTGATTAAGGAAGTTTTGCCACTGGAAGAGGCTACCGAGTTCTTGGAAAAGGACATTCAAAGAGTTCATAGAGCCCCCTTTCGTCTAAATCCAAGCAGGACAAAACCTAGAAAGATTCTTATCAATTTTCTTACTTACGCAGTAAAGGAAAAAATCTTGAATCTGGCTCTAAAATCAAAATCATTAAGAAGCAAGGATTTTACCTTTGAAGTCCGCTCGGATTTATCAAGAGACACGTTAGAAAGGCAATGGGAGCTCGGAAAGAGGATGGACAACTTCAGGAAAGCCGGAGCTGTGGTACAACTTAAATTCCCAGCCTTTCTAAAAATCATGCATAATAATAAAATGCACAATATTAGGTCGATTCAGGAGGCAGATGAATTACTGGCCAATATCAGCAAAGGGGTCCTTTAGGCTCCTACCTTGGGAAGCATAGGAGGGAGGAGAAGTGAGTGGTGCAGAATACTCCTTTCATAAATCTTATAAATGAGTTTTGGATAATCAAGAAATAGATAGGATAAAAAAAAAAAAAAAGATCAATAAATAAAAAACACAGGGGGTATGGTAACACACAAAATTGTTTAGAGGGTTGAGGGGAGTAGTTCACGGACACCATATCTGGGCAACAACTAGTCCAGTTAAATGGGGGTAGGGTTCTCCAAGGGGTGGGGGGTAGGGGGGATAGGGGAGCACGGGGGAATAAGAAATAAAATCACCTCATTCGCCTTGATCTTTTTAGGTTGCTTAGATTTGCTAGTCTTGTTCAAGAGGGATTCGGCCGATATGCCGAGATTTAGATGTCGCCTCTGCCTCAATCAAGGGAGGGATTGGGGGTATTGTACCCTAATAATATGACTATACTTCAGTTGTTGTCCTGGAATGTGAATGGCCTGCGTGTGAGGTCACGTAGAGTAAAAATTTTACAATATTTAAAAGATTCCCCAGCGCAGGTCATGGTCATCCAGGAGACACACCTTCTTGAGGCAGAGACGAAAGAAATACTAAGATCTCAAAAATGGGTGGACTCTTTTGTCTGCATCAACCAGACGGCAAATATTAGAGGAGTGCTGATTCTTTTTAAAAAACCAGCTAAAGTACAGGTCCTACAATATAAGGGGGACCCTGGGGGAAGATGGCTGATATTGAAGATCATTCTAAGGGGTATCCTCCTTACCTTAGTTGGCTACTATGGTCCGAATCAGGACGATCCCTCCAGTCTCCACACTATCTCCTCGCACTTATTGGATTTTCCAGAGCCTGTGATATGGGCAGGAGATTTCAATATCTTTCTGGATCCTAAACTAGATAAATCCTCTAACAGCAGAGCGATAGTCACTTCAAGATCTAGGGCGTCCCTTTTGACAATAATGTCCCAATTGGGGCTTAGCGACATCTGGAGAGAGAGGTCAGGACAACAATTGGGGGTATCCTATAGAAATTTTAAATACAAACATAAGTCGCGAATTGATTACATTATGATTAGTTATAGTCTTAGGGAGAGAGTAAAGGATATAAAATATCTGCCATCACATCTCTCTGATCACTCTGGCATTTTGATGATCTTGGATTGTATACAGACACGACAGAATA
Source organism: Calotriton arnoldi (assembly GCA_963921515.1). Lineage (NCBI taxonomy): Eukaryota > Metazoa > Chordata > Amphibia > Caudata > Salamandridae > Calotriton > Calotriton arnoldi. Next base: position 557,361 of record CAWUFW010008089.1, read on the forward strand.
GAACATGGTCCTTCGATCGTACACTGTTACTTGAAGAGGAGGAAACAAGTTTTCTCTTTAATGAAGTAACTCTTTTTTTAGAGACCAATACGGGCACAGTTGATATTAATATTATATGGGACACTCTTAAAGCCTTTTTGAGAGGTATTATAACTAATAGGTCAAGCTACAGGCGTCAAAAATATAAAGAAGAGATCTCAGCTCTGGAACAAGAAATGAGGATAGTAGAGACAAGAATGAATAGCCAGGTGGGAATAGGTCAAAAGGAAGATCTTGATAGGTGTAAACTTTTGAAGGAAAAGCTGGAGAGTGTGCTTCAGGAGAGGCTTGTGAGGAGATGGGAGGCTAGCAAGATTGCCCATTTTGAGTACGGGGAAGGGGCGGGAAATTACTTGCCTGGAAAATCAAAACAGACCAGCTCCGTAACCATATAAAGGAAATCTCTGGGGGTAACGGGGCAGCCTCCACATCCTCGGACGAAGGTATTGGGGAGGCTTTCCTGGAGTACTTTCAGGAGATATATAAAGAGACCTCCACAGAGGATAAAACTATGGTAAGAACATGGCTGGAAAAAATCACCTTAAAATCTATCAGTGCTGAGCAACAGTTAGATCTAGAACAGAGCATAACGCAAGAGGAAGTAAGGATGGCATTGGCAGGTGGTAAAAGGGGGAAAGCGGCTGGTCCTGATGGACTACCAGTCGAATTATATAGATCACTCCGGGAGAGTATAATTCCAATACTTACTCGTCTATTCAATAAAATATTTCTGGAAGGCTCTAGTCCACCCGCATCATGGAATGATGCTACAATAGTCCTGATTTTAAAACCGGGTAAAAATCCCACTAGCTGCGGTTCATATCGCCCGATATCACTTTTAGACGCCGATTTTAAAGTCTTTACTTCCATCTTAGCTACTAGGTTGGGGGTGGTGGCGAAGGATATCCTTCACCCCGATCAGAAGGGGTTCGTCAAAGGGAGACAATTGGCAGACCTCACCCGCGATTTGGTTGGCGCAATAGACATTGCCTCCACCTACTCACTTCCCCTGGCAGCTTTAACCCTGGATGCTACTAAGGCTTTTGACAGGGTTAATTGGGTTTACTTGTCAGAAGTTTTGGGAAAATTCAATTTGGGTGTCAAGTTTTGTCGTACTATACAGTTATTATATCAGGCTCCATCGGCCAAGCTTTTGGTTAATGGTAGTCTTACTAAGGCATTTAATATCACTAGAGGGACTCGACAGGGCTGCCCCCTCTCCCCCCTGTTGTTTGATTTGTATATTGAGCCGTTTGCACAGAGGCTCAGAGAAGACCTTGACATCGTGCCTTTTAGACATGGGGATTGGGAGAGGAAGGTGGCACTGTATGCGGACGATATTCTGATATTATCAGCTGATTTGGATACAACCTTTCCGGCAGTTGTCAAATTGGCGGAGGAATTTGGGCAGGTCTCAGGATACGAGATAAATGCCAGGAAAACAGAAATTATGACCTGGAACATCTCGGGTACGGTACATCACTCAAGTTACAATATGCGTTACCTTGGGGTCAGAGTTGTTCATGATATAGATAAAATAGCAGATGTCAATTTAACACGAGTCCTTCAAGAGTGTCACAAGCAGATGAAGACATGGGCCCATCTTCCTTTATCCATCTTGGGGAGGGTGAATCTTGTTAAAATGTCAATACTACCTAAGGCCACTTTCCTTTTAATACAATCCCTTTACATTTTAACAAGCGCACTATAGAAAAATTTCAACAAGAAATAAATTCTTTTATTTGGGCATACAAATCTACTAGGATAGCCTGGAAAAAGCTAAGGCGCAGGAGGGAGAAAGGAGGTCTCGCGTTACCTGATCTTCAATATTACGCGTGGGCTTTTCAACTTACATACTCTCGGATGTTGCTAAAAATGCCTACTGACACAGGGGGAGGAGACATGTTATTGGCTATGTTAAAAGGGGCGGGTCTACCGGAGGAGGGCTTTATGTTTAAATTCGGTGACCAAAAATTTTTTAAGAAAGTCAAACTAAAGGTCCTGCAGGGATTTGCCAGAATATGGGCAAGATTAAAAAATCTGACGGGTCTGCACTATTTTTCTAATTTAGCGCCACTCTGGGACTCTCCGGGCTCACCAGAATGCCTTCGGGATAAGCTAGCGATGCCACTTAAAGACGCTGGATTGAGAATATGGGGAGATCTGGTTAGTAATAAATCGTTTATTGCATGGGAAGATCTAAAGATGAGAGTGGGTAGTGGTCTCTCAAGATTTAAGTATATTCAGCTACAAAGCTGGGTACAGTCTCAAATTAGACAGAAAAATCTATTGGTGAGGGAAACAGTCTAGAGCAGCAGTTGGTGGAGAGGCCCGTAGGGAAGAAGGAGGTCTCATATTGGTATTGGGCCATAGAAGAGGTGGTCGATGGGGAATTTAAGTTGGCTCATGACCTCTGGAGTGAACAGATGCCAAATGTACAGTGTGACCTATTATGGCAGGATTCCTTTAAAAATCTCTTCAGCATAGTTAAACCTGCCTGGTTGAAGAGGAATCATTTTTTCACGGTACATCGGGCATATTTATCTCCCCTCAGGCTCTCCAAAATTTAAAAAAACTCTCAAGTCAATTGTAAAAAATGTGGGTTAGCAGAAGCATCGGACTCACATATGTTTAAAGACTGTCCCTCAATTGGCGCATTTTGGGAAGAGGTACGGATAACAATGGAGAGTATTCTGAGAGTACCAATTTTAATGGACATGTCTCTAATAATTTTTGGTCTTAGTAGCCATATCATAGGACCAGCCAGATCACTTTTATTTTATTCAATCTTATTGGCAAGGAGACAAATTTGCATACAGTGGGTAGACCCTGCCCCTCCCAAACATTCGGTCTGGCTGACTTCCTTATATGAAACATCCAAGTTGGACTTAGCTAGATCTGGTAGTCGAAAGAAAATGGCATATTGGGACCTTCTGCTTCAATGGAAATAGCTTAAGAATTATTTCTTTTTTTATATATATTTGTTGTGTTACTTCCATCTTGAATATGTTATAACGAAGGTCGGGTCCAATGATTATGCCTATTGGATACTCCTTGGACTATGCTGGGTCTTCCTCCGAGATATCGAAAGAGTCCATCTGGTCGTACAGATCAAGTGGGAGCGAAACCTATTCTCTTTCTTCTGAAGGAAAGTAGCATGTCGATCTGGAAATATACCCCTACAGGCTGAAGGTATCGAGAGAACCCACCAAAAAGAGCCAGTGCTATCTTAGGTCGTTGAGTAGGGGTATGAACAGACGGTTTGTCTACTATGGTTAAAGGCAAATGAGGACAAAAGAAAAAGAAAAAAAAAAAAAAATGTATGTAAAGTATTTGGCAGGTATAGAGAAACTGGGTACTTTTTTCCCCCGGCTGGTTATGTCTCGTTTGATGAGTTAAAAGAAAATTCGGCATTAACAACAAAGAGTTCTTTAAGTACCTGCAAGTAAGAGATTATTTTCAGCGGAAAGTGGGGGGCCCGAGTGGCTTTGATAAGAATGTTATGATGGATAGGTTAATAACAGAGAACTCAATTCTCATCGGGTCAATCTATCAGATGTTGAATAGCGAAATGAAAGATGATCTTGATAAACAGTGTGTTAAATGGCAGGATAAGTTGATGTACTGAAAATGATTTTGCGAAAGCTCTCAGCTTATCCAAAACTGTCTTAATGTCGGCCAATTTGCAAGTGCCATTTATTAAAACCTGTTTTATGCTTTATTATACACCTGCAAGAATTGCTAAGTGGTGCTCGGGGCAAGGTACTAAGTGCCCGCCCTGCTCCACGTTTAGCGCCGACATTGTTCATATGTTCGCAACGTGTCCAGCTTTGAATTTTCTTAAGAATGAAATACAAAACTTTTTCCTTACTAAATTAGATATTAAAGTCTTATTGAGCCCAAAGATAATCTTACTATGGGTTATTGACGAGAAATCAACTCCGGAGATAGATTGTTTTCTTGTTGGTGCTATGACGATCTTTAGACTGATAATTGCTAAAGCATGCTTTGATCCACAACCTCCTCAGTTTCAACACTGGCTTGCCCCTTTATTAGCTACCTCCAGCTTGGAGAAAGCAATTTATGCCAGAAGGGTGTTAAAACAAGGAAAAAAGGACAGGTAATATGGGCACCCTTATCCAGATTAGAAAATTGAGGGGGTTTGAACATACAGGAGGGATCGCCCTGGTTTCCTTTATATCCGCACCTTGCACTTTAAATAACAGTCTGATATTTACTTCTGAATTTTGTCATGATATAATATATATGAGCTGTATTCTCGCGATGAAAGTCCAGGTTTTTACTGTAATATTACTGTGCTGAAGGGAAAGGTATGTGTAAAGGCCGGAAGCTTTGCTAATATTTATTACTGTTAGCCCAGTCATTATATTTTTTCCGCACGTTGCACTTTAAATAATGGTCAGTTGCTTACATATGTGTTTTATTACTGCTGGTTTTGCCCCAGTCTCTTAACAACTGATATATTGAAGATGTTTATGTACGGTTTGATGATATTCTTCCCTGACCAGGGGGGTGGGGCGGGTGGGTTTGGAATTTTTGGGGGGTTATTTTAAAAAAGGTTGAAAATTCAAAATAAAGATTTTTTTTTTTTAAAAAGGAATTCAAAACTATAGCAAGCATTTTCTTACTTTAATATACTTGTTCATTATAAGCATATGGAAAAGAAAGCTATCTAAAATACAATGTAATCATATGGTGTGAGAAGGAAAGACATGCTTTTTGCCGCAAACAGTACATTTCATGAAGATTTCAAGTTCAGAAGTTCAATTATAATGTCAAGTAAGCATTTACAAAAAACAATTATTTTCCTAAAGGGATAGGAAAGAATCAAGAAAATATTCAGGCCTAGTAGTGAACGAACAATAGAATTAAGCAGAATTTTCACTTTTTGCATGTTTAATAAAACACATTACCCCTAACCACTATACTGACATGCATTTTTTTACGTTAACTTTAAGACACATTTCTATATTTTTATGAGGTTCAGTTTACATGAATATTTTCAACTTCCACACTTTTAAGAAAAATATACTACTGGCTAGGGGGGCACTTCTGCTCTTGGGCAGAACTCCTTCTGTGATGAAACAATTGTCTGCTTTCACAAGCAGCAAAATAGCGCTTTATTAAAAAAGCAGGGTCATTGTCCACTTGTGCACTTAGAATCTGCAGGCACAGTATCTCCTGGAGAAAATTATGTTCAAGCCCCTGTAGAGTTGTCTAGTTCTGCAGCACTAGCCAACTCTGCCCGTGAAAGCGTTTGCGAATGCACAGACCTCTGTTGTCTCCATATCCCTGTGGTACTCATGCTATATTGTTTATTTCTGCTCCACCAGCTGAGCTATTTGCTGAAAAGTTTACATGTAGCATACTTCGCAGACTCCTTGACTGGCTGACATGGGTGAACTGGTGCAGAAGCCCCTTGCTGTTCATCTGATTCTGATGAAGATATCTTCCTGCTGTTGAACACACAGGATAGGAGAGCAAACCAAATATGCCAAATATGTCTGCTGTCACCAAAGTCCAATACTGAAATAAAGCTAAAAGAATGGAATCTTCTTCTTCTAAATACAGACATCTATATGAAACAATCAGAATCCTTCTTTAGGGTGTGCTTCGTCTTGGGAGACACTTCAAAAAAGATAGCTGGTGACATGTCTTCATATCAGAGTTACAATAACTGAGCAAATAAACAATGTCTATTCAATATTTATCTGTATAATACTCACACACATTTCACAAAGATTTTGCAAACTGTGAACCATATCCTGTTTTTTATACAATAAAAAAACATTATTTTACTAAAATAATGTCAGAACAAAAATAATTAATTTGCTTGAAAAAAACACCTAGAAATTCACTGAAAACAACAAAGGTAAAAGTAATGTTATAGTTAGGTGTAGTAAAAACATCTGTTTTCATTCAGAAAAAGCCTTAGAAATTAACAGAAAAAACAAAGGTTAAAGTAATGTTATAATTGGGTGAATTTGTCAGTGTCAACATTAGCGGTCTAATTAAAAAAACACTGAAATTCACCAGTCATAGTTAGCAGCTTTTGCGCCCCCGCCATGCACTGCTTATGATCTCACATATAATATCACTCATTACATGTTTATGACACCAAGGGGGATATTCTCAAGAACGTGCGATAAACATCGCCAAAATAGGTTAACGCAAGTTTCCATATCGCCGTCTATCGCGGGAAAATAACTCTGTGTCAATGTGGCATTCTCAACACGGCGGTAACATGCGATAGTACCCCGATAACGCGGCAAATGTCCGCGATAACAGTTCCGGGACGGCGAAAAAAATCCAAACCCGAACGCGAAAAAAGTTGCGATGGGCCCAACCGCGATAAGACAAACAGCGAAAAGCAGCACCAGGCCTGCAATTCACACACGTCAGGTGTGAAAAACCACTACAAAAGCAGAAAAAAAACACAAACAAAAACCAAACTACAGCGAAGCACAATGGAGGCAGCCGGAGCAGGTACAGAGGACGACCAGAACCCCACAAGCCCCCCGGAGGAACAGCCTGGGACCTCGGGGTCAGAGAAGGGCAAGGACAAGAAGAAGAGGAAGACGCGGTTCAGTCCGCAGGAAAACAAGATCCTGACCACGGAGGTGATAGAACACAATCAACAACTGTTCGTCACCTCCACTGTGTCATTGGCAACAAAAAATGCAATATGGCAGTCCATCGTGGACAAGGTGAATGCAGTCGGAGTGCTGAGGAGGACAATGGACGAGGTCAAGAGGCGCTGGAATGATGTGAAGCGCAAGACCAAGCAGAAACTCACAGACAACCAGAAGGCAGCAATGCAGACTGGAGGTGGGAGTCCAGCGCCACAGGAGGAGCTGGATGAGATGGAGGAAATGGTGACCACAGTCATCAGTGGGGAGACGGTGGCAGGAATTGGGGGACCGGACACTGCTCAACATGACCCGACACAACAGCAACAGGGTGAGTAGCCACCAGGGACTGGGGGGGACGGGGGGAGATGGGCACAATGGCACACATGCACAATTAAGTGGAGCACATCTGCGGACAAACCACGGCCAACAGTCACAACTCCAACCAAGAGCCCAATTTACCCAAGTCTGCAACAGCACAGCACTGCATAAGCACAGAAGTGAAAGCCACACCGCCTAAAGGGATAAGGGCCAGCCAAATCAGAGCTGAAGGGGCAACTCACCTACAATGCAGCACACACACATAAGATCCATAGCACAGCAACATTTACGACAATGTTGAACAAACAGCAACACCAGCACAACAGAACAGAGGACACAACTGCTGCCGCTTGTGTGTGGAAAATGGCCATTCGCATGAGGCATAGCTGGAAACTGTGAGATGATGATGTACTAGTACAACCCCACATCCCTGATGGTGTAGTAATGCATGTATGGCCGTGACCCAGATAGGCAGTGAGACACACATTGTCATACAAATCAACACTCATCACAGTTGAATACAAGTGAAGGTGCGTAGACTTTATTTAGCATATGCGTGTCAGTACAGCCAAGATAAGTGCCACAACATGCAGACCAATGCAGCAGTATGTCAGAACGTGGAACGTTGCCAAGCGCCGCTGTCCACTCCGGGGGAGTGCTGCACCATTCACAGGTGTGTGTTTACCCGCGTTGTTGTCCGCTTATGTATTCAGAGTCCAGGCGAATGCAGCCATGTCCACTGTCGTCGTGGGAGATGTGACCAGAACCCCTAGTCCCAACAAGGTGTCGGGACATGTGCAATGTGTTCCTAACTGTTATGTCTGCAGGTACGTAGTTACACGTCCATGAAAGCAAGTGCAGCTACGTAGGCAATCATTTCCAACATGAGGTCGTTGTCGACTTCATCGAACAGGACGGCGAGGCTAACCATTAGCAGGTCCGGACAGATGTGCTGCGTCCACCCCCTTTCACCAATTAGCACTACAGCCCAATAGGGGAGCGGCTCAATGTGGTCACTGCACACGAGGAGTTCTGCAAACTCCCAGGTCCAGCTGCCAGCATGTATGCCAAGTATCCAGGCATCCCATAGACAGGTGTCACTGTGACACTCATGGTCGTGGGCCAACAGGGGGCGCACACACATGTCGAAATCCAGTTCGGCTACCGTCCTGTTGGATAGGCAGACATCCATGGACCACTCGCATATGCACAAGCGACAATGCAACACAGGCTGCACGCAGGTGACGTTGGCAAGGTGGAAGCTCAGCCGGTAACTGATCCGCAGCACTACCAATGGTAGTGCCCCCAGTAAATGCAGCATACGTGCAGGGTACAGTTCCACGTGACAGGGGTTGTGCATGTGTCTGGGATGGTCTGCCATTGCGTTAGTGGCTCTGGTTGAAGCGGCACTGTTCTGACCCGCGCCAGTTCTGTGGATGAAATGCCACAGCTCGGATCAATGAGTTGTTTAAGTGTGCAACGGTTGTACGCCTGTGATGGTGTGGGAGTAAGTGTCAAGGCCATTCCATGCAAGATAACTCCGAGCAAGGACTTCTGTGTGTGTGGTGTGTATACGTTGGTCTGTCGTCGGGCTGTGCGTAGTGTGGGAGTCGTCCTCAACTGCTATCGTATCTGTCAGGGGGTGCCGGGCACATGCAATTCTGAGGTCGGATGTGCAGATGTCCTTCCGCCTGATAGTTCAGACAAAGGAGCTTTCATCCAAAATGTCAGTTTGTCATCTGCTTGCATTCATGAAGTGTGATGTGGCTTGTTGGGTGTGGGGTGGGATGTGTGCGACATTGGGATCCATGTTTGACATGACTTGCATGTGGCAAATGAGCGGCATCACTGTGTGTTACGTTGCCTTACAGCTGCTCCTCCCTCCCCCCGAGCCTATTTACTTGTGTGCATTGCGCGGTTGCATCACTTGCACTCCAACGGCACACCATTGTCATGCCTATCTGCGCATGTCCACAAGCCTGACAACGACACTGTGATGTTGTCCGTTGAAGGTGGGCGGCCACGTGAGTGTAGGCCTATGGTAAGGTTAGTGCGGACACAGATGTAGAGTTCATGCCTGGCTGAAATCACGCTGCAACTAAGGCTAGGCATTTGGCTCATGCTGCGGCAATGCAGATACACACAACACTTGGCATGTATGAGCCAAGACCCCGAGCGGTCATGCGCTCCTTCATTTCTCCGTTCGTTCGAGACTGCCCTCCGGGTGCATACTACATTGCAACATTGTCAATTGCGGGCCGGGTGGCGTCGACACTACAACAGAGACACACGCATTGGTGACTTCCTTGTCCAGGCCAGAACTGAACCTCGCCCTGAGCCCCGGGCTAATTCTACACACCCCTGCGCTGGACTGACGTACGCCGGCCCAGCCCACTCTGCTTACGCTTACAGGGGGGGACGACAAAGCTACATGTCCAAGGTCTTACCCGCTGCCTGAGGTGACATGTTTATGTCCGCTGTCCACAGCATGATGTGATGTGGTAGGGCCAGGGGCCATCACGCATACATAATGACCACACGGACACACTTAGATAGATAGTGGAACTGGCTACGGGCACGTGCGCCCGGCCCCTTTTTATTACCAGGGTCACATGTCCAGTGACGCCTGTGCTGGATGGGTGTGGGGTGAGTGTAAGCCAGCCCTCAGGGAGTGGTTGGTGCTGGCGACAACTAGAACAGTGATCATCGGATCACACACACAGAGTCACTCATGAAGGGTCCATGACTTGCAGTGCACTGAGTTAGGGGCACCAGAACTGGACTCACACACATATGATTACATCATAAAGGGTCCATGACTTGAGCTGCACAGAGTTAGTGGCACCTGGAGCGCTCAGCGGGTGTGCAGCCAGCGATGATGCGTCGTTTGACTTGGGGGACCTGCTGACCGCAGTGTAGGCTGGAGGCAGCGGTCAGCGAGGGCCCACACCCACGTGGCGATGACTTGTGGTGCACTGAGTTAGTGGCACCTGGAGCGCTCAGCGGGTGTGTAGCCAGCGATGATGCGTCGTTTGACTTGGGGGACCTGCTAACCGCAGTGTAGGCCGGAGGCAGCAGTCAGCGAGGGCCCACAGCCACGTGGCGATGACTTGTGGTGCACTGAGTTAGTGGCACCTGGAGCGCTCAACGGGTGTGCAGCCAACGATGATGCGTCGTCCGGGCGGGCCGCACTGGCAGCAATGTCTGTTGCCTACTGTACTCTGCCATAAATGAATCAAGACTGAAATTGACTTGGGGGACCTGCTGACCGCAGTGTAGGCCGGAGGCAGCGGTCAGAAAGGGCCCACGGCCACATGACGTCGACTTGTGTTGCACAGGGTCAGTGGCACCTGGAGCGCTCAGCAGGTGCACAGCCAACGATCATGCGTCGTCCGGGCGGGCCGCACTGGGAGCAATGTTCTTTTTGCCTACTGAATTCTGCCTCAATATTGCCACGTGGTGTCGACTTGTGTTGCACAGGGTCAGTGGCACCTGGAGCGCTCAGCAGGTGCACAGCCAACGATGATGCGTCGTCCGGGCGGGCCACACTGGGGGCAATGTCTGTTGACTAGTGGTTTCCTCCATTAACAGAAATGTGGCACGATTTGAATTGTGGGGCCTGCTGACCGCAGTGTAGGACTGAGGCAGTATCCGGCACACACATGACTCGGTGTTGCTGTGCCGCTGGATGCGCTGGGGGCCTGTGTCGCGGAGTCTGGAGGTCACGGCGGCGGACTCGTGGCAGGGTGAGGTGCGCCGCCCTGGCAGACGCGTTGCCCATCACGGAAGAGAACCACGCCCAGAGCCCCGGCCTTTTTATCCGCACTCCTATGCTGGAGTGGCGTACGCCGGCCCAGCCCACTGCGCTTTCGCTTACAGTGTTATATCCCGCATAGATGCCCTAATGTAGATCCGTTCTTACATGCCCTAAAATGGACGTATTCATATTTACCCTAATATGGTCATATTCGTACTTGCCCAATTATGGTCATGGCAGCATATGCCCAATTATGGTCACAACTGTACATGTCCTATTATAGTATGATTCCTTATATAGGCATGATCTTTCACCTACATTGGTCCCAGCTAGTACACAACGAGCTCTGAGGGCTGAACGTTATCTATCCTGTGGTTTTGAATGCAGCAGGGTTCTTCCAAACACAGGCCCACACTGTACTCATTAATTATGCATGGCTTTCTAAGAATACACCACCGGCATAATATGTATGTACAAAGTTCACCCCTGACGTCTTTCTCATGTCCAATACAACCCATACTGAGGATGAGATTCTTTAGGGTATAAATACACCACATCTTGCCCATGTAAGGCAGAGGGAACCGAGACTTCCATGCTGATACACTGACCAGAGACGCTGAGGATCCTGCATGCAGTCGCTCAAGCTGACAGTGGTCTGACACAACCCGGACGGGGTGTCCAATTCGAGACCAGGACGGGGTCCCACACTCTCTCTATTCAGGTATGGGGGTTTGACTAAATCCTAGAAGGATTCTTGGCTCTTAGGCTTTTAGACCTGCACATATGCTAGGTACACTCAGGTACATCTAGTTAGGCATCGTAGGAGTACGCGCACTTTTCATAATGCTTTTTATATTCATGTATGTATTCATGACTATCGCAATATGGTAGAACTGTTCTATCCCTTTGCTTTTATCGTACTGCTGATAATATATCTCTGCTATTTTCTGCTGGTTACCGCAGCACATATATTTTACACTAGAATAACAACTGTTCAATAAATACTTATTGAAACGCCCGACTGTTTATTCTGTGTAACTCTCTGAGACAAACCGAATAAGTGAGCATGAGTGACTGAGCGAAAGGTAGTACATTGTTTCCACGATTCTGAGGGAATCACGGTTGTCATGGTCTAAGGTTGCCAGAAACTAATCTCTCCCCGATAAGAGGAGACACTTGTGGCACTGCGAGCTAGCTAATGCAAAACTAGGCTAACATATAGGGTGGGGGTGCACGGAGTCAGTCTGCCACCAAGCCTGCAGTATATGTTATCCAAACGCACAGGTCCTGCAGGGGTACTATAGGAGCTACACGACAACAGGGGGGGACGGCACAGCTACATGTGCAGGGTCTTTCCCACTGCCTGAGGTAACATGTTTGCGTCCACTGTCCACAACACTACAAACCCCAGCAGTATATGTCCACATGGACATGTCTGTGCTCTGCATTCTGTGGGCTGTCCAGCACATCAGTGCCACACTTGGCATTGTGTACGTTCTTCTTCATGGGTGAGTTGCCTCCTTCACACATACTTGGTTCCCACCTCTCCCCCCATTCTGCACTTGTGTGGCTGAGGGGCCATGCCATTTTTGGAAGGTCCGCTGTCTTGTCCTACTATGCCTCGGTGGTAGTCCGGGGGGGGTCCGGAGGGTGGGGGGTCCTGGGGGTGGTGGCGGTGGGTTTTGTGGCCCTCTTGGGTCTCTGAGCTGCATGTTCATTGGCTCCATGGCATCTGTGGGTCTTCAGTTGTGGCTCTGGGCTGGGCTCCCTTTTATACTGCAGGTAGTCGTCCTGCTTAGCACCAGCTAAAGGCAGGTGTTAAATCCCTGCAGCTAACGCGCCTTATCGCCTGTTCTTGGTTCGCATCGCAGATCTGACTGGTCGTTGAGAATCGCGCGAAGTGGTGTTTTTGTGTGTTTTTGCACGGGAACGCCTACTCTGCATATCATTAGCCTTAGTTGTCGTACTTATCCGTGGCGATGTTTTTTGCGGTAGCTATCGCAGGAAAACTGGCGATGTCGGCAGTTTCCACCAGCTTGTGAATGATCTATCGCCACTTTTGCGGCGCTAAAGTGCCGATAAATCGGCGATAAGTCCTTGAGAACATGCCCCCAAATGTGACTGATGGTATCAATGATGACATTATCCAAGTTTCATTTTCCTGCATATTACTGAATAATTTACTATGCCATAGTTGGCATAGTTCACATTAACAATCAGCCACCCCATACAAATCGCGACGTGCAGGACACCCTTTCTAACGGGTCATGGCTTGTTAGCAATCGTCGCTCACTACATATTCCAGAAGAAACACAGAGTATGGAAGTTGGACATTAACAACAGAGAAATAACTGAGGATTAAGAAGTTTGAAATGGGATGGCTTTCTTGGACTTAGCGTAATTCCCTACATGGAATTGAATCCTTTTTGAAGCACGAAGAGGGTATGACATTACATGGAAATGAAACAAACTGTCACTAAGTATTATGTGTTATTGAAGGGCACGTTCTTGAACGACTGACAGTGAATCATTTTGGTAAAAAAAATGTTTTATATATCTACAATTGCGAGGGAACAGTGTTCAGTGAAAACAATATGCGGATGCTAATTGCTGAATTGATGTCAAATATTAAGAATATTGACTTTTTTTCAAATGTTCTCTGATTTTCCGTGAGGAAAGTGTTTGAGAAAACTTACACTGACCCATCAACATTGAAAGAACTTTGATTATTGCTCATCAAATGAAAATGCACTATTGTTCCTTCCTACTTGTTTATGTTTTGGAATTTAAAAAGAACGAATCTCTAACCACTTCTTGATTGCATATGATTAAGACTCACAATGTAGTAGAAATGCCACCAGATGATGTCATCAGTGATGTCTTTTGAGATGTCATTTGGAACGTCATCAGTGATGTCATCAGTGATATCACTGACCATGTCATGAGTGATGTAATATGTGAGGTCGTAAGCAGTGGATTGGGGGGGCGCGAGTTATAGTTAGCTCAGCTAACTATAGCTGCTGAATTTCTCTGGTTTTGCACAAGTGAAATGGCAGCCTAATTATAACGTCCCTGTAACCTTTGTTTTTTTTCAGTGAATTTCTAAGGTTTTTTAAATTCTATTTCCTAACTATAACATCGCTGTAACCTTTGTTTTTTTCAGGGAATTTCTAAGGTTTTTTAACTAGCAGCTGCGTTTGCACAGTGGTGGAGAAAGGGGCTGGGCCTCCGACCAGTTCTCAGGAATCCCACATTGTAGGACTTACAGGAGGTACCAGAGGGCATCTTGGCCCCAAGGTCCCTCAGGAGTAAAGTGGACTTCATGCCCAAACCAGTAGTATACCACGAGCTGCATTTGCAGAGTAGTGGAGAAAAGGGGATTAGGTCTTTGAAGACCTCTTAGCAATCCTGCTGTGTGGGACTTACTGGAAATAACAGGATAGGTGATTGGGGGCCAACTACCCCTCTTGTTACCTCCAGTTAATATCACTCAGCAGGGTAGGTCAGACCTGGTAGGAGACCATGCCCCTTTTCTCCACCACTCTACAAATGGGCCTCCTGGTGCACTATTAGTAGGGGGATGAAGTCCCCTTGGCTATTGAGGGTCCTTGGGGCCAACTACCCGTCCTGTTACCTCCACAAAGTCCCACACAGTTGGTTTGCTGAGAGTTTTTCAGTGGCCACACACTGTTTCACCACCACTCTGCAAAAGTGCCTTCTGGCTCTCTACTAGTAGGTGGTTGAAGTCTCCTTGACTCTTGATGGTCCTTTTCAACCAAGTAGACCTCCTATTACCTCCAGGGACAACCGCACAGCTAGATTGCTGAGAGGTCATCAAAGGCCATGCCCCCTTTTTCCACCACTCTGCAAACGCATGTCCTGGTGCACTACTGGATGGCGTCAGAAGTTCACTTTAGTCTTGAGTCCCTAAGGAGGGAAGGGGACCTCATCCCCCACCAGCAGTAGGTCGAGAGGCACATTTGCAGAGTGGTGTAGAAAGAGGTTGTTGTATTTGACCACCCCTCAGCAATCCTGCTGTGTGAAGCTTACTTTTGGTAACAGAAAGTCTTGTTGGCCCCTAAGGACCCTCAGCAGCGAATGGGACATAAGCCTCAACCATCAGCATGCTAGGAGGCATGTTTGTAGAGTTGTGGAGAAAGGGTCGAGGCCTCGGGCGAGTTGCCATTTTTTAAAATGTTTTGCTTTTTAATTTCTTTTAGGAAATGGGGCCACATGGCCCCCCCTTCCATGGACAATTTTGGCCCTGGGACCCCATCTTCCGGAACGTGCCCTTTTTTAAAAAAAAAAGGGAGAGGGCTGCACGAGCCCTCTCCCAAGGCCGATTTGGGCCCCTGGGACCCCATCCCCAAGGGCCAGGCATTTATTTTATTTTTTAAAAGAGGAGGAGAGCCATGTGGCTCCCCTCCCTAGGCCGGTTCGGCTCCGGGACCCCATCACCCAGGGCCAGGCCTTTTCTTTTGTCTTTTATTTAAAGGTAGGAGGGCCGATGGCCCCCTTCCCAGGCCTTTTTTTGGCCCAGGGGACCCCATCCCCTGGGAACAGGCCACTTTGTTGGTGATGGTGGGGGGAGTCTCAAGGCCCCCGTAGTCCCTGCTGGCTCACCGTGTACTGCGAGAGCTGGCATTGCTTTTGGACAGAGGGAGCTGCTTACATGCAGCTCCCTTTTTCCAAAAGTAATTGTGCTCCGCTTCTAGTAAGCGAGAGCATTTTTTTCTTTCACTTGTTAGAAGCTGAGCAGGTTTTCTATGGCACAGCTCCTGCCATAGCAAACTGCAATATCCAAGGGGTGGACACCCTGGGACATTGCTGGAGCTGACCCTGGGGGGTGGTGGTCGCCAGGGCCATGTACAACTCCAGGAGGGTGGCCGCTTGCCCCCTCCTTTGTACATTGAACCCAGGAGAGGTGGTGGCCCCCGGGGTTGCTGGTGGGGTAGAGCCCCCTATGCATTAATAGTTAATTTAGCCTCAGGGATGTGTTTGTCCCAGAGGCCAGGGGTCCACACAAGGGACTCCCTTTTTTAATGTTGTTGAGTCCCGGGGAGGTGGTGGTCCCCAGCACTGCGTGTGGGGCCATAGCCCTCCCATGTTTCACTATTTTAATATAGCCTCAGGGAGATGGCGGTCCCTGGGGCTGTGGTGGGGTGCCATGTGCCCTCCCGTGCATTTCTCAAAGATATAGCCCAATGGAGGTGGTGGTCCCTGGGGTAGCGAGGGCAGCCATACGCCATTCCCCGCCTTTTTAAAATAAATTTTTGATTGGTGCCCCTTGGACCTGACCCACCTGGGGGTGATTCTTAATAAAGTGCAGGACCTGGTGCATCGTTTTTTTTAAATTTGATTTTTGACGGGTAGATTAAAGTCTCCCGCAAGTATGTGCATGGCAGTGTCTGGAATTGTTTTAATTTGTTTTGTAAGTTCTTCCCAGAAAACCGGGTTGTCCTTGTTGGGTGCGTAAATGTTTGTGATGTAGAATTCTGAGTTATGTTTCGCCAGCTTTGTTGTGACCCACCTACCCTGTGTGTCTGCGGAGCTTGATACCAGGTCAATGTTGGCTTTTTTAGCTATTAAGGTGAGGACACCGTTATTTTAACCTATTGCATCTGAGCCCGCAACGTCGCTGTATGACTTATTTCTAAGTGAGTTGAATTGTTTGGAGTCGATTTTGGTTTCTTGTAAGAAGATAGTCAAGAATTTTCCTTCTTTTGATTGGGTGGTTTATGCCTTTAACATTCAGTGAGACTATCTTAATGTTTTGTTGGGCCTTAGCTATCGGTAGGGACTGAGACATGAGAGTTTTGATATGATCATAGTATGCATTTCCCTACATAGGGGTATTTTGTTGGATTGGTTTCTCAAGATATGGGTAAGAAGTAATCCTCCTTTTTGTAAGAACAATAGGATTATTAGGAGCATTGGGAGTACCTTGAGTAGAGTCATGAGCATATAGGGCACTCTTCCCATTATAGGGCCATCTGTGTATACAAGGTTTTTACGGCAATTCCTGATGCCGTAAAAATAAACATAATAGTAATAATAACAAACAAAGCAAAACAAAACAAGTACATAAGAAAAAACAAGATCAAAAACCCTCCCCCATCCCACAATACCTCCAGCCTTACATAGAAACTCACCCTCTCCCTTTCGTGCCAATAAATCACACAAAGCTCTTAACAATTTATGTAAGCGATTTAATATGATTGACACTTGGAGATTACAGAATCCAACAGGTAGGGATTACACCTTTTACTCATCTCCCCATAACTCTTATTCACGCATTGACTATCTACTTATTTCTGGCAACGCAGTAAATTTAATAGATCAAACTTCCATTGAGACAAGAGTGATCTCAGACCACTCTTGTATCAGTTTATCCATCTCTGACCCGACACCTTGTAAAAAACAAGCCTTATGGAGATTCAACAACGAAGTATTAGATACAGATTCAAACAGGCAAAGCATTGAAGGTGCGATCCATAACTACCTCAATGAAAATAAAATTGGAGACACCTCGGACCTCATGAGATGGGAAGCATTAAAAAGCACGCTAAGGGGTGAGATCATCAAAATTAGGTCCACCATGAATAGAGAAACCAACAGTAACCTTCAAAAACTAGAAAAAGAGATATCAACACATGGAAGGGAAACACATTGCCTCTAGAGACACCTCTGTCTTGAATGAATTGGTGAAAAAGAAATATTAGTATAATAAACTAGTAAGTAATAGGGCAGGGATTTGGATTAATAAACAAAAGAGCATTAGGCTCTGCGAATCCAACAAGGCTGGAAAGAGTTTAGCTTCTTACCTGAAATTCAAACTACAGAAAAATACGATTAAGACTCTACTAGACCCGAAGGGCAACGCTCACTCTGATCCTGACAAAATAGCAGAAATATTTAAGAATTTTTACAGTACACTGTATAGTAAAAACCCTGACCTATGCACCGCTAAAGCCCAACACTACTTAAGCAAATGTGACCTACCTGCTCTCTCAGAACAGGACAGGGAAGAAATCAATGGCCCAATAACCGCAAATGAATTTGAGGACACGATTAAATCACTTAAAATAGGGAAAGCCCCTGGCCCTGACGGGTTCAATGCAAAATTCTACAAGACATTCGCAACTGTTCTGATTCCTCCTCTTCTAAACATGTTCAGTCAATTTAGTGAATCAGGCCAGATAAATGGTACCCCTGCAGAGGCTATCATAGCAGTGATACCCAAGGATGGGAAGGATCCATCACAGCCTAAAAACTACAGGCCTATATCCCCGATAAACATAGATTGCAAAATGTATGCTATGATCCTTGCTAAGCGTTTCCAAAAATATATATCCAAACTCATCCACCCCTCACAAGTGGGATTTCTGAAAAACAAACTTTCTAGTGATAACACACAAATTTTATGTCATGCCCTGGAGAAGGTCAAACTAACAGACTCCCCCACAGTAGCAATCACGTTGGATGCCGAAAAGGCTTTCGACAAAATACATTGGTCCTACCTTAAAGCGACACTCGAAAAATTCAATTTGGGTGACAATTTTATTCGAATGGTAATGGCACTGTATTTTAACCCATCCGCCAAAGTAAGAGCAGGAGGTAGTCTCTCTTCATCTTTTAAACTAGAGCAGGGAACCAGACAGGGAACCAGACAGGGATGCCCACTCTCACCTTCCTTGTTTCTATTAGCAATAGAACCGTTCCTTTATCAAGTATGGAACAAAAAAGAGATCCCAGGAATGCGGTTCAACAACTACACGGTTAAAATGACTGCTTACGCAGATGACGTATGAATAATCTCGGAAAATGCGGAGTCCGCTATAACAGCCCTATTGTCCTCAATAGAAGACTTTTCCGCAGTATCTGGATATAAGCTCAACAAAGATAAGACTGAGGTAAAACTGCTCTACAATCTCGGCGACAAAGAAATAATTTGCAACTTGGGCCTCACATGACAGCTAAATAGTATCAAATACCTAGGCTTGGACTTCACCAGAGACCTAATCACCAACCTCCAGACCAATGAAAATGTCCTCCTCAAAAGAATTTCCACGCTACTAGACGATTGGTCGCCAAAGTTTTTGTCCTGGTGGGGAAGAGCAGAGACATTAAAAATGATGATCACCCCACTAGTCAACTACATGGCCAGTATGCTGCCTATGACACTCTCTAATGAGTTCTTGACCAAAATATCAACACCTTCAACTCTTCCCTCTGGCATGGGAAGAGACATAGAATTTCCCTGAAAAAACTTTAACTATCCAAAGAAAAAGGGGGCTTGGGCCTTCCAAATTTTAGGAACTATCAAACTGCTTACCTTTGTAAGCAAGGGTCCAACTGGCTGGTAACCGACCCTGACTATATCCCAGTGTGGGTGGACATAGAAAGGTCACTCATCAATGAAATCCCTCTGCCTGCTCTCCTAACCATGTATATATCTAACATCCCTCATTATAAATATATCATTCAAAATACAAGAAGAGCCCTTCTACGCCTGGACCAAATGTCGGCTGTAAAAATCAACAAATCCAACTTAGCTTCCCTATGGCACAACCCTTACCTAAAGGTGGACCGGGAAATGTTATTCTGGGAAAATTGGTCAAAAAATGGCATAAACCTAGTCAAAGACCTCTATAATGGGAAACTCCCCTCTCCCTTTTCCGAACTACAATCACGTTATGGCGTGGAACTCTTAGATTTTTATAAATTCCTGAAACTAAAGGCACAGCTCACTTCACACTCAATACTACCCACCAACCCGCCGATCCTTTCAATGGTATCCCAACTACTAAAAGCAGGACACACTGTGTCTAAAATCTACAAACTACTGACCCCAAAACCACGTAAATCACACTTGCATAATGAGGTAAAATGGGAATCTGAATCTAACACTAGAAATATTCCCTTTGACTGGCACAAGATACATAAAACTCCCTTCTCAAATAAAATCCCTCCCGTACTATCCCAAACGAAACTCAGGCTAATAAACAGAAAATATTGGACTCCTGAAAAGATCTTTAAGCTTAACCTCAGTCAGAGTCCAACATGCTGGAACTGCAAAGCACATGTTGGTGATTTAGCCCACATGCTCTTCCATTGCCCTATCTTGCAAACATACTGGGATAAAATATACAAGTGTATAAATAAAAGATTCAATATCGATCCCTCCAGGGAATTCTCCAACATCCTTCTGGGATTCCTAAACCCAACGCTGTCGAATGAGAATGACCGCTATCTGTTGGACCTAATGCTTACACTTGCCTGCAAAATAGTACTCAATAACTGGAAGAACTCCAAGGAAGTCTCTTTCAGAAAATGGCAAGAATGGTTGTCCTTTCTCAGAGGGGCGGATAATATCTCTCTACACTCTTCGCCCTGGAGTCCTTCACATAGGAAGCTATGGAAATCCCTTGATGCCTTTTCCTTTAAATATGATCCTCCTTGAACCAAATGACTCCACATGAGACTAATACATACATTTTATTGAACCTCTTGATGACAACCAATGCACAATCACTTGAAATAGGACATTCTCCCTGTGGGTCTCTTTCACGAACGTGAACTCTCTCACCTGTCCCTCCACCTAGGGACTGTAACACATTGGACAAACTTCACAATATCCTCATTATGTCTTTATTATTATACCGACGGATACGTTGTGGGGGGATATGTGAGGGTTACCTGTTGTTTTGACTCTTTTGACTCTCTAGACTGACATTAAGATTGTACATAGGGTATGTGACCATGATTACTATAATACTGTACTGGATGTTCTAACATTATATTCTTGTAGTGCATCGTATACAAACATTTAAGTCTGCAAGTCTATGTCTACCATGCAACCTTATGGTCAGTCTACATAAAAATGTCGAAAACGAAGACTGTCTGTGACTGTAACCTAATCGCAATTCCAACTGCCACTTAATTTGTAACCTCTTTGTAATTCCTTCTTCTTTTGTAATTCTTTCTATTATAATTGTTATTATCATTTATAATCACATTTGTAGTTGGACTTCAACTCATGCCAATTTGTGATCTTCTTTATTTTCATTTCTGTTCTTGTTTTTTTTTTCTTGAGAAATCCAATAAAAATTATTTGAAAAAAAAAATTTGATTTTCGCGCACCCAGTCAGCAAAATGTTTGTTAAAAAAAAGTTTAATATATAGGTTTTTAATGACCAATGTATAATAGCTTTCAATTCAAATTTTTTACAACTTTATACCCGCACATTTTATTAATATATTTTACGTAATCGTGCTCCCGGCGCAGTAGGGTCGCACCGGAGTCGCAGCAGAGTTGCCCACCCCATGTGACCAACAAAAAAAAATGTGATTGGTGTAACACCTTTTAATCATAGAAACTTCAAACTTCCACTTGTTTCTAGAAATAGCAGGGTGCAGTTCTCATTCTGATTTTTACTAGTTATGAAGCAGGCTGATTTTTTTGGTGTGCTTATTTTGTGGGAGAGAAATTATGGCTGGTTCTTCCAGGCAACAGGAGGAGGAAGAATTGAGAAAGTTTGAGGAAGTAGAGGAAGAAGAGCCACCCAGGAAGAAGAAAGAGAGCATTGTGAAGCAGTTTTTCACCATACCAGAAAGTTTACCACCGAACTTCGAGAGTCCAGACGCACATGCCGCTGCCTCGAAAAGGCCTGGAGGAACACCAAATCCACAGAAGCCCACAACAACTTCAGAGCCGCCACCAACGCCCACCATCAACTCATCAGAGAAACGAGGAAAAAAGCGATTGAAGACAGAATCTCCACCCACGCGCACAACAGCAAGGAACTCTTCAGCATCATCAAGGAGTTCGCCCAACCCACCAGCGAGTCTACCGACATCCCTCCCTCACAAGACCTCTGCGACAAAATCAGCACCTTTTTCCACCACAAAATCAAGAGCATCTACGACAACTTCGACGAAGACAACCAACACACTGAACCCTCACCAACCACCCCCGACACCCGGAAACCAGCGATTGATGACTGGACAGCCCTCACCACCGAAGACACACTGAAGACAATGAAGTCAATCCACTCAGGGGCCCCCACGGACCCCTGCCCCCACCACATCTTCAACAGAGCCGCCGACACCATCGCACCCATGCTCCGCCACACCATCAACCGCTCCCTGGCGAACGCCTCGTTCCCGACGACTGGAAACATACCGAGGTCAACCCCCTCCTAAAGAAACCCTCAGCGGACCCCACCGACCTCAAAAACTACAGACCCATCTCCCTGCTCCCGTTCCCAGCGAAAGCCATCGAGAAAGCCATCAACAGCCAACTCGCCACATTCATTGAAGAACACAACATCCTCGACTCCTCCCAATACGGCTTCAGAAAAACCACAGTACGGAAACCGCCCTCCTCGCCGCAACAGACGACATCCGCACCCTACTGGACAAAGGAGAAACAGTAGCCCTCATCCTCCTCGACCTATCAGCGGCGTTCAACACAGTCTCCCACCGCACCCTAATGCGCAGACTCTACGACGCAGGAATCCAGGACAAGGCCCTCGACTGGATCTGCTCCTTCCTCTCCGGAAGGACGCAGCGGGTCAGACTCCCCCCTTTCCTCTCGGACCCCACACATACCACCTGCGGAGTCCCCCAGGGCTCCTCCCTCAGCCCGACGCCCTTCAACGTCTACATGGCTCCACTCACCCCCATCGTCCGAACCTACGGACTCAACATCGTGTCATACGCAGACGACACCCAGCTCATCCTCTCCCTATCCAACGAGCCCAACACCGCCAGACGCAACTTTTGAAAAGGCATGGAAGCCGTCGCCAAATGGATGAAAAACAGCTGCCTACAACTAAACACCAACAAAACAGAAGTATTCATCATGGGCCCAAACCCCGACACCTGGAGCGACACCTGGTGGCCCCCCGCCCTCGGAAACCCGCCAACCCCCACGGACCACACACGCAACCTGGGAATCATCCTGGACTCTGAGCTCAAAATGGACCGCCAGATCAACTCTGTCTCGTCTTCCTGCTTCCACACCTCCGCCTCCTTCGTAAGACCTTCAAATGGATCCCCTCGAATACCGAAAGGCCGTCACTCACGCCCTGGTCACCAGCAGACTCGACTACGGCAACGCACTCTACGCCGGAATAAACAAAAACCTCACTCGCAAGCTACAGAACATCCAGAACGCCACCGCAAGACTGGTCCTCAACCTGCCAAAACACTGCCACATCTCCCAGCACCTGCGCACACTCCACTGGCTCCCTGTCGAGGCGGGAATCACCTTCAAGATGCTCACCCACGCACACAAGGCCCTCCACGGCACCGGACCAGCATACCTGAACAGCCGACTCAAATTCCACGCACCCCAAAGGACCCTACGATCAGCCCAGCTCTCCTACGCCATGGTCCCCCGCACCAGAAAGACCAGATCGGGAGGCCGTTCCTTCTCCTTCCTCGCGGCCAAAGCAAGGAACGCCCTTCCACTCCACCTCAGACAGACAACATCGCTCCCCATCTTCGCAAGAAACCTCAAAACCTGGCTCTTTGACAGACCCCCTCCTTGATGGAATGGAACCTGCACCCCCCCCACCCCTAGCGCCTTGAGACCCTTACGGGTGAGTAGTCGCGCTTTAACAAACCCCTGATTGATTGATTGATTGTAGTAGAAGCTGCATGGATCACTTTCTCCTCATTATACAGGGCAGCCAGGTATAAAGCTGTCTTTTCAAGTACTTCCTTAGAGACTGTCTAACTAACCGATCAGTGCTTTTCTAACTGAATGCTGACGTAGCTGTAATAAAATTTCTACAGGTGGTAATATAGACTGTAAAGTTTTTAAGTTATGGTCACCAGCTGTACTACACAAGGCAGACTATACGTAAAAGTGCAGGCATATCTGAGGCATGGTAGCAGTCAGATATTCAAACTTGACAGAGTACGCTTTCAGTTTAAACACACTCCTTACTAAGTATCCCCTATTTGCAGTGTAACGTTGCAGAGACTTATATGGGCTAGGATAAAGGTTAATACATCTTGAACATGTTTTAAAGCTTGCTTTTCTCTACCAGTTTCATTAGAGAGGCAGAGCTTGCAATGACAGGCCTAACCCAAAATCAAAGAGCGACTTCTCTCATGCCACTCTTGTGAGTGTAAAAGACACACAGATGATGGACGGAATGCAGAGCAAATCAAACATTCACCCCAAGACAAGAGATCTGGGTTAAATCCATCGTTCTTTTGCTCACCATGCCACCCCAGTTTAGGCAGTTCGGGCTGGTCTGTTCCCATTGGGCAAAGGGTCAAGACTGATTTGCATATGGAGCAAGACCACTGACTCATTGTCAGTGAAACTGCTCTCCCACCCTCGCAGCTCCACCATTAAGTGAGGCCCTGACGAGCCCCTGCACTCCCGTAGTGTTAGGTGTTCGAGGCCCTCCTCCACCCACAGGTTATACCTGCGCCTCATCCCTGGTGGTCCAGTGGACCTCTGACTCCCTCTCTCGCTCCGCTTTCTGCCCCGTTTTTACCCTCTGCTTTCTGCTCCATTTTTCACCCTCTCCTCTCTGCTCCGCTTTCACCCTCTCCCCTCTGCTCCGCTTTCACCCTCTGCTTTCTGCTCCGTTTTTCTCCCTCTCCTTTCTGCTCCGTTTTCACCCTCTGCTTTCTGCTCCGGTTTCACCCTTTTAGCTTTTCACCCCTTCACTCTTTACAGCAGTTCTCTTCTGCTTTCTGCTCCGTTTTCACCCTTTTAGCTTTTCACCCCTTCACTCTTTACAGCAGTTCTCTTCTGCTTTCTGCTCCGATTTCACCCTCTGCTTTCTGCTCCGTTTTTCACCCTCTCCTTTCTGCTCCGTTTTCACCCTCTGCTTTCTGCTCCGTTTTCACCCTTTTAGCTTTTCACCCCTTCACTCTTTATAGCAGTTCTCTTCTGCTTTCTGTTCCGTTTCACCCCTTATTCTTATCACCCCCTTACTCTTTATATCTTTCTCTTTACTTTTTTCACCCTTGTTCCTCTTTCATTTTCCCCATTCTTTTGCTTGCTTCCCCCGTTTTTCCCACCGCTGCTGCCCCCGCGGCCCCTCCCCCCAGCGCGACCAGCCCGAGCCAGTTCCCCTCCCCGCTCCCACCTCCCAGCTATCCAGCCCTCCCCGACCCCTACTTAATGGTGGCCGCGGGCAGCGGGCGCGCCGCTGGTGCGCCGCTGGCAAGCCCGTCTGCGCCCATTCGTGACCCGACCAGCGCCAGGAACCCTGGACCTTCGCACCGCCAACGCTACAACCCAGCGGCACTCCACGCACTCAACCCAGGCCGCAACAACAACTGCAAGCTAGCATCACCAGCCGACAATGCATCCTCCTCAACGTCAGATCACTCCACAAACACGCCACCGAAATCTGGGACCTCCTCGACAGCACCACCCCAGACATAGCATTCTTCACCGAAACCTGGACCAACACCACCTCGGGACTGGACATCACCATCGCCATTCCCCAAGGATACAAGATCTCCAGGAAGGACCACCCCACCCACCCGGGAGGAGGAATCGCCATTGTCCATAAATCCACGCTCCGCCTGAGCACACTCCCAGACGAGCCCACAGACCTGATGGAACACCTTCACTTCAAGATACTGGCCAGCCCTACCACCACCCTCCGGGGAACCCTCATCTACCGACCCCCTGGACCCCACGGACCATTCGCCAACTCCATCACGGACATCATCTCCCCGCATGCCATCACATCCACCGAGTACACCCTGCTGGGAGACCTCAACTTCCACCTCAACAACCAACTGGACCCCAACACCACATCCCTCCTGGACAACTTCCACAACATTGGACTCCGCCAGATCATGACCCAACCAATCCATGCAGCAGGACACACCCTCGACCCCTCTTCACAACAGGAAACTCCATCACTTTCAGCCACACCACCGAACTCCCATGGACAGACCACCGATGCGTCCACTTCACCTTCAGAACCCCCACCATCCACAGACACCAGCACCTGCTCCCACGAAGAAACTGGAACAAAATCACTGACGAGCAGCTCACCTCCTCACTCAGCAACTCCACCCCAACCATCGCGGAAGATAACGACCCCAACACCGCAGCCCGAACCCTGCACAGATGGATCTCCGACAGCGCCAACACCATAGCCCCCCTCAATAAAAACAACAACACTCACGCCAAGAAAGCCAGATGCTTCACCACTGAACTTCGAGAATCCAGACGCACGTGCCGCCGCCTCGAAAAGGCCTGGAGGAACTCCAAATCTACAGAGGCCCTCAACGACTTCAGAGCCGCCACCAATGCCCACCACCAACTCATCAGAAAAACGAGAAAAAAAGCAATTAAAGACAGGATCTCCACACACGCGCACAACAGCAAAAAACTCTTCAGCATCATCAAGGAGTTCGCCCAACCCACCAGCGAGACTATGGACATCCCTCCCTCACAAGACCTCTGCAACAAACTCAGCACCTTCTTCCACCTCAAAATCAAGAAAATCTATGACAACTTCGACGAAGACAACCAACACACTGAACCCTCACCAGCCACCCCCGACACCCTGAAGCCAACGATTGACAACTGGACAGCTCTCACCACCGAAGACACACTGAAGACAATGAAGTCAATCCACTCTGGGGCCCCCACGGACCCCTGCCCCCACCACATCTTCAACAGAGCCGCCGACACCATCGCACCCATACTCCGCCACACCATCAACCGCTCCTTGACAAACGCCTCGTTCCCCGACGACTGGAAAAATGCCGAGATCAACCCCCTCCTGAAGAAGCCCTCGGCGGACCCCACCGACCTCAAGAACTACAGAACCATCTCCCTGCTCCCATTCCCAGCGAAAGTCATTGAGAAAGCCACCTTCATCGAAGAGTACAACATCCTCGACTACTCCCAATCCGGCTTCAGAAAAACCACAGCACAGAAACCACCCTCCTCGCTGCAACAGACGACATCCGCTCCCTACTGGACAGAGGAGAAACAGTAGCCCTCATCCTCCTCGACCTCTCAGCGGCATTTGACACAGTCTCTCACCACACCCTAATATGTAGACTCCATGACGCAGGGATCCGGGACAAGGCCCTCGACTAAATCCACTCCTTCCTCTCCGGCAGAAGGCAGCGGGTCAGACTCCCCCCTTTCCTCTCGGCCCCTACACCAACCACCTGTGGAGTCCCCCAGGGGTCCTCCCTCAGCCCCACGCTCTTCAACGTCTACATGGCTCTGCTCGCCCCCATCGTCAGAACCTACGGACTCAACATTGTGTCATACGCAGACGACACCCAACTCATTCTCTCCTTATCCAACGAACCCAACACCGCCAGACACAACTTTCAAGAAGGCATGTAAGCCGTCGCCAAGTGGATGAAAAGCAGCTGCCTACAACTCAACACCGACAAAACAGAAGTACTCATCATGGGCCCAAACCGCGATGCCTGGAACGACACCTGGTGGCCCCCTGCCCTCGGAAGCCCACCCACCCCCATGGACCACGCACACAACCTTGGAATCATCCTGGACTCCGAGCTCAAAATGGACCGCCAGATCAACTCCGTCGCATCCTCCTGCTTCCACACCCTCCGCCTCCTACGTAAGACCTTCAAATGGATCCCCCTCGAGCACAGAAAGACCATCACTCACGCCCTTGTCCTCGACTACGACAACACACTCTACGCCGGAATAAACAAAAACCTCACCCACAAGCTTCAAAACATCCAGAACGCCGCCGCAAGACTGGTCCTCAACCTACCAAGACACTGCCACATCTCCCAGCACCTGCGCACACTCCACTGGCTCCCCATCGAGGCCAGATTCACCTTCAAGATACTCACCCATGCACACAAGGCCCTCCACGACACCGGACCAGCATACCTGAACAACCGACTCAAATTCCACGCACCTCGAAGGACCCTACGATCAGCCCAGCTCTCCTACGCCGTGGTCCCCCGCACCAGAAAGACCAGATCGGGAGGCCGCTCCTTCTCCTTCCTCGCAGCCAGAGCCTGGAACGCCCTTTCGCTCCACCTCAGACAGACAACATTGCTCCCCATCTTCGCGAGAAACCTCAAAACCTGGCTCTTTGACAGACCCAAAAAAACAACAGGAGGGTCAAAGGGAAAATTTATAGACCTTCAACGGATTAAATCCCCTATTCCATTATTCATACAAACATCTGTGTAATCCGTGGTCTCGTCTGCTGACTGTTTATCTCAATGTATGATTCACTGAAATAGAGCTATGTGCTTGGTAATTAAGACCCTAAGTGTCACTAGAAAAGTAAAGATGAAATAACCCGTTAGGATTATAGGAATCCCATCACACACCGGGGTGAGCCTTTATCATTATTTGGGTTCCTAAACAATCTTCCTTCTATCCTCTTGATCATTGAGGCATACTGGATAGATTGTCTCCTTTATTAGGTCTTCCAGAAAAGAAGAAAGACACAATAGAAAATAGGAGAATAATCTCCAATAGAAAGAGTGCAGTGCAAAAGATATAAAGTACATGATTAAAATAGGATTTGCCAAAAGAAAAAGAACTTAATCTTCAGCCAATATCTAAGGTAATCCTAATTAAAACCAGTGAAAAAGAGTGGGAGAATTATTTCAGCAGTTCAAACAAAATACTGCTTACGAATGGTCGACATGTTTCAGCCAATTGGACATCCGGTCCACGGCTTTCGTCAGGACCTCACCATAAACTTATCTGCTACTGCATTATTCCAAAAGTGAAAAAATGTAATTTATACATACATGCTGGTTGAATTTGATACAACCTCTGATTTTGTACTGATCCTCTGAATCTACCAGATGTGTAGGACATCTGCAAAGCACAAAGGATAACATTAATAGTGACAACATAGTCTAATGATTCACATCACAGTCAGCTCTTGAATCAAAAAGACTTTTTGTATAAATCTAATGAATAGATTTGCAATTATTCTCACCCGTAGAATACGAGGACTTAACCTCACCTCACCCGGCACCAACTCCAGTCCGAGAGACCCCGCTCTGCCAGGCGTAGCCGCAAGGCCCAACAAGGAAAAAACGGGGAAGGAAGAGAAGGGGGAAGGTTTTTATTTAAAACATGCTTAATATATCAACATGTGTTAATCACATGGATCACATTTTCTCTCTACACTTTGTTTCTGAGAGAATGTGTCTTTTAAATGTACACATTGGGTAAACGAAACCACTATCGATCCATGGCAAGCTCACGAAAAGCATATTAATGATGAACAGCCAACCTGCACAGTCACGCTTGTAACTGCGCTTCATACTGTCATTTAAGGTGGACTTTTTCTAACTCGATACTAACTTACATATAACCAATGTGAAAGTTATCGCTATTCATAATCTAACTCACACATATTTACACCAAAGTGCTCACAACTATTCCTCTTATGGTTAAATCTAGGACTCATACCACGCCACCGCTAACCGGATAGCGTTTCTGCTTATGTCTGTGCCAAAAAATGATAGTGACAAAAATAGTCGTAAAGACATAGTTAACAACGATTACTTGTCCTATATAGACCTTGCCACTCTCTAGCTTCTCAACTAAATATGGGCTAAAGAACAAAGAGTCACTTTCTGCCAACACGTACTGCAACTCAGTGTTAGCGAGAAATTACTACCTCACGCCTTACCTGTCCGTCGTTGCCTCGTGCTCCGACTGAGCTGGGAATGGAGGTAACGAGGCCAGGACAACTAAGGCTCTTTTAAAGTGGTCGCGGCTTGCAGGTGAAATGTATTAGTAGTAATACGTCGCGATTCAGTCGCATCATGCAAGACTACAACTTCACTCCAATGCAGATGGGAACTGTAGTTCTATATTATAAGACTACACTTTTACGTCAGTGCTGATGGGAACTGTAGTGTTTTCATCAGTTGATTCATTAAATACGGCGACACAATAAAATCGCGTATCTCTTCTCCGTTATTTACAACTGTACGTCAATACTGACGAAAACTGTAGTTCTTTGTGCAAGGCTACACTTTTACGTCAGTGCTGATGGGAACTGTAATGTTTTCGTCAGATAATTCAGCGACACATTAAAATCACTTATTTCTTCTTCGTTTTTACAACATGAGCAAATAGCGATCTATTAGCTATCATTGTCTTGCTCATGACATACTCCTGAAATAGAGATAATATAATGGTCTATTCGCTCTCATAGTCTTGCTCCTACTAGTAACAACTGAGATAGAAATCAATAACCAATATCATAGGTAGCCTAAGGGGTGCAATAAAATGGTAGTTACTTCTTGAATATCGACACAGATCATAATAAATGTCTGGACAAGCCCATCAATATTGTATAAGTCTATATTTTGATCTCTTATCATAACAAAACTCTAACATCTAACCAATAATTTGATGATGTTAGGATTGTCGATGCCTAAATATACTCTCAATAAAAATTAATGACTGCAATTATTAGATTAATCTATATTCATCTCGTGCGGCTAATCAAAACAATGGTGAAACCTCTCTCTAGTATAATCTAGTAAATTGTGTAATTTAACTACAAACCAAGCTCCTAAGCCTCTCATCTGTAGGTAACATCTCTTATCTATGAAGCGAAACCCAAGGTATCGCGTCATTCAAGCCCAGTGTGTCACTCGAAAGTTTATATACCCATTTCTGCTCTCGTAGAAAAAGAAAATTAGATATATCGCTAATATGTGGAGGAATATATGGTTTCTCTAGTACTGTCCAGACAAAATCTTCTACATTATGAGCTTGATCGACAAAATGTCTTGTCAATTTGGTAGTTGTTTTCTTACATCTGAACGTACTTTTATGCTCCAACATACGCAACTTTACTTTCCGAGTGGTCATTCCCACATATTGGGACTTGCATGGACAGGTAATCAAATATATTAAGTTTTCACTATTGCAATTAGTGAAACTTCTTTGGATCCATGGTCTATTAGTCCCAATATCTATAGACTTTGATTGCTTCGTTTGGGGGCAGATAGCACAGGATCCACAAGGAAAATGTCCCTGTACAGACCCCCCTCCTTGATGGACTGGAACCTGCACCCCCCAGCGCCTTGAGACCCTTACGGGTGAGTAGTCGCGCTTAACAAATGCTGATTGATTGATCGATTGGCTAGGTTCAAACTGGAATGGCATGGGTAGCAAAAAAACAATGGATTTAGGCCCAGATCTCTGTACTGGGATGAATGTATGACATTGTTCTGCATTCTGTCCATCAATTTTTCTTTTTGCTTTTGTCACCCCGAGTGGGACGGGTATGCCCAGACGTGGGTCCCTTGCTCTCCATGCCACTGGAGTCAAGCTATCCTGGCTGATGAGGGATGAGGGATGAAACCCTGAAACCGGTCCTAGGATGCTTGTTTCCAGTCCAGGGAGGACTGTTCCCATTGGGCGCAGGGTTAAGGCTGATTTGCATATGGCTGTGTTCAAACTGGAATGGCATGGGGAGCAAAAAATTATGGGTTTAGGCTCAGATCTCTTACTGGGTTGAATGTATGACATTGTTCTGCATTCTGTCCATCAATTGTTCTTTTCACTCCTGTGAGGGAGAGCATCTTTCAAGAGACCTCAATGAGTGTGTCAGTGCCTTTCTAGGGGCAAGTTGACGCATGTAGAGAAACCTATCGGTACTAGATTACCTCTGTTTCACAATGCATGCTCTCCAAATGTGTGTAGTAGAAGCTGCATGCATCACTTGCTGTTCATTATACAGGGCAGACACGTATAAAGCTGTGTGTTCAAGTGCTTCGGTGACTCCTGCCTAGCTAAGAGATCTGTGCTTCGGAAACTGAATGCTGCAGTAGCTCTGACAAGAGTTGTGCAAGGTTATGATAGACTGTATAGCTTTTAAGTTAGAGTGATCAGCTACACCACACATGTCAGACTACACGTAGAAGTGCAGACATACCTAATACATGATAGGAGTCAGACATTTAAGCTTGATACAGTACATTTTCAGTTTAAAGCACACACCTCAATATTTACAAATTACTTGCAGTGTACCTTTGCAGAGACTTATATGGACTGGGATACAGGTTAATACATATGGCAACATCTTTTAAAGCTCACTTTTCTTTACCAGTTTCCTTAGAAAGCAGAGCTTGTAATGCCAGGCCTATGCAAAAATGAAAGGCTGACTCCTGTCATGCAACTCTTGTGTGTCTCAGCATCTTTCTAAAGACCTCAATGAGGGTGTCAGTGGCTTTTAAGGGTGACATGACAAATATAAAATAGCCTTTAAGTACTAGATTACCTCGTTTTCACAACGTATGCTCTCCAAATGTGTGTAGTAGAAGCTGCATGGATTACTTTCTCCTCATTATACTGGGCAATCAGTTAGGAAGCTGTATGTGTGAGTGCTTCCGTGACAGCCTGTCTAATTAACAGATCACTTATTTTGGAACTGAGGGGCATATGTACAAGCCCCTATCGCCCCTATAGCCCTTTATTGTTGTTAAACTTAGCGCCATCACAGGGGGAAATGCAAGGCTGCACCACATTCTTGTAAATATGGTGCAGCCTTGCGTTTCCAAAGTGGCGGAGCGTGTCGTTAAGCCCAGGAGGCTAACGACACGCTCCGCCACTTCATTGTACATATCCCCCTGAATGCTTATGTAGCTATGAGAAAATTTGTAAAGGGGTATGATAAACTGTATAGTTTTTAAGTTAGGGTCATGAGATGCACCACACGTGTCAGACTAAACGTAAAAGTGCAGACATACCTAACACATGGTAGCAGTCAGACATTTAAATTTGACACTATATACTTTCAGTTTAAAGCACAAACCTCACTATGTACAATCTGCTTGCAGTGTACCATTCATTTTTGTTTCTGACTACGGAGAGGTCACCGAGATGTTGACACGTTGCACGTCGCACATTGAACGGAGGAGATGGTCGCATTGCTGCCGTGGCTGCTGCTGCTGCCATAGTGGACCCCTGCTGCATCTTGCTGTTCCCACCGACTGCTGACTCTAGCCCCGGCCCCGGCTGCTGATGCCGGACCGGACCCCTGCTGACACGTCACTACTCCCCCCCCCCTGCCCCCACGACCCCCACCGCAGCAATCAGGTCGTGGGCGGAGGATAGTGGAGGGTAGCGGAAGATAGTGGTCGCAGCTCCCGGGGGCCGATGCAACCGGGCACGACACGATCGGGCAAAGAAGCTCCAACCAGGTGGTAAGTAGACAAGTAGAGCGGTCGGAGGGAACAGCGAGCGCAGCCGTCATTAGTCGGTGGCTGCTGAGAGTGTGCCCGGGCTGTACCGTGGAAGCGGCCCAACTAGGTTGTGTGCGGCTTGTGGTTGCACCAGATGGCCCCACTCGTCTGGCTTCCCTCAGGGCACTTGGAGCAGCCCCAGCCCCAGTCACACATAACAATTGGAGCAGCTCGAGGGAGCAGCTACTACAAACAGCGGTGTAGTGCACACTGTATCATGAAGCAGTGGGAGTAACAAAGAGCAAGAAACGCTGGGCTGTGCTGTGCAGGTGGGGAGCACCGTGCCCCACACCTCTTCACCTTTTCGCTCCCAGTCCCAGGTCCTGGTTTCAGCTCTGGTCCGGTCTGGTCTAGTCTCACAACACACTGCGCTGGGCTCACAAGGCATCTTGGCTCTTAGCTCTAATGGTAGCCCAACCTGAGGCGACCACCTAATGGCGCGGCGGCCTCCAAGTGCATTGGCGGCAGACTGAATTGGGGTTCTGTACCTCAGGACATTCCCATAGCACCAAGCCGGTCTCTTCCTTGGTCCTGTTGGACGCCTCCTGTCCAGACCAACTTAAGGTCCTGAAGTCTTTAGGCTGCAAAGAGATTGCTAAGGAGCCAAGGTGGTGGGGAAACAACCTTTACTACGCATGCATTACATCGCATGCCATTAGATAGCGGTCTTTACAACGCAAGTCGTTACAACGACTTGTGCTGGAGGGCGCTATAGAACAAGGAATAGTTTAATTTACTATCCAACACCTTCCCTACTGTACGTAGGCTGGAGTTGGAATAGTAAATTTAACTACTCCTAAGTCCAGCGCCTCCAACGAAAGTCGTTGTAACGACTTGCGTGGTAAAAACCGCGATCTAATAGCATGCGATGTGAATGCATGCGTTGTATAATCATACAACCAGGTGGTGTCACATGCTGGAATCTTTCTTGCTTGCCTTTCTTGCCTGCCTGACCTGGTTCTTCGTGCCAGTGTGGGGTTTTCAGTGGATGCTGGGGGCTGCCACGAAGAGGAACAAAGAGGACCCTGGTCAAGGGTAAAGGCACGCATTAACCAGGAGGAGCACAGGAGGAGCGCAAGTACTGTATAGAACCTCCAGAACTTCCAGCCACCGGTGCACGAACATGACGCTTAAAAAGAAACAGCCAAATAACAAGGACTCAGACCCGATGGAGGTTGAGCCCGCAGGGCCTGCACTAAAAAGGACAACAAGAAGAACAGCCACCTTACAAATTCAGGAGCAAAATAACTGTAACACCTCCCACCAAGGGCTCATTACTCACTTCTTTCAGGCCTCCGGTGGTCCAACAGACACACTGGCAAGTACCTCGGAAGGGGAGACAGGCAAGGTAGAGACCATCTTTAAATCGTCAGGACCCCTAGGGACAACAAGGGCCAGAGTGGTCACCACTCCAGAGAGCCCGCCGCCATACATAAAGTAGGGAGCCCTGAGAACACTCCAAAGCCCGCAGCTAAAGCTAAAAGCCCCATACAGATTACAGCAGAAATCCACCAGTGGCTGACAGAGGAGGAGGATAAGGAGAACAAGGAGGTGCTTGTGGCTGACCCTCCGATGACCACCTGTTTGAGAACTGCTTCAATAACGACACCCTGGAAAGATCGCCAGACCAATTCCCCAGGAACGGACGACTTAACCACCCCCTTCCTACAAAAACTAGAGCTGACCATTGAAAGAACATTGGACGCAACACCAATAAATCTTGGAAGGAACTCTGATGTGAGAATGCAGAGGGTTGGAGATCGACGGGCCAAGAAGCCCAGCAACATGCAATGAAAGAAGCAACTCACGAAGAGTTAAATTTGTTAGCATTGAGAGAAGTACAGGATACAATTGCCAGGGCCTTCATTTGGCAGTCTACAAAAATGGAAGCATAAATTGATTTATTGCAGTCAATGGCACAGCATTTGGTGCGCCAAGATGATAAGCTGGCAAAACTAGAGGCTTCCCTCGAAATTCACAAAGCCAACTCAGCTTGCACTAGCTCTTGCGCCGACATTATAGAAAAGTGGTCAGGGCTACCAGAAGTATTAAAGGACATGCTGTCACTAGCTAAGGGACAGAGGGAGACGCTCCCACTAGCACAAATAACCCCCAAGGCATCAGCTGGGAAGATCGTGAAACCAGACAACACTAGAAACCACCTCCTTGCAGATAGCGGAGTATTTAAGGATCCTCAGGCAGGGCCAAGCAATAAGAGCAATAAGAACATCAAAGAAACCTAAGGGAACGGGGACCCTGAGGCCCAATAAATCGACACAACAATCGTTGTCCCACAGGAAGAAGTAGCCCCGTGGAAAAGACTGAAGGAGCAGTGGCAGGGGCTTCCGCCCCCCTGTCAAGGAGGGCCAAGAAGAAGCTGAAGAAACAACTGAAGAAATCAAAAATTAAAAGAAGATCATTATTACCAGCAATACTGAATTCCGGCTGCACAGAGAATATAAATAACTCAAAACCACTTTTCCCCATTTTTAACTTCAAACAGCCAAATAAGACCAAGACAACAAGGGAAGAACAAACTGTGACAGGCGAGGATCGAAGTCGACGTAAAACTCACTGGGAGGGCCCACAAATAGCAGGGCAAACAACAGAGAAGACTCAAGAAGAGGCAGTTTGGCAGCCCACATTACAGGAGGCTGCCAGCACACAAGTCAGGGCCCTTACCTCCCCGGGCCCGGAGCTCCTATGCAGTGCGGCAAAACACCTTAAAAGCAACCAGGCTAAGCAGCCGGAAGAGCAAACATGGGCGGGATTGCCAAATGGGGCAACATGCAGACATCAGGCAAGAGACGCCCCCAAGAACCCACTTAATCAGAATCTCCAGAGGCCCACCCCGTGGGAGGACAGGTCGACATTGCGCACCTCCAAGCACAATAATCAACTAGCAATCCACGAGGTGTTGCTAACCCCCAGATACACAGCCAAAGGTTCCTACAACATTCTGAACAGGTCCAACATCCTACGTCTCTTTGGACACATCGAATCCTTGGCTCAGATCACTTCAGATAACATACAGTGGGTAAAGTTCAGAGGTCTAGAGAGGGATACTCATGGAGACTCCACCTTAGTCGGCTTCTCCCAACAGCAAGTACAACAGGCTGTCCTCAGCGAAGCTCCACATCTCGCAGAATGGGGCATCGAAGCCACCGCTCTCAGTATGCCGAAATACCCACACGTTCTCATACCCAAACACGATCGGCGGAAATCTACATCAATACTTAAAGGCACAATGAATAAAAGCTCAGGAGGGAGAGAGAAACCCGGGCGACTAAGAACCCCGATAAAAATCAACATCTCGCACAGAGACACGCAGCGCAGAGTGCAGCCGATCGATCAAGAGCAGGTCCAAACGGAGGATCCATGGCAACAGCGTCCCTAACCAAAGAAGTAGCAACGTTAGAAGAGGATGCTCAACTTCAATTAGTGGTTAACAACGTAAATTAACCCTCATTTCATGGAATATCGCAGGGTTAAGCAACATCTTTAGGGACAAGGCCACACAAGACTACCTCGCAAGAGGGGACATTTTGTGCTTCCAGGAGACCTGGGCCAAGTCAACCACCCCAAATGGCGGCTTCTTTGAACATTATATACCAGCGACCAAAAAGACCATCTTTGGACGCCCGTCAGGAGGTCTATCTATTTTTTTAAATCATGCTTGTAAATTTAAGACTACACCCATAAAAGTAGAAACACCTGATCTCCAAGTCATCACAATTGAGGGGCTGAGAAAGGGACAACATCCCCATTCCCTGCTACTAATTAATTGCTACATTAATCCAACAAAATGGCAAACACAACAGGCCATGGAATCGTTTATCAGCATCCTGGAAGACATACTCATTAGATTTGAGCATCGCAATGTGATAATTGCGGGAGATTTTAACACGAGAGGTCTGGACCAAGTCCCAGCTGTACCCCGCAATGGGAAGAAGTTGGACCCGCTGGTCTCCCTCCTTAATAACTTTAAGCTACAATCCACTCATAGAATAAAAAAAATCAGCCGCCCCTCATGGATCCCCAAGTCGACCTTTAGGAATGTTTCCACCATAGATTACATTTTAATAAAGGAAGGGCAGGCACACAAACTATGCGACTTTGTAGTGGATGACAGATATGAAAGCGACCATAGGCCACTTCGTGCACTTTTAATCTGGCCCTGGAACCAGCGGAAGTCCAGGAAACAATCGGCACAACCCTGGGCGAAGAACGATATTCAGCCCTTAAAAGATTAAAATGGACCGCAAACCTTAGCACTAGCCTGTTGGAGTATGTAGCCGCAAGGGAAGAGGTATTTCAGACATGGCACACAAAGAACATCATAAGCCTTTGGGAAATGCTGATAGCGTATTTACAGAAGAACCTGGGAAATGCCAAACAAGTAAAAAGAAGTCCCAACCCAAAACAACCTTTGCCGGAACAAAGAGCACCGAAGTGCCTGATACAATGTAAACGTGCTCTTAAAAAGGCAATTAAGGCAAAAAGGAAAGGAGTCCATTCGTCACAGAGACCTCCATCTCTGCCCTGCAAACCACATATAAGAAGAAAGTGTGGGAGCTGAAAAGACAGCGGACGGAAAACAACTGGCTTAAAGTGTTCTCACTAATTAAAGAAAATTATAACAGCAAGCTATGGAGATACATCAATAGCCTGAGCTCCCGAAGCCCGCCCAAATAAAATAGCATCGCTGGCAATGTATGGGAACAGTATGTGAAGGGTCTGTACATGAGTGAACCATACAGGGTGGGCCCTTTCATCTCAGAGATGTCTCAGGCCGCAGCCGAAGTCATCAAACCTCAAAGCGCGCAGGAAGA
This sequence comes from Calotriton arnoldi, assembly GCA_963921515.1. NCBI lineage: Eukaryota > Metazoa > Chordata > Amphibia > Caudata > Salamandridae > Calotriton > Calotriton arnoldi. The sequence goes on from CAWUFW010008089.1 coordinate 595,196, forward strand.
AACCACAGTGCCCAGTCAGTTTGACGCTCATACAGTGGAGGAGACCGCCAGGTACATCAGGGCGATAAGAACCGATGGGGCCCCAGGACCAAATGGCATTCCCACTCAAGTTTTCAAGTCCGCTCTAGCTTTCTTTGCATCCATCCTTACCCCGCTATATAATCACTCATACTTCACAGCAATATTACCACAATCCTGGAAAGGCTTTATCCTGTTTCCAATACACAAGAAGGGAGACCACTCGAACCCTGCCAACTATAGGCTAATAGCCCTGCTCGACATCGAAGCAAAGGTTTATGCCCACCTACTACTAAGGGACTTAGAGGACTGGGTGGATAAGAACAGTATCCTCCCACCTTATCAACCTGGCTTCAGGGCAAACAGCTCCACCATGGACAACATCTTAGCGCTGTCTTACCTCTCGAAGCAAGTGGTAATGAGTAACAAGCTGTCCCTGTTTTTCTGCTCTATAGACTACTCCACGGCCTTCGACAGAGTTAATCGAGGACGATTATGGGCAAAACTCGAATCATGGGGGATCCCGGGAACCCTCTCAAAAGCCATAAAAGCCCTCTATGAGGGAACATGGGTCCGGGTCAAACTGAGTCCAGCAATTGCAACCCCGAGAATCGAAACTAACACCGGGCTAAAGCAGAGTTGTGTTCTGGCCCCACTATTATTCAACCTGTACACGGCAGACCTTGGGCATGCCTTGAAAGACACCAGCCTAGTACCTACGAGATTGGGCAAGATGACCCTGGGAACCCTTCAGTATGCGGATGACACAGTGATCATGGACCACACCAGGGTGGGGCTCATAAGAGCATTAAAAAGTCTAGCAGTGTACAACCAGGAAAACAGCCTGCAAATCAACGAGAACAAGACAAAGATAATATTCTTTGGCAAATACCCATACAAAAAGCAAGCTACCTGGTCTCTGGGCGAGCACCGAATTAGGACAGCTACATCCTACAACTGCTTGGGGGTATGGGTAACAGAGAGGGCTACAGCAGCTAAACACATAAAAGAGCTAACGCCGAGAATCAACAGAATAATTCTGTCACTCAGACATCTAAGCTATCGCCTAGCAAGTTCATCCACAGAGCCCATGCTGACAGTACTTAGGGCAAAACTAATTCCAGCAATTACCTATGGTCACTTAGCCTTCCCAGGCGCATTCAAGTAAGCCATCAATGCAGCCCAGATAAAAGCTTACAAGATCGTGCTACAGGCGCCCAGACAAGCTAGGAACACCAGGCTAAGGCTGGAAATAGGATTAAATAGACCGGACTTGGCACTACAGGGGGACCTGATAAAATACTATATCAGAGTACTGAAAGCCCCCAAAACCACTTTCAAATACTTTCTAAAAACGATTTTTAGGGCAGCGGGTTCCCCATGGCACACTAAGCTGGATCAAGCAATAAATTGTCTGAAAATAGAGGCAGAGAGCATGCCCCTTTATGAAATTCCTTACTTTGCCTGGGCTAAAGCTGTGTAGCGCCAAGTCCAGACCATCTCGTTTGAACTGGATCGATCCTCACTCCGGTACAACTCCCTTACACTGGCACTTGACAATTCATACATTACCAGGAAAGCTCAACCATACATGCGAGATCCACTTTCAGCTCAAGCGAGAAGGAAAATCCTGTATTTGCGCCTCACTGCCCTCAAGATCTTGGATTTCAACCCAAAATGGGCACGAAAAGACAACATCGTCTCCTGCCGGCTATGCAATTACCACAGGGAATCCTGGTTACATCTTCTATGCTGCTGCCCCAAGCTGGCCAGCGATCGCCATCGTTTGCTATGCCCAGCCCTAAGGGATAAGGGCCTCAGAACTTGCAGGGAGGCCTCGGAATGGTGCTTCTCAGAAACTACTGCCTGCTTACATGCTAGAGCCGGCAAGTTTACTCATCAAATTAGAATTGCACTTGACTCCCAGCAACAGGCTGCAGATTCCAGGGTCGCAATCATTCAGTAATTAAACCAGCTGGCGCCCTAGCCCCGATGGATGTCACTCAACCCAGGGGCTCCCAGTACAGACAATCGGATCACAAAGAGAGTGTGGGGCCCAGCAGGGGGCATATCAAGTACTTTTATCAATGACAACCCATATTGCGGAGGGAATGACCCTGATGGATTTTATATAACCATTGATCCTTACAGGACTAAGCAAAAATTGGTGTGATAAGGAGTTGATCCCACATTTTAATTCATTTTTATTTGAAGTCTTAAAAGGACACAAAGTCGTAAACAGAGCCCATGCAGGCATGGTGCATTTTTACTTCGAATGCCGGGAAGCTCCTTGGGGGAGGGCGGATGGGAAGGGGGGGCGTTGCTTATGTGTTTTATACTGTAAAGATTTTAAGTAATCGTACGATTAATAAAGTCTTCTTCTACTCACTGCCACTGCGAATATACCATTGCAGAGACTTATATGGACTAGGATAATGAATAATACATCTAGCAACATGTTTTAAAGCTCAGTTTTCTCTACCACATTTATTAGAGAGGCAGAGGTCGCAATGCCAGGCCTAACCCAAAATGAAAGGCCGACCCCTGTCATGCCACTATTGTGAGTGTGCAAAAGAACGATGGATTTAACCCAGATCTTTTGACTGGGGGAGAATATTTGCATTGTCAGCATTCCGTCCATCATTTGTTTGCTGTAACACTTTTCGCCCTAAGTGGGATGGGTATGCCCAGACATGGATCCCTTGCTCACTGCGCCACTGGATTCAAGCTAGCCTGGCTGAAGAAGGGTGACATACCCTGAAACCGGTCCCAGGATGCTTGTTTCCAGTCCAGGGAGGACCTGGCCTGGCAGTTCGGTCTGGACTGTTCCCATGGGGCACAGGGTCAAGACTGATTTGCATATGGCTGGGTCCAAACTGGGGTGGCGTAGTGGGCAAAAGAACGATGGATTTAACCCAGATCTTTTGACTGGGGGAGAATGTTTGCATTGTCAGCATTCCGTCCATCATTTGTTTGCTGTAACACTTTTCGCCCTAAGTGGGATGGGTATGCCCAGACGTGGGTCCCTTGTTCACTGCGCCACTGGATTCAAGCTAGCCTGGCTGAAGAAGGGTGACATACCCTGAAACCGGTCCCAGGATGCTTGTTTCCGGTCCAGGGAGGACCTGGCCTGGCAGTTCGGTCTGGACTGTTCCCATGGGGCACAGGGTCAAGACTGATTTGCATATGGCTGGGTCCAAACTGGGGTGGCGTGAGTGGGCAAAAGAACAATGGATTTAACCCAGATCTTTTTACTGGGGGAGAATGTTTGCATTGTCAGCATTCCGTCCATCATTTGTTTGCTGTAACACTTTTCGCCCCTAAGTGGGATGGGTATGCCCAGACGTGGGTCCCTTGCTCACTGCGCCACTGGATTCAAGCTAGCCTGGCTGAAGAAGGGTGACATACCCTGAAACCGGTCCCAGGATGCTTGTTTCCGGTCCAGGGAGGACCTGGCCTGGCAGTTTGGTCTGGATTGTTCCCATGGCGCACAGAGTCAAGACTGATTTGCATATGGCTGGGTTCAAACTGGGGTGGCGTAGTGGGCAAAAGAACGATGGATTTAACCCAGATCTTTTGACTGGGGAGAATGTTTGCATTGTCAGCATTCCGTCCATCATTTGTTTGCTGTAACACTTTTCGCCCTAAGTGGGATGGGTATGCCCAGACGTGGGTCCCTTGCTCACTGCGCCACTGGATTCAAGCTAGCCTGGCTGAAGAAGGGTGACATACCCTGAAACCGGTCCCAGGATGCTTGTTTCCGGTCCAGGGAGGACCTGGCCTGGCAGTTCGGTCTGGACTGTTCCCATGGGGCACAGGGTCAAGACTGATTTGCATATGGCTGGGTCCAAACTGGGGTGGCGTAGTAGGCAAAAGAACGATGGATTCAACCCAGATCTTTTGACTGGGGGAGAATGTTTGCATTGTCAGCATTCCGTCCATCATTTGTTTGCTGTAACACTTTTCGCCTAAGTGGGATGGGTATGCCCAGATGTGGGTCCCTTGCTCACTGCGCCACTGGATTCAAGCTAGCCTGGCTGAAGAAGGGTGACATACCCTGAAACCGGTCCCAGGATGCTTGTTTCCGGTCCAGGGAGGATCTGGCCTGGCAGTTCGGTCTGGACTGTTCCCATGGGGCACAGGGTCAAGACTGATTTGCATATGGCTGGGTCCAAACTGGGGTGGCGTAGTGGGCAAAAGAATGATTGATTTAACCCAGATCTTTTGACTGGGGGAGAATGTTTGCATTGTCAGCATTCCGTCCATCATTTGTTTGCTGTAACACTTTTTGCCCTAAGTGGGATGGGTATGCCCAGACGTGGGTCCCTTGCTCACTGCGCCACTGGATTCAAGCTAGCCTGGCTGAAGAAGGGTGACATACCCTGAAACCGGTCCCAGGATGCTTGTTTCCGGTCCAGGGAGGACCTGGCCTGGCAGTTCGGTCTGGACTGTTCCCATGGGGCACAGGGTCAAGACTGATTTGCATATGGCTGGGTCCAAACTGGGGTGGCGTAGTGGGCAAAAGAATGATGGATTTAACCCAGATCTTTTGACTGGGGGAGAATGTTTGCATTGTCAGCATTCCGTCCATCATTTGTTTGCTGTAACACTTTTCGCCCCTAAGTGGGATGGGTATGCCCAGACGTGGGTCCCTTGCTCACTGCGCCACTGGATTCAAGCTAGCCTGGCTGAAGAAGGGTGACATACCCAGAAACCGGTCCCAGGATGCTTGTTTCCGGTCCAGGGAGTACCTGGCCTGGCAGTTCGGTCTGGACTGTTCCCATGGGGCACAGGGTCAAGACTGATTTGCATATGGCTGGGTCCAAACTGGGGTGGTGTAGTGGGCAAAAGAATGATGGATTTAACCCAGATCTTTTGACTGGGGGAGAATGTTTGCATTGTCAGCATTCCGTCCATCATTTGTTTGCTGTAACACTTTTCGCCCTAAGTGGGATGGGTATGCCCAGACGTGGGTCCCTTGCTCACTGCACCACTGGATTCAAGCTAGCCTGGCTGAAGAAGGGTGACATACCCAGAAACCGGTCCCAGGATGCTTGTTTCCGGTCCAGGGAGGACCTGGCCTGGCAGTTCGGTCTGGACTGTTCCCATGGGGCACAGGGTCAAGACTGATTTGCATATGGCTGGGTCCAAACTGGGGTGGCGTATTGGGCAAAAGAACGATGGATTTAACCCAGATCTTTTGACTGGGGGAGAATGTTTGCATTGTCAGCATTCCGTCCATGATTTGTTTGCTGCAACACTATTGTGAGTGTGAGCATCTTTCTAGAGACCTCAATGAGTGTGTCAGTGCTTTTTTAGGGGCAAGATGACACATGTAAAAAAGCTTATAGGTACGAGATTACCTCTGTTTCACACTGCATGCTCTGTAAATGCGTGTAGTAGAAGCTGCACAAATCACTTTCTGCTTATTATACAGGGCAGCCAGGTCTGAAGATGTGTGTTCAAGTGCTTCCGTGATGCCTGTCTAACTAACAGATCAATGCATTTTGGTACTGAATGCTGACGTAGCTGTGACAAACTTTGTGCAGGGGTATGATAGACTGTGTAGTTTTTAAGTTAGGATCAACAGCTGCATCACACATGTCAGACTAAACATAAAAGTGCAGACATACCTAACACATGGTAGTAGTCAGGCATTCAAATTTGAGACAGTATGCTTTCAGTTTAAAGCATACACCTCACTACCTCTAGCGTACTTGCAGTGTACCTTTGCAGAGACTTATATGGACTAGGATACAAGTTAATACATGTGGCAACATCTTTTCAACCTCACTTTCCTCTACCAGTATCATTAGAGAGGTAGAGGTCCAAATGCCAGGCCTAACCCAAAATGAAAGGCTGGCTACTGTCGTGCCACTCTTGTGAGTGTCAGCATCTTTCTAGAGACCTCAGTGAGTGTGTCAGTGCCTTTTAGGGGTGACATGACAAATATAAAACAGCCTTTAAGTACTAGATGATGTCTATTTCACACGCATGCTCTCCAAATGTGTGTAGTAGTAGCTGCATAGAACACTTTCTCCTCATTATACAGGGCAGCCAGGTATGAATCTGTGTGTTCAAGTGCTTCTGTGAAGCCTGCCTAGCTAAGTCATGTGTGCTTCTGGGACTGAATGCTGAAGTAGCTCAGAAAAGATTTGTGCAGGAGTATAATTGACTTTATAGTTTTTAAGTTAGGGTCATCAGCTGCACCACACATGTCAGACTACATGTAGAAGTGTAGACATATATGAGGCATGGTAGCATTCAGACATTCAAACTTCACAGAGTATGCTTTCAACCGCACACATCACTATTTACGGACTACTTGCAGTGTACCTTTGCAGAGAGTTATACGGACTAGGATAAAGGTTAATATGTTTTGAACATGATTTAAAGTTTGCTTTTCTCTAGCAGTTTATTAGAGAGGCAGAGCTCGCAGTGCCAGGCCTAACCCAAATAACTAACAGATCACTGCTTTTGGAACTGAATGCTGACGTAGCTTTGACAAAATTTGTACAGGAGTATGATAGACTGTATAGCTTTAAAATTAGGGTCATGAGCTGCACCAGATGTGTCAGACTAAACGTAGAAGTGCAGACATGCCTAACACATGGTAGCAGTCAGACTTTAAAATTTGACACAGTACACTTTCAGTTTAAAGTACACACCTCCCTATGTACGATCTACTTGCAGTGTACAGTTGCAGAGACTTATATGGACCAGGATAAAGGTTAATACATCTAGGAACATGTTTTAAAGCTCACTTTTCTCTCTCACTTTCATTAGAGAGGTAGAGCTCACAATGCAAAACCTAACCCAAAAAGAAAGGTTGACTCCTGTCATGCCACTCTTCTGTCTCTCAGCATCTTTCTAGAGACCTCAATGAGTGTGTCAGTGCCTTTTTAGGGTATAGATGACACATGTAAAGAAGCCTATGGGTACTAGGTTACCGCTGTTTCACACCGCATGCTCTGCAAATGTATGTAGTAGAAGCTGCACAGATCTCTTTCTGCTTATTATTTAGGGCAGCCGGGAATGAGGCTGTGTGTTCAAGTGCTTCCGTGTTGCCTGCCTAACTAAGAGGTCTGTGCTTCTAGGACTGAATGCTGAAGTACCGCTGACAATATTTGTCCAGGGGAATTATAGACTGCATATTTTTTAAGATAGGGTCATCAGCTGCAGCACACATGTCAGACTACACGTACAAGTAGAGACATACCTGAGACATGGTAGCAGTCAGACATTTAAACTTGACAGAGTACGCTCTCATTTTAAAGCACACACCTCTCTATCTACGGCCTTCTTGCAGTGTACCTTTGCAGAGACTTATATGGACTCGGATAGAGGTTAATACATCTAGCAACATGTTTTAAACCTCACTTTTCTCTACCAGTTTCATTAGAGAGGCAGAGCTCATAATGCCAGGCCTAAGCAAAAATGAAAGGCAGACTCCAGTCATGCCACTCTTCTGATTGCCAGCATCTTTCTAGAGACCTCAATGAGTGTGTCAGTGCCTTTTTAGGGACAAGATGACACATGTAAAGAATCCTATAGGTAGTAGATTACCTCTGTTTCACACCGCATGCTCTCTAAATGTGTGCAGAAGAAACTGCATGGGTCACTTTCTGCTCATTATACAAGGCAGCCGGGTATGAAGCTGTGTTTTCAAGTGCTTCCATGAGGTCTGCCTAGCTAAGAGATCTGTGCTTCTGGGACTGAATGCTGAAGTAGCTCATTTGTATTCGATTTCTATATTTATCAGGAGTTTGGAACGTTTATTTAGCAAATGCGCAAAGTAAGAGTGAATGTGTGTTGTGACATATGCCTCTGGATAGCACTTAAATCATACCTCATCAAATCTGGAAGACACAAATCAGCTGTTCTGTCGGTTGGCACAGCATGAGTCTTGGTTTCTCATCCAATCACATCTCGCAGCCCTTAACTGTATTACAAAACATGTGCAATATTTACACCTGTGTATGCTTTTACAAGCTGTTTACCAGCTCGGCATGCTAAAAAAACAGCAAGAGGCCTTTTGCTCAGGAACAGCACATTTGAACACTGTGGCTTTAAAAGGTATATTATCTTCGTACCACTCATCAAATGTCCCAAAAGGCACCGAGGTTAAAAAATAGCCCTTTTCATCAGCTTCCAAAATGCAATGAATATTTTTAGGTCTAGCATTAGCCAAAATGTTTTTCTTTTACTAAAATAATATGCATAATCTACTCACTTGTATAGGTTTCCAGCTGGCCCTCATCAGTCACTGGTTTGTTGTTGTATCATTTACATTTTTCTTCTGCCTACTACAGCATCCAGCATAGGGCAATCTGCTCATTCACAAAGAGCACGTCCACACACAAAGTACTTCTCTCCAGTTCAAGGGACTGCTAGGGCTGCACGCGTTTCAGGCCAAAGAAATATTTTGAGGTTCTAGTAATTACCCCATCAATAAATATTAGAAAAGCCATGATAAAACACAACGAGTATTGACAAAGCCAAATGTCTAAGCACCAATTCAAGAGCTATTGGCTTTGTCAACGTGTGCTTTATCTAAGTATAAATCATTGAAGTGTTTGTACCACTGCTTCTCTTGCCGGTTGCAATTGACACTAAGAATGAGTGGAGTTCGCGGAGTTTGCGCGGAACTCCGCGAAGTGACAAAAAACTCTGCGGAGTTCCACAAGAGGCGGAGTGCGGCGCGAACTGCCATTTGCACTGATCTTCCTGCTGCTCGGGTAGAAATTCTACCCGAGCGGCAGCTCGTGCTCGCCAATTTACCATTGGCAATCACGAGGGAGGAAAAAAATCTGCTACGCTCCGCGGCCGCAGAGTACAGAAAACTCCACAAACTCTGCGAACGGAGCAAAGTTCACCGCCCAGGGTTAATTGACACCCTGGCCATGTCCACAGCACTCTACACTCAACAAAAGGAACAGGCTTCGGTGTGGAGCACATTAGCACTTCATACGAGTGCCCCTCCCATAATGCGCTCAAAATCTGCACTTTAGACATGGCTTAGGCACTCTGTGCGTGTGTGGATACATTCTACAATTGGGTCAAGCATACATTTTAGGCACAACACACTGCACACAACAAATGGAACAGGCTTCGGTATGGGGCACATTAGCAGATTGTTCACAATCCATCACCAATGTGGTTTACTGCGCATGACAGGTCCCTTTTGCACTCTTTACAGCTAGCTGTCATAGGTGTGCACCTACATAACTCCTACCAGATTCCTTATCTACAGGTTCCATTACTAACTCAAAGGCAGTTTTTGAGACCGCAGTGATAACATCCCCAAACAAACCTTGTGTTTTTTGTGCAGACATAATTCAACAACAAACCACATAATTGTACTCAACAACACAATTACATAATACACCACACACATTCTATCCACACCACATAATTCAACATCATACCACAAATTTCAACAGCTCACCACATAATTAAGCTCCACTACATAACACTGCACAACACAAAATACCATTCCACATATTTACACTACATGATGCACAATCCCACTCCACATAATTACAATACAATCAATACCACATATATGCTATCCACAGAATTATTCCACAGAACACCATACCACATAATTTCACTAAACAAATCCTCTCCACACCACACCACACAAAGCCAAGTCACACAATGCCACACCTAACCATTCCAAACCAATACACATTATTTCACTACACACCACGTACATCCACTCCACTCCCTAACATATAAGTAAAACACCTTTACAACCCATACAGCCACTTAGACACCCAGTCACACATGAATACATACAGTCACCCAGCCACCCACATAATATATCTTAGCATCACTCATTAGTAGGTAGTGCACCTAATATACATATATATATTGGGACACCAAGTTGAAGGCGACAGCCGAAATGCATTGGTCATATAATTTTAATTGTTTTTCACTAGAAACCTGATGTTCATATAAATAAATTTAAAAGAAAATTTGCACAAACTACCTGGCTTTGGATATCTTTGTGTTGTGGCGTTGTATATATGTGGCATTAGAGACTTTACATCGAGAGAGTGAATGCGTGGATTCCAATGTGGAAATAGAACAAGTATTGGAATCCCTTGGAATTGATACAAGAACTGCAAGTGGCGGTGGCTTTAAGTCCAAATCACAAGAAATACCAACCACCCCACATAATAATCTGGATTTGTTCCATGAGATGGTGGTTAAGGATTTAATTGCACTAAGAAAGAATGGCAGTAAAAATACTGATAATCTTATGGGGGAACAAAGAAAGGAATTGCAGTCTTTGAAAGAGGATATCTCCATAGTGATAAAAAGAAGTGACAAGGAAGGAAATGTTGAAATAATGGAATCAAGTTCTTATGAACAGGAGGTCATGACAATTATCAGATATTGAATGTTATGATGTTATCAAAATGGATGAGTATGGACATATCAGAATCAGCTGATATGATAGATGGAGGAAGGAATTTTAGCACACATAATTGTAATTAAATAAGTGCAATTAAAATGTTCACTTAGGCCCCCCTCTTGGGAGAATCTTACTGCCGCTATCTTGTGGGCATGAAGACTCATTAGTAAGGATAGACTAGAGAGATAAACACCCAAAGAGGTCAGTATGTCCAACAACTTCTTCTGGATGTGGTCTGATGGCTCAATGCCAACTTTGGAGCTGGGAAACCAAGGTTCGAACCTCGGGGTCGCGTCCACATCCTGTGATTCTGGGCAAATCACTTAATCTTCCCGTGCCTGCCAAAAAAATGAATGTGTCCTTGTGTAACGTAACCGGTGCTCATGTAAGGCGCTCCAATACCTTCGGGTCGAGTTCGCGCTATATAAATCTGCAAAAAAAAAAAAAAACTCAATCAAAAGCAGGCGTAAGGTTCATAAAAGCTAAAAACAACACTCCTGGTTGTGCAACCATATATTTGTTTATTAAAAGGTAGAGGTTGAGACATTGATCAATAGGTGACTTTCCCGGGCGAAAGCCAAATTGGACCGCTGATAATATTTGATTGGCGTCAACCCACGAAGAGAGTCTAGTTAAAAGGACCCGAGCCAGCAACTTAACTATGCATCAATGAAGGAACTAGGGCAGTAGCATTGCGGGTTGTCTCTATCCCCCTTTTTATAAATTGGAATGATGATGGCAGTAGACCAGGCGGGCAATGTCCCTTTCAATGCTGCTGCATTTAACACCAGAGTCAGAACCGGAGCCCAGACTACAATGTTGTCCCGGAAGAGATCTGGGGGTATCCCATCAGGACCAGGGGCCTTGTTCCGAGATAAGGGCTCAATACTCCTGTAAACTTCCTCCAGTGAGAAGGTAACTGGTGTGGCTGCCAGATTAGGCACTATATCTATTTGAGACCCTTCAGGAAGGCCAGCATTATAAACCCTTTAAAAATGGGAAACCCACTGATCTGGGGTGATGTGATGGCACAGGATAGGTTTTGATGGCTCTGAGAAGCAAGGGCTATTGATTATCTTCCAAAAAGTGTACAGTCCTCAGTTCAGCAGCTTTGCTTAAATCAGCCCTTGCCTGTTTGTGTAATTGATGACTCCGGGGCATATTAGCAAGATCGAGCGATGAATTATCGCCGTTTTAGCGGAAGGAAACTGCCGCTAAAACGGCGATAATGGGCTTGCTAATATGCGTTATAGAATTCCAATAGAAGCCCATGTTAGATGTGCAGGACATCTAACCTGGGCTTCTATTGAATTCCATAACGCATATTAGCAAGCCCATTATCGCCGTTTTAGCGGCAGTTTCCTGCCGCTAAAACGGCGATAATTTTAACGTGGGTCTTGCTAATATGCCCCTCAATTCTTTCAGGGTCCCTTTATAGTTTCGACAGCAGTTTAGCACCCATTCCTTGTCCCGAAATGACTGTTTCAGGGCTTTCATCAACTACCTTAGGGCCCGAGAACACTCGGGATCACACCGTGAAGGAAGAGCAGGACAATGCCCAACCGCCTGGGTCGATAGAAGCCCAGAGACTGCCTGAGCGATGGAGGCAAAAGAACTTAAGACCTCCTCGCCAGGTGTTGAAAGATCCAGGCAGGAGAGTGTCTCCTGCAGGGAAAGAGCAAAAAGGTTATGATTGAAAGCCTTAGCGTCTATTTGCAACCAGCGTAAGCAAGTGCAATTTCTCACTCACATTTTCTTTAATTAACCGTTTTGAAAACACCATGCAAGCCATTTGTTCAAAGTGTGGGTGCAAATCTCACTCCAAATTATCACCTGCACTAGTTAAATTTAAATACCCCATACCTTCCAATATAATATGCTATTCCTTCCATGCTACAGTTATCCTGTGTTACCTGTATGGGCATTTTGGATTCACCAAACTAAAAATTGTGCCACGTTCAGACACGAATCAATCACAATAGCAATAACATAAGGAGAACATTTTTATTACTTCAGCAGCTCATTAATAATAGCCTAAAAAGATGGATTATCCTCTGGCTGAATAAAACAATGCAAAGAATAGGAGTTACAATACTTTATTGCTTTAGTGAAACTATAGAATAAGTTCTGAAGAATGGATTGTTAGTATTGCTGCTACTTTCTGAAAACGTTGTAATTTCGAAATTTCTTTCAAACACATACAACAAACGACTTTCTGAAATTCAGGTCACAGAAAACAAATAGTCCCCAAATTACTTCCAACAAAACTCTGATGTACTGTCAGCCCAGTTGATTTACGAAAAGATATTTAACTTCCCAGATAAAAAACTGTGGCTGGTGCTGTGAACTTCATTGGTAGTTCCATCACAGAGGTGATATTAATCATAATCTGAGGCAGTAAAACATATTTTTTGATGACATGTTAGTGACAAAGCTTTTCAGTTTAATTTAAAATCTATTCGTACAAAATGGCCAACAATTGTGTATGGGGCCACCTCTTGTGAAATTCCTGGAGCATCATTCGTAATGAAGACTTCCATTTCCTTTGACACATTTTCTTCCTCTAATATTTTACTATGCTTGAAAAAATCATAAGTTTTAGCACTACACAAAGGATTCAGGCGAAGTATGAAAAACTCGTATTGTGAAGGGCATACAACACGCCAGCTTTCCATTAAACATGAAAATGTCAATAAGTGTTGTCTGTGCCTTGTCATACCTCCCCAAGAATGTCATAAAGTTCATCGATGCAACACTCGCTACGGTGCAAAGCCAAAGAGAAGCCTGTTTACAGATGCATTACGAGTAATATGGAAATTAAATTCGATATGGATGTCTATTTGATTTCCATATTTCTTTAAGTTATATGTTAGGTTTAAATGAGTTTTATTTGTAGCAGCTGAATTCATTTTATCCCCCAATTTATATTGAAAATAATGAATTGAATTTTCAGCTCTTCATATGTACATAGGCTGCCACTCTGCACTACATTGACTCCACTACATCGAAATACCACTAAATAGGCATAAATACAAAATACTGTAAGTGTTTGGCAGTTAGGACAAATTAATAATAGTGAGGGTAAGGGTTAAGGTTAGGATCATGGGTATAGGTCAGTTAGGGATAGGGTTCAGATAAGGTTAACATTAGTCCTCAGTTTAGAGTAAGCATTAAGCTTATGTCTAGGATTAGGGCAGTGATTTGTGATGCGTTTACGTAATGGCTAGGTGCATGGAAAAAGTTCCGCTGAGGGTTAATCTAACACTCACAGGGACAGAAAACGCTCAGAACCAGAGTACGTCTGTATATTTATTCACAGATATGGAAATATATTTTGTCCTTAATAATTAATCATATCCTTTGTGTTAGATCTGGCCCTTTTGCACAGTATCCCCCAGATGTATGCCGTCTGTTGCTTGAAATGTTTTTGTCTGCATTAGGACTCTGTGCACTTTTCCCCTGCTAACCAGTGGTAAAGTGCCTGTGCTCTCTCCCTAAAAAGCTTAGCACAATTGGCATCTTTGCTAAAAACATGGCACAATTGGCATCTACCTGATTTGTCATTTCATTTACTTGTAAGTTCCTAGTAAAGTGGTATACCATATACCCAGAACTGGTAAATTTATGCTACTACTTAGCCTGCAGCACTTATTGTGCCACCCACTAAAGTAAACATGTCTCAGGTCTGCCACCGCAGCCTTTAGTGCAGTTTTAACCCCTTCGCTGCTAGGCCTTTTCCCCCCTGTGCTAAGCCTTTTTTTGGCTATTTGGGGTAGTGCCCGCTTAGGCCCCTGTAACTTTTTGACCACATAAGGTATCCACGCCAAATTTGCGTCCTTTTTTCTAACATCATGGGGATTGTAAAGGTACCCAGGGTTTGTGGATTCCCCTGGAGGGGACCCAGAAATTAGCCAAAATACAGCAACATTTTGTTTTTTGGGGGAAAATGCGAAAAAGGGCTACAGATGAAAGCATCTTGTTTTTTCCCTGCAAATGGCATCAAAAAGGGGTTGTGGTGCTGAAATCACCATCTTCCCAGCTTTCAGGGACAAGCAGACGTTTGTCAGAAAACCAACTTTTTTACACAGTTTTGGCATTTTTCTGGGACATAGCCTATTTTTGCTATTTTTTGTGCTTTCAACCTCCTTCCAGTTAATGGTAGAAATGGGTATGAAACCAATAATGGATCCTAGAAAGCCATACATTTCTGAAAAGTAGACAAAATTATGAATTCAGCAAGGGGTCATTTGTGTAGATCCTTAAAGTTTTCCTTATAGAAACTAACAGTTAAATGAAGGAAAAATTGAAAATTAGTTGAAAAAAACAACCATTTGTGTCAACGTTTTCACCTGTAACTTCTTCTAATTATGACAGCTATTTGAAAGCAATATACCGTTATATCCGCTGGACCTTTCTGGTTGTGGGGATATATAGGACTTGTAGGTTCACCAAGAACTCGACGAACCCAGAGCCAATAACTGAGCAGCATCTTGCAATGGTTTTTTATTATGTACCGGGTATATAGCAATTATTTTGGGAAAATGTATACATGGAAAAATTGTTATGAAAGACACCTATGTATTTCTGAAATGGGAACAAAATGTAGATTTTAGAAACAGTAGATATTTGCACATTTCCGAAATTGGGAGTACCCATACTAGCATGAGAATTATAGGTCATTTTTCAAAATGACTTATTTTTTACACATTGTCTTTCATTTGGAAGGCAGAAATGCATCGAAAGTCAATAGGTAATAACAGTTGCTCTACAATTCTGTGTTACCCTAAGTCTCCCGATAAAAATGGTACCTCACTTGTGTGGGTAGGCCTTGTGCCCACAACAGGAAATGGCTCAAAATGCAACGTAGACGTACCACATTTTCACATTGAAAAATTACCCTTTTTTTGCAAAGTGCCTAGCTGTAGTTTTTGAACCCTAGCTCTGGGGGCACTTAGGGAAACCTAGCAAACCTATACATTTTTGAAAACTAGACTCCCAGGGGAATTCAGGATGGGGTGACTTGACTGGCTCTCACCAGGTTCTGTTACCCAGAATCCCTTGCAAACCTAAAAAATTGGCAAAAAAAACAAATTTTCCTCACTTTTGTGTGGTAGAAAGTTCTGGAATCTGCATGGATCCACAAAATTCCACCCACCCCGTGTTCCCCAAGGTCTTCCCAAAAAAATGGTACCTCACTTGTGTGGGTAGGCCTAGTGCCCGCGACAGGAAGCAGCGCAAAACGCAACGTGGACACACCACATTTTCACAGTGAAAAATTACCCTTTTTTTGCAAAGTGCCTAGCTGTCGTTTTTGAACCCTAGCTCTGCCGGCACTTTGGGAAACCTAGCAAACCTATACATTTTTGAAAAGTAGACACCCAGGGGAATCCAGGATGGGGTGACTTGACTGGCTCTCACCAGGTTCTGTTACCCAGAATCCCTTGCAAACCTAAAAATTGGCAAAAAAACAAATTTTCCTCACTTTTCTGTGGTAGAAAGTTCTGGAATCTGCGTGGATCCACAAAATTCCACCCACCACGCGTTCCCCAAGGTCTTCCGAAAAAAATGGTACCTCACTTGTGTGGGAAGACATAGTGCCCGCGACAGGAAGCAGCGCAAAACGCACCGTGGACACACCACATTTTCACAGTGAAAAATTACCCTTTTTTTGCAAAGTGCCTAGCTGTCGTTTTTTAACCCTAGCTCTGCTGGCACTTTGGGAAACCTAGCAAACCTATACATTTTTGAAAAGTAGACACCCAGGGGAATCCAGGATGGGGTGACTTGACTGGCTCTCACCAGGTTCTGTTACCCAGAATCCCTTGCAAACCTAAATAATTGGCAAAAAAACACATTTTTCTCACTTTTCTGTGGTAGAAAGTTCTGGAATCTGCGTGGATCCACAAAATTCCACCCACCCCGCGTTCCCCAAGGTCTTACGAAAAAAATGGTACCTCACTTGTGTGGGTAGGCCTAGCGCCCGCGACAGGAAGCAGCGCAAAACGCAACGTGGACGCACCAAATTTTCACAGTGAAAAATTACCCTTTTTTTGCAAAGTGCCTAGCTGTAGTTTTTGAACCCTAGCTCTGCCGGCACTTTGGGAAACCTAGCAAACCTATACTTTTTGAAAAGTAGACACCCAGGGGAATCCAGGATGGGGTGACTTGACTGGCTCTCACCAGGTTCTGTTACCCAGAATCCCTTGCAAACCTAAACAATTGGCAAAAAAACCAAATTTTCCTCACTTTTGTGTGGTAGAAAGTTCTGGAATCTGCATGGATCCACAAAATTCCACCCACCCCGTGTTCCCCAAGGTCTTCCCAAAAAAATGGTACCTCACTTGTGTGGGTAGGCCTAGTGCCCGCGACAGGAAGCAGCGCAAAACGCAACGTGGACACACCACATTTTCACAGTGAAAAATGACCCTTTTTTTGCAAAGTGCCTAGCTGTCGTTTTTGAACCTTAGCTCTGCCGGAACTGTGGGAAACCTAGCAAACCTATACATTTTTGAAAAGTAGAGACCCAGGGGAATCCAGGATGGGGTGACTTGACTGGCTCTCACCAGGTTCTGTTACCCAGAATCCCTTGCAAACCTAAAACATTGGCAAAAAAAACACATTTTCCTCACTTTTCTGTAGTAGAAAGTTCTGGAATCTGCGTGGATCCACAAAATTCCACCCACCCCGCGTTCCCCAAGGTCTTCCGAAAAAAATGGTACCTCACTTGTGTGGGTAGGCCTAGTTCCCTGACAGGAAGCAGCGCAAAACGCAACAAGGACGCACCACATTTTCACAGTGAAAAATGACCCTTTTTGCAAAGTGCCTAGCTGTAGTTTTTGAACCCTAGCTCTGCCGGCACTTTGGGAAACCTAGCAAACCTATACATTTTTGAAAAGTAGACACCCAGGGGAATCCAGGATAGGGTGACTTGACTGGCTCTCACCAGGGTCTGTTACCCAGAATCCCTTGCAAACTTAACAAATTTGCAAAAAAAACACATTTTCCTCACTTTTGTGTGGTAGAAAGTTCTGGAATCTGCGTGGATCCACAAAATTCCACCCACCCCGCGTTCCCCAAGGTCTTCCGAAAAAATGGTACCTCACTTGTGTGGGTAGGCCTAGTGCCCGCGACAGGAAGCAGCGCAAAACGCAACGTGGATACACCACATTTTCACAGTGAAAAATGACCTTTTTTGCAAAGTGCCTAGCTGTCGTTTTTGAACCCTAGCTCTGCCGGCACTTTGGAAAACCTAGCAAACCTATACATTTTTGAAAAGTAGACACCCAGGGAATCCAGGATGGGGTGACTTGACTGGCTCTCACCAGGTTCTGTTACCCAGAATCCCTTGCAAACCTAAAAATTGGCAAAAAACAAATTTTCCTCACTTTTGTGTGGTAGAAAGTTCTGGAATCTGCGTGGATCCACAAAATTCCACCCACCCCGCGTTCCCCAAGGTCTTCCGAAAAAATGGTACCTCACTTGTGTGGGTAGGCCTAGTGCCCGCGACAGGAAGCAGCGCAAAACGCAACGTGGACGCACCACATTTTCACAGTGAAAATGACCCTTTTTGCAAAGTGCCTAGCTGTCGTTTTTGAACCCTAGCTCTGCCGGCACTTAGGGAAACCTAGCAAACCTATACATTTTTGCAAAGTAGACACCCAGGGGAATCCAGGATGGGGTGACTTGACTGGTTTTCACCAGGTTCTGTTACCCAGAATCCCTTGCAAACCTTAAAAATTGGCAAAAAACACTTTTCCTCACTTTTCTGTGGTGGAAAGTTCTGGAATCTGCGTGGATCCACAAAATTCCACCCAACCCGCGCTCCCTAAGGTCTTCCAAAAAAATGGTACCTCACTTGTGTGGGTAGGCCTAGTGCCCGCGACAGGAAGCAGCGCAAAACGCAACGTGGACGCACCACATTTTCACAGTGAAAAATGACCCTTTTTTTGCAAAGTGCCTAGCTGTTGTTTTTTAACCCTAGCTCTGCCGGCACTTTTGGAAACCTAGCAAACCTATACATTTTTGAAAAGTAGACACCCAGAGGAATCCATGATGGGGTGACTTGATTGGCTCTCACCAGGTTCTGTTACCCAGAATCCCTTGCAAACCTAAAAAATTGGCAAAAAAAACACATTTTCCTCACTTTTCTGTGGTAGAAAGTTCTGGAATCTGCGTGGATCCACAAAATTCCACCCACCCCACGTTCCCCAAGGTGTTACGAAAAAAATGGTACCTCACTTGTGTGGGTAGGCCTAGTTCCCGCGACAGGAAGCAGCGCAAAACGCAACGTGGACTCACCACATTTTCACAGTGAAAATGACCCTTTTTGCAAAGTGCCTAGCTGTCGTTTTTGAACCCTAGCTCTGCCGGCACTTTGGGAAACCTAGCAAACCTATACATTTTTGAAAAGTAGACACCCAGGGGAATCCAGGATGGGGTGACTTGACTGGCTCTCACCAGGTTCTGTTACCCAGAATCCCTTGCAAACCTAAAAATTGGCAAAAACAAATTTTCCTCACTTTTGTGTGGTAGAAAGTTCTGGAATCTGCGTCGATCCACAAAATTCCACCCACCCCGCGTTCCCCAAGGTCTTCCGAAAAAAATGGTACCTCACTTGTGTGGGTAGGCCTAGTGCCCGCGACAGGAAGCAGCGCAAAACGCAACGTGGACGCACCACATTTTCACAGTGAAAATGACCCTTTTTGCAAAGTGCCTAGCTGTCATTTTTGAACCCTAGCTCTGCCGGCACTTAGGGAAACCTAGCAAACCTATACATTTTTGAAAAGTAGACACCCAGGGGAATCCAGGATGGGGTGACTTGACTGATTTTCACCAGGTTCTGTTACCCAGAATGCCTTGCAAACCTTAAAAATTGGCAAAAAACACATTTTCCTCACTTTTCTGTGGTGGAAAGTTCTGGAATCTGCGTGGATCCACAAAATTCCACCCACCCCGCGTTCCCCAAGGTCTTCCAAAAAAATGGTACCTCACTTGTGTGGGTAGGCCTAGTGCCCGCGACAGGAAGCAGCGCAAAACGCAACGTGGACGCACCACATTTTCACAGTGAAAAATTACCCTTTTTTTGCAAAGTGCCTAGCTGTCGTTTTTTAACCCTAGCTCTGCCGGCACCTAGGGAAACCTAACAAACCCACACTTTTCTGAAAAGTAGACACCCGGGGATTCCAGGAGGTATGGCTTGCGTGGATCCCCCAACGTTTTCTTACCCAGAATCCCCTGCAAACCTGACACTTTGCTGATAAAATCCCTTTTTCACACATTTTTGTGTGGTAAAGTTGTGGCATCACCGGGCTGACACAAATTTCCTACCACCCAGCGTCCCCCAGGTCTCCCGATAAAAATAGTGCCTCACTCGGGTGGGAGGCCCAAGTACCCGAGACAGGCAAGGCCCCACAACGTATTGAGGCGACCTCAAAATGGCCTATCACAAAACGACCTGGTTTTGCAAGGGGGTCCCATGACGTTTTGGCCCGGGGCTCGGCGGCCACCTAGGAAACCTACCAAACCCACACATTTCTGAAAAGTAGACACCCGGGGATTCCAGGGAGGTATGGCTTGTGTGGATCCCCCAACGTTTTCTTACCCAGAATCCCCTGCAAACCTGACATTTTGCTGAAAAATCCCTTTTTTCACACATTTTTGTGTGGTAAAGTTGTGGCATCACCGGGCTGACACAAATTTCCTACCACCCAGCGTCCCCCAGGTCTCCCGATAAAAATGGTGCCTCACTCGGGTGGGAGGCCCAAGTACCCGCGACAGGCAAGGGCCCACAACGTATTGAGGCGACCTCAAAATGGCCTATCACAAAACGACCTGGTTTTGCAAGGGGGTCCCATGAAGTTTTGGCCCGGGCTCGGCGGCCACATAGGAAACCTACCAAACCCACACATTTATGAAAAGTAGACACCCGGGGATTCCAGGGAGGTATGGCTTGCATGGAGCCCCCAACGTTTTCTTACCCAGAATCCCCTGCAAACCTGACATTTTGCTGAAAAATCCCTTTTTCACACATTTTTGTGTGGTAAAGTTGTGGCATCACCGGGCTGACACAAATTTCCTACCACCCAGCGTTCCCCACGTCTCCCGATAAAAATGGTGCCTCACTCGGGTGGGAGGCCCAAGTACCCGCGACAGGCAAGGGCTCACAACGTATTGAGGCGACTCTCAAAATGGCCTATCACAAAACGACCTGGTTTTGCAAGGGGGTCCCATGACGTTTTGGCCCGGGGCTCGGCGGCCACCTAGGAAACCTACCAAACCCACACATTTCTGAAAAGTAGACACGCGGGGATTCCAGGGAGGTATGGCTTGCGTGGATCCCCCAACGTTTCTTACCCAGAATCCCCTGCAAACCTGACATTTTGCTGAAAAATCCCTTTTTCACACATTTTTGTGTGGTAAAGTTGTGGCATCACCGGGCTGACACAAATTTCCTACCACCCAGCGTTCCCCCAGGTCGCCCGATAAAAATGGTGCCTAACTCGGGTGGGAGGCCCAAGTACCCGGCGACAGGCGCTGATGTCATTGAGGGGGCGGGGGAGGCAGGGGAAGCCCTTTCCTGCCTTCCCCAAAAAACCCGATGATCGGATTCCCACTGGGGAGCGCCAGCGCTTCCCCGTGAGTGTCGATGACGAGCTGGACTCGTCATGAGCACACGACCACTGTGTGCCATGACAAGTCCAGCTCGTCATGAGCATCTAAGGGGTTAAACTGCCATTTCGACCAATCAAAATAAACCTTTTGCCAGGTCCTAAGTAAACCTTCCTTAATAATACATTGTCACCGCTAAGGTAGGTCGTAAAGTAGGGGTGGGCGGAATTTGCGTAGTCGCGTTACGCAAATCTCAGCGAAATTGTTAAAAATCTCTGCGAGCACGTTTAAATTCCGCGAAGACGCGGAATTGCTTGTCCCGCCCGTTCGCGATGTGTTTTTGCGTGCTCGCGGGGAAATATATCGCTAACTTGCCCATGCGGTCGCAATGGGCGCGGCCATCTTGTTTTTCACTCTATTGCTATGGTTCTGGGCCTGCTTTTCAATCCTCCTCTATCTTTTCAATCCTTTGTTTCTGGAAACTTTTTTGATCTTTTTATTTATTATCTATCTCTCTATTTTCCTGATTCTATATTTTGAGTTTTTTTCTACTTTTTGTGTGTTTTTCACTACTTTTTCACTCTTTTTCTATTACCTGCTTTTTAATTTCTTTTACTTACTTTTTCAATTCCTACCTTTTCTTTTCCGCCCCCCCGCCTACCCAGGACCATGGCAAAGGGCCACAGGGCTCGTAGCCAGAGCCGCAACCGCCTACCTTGCGGAAGGCGGCGCCAAAAAGGGGTGCAGGCACGGGCCTTATACGGTGAGGCGGAGGTGGCCGCACTGTTTTTTTTTGTTCAGCGCCACCTGCCCTTAACCCTGGCAGCAGGCGGCAGGCCTGGGTCCGTGTACGGGCTCCGGGAGCGTCGGCAGCGGTGGGGCAAGGTGCGTCGGGCAGTGTTTCGCTGCTCTGGTGTCCGGCGCACCAATAATCAGCTGACGCACCGGTGGTCCGATATTCTGGACCGGGAGCAGGACCTGCTGGACCTGCTAGGAGTGGAGGTCCCGGGGCATGGTGAGTAGCTATTTAATATTACTACTTTGTGTTCTTTTGCTCTGTGTTATATATTGCGAATTTTTTTTTTTCCGACCAGCAAGAATTCTGCTTCTTACATTGCAGGTAAATTACGTTTAAAAATCTAGGATTGTTATGACACAGGCGCTCGGCGCTACTAATCTTACTTGTTTGTAACTTTGCGCTTGCTTGGCCTGCTGATTATGTAAGAGTTTACTTTAGAGAACTTAAGTTAGGTAATGCTAGAGAGACTCTAGTCCTTCCTTTGTCCTCCTGCCACTAAGAAGGGATAGTGGTGGATCGATAGGTTTAGTTACTTATCAGTTGGTAATTTTTAAGTGGTGTGCGTGACGCATCCTCTGTCACGTCACGTGCTGCTGAGTGCTGCTTACCCCAGTCCTTAGTAGAACCTTTTGTAGTTTGTTTAGTAAGTGTTAATAGGCTTATATCATCACTAGCAGAACATCAGCAGCAACCAGCCAACAATTTGGTGTATGCAAAAATGTATGCATGTGTCCTCCATCTATGCATTTTTGAGGACTAAAATAAATGGAAATGCAGATTTACCGAACAATTGGCCCGTCTGGATTGGAGTAGGTGGGCTAGGTCAGGTGGTAGTTAGGCTTACTAGACGGTCCGTGAATCTTGCAATAATACTGGTCAATCAGATTAGATAGGTCAATTGTATTGCAATTGTTGTTCACAAAAAGATTTTGGGAGCGTATTTTAAAATATTTTATTTGTTTCACACCAAGCTTTAATTTTTGTCTCTTTCATTATGAAATCTTACATGATCAGCACCCAGGGGCAAGAAGACGGGGTCACAGGCGGCGGGACAAGAAGAACATCAAGATGCCTCCCAGGGCCAGGACCGCTCCTCTACCGAGGGCTCTGCTGCTGGCCCCAGTAAGTCCTCCAGTGGTTAATATTAATAATTATATTTCCCTAACTTTTCCTGCACCTTATTTCTTCCGAACTATTATTTCGGTATCCTAATTCTATTTTTTACAAATTCTTCTTTGATCTATACTATCTGTTTCTAAATTCTTGTTATCCCTGCCTCTAACTGCGTCTGCTATGACTCTCTGTACTACTACTATTAGTCTGTCTGTAGCTAAGCATTCCCAGTTGGCCACTCTTTATTTAAAATATTTTAAATAAAACTCAGATTCACCAATAGCTCTAGCCATTGAGTCCAGTCCTTTGGATTGTCCTCTTCTTTTCGTCCTTGCTGTAAATACCAATCCTGTGCCGTTTGTACTGGGGCTGATGATCCGGTTCTTGCTGTGGTCGATAGTGATGGTGTTGGTGACAGCTGTGAACCAAATGCACTGCCCTCAGGCTCTGAAGTTGAACTTGACGCCGGATGCCCTGTTGCAGTACTTGTTGTGGGTTTGAGGCCTTTAATTACCAGCCGTTCCTTTTCCAATTTACTGGCTGCCTCACCTATCCAAGTTTTGTACCGGGCAACATCCACTTCTGAAAAAGGGAGTAATGTCTTACTGTTCAGTGCCGATTTGTACCGTGGATCCAGAATTGTGGCACAAATGTAATGTTCTTGTGACAAAATCTTAGTTTGCACCCTTGCATTTTCAGTTAAACGACATGATAAGCTCTCCACCAACTCATATGCTTCTTTTTTTTCCTCCACACCTATGTACGCTTCAGACACCTCCTTCAGCTGTTGCTCTAGCATGTGCAACAATGGGATAGCTTGGCCCATAGTACAGTCCTCCTTGCTGACTTCACGTGTGAAGACCTCGAAAGGAAGAAGCATCTCTGTAAGAGATTTAACTAGGCACCATTGGTCCATCTGAAGGGTCATGCCTTTCACAGTAGCATCCGCCCTTCGCATGACATATTCATTGATTGGTCTGTACTGCTCAAACAGGCGGTCAAGCATGTAATACGTTGAGTTCCAACGTGTTGCCACCTCCTGGATGAGTGCTTTGACTGGCATTCTATAGTCACGTTGAATGATCCTCAGCTGCTTCCGGGCTTTAAAAGAATGGCTGAAATGAGTGCATATTCTGCGGCAGGTGGTCAGTAAGTTGCTGACTATGGGTTCTTTTTTCAGAAAGTCTTGAACTATAATGTTAATGCAGTGCGCCAAACACGGGACCCTGAAATAGGCACCAACCTCCATGGCCTTAAGTATATTACTACCATTATCCGTGGCAACAAAACCAATGTTAAGCCCTCTTGGGCGCAGCCATTCAAAGACCTTGCTGTTAAACTCTTCCAAAATGTTTGCAGCAGTATGAGATTTCTCCATGGCGAACATGGCTATAGTTGCATGTTTCCGAGAAGCATTAAAAATCTCAGCTGTGTCAACAGCACCTACTTCAGATAGCTTTTCTCTAACCCCCACAAAAGAGACCCAGTGTGCAGTGATGCACATGTAATCAGTGGCTTGGCAACTGGTCCACATGTCTGTTGTCAGGTGGATTTTGTGAACAGCACTCTGCTGCAAAGCTTGTCCAACCAAATCCAGCACATTGTGATGTAGTGCTGGAACAGCAACTCGGGCGAAATAGGACCGGCTGGGAACCTTCCATTTAGGGCAGATGGCTGACACAAATTCAAGGAAACCCACCCCTTCCACAAATGAAAAAGGGAGAAAGTCCAGCGCTAACATTTTAGCCAGCTTCGCATTGTACAACCGTGCCGTTGGGTGGTTGCGTTGGTACTGCCCCTCCCACCTAAGCATGCTGTCAATGGTAGGCTGGAATATTTTCCTTTGTGGTGCACCCTTCTTCTTGAACCCAGTTAGGCTCAACGACGCCGCACTTTTGCTCATTGCAGTGCCCGGTTGCCTTGGTGTCTCAGGCTGACTCTTAGTATGGTGCCACTCAGATGTTGCTGAGGATGTGGGCATTACCACTACACTGCTGGGGGTAGGGCTAGAAATGTCTCCCTCTTGTTGACCTTCCACCGCAATCATATCTTCCCCTACTTCTTCGTCATCGCCAACAACAGCAATGGGTCCAGTTTAATTTTTTCTAAGTGAAGTAGGTGAGCCTCCCACTTGATACTGTGGTGTTTTTTTAGATGACTTGTTTGTCCTCCGGTACCATAGTTTGTACCAAGCTTACCCCGCCTAACACCCTGCCGACAAATTGAGCATATAGCAATGTTCTCCTCCTTACTGCTAACCGAAAAGAAGTCCCAAACTGGGGAGTAGAACTTTCTGGCGCTGCTGGAGGTGCCACTTTCAATACCAGATGAACTGGAGGGTGTGCCTGGAATTTGACTCTGTACACTTACATTACCACCACCTACTGAGGTGGTGGTTGAGCTGGATGTAGGTCCCTGCCGGGCCTTTGCAAAGGCAAATATGGAAGCTGGAGGTCGTGTTGGCGTTACCTGTGTTGGTGGTATCCGTGCTACATCCCTCGCAGCGATTTTGGATAGTCTAATAATGTTGGTCTCCATCTCCGCAGGCCCAGGAGTGATGTTCATGATGACTGGCTCTTCATCATCACCCCCTGTCTACATCTACCTCCATAACTCTAAGGCTTTCTGGAACCTTCCTTTTCACTAGCCTTGTCTTGTGGCGTGCATCACTCTCAGGCTGAGCTGGTGGCTTCCAAGTGGCATCTAGATCATCAGAAGCGGGGCTTGAAGAAGAAGTTGATGGACTAACCCTCCTTTTCCTTGCTGGGGGTCTGGAAGACAATGGATCTTCTGAAACAGTGGCTTGCTCCTCTTCGTCTGCAAAAAGCTTGATTTCCTGAACTGGCCCTACTTCAGGTGGAACAACTACTATTGTGGGCTGTCGTTCCGACTGTGGTTCCGGCTGTGGTTGCGGCTGCGGTTGCGGTTGGGGCTGCGGTTGGGGCTGCGGTTGGGGCTGCGGTTGGGGCTGCGGTTGCGGCTGGGGCTGGGGTTGGGGCTGGGGTTGCGGCTGCAGCTGGGGTTGTGGCTGTGGCTGCGGCTGTGGTTGCGGCTGTGGTTGCGGGTATGGTTGCCCACTTATCTGGTGAGTTTCCGCCTGCGAGTGCGTGGATTGGGTACTACTTTGCGATAATGACATTTCAACATCACTGGTCGTTAGTAGACTGGCTACCTCTGCCACACTCATGGGCTTGGGCCTAGGTTGCTGGGGTGGGCCCGCTGATGCGGAGGTGCTGCTCCCAGCTTGGTCCCCGCCGGACACCGCTGCTGCTGGCGTAAGTTTTTTTTTACCAAAAAACACATTCGGCCGCACACCAGTCTTGGCAAGTGCCACTTCCTTCTTCTGTTCCTTCTTCTCACTGGCAACTTTCTTGGTACTGGAGGACCTGGTACCTTTCTTTGGGGCCATCTTCTTCAGTTGTCAGCAGGACGCAGGTGCACAAGTTGCAGAGATGTCTGTGGTCACACATGGACGTGACGCGCAGCAGGACTTCTGTCTGGCAGTACAACGGGTGATGATGATGACACCTCCTCCTCTGTCTTTTTGTGCACCTAAAAGCAAAGAAGCCAGGAGAAGAACATCAGTGAAATGTTGCATTTGTTGTTGTGGTTCAATTACTAGTAGTACAAACAAACAAATAAAATATATAAGTTAGTGTAGCCATTTGTGAGACTGTCAACAAGGGCTTTCATGGTATACTGTGTACACTGTCAGGAAGGATAGGAAAGAAGAGGAACAACAACAAAAATACAAATGTAATAGAAGTGGACCCTGTTTGGCATTACATTATTTGCTCATCACATCATTCAGGAGCTGCAGCTGGCAAAGGGGGTGGATGGAAGCAGTAAGCCAAGAGGAAAACCATGCAGGCCTAAATGGCAAAAGCAGCACACTTATAACTCCCACCAGAAATGGCCACCAGCCACATGGACACTCACAAATCACAAGCAACAAGCAGGAGGCCTGGAAAACAATGTACTGAAAACAGGCCTATGATAGCCAGGCAAAGGCTGCATGCTAAACCACACTGCTTTGCCTGTAATGCAATAAAATGCCAAAACGAAAATCCACAGGGCTAAACAAGGCCTGCAACACACCACACACAACTAAGGCATGTATTTAACACACACCCCAAAAAACTGAAATACACCCAAAAATACACATTTTGCAATTCAATCCAATGCCATCCATGTACCCTAAATGATGTTTAAATTCAACAGAACACACAGAAACAGTTGTTTCATGCACCCCTGACTACCTCTGGGCCTACTGGATGAAAGGCCTGTTGGCAGACTAGGCCACAAGCTTGCAGGCCTATGGATAAAAGCACACTACCGGGCTTCAAAATGGCCACCAGCCACATGGCCAGGCCCACAACAACAAGAAACTGAAGACACACAATGCAGGCCTATGGCAAAAAGCACATTGCCTGGCTTCAAAATGGCCGCCTGCCTCATGGCCAGGCCCACAACAGCAAGAAACTGAAGACAGACAATGCAGGCCTATGGCAAAAAGCACACTGCCTGGCTTCAAAATGGCCACCAGCCTCATGGCCAGGCCCACAACAGCAAGAAACTGAAGACAGACAATGCAGGCCTATGGCAAAAGCACACTGCCTGGCTTCAAAATGGCCACCAGCCTCATGGCCAGGCCCACAACAACAAGAAACTGAAGACAGACAATGCAGGCCTATGGCAAAAGCACACTGCCTGGCTTCAAAATGGCCGCCAGCCTCATGGCCAGGCCCACAACAACAAGAAACTGAAGACAGACAATGCAGGCCTATGGCAAAAAGCACACTGCCTGGCTTCAAAATGGCCGCCAGCCTCATGGCCAGGCCCACAACAACAAGAAACTGAAGACAGAAAATGCAGGCCTATGGCAAAAAGCACACTGCCTGGCTTCAAAATGACGCCAGCCTCATGGCCAGGCCCACAACAACAAGAAACTGAAGACAGACAATGCAGGCCTATGACAAAAAGCACACTGCCTGGCTTCAAAATGGCCGCCAGCCTCATGGCCAGGACCACAACAAGAAGCCTAGGCCACAAAGGAAACACATGCAGGCCTATATGGCAAAAGCAGCACACTTATAACTCCCACCAGAAATGGCTACCAGCCACATGGACACTCACAAATTACAAGCAACAAGCAGGAGGCCTGGAAAACAATGTACTGAAAACAGGCCTATAATAGCCAGGCAAAGGCTGCATGCTAAACCACACTGCTTTGCCTGTAATGCAATAAAATGCAAAAACGAAAATCCACAGGGCTAAACAAGGCCTGCAGCACACCACACACAACTAAGGCATGTATTTAACACACAGCCCAAAAACTGAAATACACCCAAAATACACATTTTGCTATTCAATCCAATGCCATCCATGCCCCCTAAATGATGTTTGAAATTAATAAATACATCACACAGCAAAGGAACAGTTGTTTCATCATGTTTCATCATGCACCCACCCATCACTAGCTCTGGGCCTACTGGCTACCCACAACTATTTAATTTTAAAAATGATGAAAAGTACAAAAATTGTAGTTGCAGCAACTGCAATGCCCCAATCAAACAACACCAACTTACTTGTAAAATCTCAAATCCAAAAATCCTCAAATCCAATGATAATGATGCAGCAGACACAAAGGGGCAGATTTACAACTTCTGGCGCATCCCTGCAAATCAGCAGGGATGCGCCAGAATAGTTGCAACACGCAATTCTCTCCTGCGCCACCACGGATGCGCCCGCATTTACAATGCGGCGCACCGTGGCGCAAGGAAAGGCCGATGCGTGTCGCATCCTGTGGCGCAAGGGCGGCGCATTGCTGGAGTCGTGTCGCAAGCGCGACGCAACTCCAGCAATGCTCGTGGGCTGCCCATACCTAACGTGGTGCGCCACTTCTTACGCCTGCTTGAAGCAGGCGTAAGGATTCGTCGCAGCGCAGTCGGAAAGTGACTCAGTGAAATCTTGTAGATTTCACTGCGTCACTTTACGAGGCTTTCCTTCGACGGAACGCCCACCCTGCGGAGGAACGCCCACATGAAACCTGACGAGGTTTCATGTGGCGCAGGGCTTTACAACGTGACGCATCTCCCTAGATGCGTCACGTTGTAAATAATGCGCAACGTGGCGCATGGTTTACGTCGCCGCTGCGTCACAAAAGTGATGCAACGGCGGCGCAAAAGTGGCGCAAGGGGCTTGTAAATCTGCCCCAAAGAGTGATCCTTCCAGCTCAAATCCAAGTGAAAAATGAACAGGAGATGGACAAAGCACTGGGAGGAGCCTGCTGGACAGGAACAGGAAGTAGGAGACTCTGTGGCACTTCCGCCCTCTCCCCCCCAAAAAATTTGACAAAAAAAGGACAGCCAAATATCAATCTGAGTTTTTTTTTTCATCCAAATCATCAGTTTATAGAAGGTTTTATGCTGCTCGCGATATTATTCTTCTCCAGATTGAAAATTTTGCGTGTTCGGGATCGTGAGCTTTTCCAACATTCTGCCGGATGTCCGATGGCGCGCCCGAATGACGTGTTCGCGATCGCAATCTCTCTCGCGGTGCACGATGGCGCGGCGAATGACGTGTTCATGATCACACACTCTCGCGTTGTCCGATGGCGCGGCGAATGACGTGTTCGCGATCGCAAACTCTCGCGGGATCGCGCGGCCGGCTACCGAAATCTCGTGGCGCACGCGAACGGATAGGAAAACCCGTCGGCAAACGCAGGAATCCCGGTAAGTCGCTATCGCGCGCACTAGAACGCATTTTTAAAGCGCGAACAAGAAAATAATTCCGCTACGCCGCAGATCGCAGAATTGTTGGCAATTCCTCGTTCTCCGCGGAACGCGAAATTGCCTAAATTCCGCAAATTCCGCGAGCGGAGCGGAATTTTATGCCCAGGCCTATCGTAAAGGCTCATAAGACAATATGCATTGTATCTAAAAAGTAGGACATGCGTCTTCAAGTTCTACATGACCTGGCAGTGAAAACCCTAAAGTCATTTTTCACTGTTGTAAGGCCTATCTCTCCTATTGACTAACACTTGGTTACCTTATTACTTTAGCTTTTGATTGGGAGCAGATAGAGAAATTGTGTTTACAATCAAATGAATTCTAAAATGAAATACTCTTTACTGGCAAAGTCACATTTTATGTCACAATTGTGAAAATGCCACTTTTAGAAAGTGCATTTTCTTGTCCTAGCCATTTGTGAGTTCTGCCAGGGTCCTGGGTCACATGACTGTGAATGGCTCTGCTATTGGTGTTTGTGTATTTCTTTCACACAGTGTCACAAAAGGGGACTGGATGTGGGCAGGATGGGCCATCCTGACAGGATGGCTGGGGTGGAGCTGTTCCCTGCCCCACTTGCACTTCAAAGGGCTTGCCTCCAGCACACACAAAGGGACCTGCCATTAGAATTTTGTCACCCCAGACTTCCTAGAGCCTTGACAGGAACAGGGAAGAACTTTCCGGAGCCAAATGTGAGGTGTATATGGAATCCCCCACTTCAAAGTCTGGCAGCAGGTATAAATATTGGACCTCCGGAGCCACTCCTCAGTACATTCCTGGACCTGTGGACATTACAGAAGAAGGGCTGCCTTGTTCCTCAGAGTACTGCCCTGCTCCTTGAGGCCTGACTTGCTCACCAGATGACAGCATTGCTGATACAAGAGGATTGCTCTGCTGCTAGAGGCTTGCCTTGATTTCCAGAGGTTTGCCCTGATGCTTGAGGACTACCCTGCTCTCTGAAGGAAGACTGGACTTGCTCCCTTCATCCCAGGATACCTGAGTGACTCCAAGGGTCAGTTGGCTGACCCCCTGTCTGAGCTTCAGGGACGCAACAAGCTCCATAGGCTTCCCTGCAACTTCTCAGCTTACGTGCTGATCTGAACCTGCTTAGACTTGCAACTGGACCTGCCTCCACACTGCAGGCCTCTGCTGGAGTGAGTTTGTGATGAGCAAGAGTTGCCTCCCTAAGTCATGGAACCTTGGCTGGCATCAGTTGAGTTCCTGCTGTAAAGACAACTGAAATTCTAAAATTTGGGGGTTTGTTTGCAACCACGAATGGGCCAGTATGTGCTTAGACTCTGCTGCAGTGACGATCAGCAATGCGAGATCTGCACTTCATGCTACAGCAACAGCAGCCTGCAGATCTCAGTTTTTACCAATCTGACTGTTCTAGGGATTTCCCAGGTAAGTGGGAATGTTTACTGTGGAAGTAAGTCAGCTCACTGCCCATCCCTTAATTGTTGCTATCTCAACAGTGGGAGTCAGCAATGTCAGTTGGATGTTTGGGAACACCCAGAAGAGGCAATGCCAAAACTCATTCTAGGTGTTTCTAATGCAGTCAATCGCCTATGTCCTTCATCACAATCCTGTCCTGGAAAGATCATGAGGCATATTCACAAAGGCAAATCTACATTTTTTGATTTACTAATAGTAAATGTACTCTCATAACTTTGATCAACTTTACTATTTTGGGCTATTCACAAAATCTGAGTGTAAAGTTACTCAAAAGTGTAGAATTACATTCCTCCACCACCTGAATGTAGGGGGTGTAGTCTGAAAAAAGTAAATGTGATATAAACGTACTACAAGTAAATTTATGATAATGTTTTATGTTCTGCACATTTCACAGGATCTCCAACACTCGGCAGAGGCCTCTGCACACTTTGTGGAACCTTCGCTACTAGGGTCGAGACCTCCACACATTTAGCGGAGCCTCTGCCCCCAATGCAGAGAACTCTGCCTGAAATTCACTTCCAACAATACATATAATGGCTACATCAGAGAACATGTTTTCTTCTTTTTCAGCTTCTTCAGCCTGCATGCAACCCATTCAAAAAGAGCCATGCATACCTCCTTGCTGAAAAGTAAAAGGGATTTTACTGAGGAGAAGACAGTCCTTGTAATTAGGTTTGTTTTGAAACACTACATATAGCTACATAGGCTGCCTCCATTCAACCTCAGTGGGACACAGAAGGCAGTCATAAGGCAGGAGATGATAGACTCTGTCAATGCATTGCTGCAGAAGGCCAACACTGCAGATGACATTCAAAAAATGTCAAGATGAAAGGAGGTGGGTGAAGGAGATGTTTCCCAGGATCCAGCTGGCTGAAATACTGCCTAAAAGGCCAACTGAATCCAGTCTCCATCTTACCCCTCCCCACGGCAGAAGCTGACCTCTCTACAATGCACCCCCACGTGCTCTATGGGCTGTTTCCTGTTTCTGACAACACTAATGTGGTTCCAGACAAGAATTTAATTTCCCCCCATTTTTAATGTTCTTTCAATAATATCAAACCTATAAGCACCCACCCATATCTCTCCTTTATTCATGTCTGCGTTGTTTGCCAAACATCACATATGTACTATTATAAAAACCATCTAATGTGAACCCGTACTGTTAGACCTATCAGCTTTAAGGAGGTACCCCCCAAATGATTTTACACCTCCTATTTTTGCTGAATTCATTTTTGTTGGCCTTAGGACTTTGTGCACTTTACCACCGCTAACCCATGCTAAAGTGCTTCTGCTCACTCCCTAAAACATAGTGAAATTGTCTTACACTTGACTGACATATTTAATTAACTTACAAGTCTCCAGTAAAGCGGTATACGGTATAGGCTGTCCGGTTTTCGGTTTAAACCTATAATAACTGATAAAACCCCACCGGAAGGGAAATAGCCCTCACCAGTGGAAACATATAAACACTGAAAAAACCCCTGCACAACCACAAACTAAATGCCATTCAAAGAAAGGAAAAGGAGAGTGAAAGAGTAATTTTTATTTCTTCCTGAAGAGGCCAATACAATGTAGCTTTGTTATATAAGATAGCAGTAGGAAAGACTTGGCTAACATTACTCTGCTTGAGTTTTGTT
This sequence comes from Calotriton arnoldi, assembly GCA_963921515.1. Lineage (NCBI taxonomy): Eukaryota > Metazoa > Chordata > Amphibia > Caudata > Salamandridae > Calotriton > Calotriton arnoldi. Next base: position 628,037 of record CAWUFW010008089.1, read on the forward strand.
GTTTAGGGATGTCACTAAAATATTGTTTCTTCTTCCTTTTGCTTTTTTCAGTTTTGCGGTCTTTGGTGTAAAGATACATGGATTAGAAGAATGTTTTAGGTGTTGTCTAATTATTTTATAAACTGTAGAGAATCAGGAAATATCAAAATCATATTTGATTTTTTGGCTACATGTGTGTCTTTCACTGATAGGAAAACTGTAGGTTTCATAAGAATCTTTCCCAATATTTACCATCATATTTACCCACAGAGAATGGGTAAAAACCCTTGATACATCAGCCCCCTTTTCTAGTGAGTCAGTATTGATAGTAGGTGAATTGCCAAACACCCCAGGCTTTAAACATTCAATGCAAGGTATAGTGACAGGTCTATGTGAAAAGAGTGCAGTCACCAAGCATCTGGTGTACTGGTGAAAACATGACACCAGACTTTTGGAAATTATGGAACGCAGTGTCACTTGGAATGCTGCTGCAAAAAATTCTTACCAAGTTCAACAAAGACTGGAGTGATATTGTTTGTATTTGCAGTGATTCAACTACGTATATATAAAAGTTGTGTGATGACCTGTCAAAATCGATACCTGAGCTGAAGTGCTTCCCTGTAAGAGATCCTTGCCACTTGTTAGATGGTATGCTGAAAGCATCTTTACAATCTTCAGAGTTAATGAAGAATGCTATTGACTTTTTAGTCCATTCTGGTGCACTGTTTTGTTAATGCGCGGAAACTAAAACGAAAATATTTCTCATTTTGTGCTTTGTGTGGCATCAAAGAAAGTCATGCCAACTGTGTCACTTAGCTGGTGGTTCTCAGTCCTAGAGCCTATATTATCCACGCAGCAACTATTTACAGAACTTTTGCTGAGTGATGATGCCAAAGGCAAGAAATGTGAGGATCTTTGGTCACATATTGATAGTGATTTGAAAAAAAGTACACTCTACTGCATTCTTAGATTTTTACAGGAAAGCATGACTGCTGTAGTGGACATAATAAAACTAGAGTCTGAAAACACCCTTGTCTACCAAGTGTTCAGCATAATTGGTGTAGATGTGAAACCTCTCCTTGAGAGTAGACTAGGCGACACTTTTAGTGACTTTGGCACTGCAACATGTTCCATGTTAGAGTGCTTGCCCACTTGGTAAGCAAAGAAATGTTTAGGAGCAATTCAGGAACTTTTATTTTACAATGTATGAGAAATAGCCCTTCACCAACCATGGCATTTGAAGTCAATGAAGCCTCACTGTGGTACTCTGCACAAGTTATAGATCTCTTCCATAAAGGGAAATTTTCTCTGGAGTTTCAAAAGTGCTGCTTCATTTTTGACTGCTTCAATAACTCTGAGGGCATATGCGCCCAGTTCAATGCATATGTTGCAGAGCCTGTTGCAGAGAATCTCAATCTTCAGGTGCACCAGTATTGGCATGGAAAGCTATGTCAGTGGCCAGACTTAGCAAATTGTGTACTGGCTGTTTTGGCGTTGCCTGTCTTAAGTGCCAATGTTGAGAGGGCCTTTGCACAGATAAACGTTTACACGGGAAGGAAAGAGCGAGCGTGCATGACCAACGACTCACTGAAGAAGTATTGTATGGTGCACTACGATAAGTTTGATTTGTAAAAATGTATTTGGACCTCATATACACTGTACATACACTGTCTATATACCATGCACTATCAGTGCAGAAAGCAAGCAATAATAACAGCAAACAGTTCCATAAACACCGGAAAACCCCGTTTCTGTTGTTTTTAATGGCGTGAAAATGTGTAACCACTGATAACCACTGTTTTTTTAAGGTATTGAAATCACTTGAAAACACTGAAAAAACCCCACCAGAATTTACTAAAAATAGAAACTGAAAACAGGAAAGCCTAGGTATACCATATACCCAGGGCCTGTAAATTCAATGTTACTTGTTGGCCTGCAGCACTTATTGTACCACCCACTTAAGTAGTCCCTTAAAGCATGTCTCAATTTTCCTTTTAGTGATTGTTAAAAATCTAATCTAGGTGATCTAGATCCTATGTGTAGGACAGACTCCATTGTTGGCATTAGAGGAGATGGGTTGCTTTACGTTGATAACAACTAAGTTCGATTTAAGAGAATTTGAATATCTGTTATCAATGTTTATGAGAACTTTTTTTCTGTTAGGAACCCTGAATTGCATATGTGTTTTTGATACAAATACAAAAATAAGAGATACACCCGGTTACTTTAATTTATTTCATTTGGAAAATTCCATATACTATTATTATAATAATAATATAATTTGTGATGTCATGGTGAGTTATCTAAAATAACTGACCAATTCAAGTATAGTTGATCATAAAAATAAATCCCTCGAAGGCACTGTTACCTGTAAACTTTAAGTACCCAAGCCCACAAAGGTATATTGGGTTGCACACTTTTGACTAAATACTTTTGCAAACTTGGCATTTTTGTGCCCTAACCATTTGTTTCCTGCAGCCTGTTCCTGGGTGACTTGACTGGGTGTGAGTGACAGATGGCCCTTTCTATATTCCTCCCAGACAGCAACACAATAGATGGATTAGGTGTGCCTGGATGGCAGGGTAGAGGGCTATGCTGTGCACAGTCCCACTTATAATTCAATAGACTGGTCCCTGCTCCCACACAAAAAACTTCACACTACCTTGTTGTGCCTGTAGCCAGGATGGAGTCAAGGCAGGGAGGCAATAAATACCAGATGCTGCTGTTGGAAAAAGCCTCCAGAAGTTTCTCCCACTTCAAAGAAGGTACCAAGTATACAAAGGGGACATTCAGACCCAAACTTCAGATCACTTCTGGACCTGGGGACGGTTCAGAAGAATGACTGCTCTGCTGTACCTGCTGCTTGGTTGCAAGAATGGCTGTCCAGCTGCTCTGCTGCCCTTCTACCCAAGGAAGACGGACTGAACCTGCACCTTGAGCCCACGCCCACCAGCGTTACTCCAAGGAAAAGGCTCCAACCATCTTTAACCTGCACCTGGACTCTGCCTGCTGTCAGTTGTAAACCCCCAAGTGGTACCTCACCTGTACTGGGCCCTTGGAAGTTAGGATAAAGGGGCTTCGGCAGCCCAGCTGTAGTCCACATCTGAACTTTCGGAGAATGGTGCAACCTGACGCAGCCCTCGCAGCTCCTCATCAGAACCAATGCAGCACAATTTATCTCAATGCAAACCTCACATCGCAGCCCTCCATACTCCCCATCAGAACCGATGCAGAGCAACGCAACTCGAGATGGACCTCACATTTTAGCCCTCATAGCTGCTTAGCAGAACCTACACAGCAAGACGGAACTCAACACAGATCTTGCATTGCAGCCCTTGCAGCTCCTCATCGGAACCAACGCAGCTTGACACAGCTCAACACAGGACCCACATAGCTCCTCGGAATCACTGGTGTGTGACAAAACACCCAGCATCAAGGACATAGGGTACAATTCTCAAAAGGCCAAACTCGGTCCCTGTATCTGACCCATACTACATTGCTCTCAGCCTGAACTTGTGACTTTGTTCCAGTCTGGCACGACCAATTAACCATAGTTGGCGGTTTGTGCTTTTAAGCTCTATTTTTGCCTAAACCTTCAAAATTGGATATCTCTGATTCTACTAATTGAGTTTTTATTATTATAGTGTCAACTACTTTATTAAAATGTACTCTATTTTTCTCAGTTGGTTTGGGATTTTTCCTGTGTTGTGTTTTCACTTTATTTTTCTTCTAGTATGTCTTTATTGCCATTTTTTTACTTTAAACAACAATACAAAACATAGGATGACGACTGCAGGGTTCTCCAATACTCATTTTCAAGGATGCAATACAATATATTCCAATTGCAAGGAAATGAATCATGCCTATACAGGAGCGGGACAGGGAGGGAAATGAGAGGTGCAAAATTCAGTACAAACAATCACATAATGTCCATAAACCGTAGGGAGAGAGGAACCCAGTTAGCAACCAACATAAAAGGCCCTCTCCGGAGATCGTCAAGGGACTAATGTGCCCCTAACAGTATGTGACCCTCGACAACATCCCACAGTATCAGCAAGGTATACATTCGTCACGGCAGGGCATAAAAAACATCCACATCCCCCCCATTTCTCTGATCACAATTCAGATGAAGCGGTGGAGTGCCGAGATCCCACTGAGGATCTGGAGTAGTGCGTATCAGAGTCCATCGACTCCTCACTGTGGTTCCCCACAATGCATTTAATCATCAAGTACTAGGGCTAAGAGTGTGAATTTATAACCCATCATGCACCCCTCTCTAGGGTGGGGTAGGAGACCCAGCAGGCAGTGTTTGATGGTGAGTGCCAATCAGACCCCAGTCACATGGATTACTGTGGAACTAATTTCCGCCCAGTATAGTCTCAATAGTCCACAGCTCCACATAACATGGGTAAATCTGGCTGGGGAAACACACAATTCTGCCACTTGAGTAGGATAAATGTGACTCAGATGCTGATGTGTTAAGTAAGCTCTGTGGTGGTAGCAGAATGTGTATGTTTGAATCTCGCATTACTTGCAGTCTCACATACCTGTCCCCTAGTTCTACACCATTCTGCATCAGTCATAGGGACCTCAAGATCTGCGTCCCAGTTACGACGTGACTTTGCTATGTCAGTCGGTCTGTCTCCTTTCATGGCCGTGTACAGATGGGAAACCAAACCCTCCTGTGAACCTGGGTCCAGCAGGACACCCAGTGTATGTGATTCCACTGGTTCATATGGGTAACCGGTCCACACTTCCCGGCCCATGTGCGACAGGGCCACATATTGCAGAAAGGAGAGGTGAGGTGTGGCGCAGCAGCCAGGGTGGCTGACAACGGAGAGCAGGGCTCACAGTTCAATCCAGCTCAGCTCAGCACCATGTGGCTCTGGGCAATAGCTCATTTAATCTCCCCGACGGCCCCCAGCACCTTGAGACCCTTAGGGGTGAGTAGTTTGCACTTTACAAATACTGGATTTAGAATTTAGATTTAGTAAAAATTGCCCCAGACCGATCCCAAACAGTTTGCCTACCTCTACCAAAGTGATGATGGAGCCGTTAAGATATAAATCACCCACAGTTCGAATATTCCCTTCAATCTAGGGCCGCATGTTCATAGTGGGCCCGATTCACAAAGGTAAAGTTAGATGAAAGTCTAACTTTATGACTTTCAGTATTCATATAAGGCATTTACTACTCGTAAATGCCCTTTGTGAATACCGAAAGTCGTAAAGTTAGATTTTCGGTATTCACAAAGGGCATTTACGAGTAGTAAATGCTCTTTGTGAATACCGAAAGTCATAAAGTTAGACTTTCGGTATTCACAAAGGGCATTTACGAGTAGTAAATGCCCTTTGTGAATACCTAAAGTCATAAAGTTAGACTTTTGTCTAACTTTACCTTTGTGAATCGGGCCCAGTGTCTTTTAATCATAAAAAGGGATTAAGTCACCAAAGTGGAATCATCTTTGAGTATGGTGCATGCTTCAACACATATGTCCCCGCCCTTTCCCAAATCAACGCCACCTGAGCAACTATAAGTAGTGTGTCCGCCGGGGTCCTCTGCCCACCCATCAGAAGTCAGGGGACATCAGCCAAGGGCACCAATCTCTTCGGGAGCCATTTCTCCCAGTTAGATTTCTCCTCACACCACAACTCAACATATTGAAGTAGTCCGGCAAAATAGTACATTTGGAGGTCAGGGAGTCCAAACCCACCCAGCTCCTGATCCAGGCTCAGGGTCTCCACCTGTACCCAACTCCTCGCTGAGCTTTCTCTTTGTCCGGTAAAGTTTACCCAGGCATTCCTCATGGATCACCACCTTACTGGCATCCCATTCAGTACCCCGCCCTCCATAGTGTTCCAATTAAGTTCGAAAAAGCCCTGTAAGACCTGCTTCATGTCAACATGAAACTCAGGTCTCCCAACGATTCTGGGCGGAGTCGCCACCAGCAACTTGAAGTTGATGGTAATTGCATTTTCCTAAATGTACAATTTGCATTTGGAAAATGCTTCATACAGTGCTTACAGATTCGCAAATTGCGATTCCTTATTTGCATTCGCAATTTTAGGTAATCGCAAAAAATTCAGATTACCCAAATTTGTGACTGCAAAGTCTTTCATACATCATGAAAGGCTATTTTGCATTCACAAACAGTAAAATGTTGCGATTCGCACCGTTTTCAAATGCAAAATTGTTTCATACATGTGTCCCAAAATCACTTCAATGAAAGGCATGTATTAATAGTGATAGTTTGTAAACCTGAATTTGGAATCATTCCTGCCCCTCTACCATGCCCTGATGACAAGCATTGAACTAAGAGGCAAGTCAACTGTCATATGTACCCTAAATGCGGCTGAGGGCCTGATTTAGAGTAATGCAAATAAGTAACTCCATCACAAATGTGACGGATATCCCGTCCGCCGTATTGCAAGTGCCCTTGGATATAATGCACTTGTAATACAGCAGACAAGATATCCGTCACGTTTGTGACAGAGTAACTCATCAGCCAAACACCAAATCAGGCCATTAGTATCTTATTATACGTGGAAAGCAGTATAGGCTAATAAATCAAACACAAGAGGCTCTTCTACAATGCACATCTTGTATTTGAAGGAGCTCTCATGTGTGCTGATGAAGAAAAAGGATGCTTGGTTAAATAAAAATATTTGCTTAGGAGCACTCAGTTGGGTCAAGCGGGGGAATCTGGGATTGAGCCCAGGTTTTCTGGTTTCACACAGTGGTAGGCAAGCCAACATAGTAAGATCACAAGGTCAAAAGGACGTGAGTCAAGAGTCTGGCTTTGCCAGGGCAGTGCGACCGGTGCCACCGCACTGGGTGCCTACTTCGGGAGTGGCACCGTATATTATGGTTTTAAAAGCACCTGCTGCTGCACTCCTTTCCTCCATCAATTTCTAGCAACAATAAAAATGTCAAGATAATTCCAGTGATTAATGTTCTTCCATGAGAGAGATCGGAGTATTGTCTAGTGGAAGTTTTGACTCATCATAAGGTACAGCAGGGAGTTAATATGCCTGCTGCGGAGAACGTGTACCATGCAGATCACAAAGTGCATATAATGTAAATAGGTCAGTGGGTTAGTGCTTTTGTCATGGAGATCCTATTGTTACTTGTTGTTTATAAGTTAAAATCCCAATGTAGAACAGTGAGCAATTAACTGTCATCAAAGAGCTGCATGAAAACTGCAAGGTATAGGTTAGAGTGTTATGATTTGACCCAGTCTTTCATTATCCTAATGTTGCAAAATGGGTTCATTTGGGTAGGAATCAATTCTTCTTATTTAAAGAGAACCCCCAACCACAGTGTTACACTTTAAATTCTGAATTTGTGCTTCTCCAGATCAACTACTCTTAAACTATACTGCCTACCAATGTGGATGACACCTTGTAGTCCTCTGTCTTATGTAACGTTTCCTATAAACTGATTTACACACTTATGATTGATTGTCTATGTGTAATATGTGTGTGATGTAAAGTGTTCTGACACCCTACACTGGTATAAGTGGCGCTATAAAACTCATTAAATCCTTCTGAGAGAAAGTGTTTATGGAGCCTTGAGAGGCACTGTTAAAGGGTGGTTGTCAGGGAATGCGTGGCGGATGTGGTCATTGGGGGGGGCCAACAAACATTGTTGCACCTGGCACCACCAGCGCTAAAGCCAGCCCTGGGCTTGGCTTTAACAGTCCTTGCATGAGCTGAGCCATGAACATATTTGTGATGTAAATCACACGAGAAGCATTGAGTAAAAAATATGATTAAGTCTCTTCTAAATTCAAAAAAGTGCATTTCTGTAATATGTGGAAACGTTTCATCTTAGTACATCAGACTATATCACTCCATTGCGAGGCATGTTTTTAAACATGAACTTAGAAAATTTCCAGCTCTCCCGAAGACAGTGTCTTTAGTAAACTAAGAGAAAAGTTACAATTCTTCTTTTTGTAATTTTTAACAGATGCTATTTTTAATATATACTTGTCAAATTTTATGAATTGATATATTCTCGTTTTTTGTAATGTATTGTGCTTTTATGATTTGACATTTTAAATCGAATAAAGCGTATCTTGACTTGACTTGACTGCTTGTTATGTGTTAGTTTCTTACTATACATGGAACATCAATACAGTCTAATAAATCACACACAGAGGTTTGCGGACAGAACACACCCTGAACTTACATATTCGAATGTGCTGTGGAAGTGCTAATGAAAAAGGATTCTTAGAATCATAAAATTGGGTCAAACTGAGAACTCAGGATTGATCTCAAGTTCTACATTGGCAATCCAGCTTTATATAGTGCAAACTCGACTCAAAGGTATTGGAGTGCTTTACATGAGCACCAGTTACATTACACAATGATGCATTCATTTTTGGTAGACACAAGGAGATTAAATGATTTGGCTAGACTCACAAGATGTTGAGCCGACACCTAGACTCGAACCAAGGTCCCCTGTTCCAAAGTCGGCAGCACTGGCCATTACGCCACATCCTTTCTTTCTCGTGCCTGTTATACATCACAGGTTAATGCTTTGGTTTTAATTCTTAGTGAATGAGGTTAGAGTGTGAGCGGTAGACGGAAACCACATGAAAGCTTGGCTGTTTTCGGTCTTACTGTCCAAAAGGACCTCTAGCAGACCTTGATCAAGGCCTTCAGTAGTTTGATCACCTCTATGTGAGGGACTGTTGATGGTCTGTGAGCTGATTCTGTTGTGATTGGAATCCCTGAAGAAACAGAAGGAACAGTGGGGCTCCTTTCTTAGTCCATGTATGTAGCATTGAGCCATTTTTTCATGAGTCAAGGGCTTTAATTAGAGCCCTTGCCAGTGCCCAGGTTTAGAAGGTGGGAACAAGTGATTGAGTAGACATCTGCATTCCCTTTGGCATGCATTGTGAATGCATTGAAAATAGGCATGGGTGAGTCACTGAAAGCTTGAGCCATGCTAGAGTCAGGTGCTGGCTCTTGGTCTGCTTGAGGTCCTCTTGGATCCTCAAGTCCAAAATGACTCAAGTTGTCATGTGGCTTCTGTCTAAGGTTTAACCTCACACATTAAGAATTAAACACATTTAACCTTTGATGTGAAATGGGTGGGTGAAAGAGATACCGTTCCAGTGGCTGAACAGCACAATATGAATACAGAACTCCTGGGATCAATCCTGGCTTCCTTACTTGACCAAACTGTGTGATCTTGGGGAAATATTTCATTTCACCAAGCCTTCTTTTTCTTCATTGTCACTCATGAGAGCACCTTCAAATATGCAAGTTCAGGGGTTGTGCTTTAAAAACCTCTCTTGTGTTTTGTTTAATTCACTATATTGTTGAGTCCATCTATAATAAGAATCTAGGCCACATATAGGGTGCACTTAACTATTGATTGCCCTTTTAGTTCACTAATGGTATTGCTCAGGAGCAAAAATATTTCCAAGTTTATGTTTAAAACTATTCCTCTCTATGCAGCAGCATAATTTGATGTAGTATGGTGAAAAACGTCCACATGCTAAAGATTGCAATTTTTATGAATTATGAAGAGACTTTAGCATATTTTTACATGATGTTTGTTTCATGATTTGCATGCCAAATATTTTCATGGCTTAGCTTGTTAATCGGTTCTTAGATTCAAGCGAGACCCCTGGCTCTGTCCTGGTTCTGCTCGCCATGTTAATTTGTTGGCTTGCCCACCTCTTGTGAATACAAAATAAGGTGCAAAAAATGTCAGTGTTCCAGAGTTAGCAGCATTCCTTTTTCTGCCTGGGCTCCTGGACTCACAGTGGAATGAGGGTGGAGTTTTTAGGTGTAGGCCTTGTGAAAAGTACTGTATGTCTCCACAACAGGAAGGACAACAGGGGCATAGCTATCAGTGGTGCAGCAGTTGCAGTGGAAATGCAGCTTAGAGATAGAGGGGCCCAGCCTGCCCATTAATGCCTGCTGTTAGTTGGTGGACAGCCAGCTGAGAATGTTTTTTGGCACACTTGCTTGTGGCCCAAATCATCATCATTGCATCTTTATTTCGGCAAAATGACATAAAAAGCATATGAAACATAACATGAATAAAAATTCAGTCTAAGAATAGTAATCAACAATAAAAACATTTAAAATTACATTGAAAAAATATTACTAAAATTCAGGCAAGGTGAATCTTGTTTAAAACCAGGCCTCAATTAAAGTTTACAAGATCATACTGATTTCTAATCCGAAGTGCACTCGTAATAACATTTTGAACTGCATGGCACTTATTTCTCATAATAAGTTTCTGCAAAAATTCCTTTGCAGGCCAATAATGCCTGATCTCTACCTGACATAACAAAGGAATCAGAAAGGTACTTCTTGGACCTGTGTAAGGTGGGCAAAATAAGATAAAATGACATGTGCTTTGTTTGGTGGCATTATCACAGTGACATGGGGGTAATTCCCGCTGTCAAGCGCCTTGTCACCGGAAAGCCACTTTAAAATGAATTAAGTCTAAATATGTTAAGAGGAGCCGGTGAGTTTGTTGTGCCCCCGGTGACAGGAAACCATTACAGGACACTGCAGGTAAGACTTAGTAGTTTATTTGTGGGAACAACGAGCCACCGCTCCTCTCACGACAGGCAAGAGGCACCAACAGACATTACTGGAATGCCCTACACAAGGGTACCATGACAACTCATGAAGGTTCCAGTAAGACCCTTAAATAAGCACATCTAAGCACAGCATATTACCTCTTTTTTTTACATGAAAATGCAAAATATAAAAAGATGCTGTCAGAACAACTCCCCGGATGAAGAGCAACAGCAAGGCAAACAAAAACAATAAAAAGAAAGAAAACTTACAAGTGAGAACAAATAACAGTAAGTATACAAAAAGTAAGTATCTAAGAAAATACAAGAAATGCAGATATGAATAAAACCTATAAAAAATTATCGTAATTTCCAAGGGACACGTCTAACACGACTAGACCTCTTTGGCGCTTCACTTGGCACAGTGGAATCAGAAGTTGGGTAAGAGGGCACACCAACATTTCTCCAGGAACAAATGGAAGAACCAAGATCTCTATTGGCTGCTGCTTGAACTCTCACTACCTTGGATGCATTCCACCAATGCCCACCTCGTACCATAACAGCACCCCCAGATACTTTTTCAACACAAACAGGATCACCAAAGGAAGCACACCCTTTTTTTTACAAAATTGGTGTTTCTGATACGAACCATGTCCCCAGGATGCAAATCAACAGGCTTCGCCGACTTCTTTAGATTATACCTGTCGGAAATCTTCCTCTGTGCAACTTCAACCCTGGATTCCAAAGCAACATGATCCACCCAGCACGACACTTTGTCACAAACAGTTCTTAAAAGCCAAGCCGGGTATAAAGCAGAAGTGGGTACCCGACCTCTGAGTGATACAAAGGGTGCCACCTTTGTGAGAGAATGTGGCGTTGTGCGGTAAAACCACAGCATGGATCCAACAGCACCTTCCACATTGTAACCATTATGTTTTGCCCACTTAATACATTCCACAACAACCCTGTTCATCCTCTCAACCAAACCGTTGGTTTGAGGATGTCCAACCGAGCTTCTTAAATGTTTTACACCAGATTCATTCAAAAACACACTAATTTCCTGATTCACGAACTGCACACCATTATCAGAAACAAGCGCTTCTGGAAATCCTTCCCTCATAAAGATCTCTTTAAGGAAAAGAATCGCACTGCTTGCCGTGGGAGAGGCACAAAACCGGACTTCAGGCCACTTGCTGTGAAAGTCCATCAACACAAACGCAAAACGTAAGTTGTAAGGAAGAAAATTGAACGGACCCACCAAATCAATTCCCACCTTAAGCCATGGCTTTTCTGGAAAAGGAATGGGCTGTAAAGGAGATGTGACAACTTTTAAACCCTTTTCAGCTCCACAACAGACAACACACTCCTTGACTCTTAACTCGATGTCCTTGTCCATAGAAGGCCACCAATAGTGCAGTCTGACACGCCTTTTTGTCATAGTTGCCCCTAGATGTCCATCATGTGCACAATCAACCAACTTGGTACGTACATTAAGAGGAGGAATGCACCTACCACCCCTCATGATGACCCCATCTTCAATGGACAGTTCGTCTGCAACTTTCCAGAAAGGTTGAATTTCAGGAGACACACACCTCTCTCTAGGCCAACCTTTCACAATATATTCTTTTACTCTTTCAAGAATAGAATCTTCACTCAACGCCTCTTTCCATTCAATCTCACTGCAAGCCTTATTTTAACCGCATCGACAAAAGCAATAAAACAGCCCTCCTTGTCCTCATCCACATCAAGTACATCATCCTCACTTATGGGAAGCCTTGACAGCAAATCAGCTCTAACATTTGCCTTTCCTGGGATGTGCTTAACAACAAAATCATACTGTAGAAGTTTATTAGTCAGCCGTGCAATACGAGGCGTGGCATATTTGAGACGTTCTCCCCCCAGAATGTATACAAGGGGCTTATGATCAGTTTGGATGACAAATTTCCTACCCCAAATATAAGTCCTGAACTTTTCACATGCCCAATAGCACACCAAAAGCTCCTTTTCAATCACAGAGTAGTTAAGCTCTGGATCACGCAGTACTCTGGAAGCGTAGCTGATGGTAACTTCACTCACACCTGAAGATTGAGTCAGAACTGCCCCAAAACCATAGTTACTAGCATCAACTGTAATGGTGCAGGGAACAGCTGGGTCATAAGCACTAAGGGTTTTTGCATTAACCATTTCTGACTTGACCAAGTCAAATGTCTCTTGACTGTTCACATCCCACTCAAAAGTGACATTCGTCCGTAACGTATTTGAAAGGACCTTACTGGCATAATCAGGTATGAAACGTGAGTAGAACTCACATAGCCCCAAAAAAGAGCGTAACTCATCCTTGTTTTTTGGACATGGGCATTCGACAACTGCTTTCACCAGACCTGGCCTCGGGCTGACACCTTTAGCAGAAACAAGATGTCCCAGAAATTCTATTTCTCTCTCCCAGAATTCACATTTATTTTTTTTAACAACAATTCCCTTCTTCTCAAAAATACCAAGCACAGTCCTCAAAACCTTATCATGTTCATCTAAATGTTTAGAAAAGATAAGCACATCATCTTGAAAGATGACTACACCCCTTATATCCTGAAGCACTGTCTGCATTATGCGTTGAAAAACGGAAGCCGCAGAGGCAAGTCCAAAGGGCATCCTACAAAACTGAAATGTACCAAAAGGGGAGTTGAAAGCTGTATAATGGCGAGATTCATCATCCAACAAAACTTGATGGTACGCAGAGCCAAGATCAATCTTGGAAAACCATTCTGCGTCCCTCAGTTCTTCCAACAAATCACCAATTTTAGGAAGAGGATGTGAGTCGACCAAAATTTCTTTGTTAAGACTTCTCAAGTCGATGCACAAATGTATATCGCCATTCCGTTTTCTTGCAACAACCAAAGGACTTAACCACAGACTAGATTCAACAGGTTCAATGACCCCACAATTTTGCAATTTTTCCAATTCCGTTTTAAGATCTCCCCTAAGGCTAAATGGCACAGACCTGACCTTGTGCTTCACTGGTATGGCATCTTTTTTAACTTTTATCTTGCGCTTGAATCCCACTATCTTTCCAAGTGAGTCTGAAAACACTTTAGGAAACTCATGTTCTAAACAAAGGGCATCAGGATTGTCTTTAATAACCAGAACCTGTTCGCTGGTACCAGGTCTTAATACCATTCCAAATAGCCCTTGATGATACCATCCAAGGATGTTTAATCCACGAACCGCCACATAGATTTTCCCCTGTATCTTCCACCCTCTGAATTCTAACACATCCTCAATGAACCCCTCCAAATCAATTCTACGTCCCTCGTAAGAGACGGGTGCTCTATCAGGAGGAAAAAGAAACCTGTCCCCCAAGATTTCTTGAACAAATCATAAGTAATCATTGTTATGCAGGCACCTGAGTCTACCAGTAACTTCAAGCAAACTCCCCCCACTAACACATCTACATAGGGGTCTACACAATCAGATGGATCACCAGAAACTACCCCTTCATCTGTGACCGCCACAATCATGTCTTGAAAATTTTGGACCAGATCGTTTTCACATAACTGTTCATCCTGTATAACACAGTTAACTTTGTCAGATTTACTAACATTAGACTGACACACTTTAGCAAGATGTCCTACTCTACCACATTTGTGGCATTTGGCATTCTTACCAGGACAAAATCTGTTGTCTTTACCATGTGGAGCATATCCACATCTATAGCAAATCTTCGTTCTTTTGAATAACCCTTTCTCATTTGGCTTGTCTTTACGCACTGTTTTGCTAGTAGTATTGGCTGCAGCAATCGCATTTACAGATTCCTTTGGGGTGCAATTCAGATTAAGCTCTTTCACTGATAACTGTGCTAGTTCAACACTTTTTGCAACCTTTATGACCTCTTCCAAACTTGGATTACCTATAGTGAGCAATTTCTGTTGAATCTGCTTGTCCCAACAATGTGCAATGAATTGGTCTCTGACGAGCTGGTCACGATATTCACCAAAATGACATTCAGAACACAATTTACGCAAGGCACTTAAATAGGTATCAACATTTTCACTTTGTAGCTGTGTGCGTTTAAAGAATTTGTGCCTTAACACAACTATACTGGGTTGCACATCAAATTTGATCACTAACTTTTTAACCGCTTCTTGAAATTCATCAATCACTTCACCCTCCCCCAACACAATATCTGGAAGATGTTTAAAGACTTCTCTTCCCTCAAAACCTAAGGAATGAAGGAGAAGACACTTCTTCCTTTCCGCCCTAAAACGTGAAGCCCCAATAGCACCCAAATACTTTTCGAAGGCGTCAAACCACTGCCTCCATTGAATGTGAGGAGCACCAGGACTTTCTAAGAATGGCGGTGGAGGATTGACAGATTGCATATTTGTTAATCAAAAATGAAAAATATGTCTACCTTTAACAATTCACTAAAACAATAACATATAGTCTATTATTTTAAGTATAGCAAAGTATAAGTACTTCAACCCAATCTTCACAGGTTTTGAATCCAAAAAATAAAAAGATAAACACATTGAATAAATATTGCACCAAAGACACACTATGAGTTGTCGAATGAAAAGTACATAAGATGTCATATATGTGGTGAATCAACAGATTGCATATTTGTAATAAAACAAATACAACTACCTTATAATATTCATAAAACAATTACTATAGTCTTATACAGTAAGAATATCGAAGTGTATGCATTACTACCATGTCAGCACAGTTGAGAAAAAAAACCAATTATGGCATATAGCACTGATACTGCATAAATGTCACACTTTGCGGTTGCACAATGGAAAATAGACTTAAAATAGATCAACAAAAGATAATGACTAAACTTCACCAGGACCCGATCTTGATTGGAGGCAGAATTTCCAATTAGTTGTAAGCTGTGAGCATTTCATTCCGTTCAAGACAAATAACTAATTAATAGCTCGTTACCGACAGGCTCTGAAGCCTGAAGTTCATATTATTTCACACAGCTGTAACGCAAAACCTCTGTTGATCCTTCATACACGAAGCTACTTCCTGAATCAACGATTCACAACTTTGAAGGTAGACCAATGGCACTTCAGCGTGACAAATCGTCATCGGTTGCTATACACAGTAGAGTTGAGAACCCAGATGACGCTGCAGCCAGATGACGCTGATGCTGCAGAATCACCAACACTCTCGTAGCATTCCAAAACGTCATCAGAAGTTACAGGCAGAGCATGAGACAAGTGCTCCGGCTCCCAACGTTCGTGCTCGACTTAAGCACCCGACTCGTAGCACAACAGAGAGCAGGCACACCGGAATTAATTCTCCGTGACCAAGAAAAACAATCAGCTGAAAACATAGTCAGCAGCAAACCCCTCTCGCGCACCTCCTCACCAGAATCTTTCTTAACTCGAACTTTGAACCACTTTCTGCCGCTGGAGAAGTGAGAGAAAAAAAAAATCACCTTCTCTTCTTGAAATAATGCAGCCGCTGGAGGAGGTTCGCACAGGGGTCCCAGAAGATCAACTTTTGAATAACGCTATTCAAAATGCCAGCAATCATGCTTCCGAATCCTCGTCTGTCTAACAGCACATGCTTATCTTCTTAAATGTTGCATTGGCTCGCCCGCTCGTCGCCAAAAATGATGTTGTGCCCCCGGTGACAGGAAACCATTACAGGACACTGCAGGTAAGACTTTTTTTTTTTTTTAAACATAATTTTATTAATTTTCTACATGACATCGTATCATTGGCACAGGACACTTACATCATCATTATGCAGGTTACATTCGCTGAAACACATTGTACAATGAGTTTTAAAAACCGATATATATATCATTGTAAAATGACTTGAGGAAATAAATATCCATGCAGTCACATGCCAGCTGAATTAGCGATTTAGATGATGCAGCTCCCAATAACTGTACTATGTACCATAGCCTTTCCCGTGTGCAGGCTACTTATCTGATACATCTAAAATAAGCAATAAACAAACTCCACTCACAAATACCCCTCCCCCCTCCCTCCAGCCCTATGCACACTCGTACAACCAATATGTAGTTTGTATGGACATTTGAGGCTCTTGATAAAACTACGTACTAAAAACATTCATCTCGTTTCACGGCATTCGGGGACAAAATCAACTCAACGCACCTTCTATTGTGTGTAGCTAAGGGTACTGTAATGGTCTATGTCCACTGCTTTAAATGACTCCAACATAACATCCCATTCTAATGCTATTGGGACTTTGCGTAGGCCTCGGAGCTCCTCTCGACGTATGGCAGCACTCTCAGCACTGCCCCAACGGAGAAGTTCACTATACCAGGCATGTTCCGTAGGGGGCTTCTTTGACTTCCAGCGCATAGTAATGGCACGTATCGCTAAAATGAGCGACAGATCAATAAAACGATATTGTACTTTATGCTTGGACACGTGTTTGTGCAGACCTAGAATACATTCCTCCACAGTGTTTTGTATCTCGTGATGTGTGGCCGTTCTAATAATTTGTCTGACCGCGTCCCAAAACCCTCGTAACGTTGGACATGACCATATCATGTGTATGAGGCCAACCCCCTCCACCAGACATCTTGGACAGCAATGCTGTGTCAGCGGGACAATTTTGTCTAATTTATGGGGGGTAAGATAAGCCCTGTGAAGAATCATAGTTTGAATAAATTTAAATTTTGCATTCCTTGATACCTTTTTAGGGTGTTCTACAATAGCCGCCCATTCCTTATCTTCCAAAGCTCTTCCTATGTCCTCTACCCATGTTGTGCGTAATGGAGTGAGACCAGCCTCTGTGTGGGAGCGTATCCCTATGTACAGCCACTTAAGGTGTCTGCCCCTTCCCATATAATAGAGCATCTTGACCAGTTCATGCGTGGGAGGTTCCTGTCTCTGCGGGGCCCAGTGTGTTTTTACATACTGTATAAATGCGGCATGCAATAGATATAAGTGCTCCGGTGCTCCCTTTTCGTTAACAAAAGTATCATGGTCCAACAGCATCCCATCTCCAAACAGATCAGCCACCGTACTGATCCCAACTTCCAGCCACGGTGCTAGTCTACGCTTAGTTATTTGGCCATCCATCAATGGGATTCCCAGTAATGGGATGTTGCCTGCATAAGCAGGGGGCACGCCTGTATATTGTAGTGCTGCTTTCCAGCACTGCAGCGCGGTGCGCAGCAGAGGAGGAAGACATTTTGGGATCCTGCTATTGGGTAACAACAGGGTGTGTAAGATTCCTCGGTCAATATCTCGTTCCGTAAATCCTATCTCTTGTAAATTACGCCCAGCAGTCCAAAAGGACAACCATTGTAATTGACATGCGTAATAGTACGCTCTTAGGTCAGGTACGCCAGACCTCCCCTACGTGTGCCAAGCTGCAGTTTTTTAAGACTGATACGCCGTCTCCCAGATCCCCATATTAGGTCAGTTAGTAAGGTATTCATCAGTTTGAATGTGGTATGTGGTATTATAATAGGCAAGTTGGTGAAATAATAAATCAATCGCGGGAGGACCACCATTGTCGCCAAAGCCGCTCTACCCATGACTGACAGTGGTAACGTAGTCCAAAAGGCAATACTGGATCTCAAGGCTCTGAGCGCTCTATGTAAGTTTCCATCTAACATATCTGTTTGTGTCCGGTAGACCTGAATACCCAAGTATTTAAATGTATGCTGTGCAACCTGGAGCCTTGTATCACCAAACTCAATGTCAGCGGGGCGTGCATGTTCTGTGAAGAAAAATACATGTGACTTTGCTGCATTGATAGCAAGGCCTGAGATTAATTCAAAGTGATGGAACACCTCATAGAGCGGGCCTAGGGGCAATCGGAGATCACGGAGATACAAAATGATATCATCTGCGTAGGCAGAGAAGAGGTGCGTTGTGTTCCCTATCTTCA
Organism: Calotriton arnoldi; assembly: GCA_963921515.1. Taxonomy (NCBI): domain Eukaryota; kingdom Metazoa; phylum Chordata; class Amphibia; order Caudata; family Salamandridae; genus Calotriton; species Calotriton arnoldi. The sequence goes on from CAWUFW010008089.1 coordinate 646,446, forward strand.
TGCCCATATCAATTAGGTCCATACGCACTTTAAGTGCCAGTGGTTCTAGGGCCAGTATAAATATGAGCGGCGATAGGGGGCATCCTTGCCTCGTCCCTCTATATATCGGGTATTCTGCTGAGATATTACCACCAGTGCGTGCACGCGCCGTAGGAGCGTCATATAATAGACATAGCCAGTCAATATAGCCCGCTGGTATCCCAAATTTCTCCAATGCTCGGAACATATAGTCCCAGTGAATAGAGTCGAACGCTTGACGCAAATCCAAAGATATGCAGCCTGCGTGTTCATACTGACTCGGGGCTTCTGTTAGGAGATGGTGGAGCTTCCTGGTATTCAATGACGTGCTGCGGGCAGGCAGAAAGCCAGTCTGGTCTATATGGATCAATTTAGTCAGGTAGGGCAATAATCTGTTAGCTAACACCTTACTGAGTATTTTGTACTCTGTGGTCAATAATGATAACGGGCGATAGCTGGCCATATCTGTGGGGTCTCGTCCTGCCTTCGGGAGTGATACCACTAACGCTTGTGCCGTAGTGAGGGGTAAGGAACCCTTATCTAGCGCTGTGTTATATAATATCTCCAACTGGGGTACCAGGTGATCAGCATATGTAGCATAAAATTCAACTGGTAAACCATCTAATCTAGGGGTTTTATTACGCGGGAGTCCCCTCATAGCGATCTTAATTTCAGACTGAGTAATGGGCCCTAATAATTCCTTCTGAGCCTCTGTCGTGAGCTGTGGGTATGGGAGGGTGGAGAAGAAAGCACCCATATGGGCCTCTATGCTGCTATTGGGCTTACTGTACAGTGTGACATGGTATTGACGGAAGGCGACATTAATATCCTCTTGGGTAATGGCTGTGTCTCCTCCCAGGGTAGTGACCTTATGTATTATAACCGCAGGGGGGACGTCCCGAATCAGTCTAGCAAGCAACGTCCCGGATTTATCTGCTTCAGTATGACACAACTGTGAGTATTTCCGATAATCTATGACCCGGAGAGTTTCGAGCAGTTCCGCATGGCTGATTCTAGCCTCTTGTAGCAAGGCACGCGTGCCAGCGTCAGTTACGGCTTCCTGTTCCAGTCTATCCATTTTGTGCTCAACAGCTAAAAGGGACTTATGGACTTCTTGACGGGCGCCTACTGTCGCACTGATTGCCTTTCCCCTGATAACCGACTTAAAGGCGTCCCATTCAATCAACCTATTGGATGCAGTGTTGCTATTTTCAGCGAAATAATGCTCAATAGTGTCCGACATAGTAGTTCGGAACACAGAGTCCTCCAATAATTGTGGCCACAGACGCCAGGTGGGAACCGGGGTGGGTATTCTGCCCCAGTTAAGTACTACCTCCAGTGGGTTGTGGTCGGAAAAGGTCTTTGCCAAGTATGTAGCCTGGGGCACTTGCATTGCAATTTTATTGGAACAATATATTCGATCTATTCTTGTGTGAAGCACGTGAACAGGGGAATAGAAGGAATATTCTCTATGCGTAGGATGTTGCATCCTCCATGCATCACATAATTCCCAGCCCTCGGCCCACCTACCTAATGCCTCTGCTTGTTTAATCACTCCTGCTCCACGCAAAGGTGGGTGAGACCTGTCCAATGTAACATCCATGACTGTGTTGCAATCACCCCCTATAATCCATGGATGCAGCTCCCATCCCGTCAGTGCAAGATTTAATACTCCCCAGTACTTATCTTGTTCAAAATTGGGTGCGTATATATTACCCAGAACTACATGCTGGCCATCCAATGTCCCCCGCACAAATATGTATCGCCCCTGCTTATCTATCCGTTGCTCTAGTGCTAAAAATGGCACTCCATGTCTAACCCATATTGTGACCCCTCGCGCAAAGCCAGAGTACGTAGTGGAAAAAATCTGTCCTCTCCATTTCTTACGGAGCTTCACTACTTCACTGTCCACCATGTGGGACTCCTGTAGGTACACTATCTGTGCTTTACGTCGCTGTAGCTGTGCGTGTATCCTGTGTCGCTTCTGCACAGAGCCCATTCCCCGAACATTCCACGTTATTATAGTGTATTTGCTAAGTGTATGCATTGCATTACGACAATTACCCACCTAACAGCAGGTATGCCTTTTGTGCAGCCGAGCCTATCCAAACCAATATCTACAATAGGACTGTTCCCCCCCCTAAACATCTCAATACTCGGTCCAGTCATAGAACTATACCGGACCATACAACTAAACTGAACATATAAAACCATGTTAAATACATAAAGCGCTTTCACCATGTGGGGGGCATTGCCAGCACTTCACATGTGGTGTAATCGCCTTCTCCTAGGTACAATTATGCTCCTTCGGTTCCCTGGGCCATAAAAGCGCACTACTAAGCAGCACTATCGCATGTAAACGTAAACAGTATCATACTAAAGCATAGCACATTTCAGGTACAATACAGGGTGGTATCATAGTCAAACAAATAACTCATCAGCCGTCTGCGGAGTCACAGTGGGGAACAGGGCCACACTCCCCTCAGAGTCTGTGTCACGCGTATCTTCGTCAGAGGAGGTCTTGTCATCCGGTTGTGCAGTGTGCGTAAAGGTGGCTGCTGCGAGAATCGCCTGCGACCTGTTCTGTTGCATTTGCTGTGCCGTGATGTACTTCCTCATGGATCTCCTGCGTGGTTTCCTGTTATTGCGAGGACCAGGCCCTCCCGTACTGTTGAACCTTTTGGCGGTGTTTTGCGAGACAGACGCTGCAGTTGTGGTTGGCTCCACCACCACCCCCTCCAGCCATTCCTCCACATCACCGGGGCTCTCAAAAAAGTGTTTTTTTGGTCATGTAATATTTTTAATCGAGCTGGAAAAAGAAGTGCGTATTTGAAATTCAGATCTCTCAGTTTCTTTTTAACAGCCATAAAAGAGGATCGTTGTCTTTGCACCATGACCGTGTAATTGGGATATAACGAAATCCTGGTGTTCTCGAAGTCGATCTGGGGTAGTTCACGGGCCTTTTGCAATATTGTGTCCCTGTCTCGAAAGTTCAATAACTTAACTATGAGGGGGCGTGGAGGGGCTCCTGGTTTTGGTCGCCCTGTGGGTATCCTGTGCGCTCGTTCAATACAGTACTGAGTAGAGAGTCCTTCAGATACGACATGGTCCCTGAACCATTGCTCCATGTAGCGCGTTGCATCACTTCCTTCACTCCTTTCTGGTAGGCCTATAACACGGATGTTGTTCCTCCTAGCTCTCCCCTCCGCATCCTCTACTCGATCCAGCAGGGTGGCAACTTGATCCTGCAATTGCTTGATATGAGCGGTGTTTTGGGCCTGCTGCGGGGTCAATTCCTTCAGTGCCATGGTATTATCTTTGACCTTGTCTGTAAGCTTTGTGTGGTCCGCCCGGAGCAATGTAAGCCCGGTCGTGAGGGTCCCAATCTGACGCTCAATAGCCTTCCGGGAGTCACGCACCTCCTGCAGGATCAGATCCAATTTGTCTACAGGTTCGGTCATGCTAGTGGGCGGTATACAGCTGGGCGTCAGCGCGGCATCAGGGTGCTCCGTGGTCGGGGCCGCCGCTCGCCTCCTGTTGCTTCCCCCTAGGACGCCCCATCACAAGGGTGAGCCGATGATCCGCTCAGCGACAGGTAGCGGTCTCAATCGTTCCGGGCCCGTGCCAGCGCCTGCCCAACAGAGTGTTTTGGCGATCCCAGCCGCTGTTCCCTACGTTTGGACAACGCCCTATGCCCTCTGCCCTCTAAGGCCGCCGTGTGCCGCTTTCAGGCTGGACTCAGTGGCACTCTGTGTCGCATCTCCCCATAGCGACTCCGCGGCTGGGCATCTCCTACAATAATCCAATGAGGTGACGAGGTCGCAGGCTCCGGGTGACCCAGTCCCCCAATACAGCACCCTCGCTCCCAGCACACAGACCCCAACCGGTCTGGACTGCCGCTCACAGCCACTTGGTCGGGGTCCCAGCACTGGAAAACCAATCAGAATACAATTAGGGCACACAAATCAAGCCACCCCGTCCATACTGCGCACTGGGAGGCCCCGCCGCCGTACTGAGTCCGTGCCTGGCAGCGCTCTTCGTTTCACGTGGCATAGATCGCCGCACTCCCCTGTCGCCTACCTCCAGTGTGCGCGCCGTGTGCGGGTGTTCCTCTGTGGCCGCTGTTATCCCGGTCGGCGGGCCGCTGTTGAGAGCAGTTAGGGTAGGCCGCACCGCATCCCCGGGCCTCGCGTAGTTGTGTCCCCCCGACCTGCCGTCTGCGGCCGCTCTCGGACACCCACTTTGCCCCAGGCGGGCCACAAATCACAGCCCCGGCAACCACTCAAATCCCGCTCACAGGGAAACTCGCCTCAGTGCCTCCTTACATTAGTCCCAGGGTTAGAGATGACAGTCGGGGTGTTCTGTACCTCGAGTGTGCGATCCATTCTGCTCAGGGCCTGCCACGCAGCTCCGCCGTACCCCTCACAGCCGGGCCACGAAGCGGATAACTTCCTGCTCGCCGGTGTTTCTCGGCTGGAAGGCGGCTCCGAGTCTCGGCACCGCTGCAGACTGATTGTCCACGCACCGGTAGGCCCCGATAGGCCGTGTGCAGTGGGTGATTCACAGGATGTTGTAGCCCAGGTCCAGAGCTCGTCTAAAAGACGACCGCCATGTTCGGCTGTTAGCCACGCCACCAGCACATCTCTATTAACCCCGGCTCACCAAGCGCAGCCAGTACCTGACTCCGTGTGCCGCCGCGTTTCAATGTCCCATTGTGCAAAGTAGAGACAGTAAAATGCCGCTAGGCCCCACGCATGGCGTCCTCCCCGGCCGGGGACCAGGGATCCCGCCCCCGTGGCTCGAAGTACTGCAAGGGCTCCTCGTCCGTGCCGCCGGTATCCCACACACCTCAGGAGTATACCGCTGTGTCGCACACCATGTGTGGGCCGTTCTCCGACACCTCCGCTAGTCTCTCCGGCGGGCCGCCAAGTCCGGCATCACGGTAGGCCACGTCGCATACCCGGGCTCTCGTAGCTGCAGTGCCCCAGTCGCACAGTCCCCTCCGTCCGTCTCCCGCCGCTCCAGAAGATCTCCACAATTCGCCACCGGTTACACTCACCGGAGCTCGCTGCAGCGGCGTGTCATCTGCACCCCAGGCCAGGACAGGTTCCAAGCCGCCAGGCTCCGTGGTCGTCCGGGTCCTCTCTCCCAGACCACGCTTCCACAACACCTCTCGGCGCCCCGTCCGAGCGCAGGGCAATCCGCTCTCCTCGCCGGCAGATCTCGGCTGAAAGGCGGTTCCGATTATCGGTCCAGCCTCAGGCAGTCTGCTCCCACTGCCGCAGACCCCAAATGTCTGTGTGCCTCAGGATAATAGAAGGATAATGGAGCCCAGGACCGGAGCTCGTCTAACAGACGACCGCCATGCTCGGCCTGTAGCCACACCCCCCCCACTGCAGGTAAGACTTAGTAGTTTATTTGTGGGAACAACGAGCCACCGCTCCTCTCACGACAGGCAAGAGGCACCAACAGACATTACTAGAATGCTCTACACAAGGGTACCATGACAACACATGAAGGTTCCAGTAAGAACCTTAAACAAGCACATCTAAGAACAACAGAGTTGCATTCTCAATCCATACCAGATATGGTTCAATTATTTTGACTGAAGATAATTGCAAGTAACGTTCAAATGCTTTCATATCCAGGGAGCCTCGTAACTTTTACTCCACAGAATGGTTGGCATACTTGGTTTTCACAATCATCTTAGCATTCGGTGGAAGATGAATAGGAGCTTTGAACATTTCTATTAGGTCCAATTTGTGTATACCTGATTTTATATACATCAGCCAAGGTATCTTGTTCACATTATCTACTGCTAAACAATCTGACATGCAATCTTTCACAAGAACTGCCTCTGGGTTTTGCCAACACTTAATCCACAAAAGAAATGGTGCCATTTTTATTTGATCACATACGTAGGGAAGGCCCAGCTCCTCATGGCATATAAAATTTGCAATATTTTTGGGACTGCCAGAAGCCATTCTCGAAGTATTGAATTTTATCTGTTTTTTTATATCCCCATTCCGCCGCCCCGTATATGGTGGCGTTAATGCATTTGGCTTTGTACAGGGCTATCATATCTGCCAAAGGTTTGTGTTTTAATGCTCTTGCAAAGCAAAAGATACCTTCCATGTTCCTTCCCATTTGCTGTGCTTTCATAAGAAGGTGCAATTTTTAGCCTAAAAACAATGCCTAAATAGGTAAAATCATTTGTTCATTTTAAGATAGTGCCTCCATTTTAAAATGTGAAGATTTCGTACATGGTGGCCCATTTGTCATATCATTTGATTTTAAATGATTCACTTTCAAATCCATACATTCCATGTACTCAGTGAAGAGATCTAATAAATTCTGCAATGTGTTTGGGGTGCGTGCAAGCAAGACTGCATCATCTGCATATAAAAGTATCGGCTCACTTCGATCCCCTATCTTTCGTACAACCGCACCTGCCTGAGATAAATTTTCTGTGATACCATTGATACATACCAAGAACAGGAACGGTGCTAAGATACAACCCTTTCTTATGCCTCTCATAGACTTTATTTGGGATGATAATTCTCCTTGTAGGGCATAACGAATCTACACTTTAAGGTCGTAATGTAAGCGTTTTATTAAAGTAAGCAGGCTTGGTTACACCCTAATTTTCTGCATGACCTCCCATACCTTGTCCCTATTGACTAGATCAAAAGCGCTTGACAGGTAGATGAATGCCATGTAAATGGCCCCCCCCTTTAGCCCTTATGTAGTTGCTAATAATCAAGTTTAAGTTTAGTATTCATTTCATGATCCCTATACCGGGCCTGTACCACAACTGGACGGGCGTTAAAATCTTGTTCTCTTCTGCCCACGTCTCAAGTCAGGCGAGAATCACCCATCCCAGAATTTTTGCTGTTACATCTATTAAATAAATTGGCCTATAGCAAGCTGGGGATGATTTGTCTCCCTTTTTAAATATAGGGACAAGGATGGCTGATTACCATGACTAAGGGACTTTCTTCTTAGGACATTTGTTAATATTGGACCCCATAAATCCGTGTGTGATTTAAAAAAGTCCACTGGGACCCCATCCGACCCTAAAGCTTTTCCAGGGACAGATTTATCTAACGCAACCAGGACCTCGCCAATTTTAATAGGAGTTTCAAGGGGTGCTGTGACTGGGTCTTGCTGAGAGTAACAGTTTAGAGCCCCATTTGGATTAGGCTCACTTTCTGTGGGTTGAAATATGCCCAAATATGACCTTGAACTATCCATGAGTGTTGAGGCAAGGACCAGCTCTTCCCAGGCCTCCTCCTTTATTGCTCTCTTTCTTGCCTCCACAACAAACTTGTACTCTTGCCTCACCTTTCTAACATCCATGGAGTTTCGTGGTGACATTTTAAGTGCTACCTTTAGATGTCTGAGTGCCACAGAACAGGCGGCATTAAACCATCGATGTGGAGATGTCCTGGAAAGGGGCTATGAGTAACCAGGCCATCAGAGATTGCCTCTCATGAACTTATGAATTCTGATAAAATGGAAGTATGAGTGCACCTTTCTTCCAGGCATGCAGTAATAAATCCATATTATCATGAACAAGTTTCTGGGTGAAGCTAACAGAATCCACTTTTGCCCATTTTATACGGAGCCCTTCATTCTTAGTGGGAGCCATATTGCACTCCTTGGGTGCAGGGTTTTTGTGAGTTTGTATCTCCATGGTAAATCATACAGGGTTGTGATTGCTAAGGCAATTAGCCAATGTTTTAAAATCCATGACTAGGGGCACAGCAACTGCAGATATTAATATGAAACCCATGATACTCCCCGTGGCCCCAGTGTAAATGTTGGAATCCTCTCGATGTTGCTTGACTGGGTCTCACCCATAATTATTAAATCATGTTTCTAAACTAACGTATTTAGAGTGTCCCCCAACCTAGAGTGTCTAAAATGTACCCTGTCCTCACATTCATCTGCTAAAAGGACTCATACATGGTTCTCTCCTATAGGACAGAATGTAATGTTAAAATCCGCCAGCCATATTAGGATTACATTTTTTAACAATAAGGCAAAATAAATTCTAAAAATTGGTCTAAATCACTAATTCCCTTATCAACTTCATGGTTAAGAAAGTTATTGAAGAACTGTATTAACAAAATAATATCAAATTCTTCTTTCAGCAAAATCAGTGATACCAAGAACGTTGAAGATGACCATTTGTGGGCAACATTAGGGATTTTAACAGAGACAAAAGTGGCAAGGCCCCTCTTGCTCTTCCTGCTGGAGAAGCAAGTACAGGTTGGAATGAGTTGAAAAAGCCATCTATGTAAAAATGGTCAAGCATCCATGTTTCATGAGCACAAAAAATGTCAAAGGACGCAACCAGCTTTTACCAGGCAGGCTTCATTAGCTTATGGCAGGCATCTACAATATTCGAAGTAACCACTGTCACCCCCTTCAGACGGGATTTTAAAATTCTTGTTGACCTAGCCTCCAATTTTGAGCTCCCCATACCATAAGCGTGTGAGGGTGCACCTCTCTTGACTTGTAGAACTGACATAAGTGTAGGGCCAAGTTGATCCAAATGCTTGGGGAGTGGATTTTTGTCAGCTTGCGTGTTAACCCCTTGATTTAGTGAGGATACAACATAGCTATAACTGGCCTCCAAGTTGGCTTTGCACCATGTGGCGATATGGGAGTGTTGCACGACCACAAGAGTCCAGGAACCTCCCTGTCATCAACCTCCTTTTGTGGTGGTCTTGCCAGGTGAGGAGCAGAAAGAATCACGTTATCCTGGCCAATAAATGTTTGAACTGGCTTGGAAAGACCTTGAATTTTCACACCTCACGGCCCACAATATACTCCTTACTAGTAGAGTACGGTTGATAGGGGGAAGTAGGAAAGAAGGGGGTGACAGTGGTTACTTGGAATATTGTAGATGCCTGCCATAAGCTAATGAACCCTGACTGGTAAAAGCTGGTTGCATCCTGTTGGCCATTTCAAACCTATACATTCTAATCCCTTAACAACACATGAGCACATTCCAGAACTATATTACAACATAGAGTATGTCCTCCAGATCAGAGGACATACATCAAATACTGCACACCCTCTTCTCCATACAACAACAAAATAGTTGAGAAGAAAGATAAAATATTAAGTTACACATTTCATTCATATACAGGTTCATTAAACTTCATTCATATGCATTTAATTAAATTGCATGGAATCATCATTAAATTACACAAAATCATCCAGCCACGCTGGCCTCTTTACCACCCGCATACTCCTCCTTCTTTTCCCTTGGGATACCTTCACGATTGGGGTTTCACTGGTGATCATTCTTTCATCTCTGAGTTTTATCTTGGTCGCAATGTCACCATCTGCACAACCCTTCCAAACAGCAACCCTTCCCAGATTCCAAATGCGATGGTCATTTGTTGTGAATTCATTCTTGAACAGCTTAATGACCTTCATGGGCTGACTAAACTTGACCGTCAGATCCCATTTTCTAGGGTTCTTTATTTGTACCTAATCTAAAAAACACACCTTTGTGTTCTTGGCAGTCATTCGCTTACCAAAATGTTTCTTCATTTTTCTCATTTCCTCCTTCTCTCTTTCCTCCCACTTCCCATTTTCTTTGGTCCCACCATCCACTCCATGAGTTTTCTTTCTATTCATCCATGCTGGACCCATTAAGGTATTGGGAGATCTTTTCCTAAACAACCAGAAAGGAGTAATACCTGTTGAAGAGCGTGGGGTCATCCTGTAAATACACACCGTTGTTTTGAGTTCTTCCACTAAATGTAACTTATTGGTCAAAGAGTGCTGAATACTTTCTTAAATAACTTTGCTAAATCACTCAATCATGCCATTGGCCTCTGGCTGATATAATGATTTTTATATGTTTTATGCCTCTTTACTCCAAAAACGTCTCCATTGCCTTGGATATTAATTGTACCCCATTATCTTTTAGTAAAGAGTCAGGGAATCTGTCTCTCCCAAATATCTCTTCCAAAAACATGTGCCTCCACAGAGTTCACAATTTTCCCCTTGGGCCACCGAGAGTATATATCAATGCATGTGATTATAAACATCAAGGTATGCCACTGGCTTGGTAAAATCTTGAATTTTAACATCAAAGAGTATAATGACATTATCTTCTTAAGAAGGATAGGGTGGATCGGCCTCACACCAAAGAACCTGGAAGGAGACTGCACTGTCATTAACTGAAAGCATCCAAACATAGCACGCCATCTAATCTTAAGTCAGAGTTGCAATCATTTGTGGCCTGGTCAAATTAATAATCTCCCTCTATGGTTCTTTATATATTTTTGCAGCCTTGGTCACAGCTTGGTTGCTCATGTCCCTCTTCGAAAGCTGGCTGGCCTGTGAGATCTCTGATTGCAACTTCCGATCAGTTTTTCGCTTTGATTGATCTAGATGCTAATGATTGACTTTATTCAGATTTTATTTTTCCTAAGAAGCCCTCTAAGCCACCAAGGGTTAGTTCTGCTGCTGTTGGCTCCTCCTTTGAAGACCAGATTTTGCCTGAAGTGCTAGTTACTTAGCTGATCAGTGGGAATATTGCTGGTATCCGGACCAAACATCAGGACATGTCTTGGTTGGAATTTGTTACCAAATTTGATATTATTATGTTACAAGAGACCTCGTCCAAAGATTACATTTTGTGGGATGGTTTTGAAAGCTTCTCAGTTCCTGCTGTTGCTTTTTCAGTTCAGAGAGCTGAGGGTGGCTTAATTACTGTGATCAGAATTTCAGTGTTCTAGAGAATTGTTCCAATCGTATGTAAGCATGAGGGGAATACATAACTTGTGGACTGTTCAAACCAACAAGTTTACATTTTTCCTTGTGAACTTTTACAATGCAGTCTTTGATATAGGATGTCAAATTTATGTTCTGTTTAAGATACTTTTAGTTTTAAGGATGAGGTCACTAAGCCTTTTTAATTCATTTTATGTGGTTAAAGAGGGTGATTTTAATGACAAACTGGGCCAAATCCAACACTGTATGATCCTTTTGCGACAGCTGATAACTTACCATGTGCCAAGGCTAATCATAGGGGCTTGAAGCTGCTCAATGACCTACACAACTTCGGGCTACTTGACATAGCAGAATTTCTGGGAGATCTCCACAATCAGCCTCCTACATTTGGTGGCTGGGGTAAAAGCTCAGTTATCGATTACATCTTTGTCTCCAAGAATATCGAACCAAATGCTAGCTCAGGGTGGGTTGCTGAGAACACCTTCAGTGATCATAATCCACTACAGTTTATCCTCAAGTTACCTGACTGCACCCAACCTCCAGTCCATTAATGTGTGACTGGATAGTCGCAAAAGAATGGTGTCCTAAGATTAAGCTGGAGAGCTTTTTACATCCCTACACTGCTTAACTCACTTGTTGGGTCTCATCCTGTGCTTTTCAACTGCCTGCTATCTTTTAACCCCTCACCAGTCAATCTTTTCCCTAAACCAGGCTACAAGAAATCTTCTTCGGGACAAATCAAGGAAGAAAGGGGCCCCAAAACAAGAATTGCAGAACCACTAACCACAGCCTGCATGAAGCCCTGACTACTAAGCTCAGGAATCAACAGTGCATTGCTGAAGTCAGGGCACTCTTTATACAGGTAAAGTCAGGGACTTCAAGGGATTTTGGGAAATGGTACAAAATCCCTATCAGAAATGTCAGAGGGATATGGATCTAATATTAACCCTGAGAAATAGTTAGAGCACTTCACATTCATTTATTCATATGGGGGTGTCAAATGTTAGGGGACCCACATGGCAATACACAGTTCCTGTTGGAAATCAGTTTCAGCCTGGATGAGGTCCCATACATTAAGCCCCTGGTCCAGATGGGGTACTCATGGATCTTTATAAGGAGAACATAACATATAGTTGTGGGCCCCCATAATTACTAATGTTCTAAATACAGCTGCTTCCTATGGTATTCCTTCTTCTTGGCAGATGGCTAATATTTTGCCTGTTTTTAAAAAGGGCAATCAGCAGGATCCCCACTGCTAAAGGACTATCTTGCTCCAGGATTCTGTGGTAAAGATTGTGGGGTGTGTCATCTTGCATAGAATTGAGGACTGGGTGGTGCAAAGTGGCTTTCTTTGTGCCATTCAATATGGTTTTTGGGAAAGCATGAGGACTGTAGAACAGTGTTCTAATCTGCATCTCATTGTGGGTAAATATGTAACTGCTAAGAAGTGCCCGATGTATTTGGCTTTTATGGACCTCAGCAATGCTTTTGATCATGTTAATCGATCCAAGCTCTGGAATATCTTAGCCAATATTGATCTACCTCTACCCTTGGTGAATTTCCTCTGCAATTTACATAACTGGGTCAGTGCCTCTGTAAGATATGGAATAGAGGGGGAATGTTCAGAAACCTTCGGCCTGTCCCGGGGAGTTCGCCAGGGTTGTGTTCTGACCCCTATTTTATTTCTTTTATATATTAATGGGTTACGTTTGTTTTTAGTATCACGGGGGGTATGTTGTATTCCTCTTAGGGTGTCCATAACGGGCTTTCCAGTATCATGTCCTTATATACGCACAATTTGCCCTGCCCTTATATAGGCATAAAATCCCAGTCCTTATTTAGGCATTAAACCGTGCACTCCAAATACAGGCATGGTCTCTGACATCCGTCCACCCTAACGTCACAACGAGTTCGTGAAGAACAGACCCTTAGGCTGCGGGAGTTTCCCTAGCCCAGGACTATTGATTTCTTCAAGGACTCATATATTATGCATGAACCATTATTCCTTAGGGGTTCATTCATGACGTCTTTCGCTGTCCGACTCACGTCTATACTAACATTCCTAGGTACTCTCAGGTATAAATATACCTTCCCTAGCCCTTGTAAACTAGAGGAGACCTCGACTTCAGAGGAGCCCGTTTCCCGGCCTGACGCACTGAGAAGACGCTGTCATCCCTGCACGCAGAGAGTCCAGCTTCCAGTGATCTAACTTCCCTTGCGGGGTGTTGGAGTTCGAGTCTGGCAAAGAGATTCCTACCTCTCTCATTCTTCAGGTATGGAGCTGATAAGAACCTAGAGGGACTCTTGGCATACTAGGCATACTAGGCTTAACATACTCTTAATATACCATAGTAAGGAATACTTCACCTACTTCATACCTCTCCCTACACCTAGGTTAGGTTAGGTACATTGGGGTAGAACTAGATTAGAAATGCATCGTATGAGTACTCGCATTTTTAGTCTGTGTTATTTATGTAACAGCATCTATACTAAAAGATAATGCTATCGCAGTATTATTTATTTCTACTGCTCACACTGTACATTATTTATCTCGCATACTGTCTTGTGATCATAACAGCACATTTAACTTACACCAGAAACAAGACTGTTCAATAAATCTTTTATTGAAAACGCCCGTCTATTTCTTTCTGTGTAACTTGGAGAAAACTAAGCATGCACGAGTGAGCTGAGTGAAATAGTTATCTATTGTTTCCACGACTCTGGGACACGTTCTGATTCTAAAGGGAAACATAGTGGTCATGTTTTGCGGCTGCCAGAAACTACTCCCTTCTTGTTGTCAAGGAGTTTCTAGTGGCCTCTGAGCTAGCTGGCACAAGTAATTAAGTTTAATATACTCGATAGGGACATACTGACCTTAGTCCTATGTCAAACCTATAGGATATATTATCCCAATGCGCAGAGCCTATTAGGGAAATAGGAGCTACACTACATGGCGCCCAACGTTTGGTAAGGCGGTAATTCAAAGTTAGATACTGAGTAACTCAGCCGTGCTTTTTTTCTCTCAGAGACCCCTACCCTTATACTCCAAAAGACGTCTGGAGTGGGCAGGGTTAAGTATCCACCACGGCTACATAGGGAAACACCCTATATATTAGCTGTTTGGTTAGCTCAACGTTGAAGGATACAGTGTTCCAAAATATTGTGCACCTTATCTTTGTTTCCTTGAAACTTGTTCTACATTTTTCAAAACACAAAATGCCTGACAACGACAATAACACCGAAAACGGTGGAGCTGCGGCTGATCCAGCCCAAGCAGCAGTTTTTAACATTACAGGTTTAAATGAAACTGAGGAGGGTGTTATACACATCCCTCAAAACTTAAGAAGAGCCATCACTCTAAAACTTATAAAACATGGCCTACCGCCAAGAGGAGGTAGAGCAGTTTTTGTGATAGAGGCACATGAATCCTTTCAGACAGAGGTATTCTATTCATGGGTAATACTTCCTGAATGCAATCCAATATCACACACATTTCACTTCTACAAAGAAGATGATCCACCAGAGGAATACATTCCTTTCGAGGATATTGAAATTCCATTAATATACCAGGAGCATCAGCTCTGGTTTAAAGGCGTCCTAAAACATCACAAAAACATTACTAGGCTCGGTCCACTAGGTAGACCAGGAGCAACATGGCCGATTCTAGCTGGCTACACACCTCATCCTGAACTGGATATAATGTCAGATGAGGAACTACTTACTCAAATACAAGAGTTAATAAAAATCTACAGACAATTGGTTCAATATGTCATGCAGACTTTTACAGTCCAGCAACCATTAACATTTCCAAATCCAACTCCCCAACAGGGGAATACACTAAAAATTACACCACAGACTCTATACGCAGTCATGGGTAAAATGCCCACAAAACGTGAGCAAATTCCATTCTGGATAGCTCAAAAAATTACTCAAATCGAAGCAGTATTTCCAAATACTAGCCCGTATGAGAAACACAGAATCCTAACAATCAGTTTACCAATGGGGATCACACCACAACTGGAGGACTGCACCACTTGGGGCTCAGTCTTTGCTGCTATCTATACTAAAACACATGGCATTCCGACCATTGCGGTAATACCTGATGTCCTCAAACAAATTCAAAATGAATACGGGGCAGAGCCTGCTCTAAATTTAGGTATGAAATTACTGAAAAATTTCGAGCAGGTCTCAACAATAATATTATCTAATATTAAAGGAGAGGCAGCAGCAGTTGCGATCCGCCAAAAATTAAGGGAATTTGATGTTACAGAACATCAAACAGAGCTACCCAGAATAATAGAACAATCTTATGCAGAATTAGGCAGAGATAGTTTGGGTGGAAGACCAGTGAAGCCGAAGCTATCTGAAAGTCCTGAGAAGGACTCTATTAAACAAACTCCTACATCTTCTAAAAAGAAGTGGGAAACTAATAAACAAATTTCAAATGAGAAACGTTCTCAATCCCGAGGTAGGTCTCCTCAAAAGGAGCCCTCTGAAAGGAGGTATACCTCAGGAATAGGGATAATTTGAGAAAACCTGACATGTATCAAGATACTGATACACGTTCCTCTCGTCCCTTTCAGATCTCATCACAGACTTCGGAAAGAAGAGGACGGACGGAACACAGAGAAGAACGTGTGAAATCGAAAGACGACAAACACGCTCCAAAAACTAAAACAAAACCTCAATTCTCCAAAAAGAAAGTAGCAGGTCTAAAAATTAGACATGCCGAGAATACTGAGAACACAACTCAAGAACGGAGAATGGGCTCAGACAATGCTGGACAGTGCAGCAGAAGTCACAATAGTTCGCCAGAACGTGAAGGAACTTCTGGAGATAGTGGACTTGAATGAGTACATCACAGTAGAGACTGTAGACACCAGGGTTAGTACTCCACAAAGGTTATATGAAATAACACTCCGGATGGAGGGAGACAAACCTAGACAGGTGAAAGCACTTTTTTGTGAAAGACTATCAAAGGGCTATGACATACTTCTAGCAGAAAAGGACTGGCCACCACAATTTGTCAGGGAGTGCCCACATGGCGAGGACATTATTATGCCTGCCTTCTCCAACCATATTCCAATTCACCTAAAATATACATATGCCAGGAAATGGGCAGTAGCCCAGGCCCCAGCATTATATAAAAATCATGTAGGATGAGATGAGGATTCACCTCACCATAAAATACATCTGAAACATGAACCAACTGCACAACGGCAGTACCCAATAAAGCAAGAAGCTAAAAAACAGGTCAGGGAGATCTTAGATCAACTTGAATACCAAGGGGTGATTGAAACATGCACCTCCTCAATGAACAATCCTTTGTTTCCTGTCTCCAAACCAGACAATACATATCGTCTAGTTTTGGACTACAGACATCAAAACACTTGTTCTAAAACTTTTGAAGTGCAAAATGCACATAGCACAGCATTAATGAATAACATTGTGCGTAAAAAATATAAAACCACATTAGATATCTCAAATGGTTTCTTTTGTCAAAACATAGCACCTGAAAGCAGGTACTTAACAGCATTCTCCATAATGGGGACCCAGCGTCACTTTTGTCGACTCCCACAAGGGTTCAAGAATAGCCCAGGTTTATTCTCAGCGAGGGTAATGGAGTTACTACAAATTTATGACAATGAGGCATTGTCCTATGTCGATGACATTTATCTGACAGACGATGACCTGGACAAACACTTGAACAGGGTGAGCACCATTATACTGGGTTTCGCCTCTGAGGGCTACAAATTCAACTTTAAAAAGTCCAGAATTGCCCATCTCAATGTCCTATTTCTAGGATATGAGCTTTCAAGTGAAGGCAAGAGCTTGGCAGCTAACTTTTTAGAAAAAGTGTGCGCTGCTGCAACCTCCAAAAACGCAAAAAAACTTACAATCCATCCTGGGTTTCCTAAATTTTGGAAGAACGTACATTCTAAATTACGCAGAAAGGGTTAAACCTCTCTACACATTAATCAAACCTGATTTTTCGATCAGAAACTGGACACAAGAACACACAGAAATCTTGCGTTCACTACAAGCTAACATGTTAGCAACAAATCACTTACAAACATGCGTAAGTCAACGCAATTTGGTGATCCGAATAATTTCGGGTCAATGCGGATTCACCTACTTATCTTTCAATGAGGGTGAGAAAATACCAATAGCGTACAAATCTCATTTGTACACACAAGCGGAAATGTGCTTCAGTTCAACTGAAAAAATTCTAACAGCAGTTCAAACCGCTGTAGCAAAAGAAAGAGCCTTAGCCCAAGGGAAACGCATTATTGTTGTCACCCCAGTACCAGCTTTAGAAGCGGTTACAAAAGCGAGCATTCCAAATGCTAAAGCATTACATCCAAGATGGATACAATGGGTTAATTCTCTTGCTGCAACAGATGTTGAATATGTTTTTGATCCAGATTTAAAAACACAAGCATTCCTGCAGTATGAATATGAACGTCCCCTGCCTACTGAAATTCTGCCTCTCGATCAGTACGAATTCATAATTTACACTGACGGATCCGCACAACCCGCAATAGGGAGTAAGCAAGCTTACAGTGCAGCGTGTGCAATCGTTAAAGGTCGCAGGCGAAATGGCATCTTCAGACCTATGGTCACAAAAACGCAGTCTCTAGGAGATTGTACAGCTCAGCGAGCTGAACTACAAGCATTCAAACTGGCACTTGAAAGTACAGATCGAGAATTCCCCACACTAATAGTGTGCGATTCCTTTTACAGTGTTCAGTCGTATAATGACTATATACAAAACTGGCTTGAAAATGGTTTCAAAGATGCGAAAGGTGGCACAATAAAGCACAAAATGCTTTGGGAACAAGTAGTTCAGTTGAAAAACGAACTACCAAAGGCTCACGTGATCCACACACTGAGTCATCAACGTGATGGCGTTCACGTTGCAGGGAATTCATTGGCTGATGAAGCCGCAAAGGGGGCTGTGCAGACGGCTTCCGTAGCTGCGATCACTCGTTCCAAAACAAAAATAGACGGTGAGATAATGTTGGCTGTCAATGCTTCGAGCAAAGGCAGCAGTGCAGCGTTACCAAAAAAGTTTCCACTCAAGTACTCTTATGTAATTGATGCGAACAACGTTCCTTTTGCTAGAATCCCTGGAGTGGGGGATAGGGTAATTCCAAACATGGAACGTAGAGCAGCCTTGATTTATGAAACACATTTGGCGGAAGGTCTGGCACATCAAGGGATCTCTAAAACAATTTTGACGTTAAAAGAGATGTACTGGTGGCCTGGAATGAATACAGAAATTCACATATTCATCAACAACTGCTTAGACTGTAAATTACAGCAAGAGAGCCACCAGACACCATGCTGCGAATGCGGCAACCCAGTGCAGACACCATTGTTAGAAAGCATTAGACTATCTACGCACCTGCGTCCTACTGGACAAAGGCATTCCCACAAATACTGAATTTAGGTTCCTATGGTTATGGCCTCAGCGCTCAGCTGACGCTCGAACTGTTATAAAAGATTTGCGAGTCTTTATCGGCATATACGCAATAGGCACGCTACATTCTGACCAGGGTCCTGCGTTTAGCTCTCGGGCTTACAAAGAAGCCATGGCCAGTCTGGGCGTTGCATTGCGGTACTCCTCTCCATTCCATTC
This sequence comes from Calotriton arnoldi, assembly GCA_963921515.1. NCBI lineage: Eukaryota > Metazoa > Chordata > Amphibia > Caudata > Salamandridae > Calotriton > Calotriton arnoldi. The sequence goes on from CAWUFW010008089.1 coordinate 664,867, forward strand.
TGAGGGAAATTCGGTTGTGGAAAGGAAAAACCGGGACATAAAGCAGTCTATAACAGCTAGGGTATTAGGTTCGGGTGATGGGTGGGTCAAACACCTTAGTGAGGTACAACGCTCTTTGAATAATCTGCCAAGAAGTTCTCTAGGGGGGGTCACTCCATATGAGGTCCTATTTGGGACAAGAATGTGGGTACCGGACCTTGAACACGTAGGCACAGTGGTGGAAAATAAACCTTTTGATATCAAAGATCGTTTGGCTGTTTTACAGGACTTAAACAAATTAAGAACGAAACAAAGCAACGTATTCCTACAGCCAACCACCACTGGGGAAAAATCGGCGGTCCCAGCAAGGCCTGTCTGGATTCCAAAAGTTGGGGATCTAGTCAGAGAAAAAATTGCCGACAAGAAGGAATTTGGACCTTCTTACAGACAACCAGTACCTGTCCTAGCAGTTCAAGGAACAAGAACAGTACTTCTGCCGCCCCTTGCTGGAAGAAAGGAGAAAAGATTTGTGTCCATCGACCTCATCAAACCACAGTATGTGGCCAATACTAAATAGTAGGCCTCGTGGACTCCGACCTAGTAGCAGACGCACTCCTCTCGCTACTATCCAAGAGGTTCAGACTGAAAGACTGATAACCATCGAGAATTCAGCAGTAACAGATGAAGGACTAAGCAACAACGCTATGGAACTCATCCCTCTTGAACACCAAGTAACAGTTCGTCCAAATACACCTGTCTACACCAACGTAGCAAGTGATCGACTGGTTCCAGTGATTTCTACAAATCCTGATGCAATTCCAACAATTGATAGAACTGCTTCTGGCTATTTCATTAACTTTGATACGTTCTCAGAAGATCCGAGTGAACCTGAAACGACGCCAGCATCATTCAAATTCAAGCAGCAAGTACAAGACTTTCTTCACTTTCTGAAAAAGACTTATTTGGTTTCTCCATGGATTGAACTCTGGATTATATCTGGACTTTTTGTTTTTCTGCTCTGGCTAGCTTTGGTTACAACTGTGAGCGTGCTTCTAAGTGGCAGATACATCCATGTGAACACTGAAGGAAAAGGCATGAACGTACTTTTGAAACCTCATAAATCTTCCCATCGTGAAGCAAGAGACTTGTCATCAGTGAACATCACAGCTGTTCCTATACACGATGGTGTAGTGTGGGACAAAACAGATTTTGATATATTCGGTCCGACGGAACAATTGAACATTCCACATTTGTTTAAAATTTCACTAAGTGATCTAATCTCGTCCAGTACCTATTCTGATGATTGGGACTTTGAGACTGTTAATGACATAATGTTTGACCTAGAAAAATCTGCTGCATTTTCTACAAATGAATATTTAGAGGGTTCATCAGACTATGAACAACTGTATTATTATAACCACTATGGTCATCATTATTTGCATAAAACTGCATATCCAAGAAATGTGTTTATGTTTAACCAATGGGAACATTGTCCTACACCACCTAAAGGTAGTTCAAAAACATTTGCTAGTAAATTTCCATATTTTTCAGGTTATAATACATCTGATCCAGAAATGTTTTACTATAAAAATGTAAACAAGACAGGACTGAAAATTATGTTAACAAATACAAAACAGATTTATTCTGCATTATTTAATGCCCAACTGTCTAGACAGGGTTTCGACTTTTGGAAGGACACAATAGACACAAAAACTGTGTGGGGTACTAAAGAATGGCAAGTGCAGGGGATAGAAGCTTTATTTAGAGCTTGTATCATCCCTGAACAAATAATGTTTTTGAATGAAACCATCCAACAAACATCTTGTCTTGGATTAGCCAAGATCAAAGAGATGAACACACCTTCTGTACCAGCACCTGCAAGAAATAACGAAACACAGGCAGTGGTGACAGTTGACAATATACTACAACTCAACAGATCTAATCCTGATTGGAAAAAATGGTTGATCTGGCCCACAGACACGAATAACTGTCAGGAAAGATTCCTGAATAAAACTCAGGGCTTTACTATTAATAGGCCAGACCCAAGATATGTCCAAAGACAACATCCGGGGGTAGTAACAACATACAGTGTAGGGAAATTATGCCTCGATTGGCTGCATAAGTCTACACTACAGGATGTGAAACAACACTTAACCTTACTTAAAAAGGACGCAGAACTTAGGGAATTCTTGCTTGGACCGAGAAAACCGCATCAAAAACGTTTCATATATGCCGGTATTTATGCTGCCTATAATGAAGCATGGAAAGTATCACAGATGGAGGCTGCAGAACGAATACGTGAACTTGATCGTATTAACTTAGAGAAAACACTCTCTGTGGTCGACAATGGGTTAACAACTTTGTCCTCCAGAATATATTCACTGGACGGCATTGTATCCTCTGCTATCGACATACTAGAACAAGATTTGGCGATGTTACAACAAGGCCAGTCTCAATTACGTTCTATTATGTTATTAAGCTGGACGCTGCAATCTTTGCGAGCGGGCTATGTGCCTTGGCGTTTATCAACACAACGGCTCTGTTTGCAGAATACAATCTCACTGATAAACAGATCGAATTGGCACAAAGAGGAGCAAGGTATACAGTGCTGAGCATTGAAAAACTGGAAAAGTTACCATTCACAGTGGCAGAAAAACCAGCTACAGAATGGCTTATTTATGGCAAAATCACACTACCTGTGACTACTTTTCAGTTTCAGTATTGCCTCAGACAAATGCAAGCAGGCAAATATGAAAGGTTGGGTAAGGAATACATTAAGACATCTTGGGATTTACCGTATTCATATAGATGTTGGAGTGGGGATCGTGAAGTGTTTTTGAGCGGTACAAACTGTAAACGTGCACTAAGCGGTTCGCATATATGTCAGGACATTTCCTTACATGGGGCTTGTAATGGTTCTGTGGCAAATTTGTCTTGCCATCAGCAGGGTACACCAGCTGCTGTGATTAATCCAACGTTTGGACAACTTTCTAATGGGAGTTACCTCATGTTGAATGATCAAAGTTGCTGTGGCATGCTGCCAGGCATCCCATATCTAGTAACGGTCAACTCCAGGGTCACTTGCTGTATGCAAGTATTGTTTGCCCCAATATACACAGTCAGGGAGTCGCCTCTATGGCCTTCGCTGAACGTCTCTTTTATAAGATTTGATACTTTGAGCAGAATGAAAGCCATGCTTTTACAGCAAACAATGCCTTTGACCTCGGCCAAAGAAACCTATGATCTCCAAGTAGCAAGGACTTCGGCTGAGATACAGACTTTAATACGTACAAACTGCCCTATACATTTTGTAGAAATGATAGGACGAATCTTCAATATGTCTGATACAACCGGAATTGTACATGTATTTAAGAGCATCTGCTCCGGTCTGTTAGCACCTTTCCAGGCAATACTCGGAATCATCCCGAACTTTGCACATTCGGTGTTTGGTGGCATACCATTAATTCTAGCACTTGTTGCCGGAATTCTATTTCTCTTCCTGCTATTGCGCTATGGCCAGCCTATTCGCAGACATCACTCCGAGCGAAATGGAGAAAGCTCTCCTTGAACGAAAGTGCCGTGAGCAAATAGTACAGCTATTGGGCATAAATCGTCTACGGGACCTTAATACCACGTGGTTCCTGTTATTCAGACCAATCTGGCAAGATTGCATCTTACCTGTTCTACGATGCCTGCTATGCGGTGTAGAATGCGTGTTGGACACCTGTCTAACATATCCATCGGATACGCCAACGGATGTCGATACTCTGCTGGACCAGATAACGGCCCATGCTCTGTGTTGTCCCCAGAGGCTGCCAATCCTGATGTCAGCATTCATTGAGATCTCACAGACGCTTCCGGCTGCTGCTGAGGTACGAGAAAGATCAACAGGCACACAGGTAACAACGGACGCGAACATTGCTGCGGCGATCAATGCTGAAAGCGATGCTTCACATCTCTGTGCGATTAACCTGCTTCACGAGGTGTTCCAACTAACACCAACTACAGTGGATGATGTTTTGTCTATAGAAATAGATGATCTCATGTTTACACCAGACCCGTAAACTGACTCTGATTCAGCATACAGTGTTCCAGAGAAGCAGTAACAATTTGGCCTTCATTCTACAAAAACTTGGAACTCTACCAAAATTGAACTTTTTCCCATTATTCAAACAAAAATGGCACTTCAATCTGCTTAAAGTAGAACTAGCCTTATAGTACAGACTTGGCGGTACTTCCACGGACACTTAGTCATCTTGTGTGTCTAAAACAGTTCATTGATTTTCATGACATGAAATGACTTTGATTTTTGAACAACTTATCGATCATTTTTTTGTCACATGTAAATATTATTGCTTATTTCATTCCAATTGCATTTATTTTCAAAACTATATGCCTGAAATGAAAAGCGATTGCTTCAAATGTACAGTACCTTTTGCATTTTATATTATGTTTTTTATATTTTTAAGAAATATTTTTTAAATATGCGGTGCTCCCTTTTATGTTTAGCATTTTAAATGTTTAGCATTTTAGTATTATCGTATACACGAAAGTGGAGTGGGTGTTGTATTCCTCTTAGGGTGTCCATAACGGGCTTTCCAGTATCATGTCCTTATATAGGCACAATTCGCCCTGCCCTTATATAGGCATAACATTCCAGTCCTTATTTAGGCATTAAACCGTGCACTCCAAATACAGGCATGGTCTCTGACATCCGTCCACCCTAACGTCACAACGAGTTCATGAAGAACAGACCCTTAGGCTGCGGGAGTTTCCCTAGCCCAGGACTATTGATTTCTTCAAGGACTCATATATTATGCATGAACCATTATTCCTTAGGGGTTCATTCATGACGTCTTTCGCTGTCTGACTCACGTCAATACTAACATTCCTAGGTACTCTCAGGTATAAATATACCTTCCCTAGCCCTTGTAAACTAGAGGAGACCTCGACTTCAGAGGAGCCCGTTTCCCGGCCTTATGCACTGAGAAGACGCTGTCATCCCTGCACGCAGAGAGTCCATCTTCCAGTGCTCTAACTTCCCTTGCGGGGTGTTGGAGTTCGAGTCTGGCAAAGAGATTCCTACCTCTCTCATTCTTCAGGTATGGAGCTGATAAGAACCTAGAGGGACTCTTGGCATACTAGGCATACTAGGCTTAACATACTCTTAATATACCATAGTAAGGAATACTTCACCTACTTCATACCTCTCCCTACACCTAGGTTAGGTTAGGTACATTGGGGTAGAACTAGATTAGAAACGCATCGTATGAGTACTCGCATTTTTAGTCTGTGTTATTTATGTAACAGCATCTATACTAAAAGATAATGCTATCGCAGTATTATTTATTTCTACTGATCACACTGTACATTATTTATCTTGCATACTGTCTTGTGATCGTAACAGCACATTTAACTTACACCAGAAAAAAGACTGTTCAATAAATCTTTTATTGAAAACGCCCGTCTATTTCTTTCTGTGTAACTTGGAGAAAACTAAGCATGCACAAGTGAGCTGAGTGAAATAGTTATCTATTGTTTCCACGACTCTGGGACACGTTCTGATTCTAAAGGGAAACATAGTGGTCATGTTTTGCGGCTGCCAGAAACTACTCCCTTCTTGTTGTCAAGGAGTTTATAGTGGCCTCTGAGCTAGCTGGCACAAGTAATTAAGTTTAATATACTCGATAGGGACATACTGACCTTAGTCCTATGTCAAACCTATAGGATATATTATTCCAATGCGCAGAGCCTATTAGGGAAATAGGAGCTACATGCCAAAGGTAAAGTTGACTTTTATTCCAACCTTGCTCTTTGGCGATGATGCAGTTCTGCTTTTCCGCATACCAAATGGTCTTAGGGGTCTCATTGATGCGTTTGTCCTCTTCATGGACAATCTTGATCTAGTAACCAAAATATCTAAAACAAATTATATAGTCAAAGGGAAGCAAAATGCCAAAATCAGGCCAATTTCAACTAAGGGCAAAACTGTCACAAGAGTCAGTGAGTTTATATACCTAGGTGTAACCTTCGATTCTAGGAACTGCTGGTTGCCATGTTTTGCAAACCGCTGCTTGCATTGTAACCAGTCTGTAGGAGTATTATTTGGGCTGCTGGCAAGGGTAAGGAGTAACCCATTCTGCCTTTGTTGGAAGTTTACAGACTCAAGTGTTTGCCAGTCTTGACATATGGTGCAGCCATATGGGGATATCGGGACTGCTCTATGCTCCAATAGGAGGAGAACCATTTTTGCCGAAGATTGATCAGACTTAGCCCTACCAGCTCACAATACCATTTGTTGAATATCAAATAAAGTTGCTACGCTCCTCTTGTGGCTGGCAGAATGGAGCAACCCACACACATTGCTAAACTGAGAAGTGATCCTAGAGTGCTTACAATGTGACAATGGGTTAAAGATCCATTGGCTGGGTTATATAAAGAGAACCTCTGAAGCCCTAGGAAGGCCTGATTTATTTTCCTCCCCACAAAGGTTGGGCCAGGACGAGAGAGTTAAGGTAAAGGTGTTATATATGAACTCTGCCTCAGATGTGAGGGAGCTCAGTGTTTTGGCTAGACCGACAATGAGAAAATACTTAGCCAACAAAGTCGGTGATGGCCCTGACTCATACCTTTCCCTATTTAGAAATGTTTGGAGCATTCTTTGCTCACCAAGTTTCAGGTTGGCTCAATTTAAAGTTATCTTTCTTCCAAGCAGGCCAATATGATCCAAAAAGTATCTAAGTATGCCCCTCTGACAATTCCTCTTTGCAGTTTGCTGTTTGCTATGCTATGGGAGGATTTTTGAAAGGAGCCCTGCATTGGCGTAACTCCATGGATTTCTAGGTATTTTTATTTCTGCATTTTATTACTTTTTGTTTATGGTCTCTATGGAGTTGTAATATGTGCTGTTTTATTATTGAATTTTACATTGACGTTATTATGATGTATGTATGTTTGTGTCTTTTATGGCCTGATTATCTGACTTTGACTATGTAAAATCAATATTTAGGACCACAATATTTTTACTGTGATATTTGTGTATTAAAATATTTTGGATGTCATTATTATATTATAAAACCTGTGTAACATCTGTCATGGCAGGTGGAATAGGTGACTAATTTCACACCCACCGTCTTGGGTTTAGTTCAGGTCTATCTCTAGGTGGTAAAAGCCTCCAGCTTATTTCAGTGGACTCGCTGCACTTCTGGCAGAGAGTGTGTCAAAAGCAAGCCTGTGTATGGTGTTCCTTTTACCATGACTTCAATACTTCAAGCATAAGCTCCTTGATCTTCAGCCTGCATGCAAGAACTACAGTCTGTAGGTTGCCACGCCAAGGATAGGCCTCTGAATCTTTCTCTTGATAGATATCCATCAAAGTCCTAAGGTAAGAGAACATTATAATACCTTGCCTGGTGCCCTTAACTCTATGTTAATCAACATCACATGAATTGGGCAATCCTCCTTTGCTTAGAGATTTGTTAAGGAATTCAGGAGTTTTTATTGATGGTGTGCTTTAATTGATTAAACAAATCAATACTCTGGTGTCCATGTGCTTCTACTGTTTGTGGATGTTACTCAAAGTGCTTCCACTGCTTGAATGGATTTACAGTGCTCAGTGGTCAATGCCATCATTCCCTGCATTGATTGCAGTAATTCTCTTTGTCTATGTCTTCCTAAGGATTTGACTTCTGCAGTTGAATCATAACTTTGCAGCAAGGACACTAATGGGCCTTCCATTGCAGTGCCCCATTTCCTCTCATTTACTGAACTTACAGTGCCTCTGGGCATAGCACCCTCTAACCTTCAAGGCCATATGTAACTGTCATAGAACTTTTCACAAAGGAGCTGCATTTATACAGTCAAGGATTCAATTGGGTGACTGTGGCTCAAAGCAACAGACTGAAAGTTGTACTGACACAGTCAGTGATTGAGAATGGTAGACTGAGAATGACTAAAACTAAAACTGACTGACAGAGAGACAAACATACTGCACTTGAAAGAGATACACAGAACATGTATGATAGGCTGAGCATGGCTGAGGCAGGCTGAATATGGCTGTGAAATACTGAGCCAATGTGATCTAGACTGAGTATGACTAATATTGGCTAGATTGACTGAAAGGACACCAGGTATTTATCTGTGGCCTACCTGGAGAAGAAATACTAGCCCACACACACATCTTAAGCTTGCTTCCTAATGAAATTGAAGTTAACTTTGACACAGCCCAGATGTAGTAGCACAGTCCATTTTCACTACATTGTCTTAAATTTCATTGTTACTTTATTTCATCTGTATGTGAGGAAATTGCCCTTCTTTTGCAGAATTTTATTGTTTGATTTTAGGTTTTCCAGTGCCTAGTACGTGAGCTTTGATTCCTAAAATATGTCAAACTAGGACAATGCCTGGTTGGCATATACAGCTCTCCTGCAAGTCCACAGTTTATGTTGTAGAAAATACACCCATGGCATGGAAAGTTAAATGTCACATGTGGACTGCAGAACTTATTGTGCCTTCCACTAATGTAAGAAGAAATTGTGGCTTCAGGCCTACCATTGTAGAATGACTACTGTGGTTTTAACCTACAGCGCACCTGGAAAAACAATCCCTTTATATATTAATAATTTGCCCCTTTGAAGGCCTTGTAGCTCATGAGGTTCGATGCATAATATTTAAAGGTGGGCATGTGGAAAATTAATGTTATCAAGTCCCTGCAGTGACAAGCCCCTAAAAGCTACTTTCACTGTGGAATGCTCTTTCTGTCCTATGAAGAAAACTAGAATACAGATGAAAATATTAATTCTGCTACCTCCAGTTTGGGACAAGCTAGAGAATCACTATTTTCTATATTTATCAAAAATCCAATTCAATTGTGAAGTTAGATGTTTTTTAAATATGTAGGGAAAAGTAACTTTTAGACGTTACATGTTCCCTACCTTAAGATCCTGGAGGCTAATTTGCATTTCCCTTTTTTCTTTATCCCTTATTTCCTCCCTTTACCTTTCCCCGCCGCTGCTGCCCCCGCGGCCCCTCCCCCCCCGCGCGACCGGCCCAATCCAGCTCCCCTCCCGCCTCCCAGCTGTCCAGCCTTCCCCGACCCCTACTTAATGGCGGCCACTGCGGGGACAGGCGAGCAAGACCACTGACTCATTGTCAGTGAAATTGCTCTCCCACCCTCGCAGCTCCACCATTAAGTGAGGCCTGCCCCTGCCCCTGCACTCTCGAGTGTTGGTGATCGAGGCCCTCCTCCACCCACAGGTTTCCCTGCGCCTCATCCCTGGTGGTCCAGTGGACCTCTGTCTCCTTCCTCTCACTCTGCTCTTTCACTCGCTTTTCTACCCTTTTCTATCTTTCACCTTTCTGCACTTTTCTGCATCTCTGCTCTTTTGTGCCTTATTTCTGCTCATTTTCCCTTCCTCTCGCTCTGCCCTTTCACTTGTTTTCACTGCGTTTTCTACCCTCTTTTATCTTTCACCTTTCTGCACTTTTCTGCATCTCTGCTCTTTTGTGCCTTATTTCTGCCTATTTTCCTTTTTTCTTTATCCCTTATTTCCTCCCTTTACCTTTCCCCGCCGCTGCTGCCCTGTGGCCCCTCCCCCAGCGCGACCAGCCCAATCCAGCTCCCCTCCCGCCTCCCAGCTGTCCAGCCCTCCCCGACCCCTACTTAATGGCGGCTACTGCGCGGCAGCGCCGCTGGCGCGCCGAAGGCGCGTCAAAGGCAAGCCCGTCTGCGCCCGTCCGCGACCCGACCGCGACCAGCGCCAGGAACCCTGGACCTCCACCCCGCCAACGCTACGACCCAGCAGCACTCCACGCACTCAACCCAGGCCGCAACAACAACTGCAAGCTAGCATCACCAGCCGACTCCCACAGACCCTTCAGCTGTCACCGCTGCCGGCACACCTGCAGCACCACCAAGAACACGGATCCAGCACAACCTGCCCACAAGAACACAACTGAACCGAAGACCCTGCAATGCATCCTCCTCAATGTCCGATTCCTCCACAAACACGCCACAGAAATCTGGGACCTCCTCGACAGCACCATCCCGGACGTAGCGTTCTTCACCGAAACCTGGACCAACACCACCTCGGGACCGGACATCGCCATCGCCATCCCCCAAGGATACAAGATCTCCAGGAAGGACCGTCCCACCCGCCCAGGAGGAGGAATCGCCATCGTCCACAAATCCAGCCTCCGCCTGAGCACACTCCCTGACGAGCCCACAGAACTGATGGAACAACTTCACTTCAAGATACTGGCCAGCCCCACCGCCACCCTCCGAGGAACCCTCATCTACCGACCCCCTGGACCCCGCGGACCAGGGGGACCCTTCGCCAACTCCATCACGGACATTATCTCCCCGCAGGCCATCGCATCCACCAACTACACCCTGCTGGGAGACCTCAACTTCCACCTCGACAACCAACTGGACCCCAACACCACATCCCTCCTGGACAACCTCCACAACATTGGACTGCGCCAGATCGTGACCGAGCCCATGCACTCAGCAGGACACACCCTCGACCCCGTCTTCACTACAGGAAACTCCATCACCTTCAGCCACACCACCGAACTCCCATGGACCGACCATCATTGCGTCCACTTCACCTTCAGAACACCCACCATCCACAGACACCAGCACCTGCTTCCACGAAGAAACTGGACCAAAATCACTGACGACCAGCTCACCTCCTCACTCAACAACTCCACCCCAACCATCGCGGAAAACGACGACCCCAACACCGCAGCCCGAACCCTGCATTGATGGATCTCGGACAGCACCAAAACCATAGCCCCCCTCAAGAAAAACAACAATACCCGCGCCAAGAAAGCCAGATGGTTTACCACCGAACTTCGAGAGTCCAGTAGCACATGCCGCCGCCTCGAAAAGTCCTGGAGGAACACCAAATCCACAGAAGCCCACGACAACTTCAGAGCCTCCACCAACACCCACCATCAACTCATCAGAGAAACGAGGAAAAAAAGCGATTGAAGACAGAATCTCCACCCACGCGCACAACAGCAAGGAACTCTTCAGCATCATCAAGGAGTTCACCCAACCCACTAGCGAGTCTACCGACATCCCTCCCTCACAAGACCTCTGCGACAAACTCAGCACCTTTTTCCACCACAAAATCAAGAGCATCTACGACAACTTCGACGAAGACAACCAACACACTGAACCCTCACCAACCACCCCCGACACCCGGAAACCAGCGATTGACGACTGGACAGCCCTCACCACCGAAGACACACTGAAGACAATGAAGTCAATCCACTCAGGGGCCCCCACGGACCCCTGCCCCCACCACATCTTCAACAGAGCCACCGACACCATCGCACCCATGCTCCGCCACACCATCAACCGCTCCCTGGCGACCGCCTCGGTTCCCCGACGACTGGAAACACGCCGAGGTCAACCCCCTCCTAAAGAAACCCTCAGCGGACCCCACCGACCTCAAAAACTACAGACCCATCTCCCTGCTCCCGTTCCCAGCGAAAGTCATCGAGAAAGCCATCAACAGCCAACTCGCCACATTCATTGAAGAACACAACATCCTCGACTCCTCCCAATCCGGCTTCTAGAAAAAACCACAGTACGGAAACCGCCCTCCTCGCCGCAACAGACGACATCCGCACCCTACTGGACAAAGGAGAAACAGTAGCCCTCATCCTCCTCGACCTATCAGCGGCGTTCGACACAGTCTCCCACCGCACCCTAATACGCAGACTCTACGACGCAGGAATCCAGGACAAGGCCCTCGACTGGATCCGCTCCTTCCTCTCCGGCAGGACGCAGCGGGTCAGACTCCCCCTTTCCTCTCGGACCCCACACCTACCACCTGCGGAGTCCCCCAGGGCTCCTCCCTCAGCCCGACGCTCTTCAACGTCTACATGGCTCCACTCGCCCCCATCGTCAGAACCTACGGACTCAACACCGTGTCATACGCAGACGACACCCAGCTCATCCTCTCCCTATCCAACGAGCCCAACACCGCCAGACGCAACTTTCGAGAAGGCATGGAAGCCGTCGCCAAATGGATGAAAAACAGCTGCCTACAACTAAACACGAACAAAACAGAAGTACTCATCATGGGCCCAAACCCCAATGCCTGGAGCGACACCTGGTGGCCCCCCGCCCTCGGAAACCCGCCAACCCCCACGGACCACGCACGCAACCTGGGAATCATCCTGGACTCCGAGCTCAAAATGGACCGCCAGATCAACTCTGTCTCGTCTTCCTGCTTCCACACCCTCCGCCTCCTTCGTAAAACCTTCAAATGGATCCCCCTCGAACACCAAAAGACCGTCACTCACGCCCTGGTCACCAGCAGACTCGACTACGGCAATGCACTCTACGCCGGAATAAACAAAAACCTCACCCGCAAGCTACAGAACATCCAGAACGCCGCCGCAAGACTGGTCCTCAACCTGCCAAAACACTGCCACATCTCCCAGCACCTGCGCACACTCCACTGGCTCCCTGTCGAGGCGAGAATCACCTTCAAGATGCTCACCCACGCACACAAGGCCCTCCACGGCACCGGACCAGCATACCTGAACAGCCGACTCAAATTCCACGTACCCCAAAGGACCCTACGATCAGCCCAGCTCTCCTACGCCGTGGTCCCCCGCACCAGAAAGACCAGATCGGGAGGCCGCTCCTTCTCCTTCCTCGCGGCCAAAGCATGGAACGCCCTTCCGCTCCACCTCAGACAGACAACATCGCTCCCCATCTTCGCAAGAAACCTCAAAACCTTGCTCTTCGACAGACCCCCTCCTTGATGGATGGAACCTGCACCCCCCCCCCACCCCTAGCACCTTGAGACCCTTACAGGTGAGTAGTCGCGCTTTAACAAACCCCTGATTGATTGATTGATTGACAGTTTTCCTGCCAGTGCCTGACCTTAATGAGGTGTGCAATCTGATACCAGAGCAGAGACATTGGTGTAGGCTTGGTGACAGGATGAGCTTGGTGTGGAGAATGTGATACATCTCAGCTTAAGAAGGGCAGCTAGATAGGATCCAGGAACTTAACTTGAAAGGGACAGAGGTGAAGCCTGCCTATTCATAGTTTAGTGTAAAGGGAGGACTGAGGAAGGGAAAGCTTTTGTTCTTCAGGCAGGCAAATGGGGGCCCATATCAGAATAGGGGGAGCTGGCCCCAGAACCTGTTTGATCTAGATTAGGAGGAGAGGAATGCTCATTTCCATGAATATACCTTTGCCCAGCAGCACACAAGCTCCCTCAAAGGGCAGAATTCCAGGGGCATCTTGGATTCCCCATTCAACAGTGCATTATGGACCAGTTTGCAGTACAACACACAGGATGTGCTGCAAAAGTGGGTAGGGTTGCCAGTGGATACTTTTTCCCCATTGGTTAGTGAGTGTCACCCTACAAACTGGCCACTGAACTGTATAAAATTGGACCTTACTACCAGCTCCTCAGAACACTTTCTTGACCTGTGGAAGAATGGAAGAGGATTGAATATGCTGTCTGAAACCTGTGAGGACCTGAAGTGATGGACCTTCTCCAACTTGTACCCAGGACAAAAACATGGTCTCCAAGGATTAGCTGGCTGACTTCCTGTGTGGCTACGGGGACATAAAAAGCTGCAACAGCCTTTTTCCTGTAGAGATCCGTGACCATTTCAAACTGAAAGAGGAATGGAGCCCATGATAGCCTCTGCTGGAGTAATTCCTGAGCCCTAACTGGTCTCTCTGAGGCCTACAAGCCTTCATAGCATCCTGAATGGCTTATTTTTTAAATTTCTGCAAAATATGGACTTAGAAAAAATGTTCGATTTCCAGTCCGAAAATGTCGGGCTCATTTTACTCCTGCTAGCAAGCTTTATACACAAGCAGCAGTTTAGTAGGCCTCCTTGCATCAAAATAGGTGCACCCTGCGGCAATCTGGTGTACTGGCTCCCTGTGCCAGCCTTCTCCTGTTACGGCGACCTTCACTGATTCATATGCCTCCTGGCTGTCTGGCAGGGAAGCTAGGGGCAGTGGATTCCAATTTTTCCCCAACTGGTCCCCAGGGAGTGAAAGGGGATAAGCAACATTGGGCCCTACAGAAACCCACTAGTCCTAGGTCAGCTGTAGACAGAGTCCCAAGACCAGTAGGGTTTCAGGGGGCTAGTCCTTCCAGTTTTCCGTGGTGTTGCCGCTGTTGGAGGCCAGGTCCTGTGTACAACTTAAATATCTCTAAAACTACCAAATGGATTTACACCAAATCACAAAAAGCATACTTTCTGGACCAACATCTAGCTTTCTGTCAAATTTGGTGAAATTCCGTTCAGCGGTTCGGGCTGTAGTCATGTTAAAAAAATGAAAAATCCCCATAGACATAACATGGGGAAAATGCTTTAGGGACCCCCATTTTTCTCAGCTTGCGCTTGACGAACCACCCCCAAACTTCCAACACAGCAGCTGAACCAAACAGGGGAAGTTATTTGAAAATTTTGTGAAGATTCGTCAAGCGGCGCCAAACTTATTGGCAAAACAAAAAACACTTTTCTTATAGAAACTTTGGCCGTTGTAATACTTAGCAAATGGGTTGCCCCTCGAGAGAAGACGCACTCCCAGGTGAGTTTAGCCTCTTTAATGGAACTTGTAGCGTAGTCAGCAGTGCGTATTGGATCCTCTAAACAGCAGCCTGACGCGTTTCGGGCCAACGCCCTAGTTCACAGGCCTACAATGAGGAAAGCGGCATTGTTGCAGTCACATGGTTTTAAACAGTTCCGCCCACAGTGGGCCTCAATGTGAGTAAGATGCATTATGGTCATAGTGGTTCTGCATTTGTAATACCCCAGTGGGTTTGCCGCCGCTTCCCATTTCATAACATTTCCTACCCCGGTGGGTTGACACCAATGCCGCCTTTTTGAGTCCTCTACTTATAATCCATATTCCATCATGGACTCACTGTTCTGCCTTTGGTTCCATCTCAATGTCACCACAGATCTGCCATCTGGAAGCGGCGGTGGGTCTCCACGAATATATGACGTTACAACGCAAACAAATACAACGCATGCTTTTATAACGCAACTGACATTACATCGCAAGTTTTTACAACACATACCATTACAACGCAAATGTAGTATAATACATTCAGGGATCCATTACAACGCATACTACCACAACGCACTCTTTTACAACGCAATATATTTTTTTTATTTGTATAATAAACCCCTGGAGCGGGATGCAGGAAAAATAGGGGTTTTGGGTGGGGAAGTGTATTAAAACGTCGGTATTCGAAATTAATGCATAAATATTCACATTTAATATTTCTAAATGTACAATTTGCAATTATATTAATATATCAAAAATAATGCTACAACAGATGCTATTTTATAAGAAGATATTTAATACAATTAGCCAAAAGTAAAATTAATACTCGAAGTACTAAAATTAATACTCGAGTACTTTTTAAATCAATGAAATTTATTTTTTTATATATCATTTTACTAAACATTACCCAAATATATAAAACCCATATAAAATAAATATAAAACTTAATATAAATAATAAATATTTTATAAAAAATATTTTAACAACATATACATTTAAGCAACAATTTCAAATTCTTCCTATGTAAGCACAAAACAAATAAACAAACATTAATACACTTAATTTCACAAAATAAACTACCATTAATAATTCGTAAATTTTCACATAAGAAAAACACAATAACACACAACTAATATCACCACAAACAAAAAAAACACTGTTTTTAAATGCAGGAAAACAAAAGTCCTACAACTCTTTCATTGAAATTACTTTGACCCGGAAATAGCCAAAACGGATGTTATAACATACCAAAATAAAAAGTTACGAACACTAACCTAACAAACATTCAACACAACAAAACGTATAAAAGAAGCCATCCACCATTTTAAAAACTGTAGTTACCTGATTACCAGACACTGCACGCGCGTTTTCCTACTAAAAACTATAAACCTCGGAGCGAGCCATCTAAAACACGAAGTAAGTACAAACTATAGAAATATTTTACTACTTAACAATTTCTAGATACGCAAATATACTAAAATAAAGCATATTAACTTTATTTCAGTTAGTTCGAAAACTTTTCAAAGTTCTACACAACATTGCAAAATACTCTATTTTGGACAATATATATAAAGTAAGTGACTAAAACTACATACATATTTGTTTGCCGTTTTTAAATAAATGTATAGTGGTGGGTTTAAAAAAATATTCCAAATAGAAAGGATACTTCCTCTAGGAAAATAATAAATAATATTAAGTTTAAAAATTGTATTCCAAATACAAATAGTGCTTGCCTTACAAAAAATGTTATAAAGTACGACTTTAAATTACTTTTCCAACTCCAAAAGGTGCTTGCCTCAGGGAAGGTGCAGGATACTGTTATATTAAAATAGCTATTCCTACTCCAAAAAGTGCTTGCTTCAGGGAAAATGCTGGATAGTGATAGGGTTAAAATTACTATTCCAACTCCAAAAAGTGCTTGCTTCAGGGAAAATGGATAGTGATAGGGTTAAAATTACTATTTCAACTCCAAAAGATGCTTGCCTCAAGTAATGTGCAGAATAGTGGTATGTTAAAATTACTATTCCTACACCAAAGTGTGCTTGCCTAGGAAAAAAGGATGGATAGTTATAGTATTAAATGTACTATTCCAACTCCAAAAGGTACTTACCTCAGAGAAGGTGCAGGATAGTCTTTTAGTTACAATTACTATTCCTAATCCAAAGAGTGCTTACCTCATAAAAAATGCTGGATAGTGGTGTGGTTAAAATTACTATTCCAACTACAAAAGGTGCTTGCCTCCAGGAAAATGCTAGTTAGTGGTGGGGTTAAAATTACTATTCCAACTCCAAAATGTGCTTGCCTCAGGGAAGGTGCAGGATAGTGTATGTTAAAATTACTATTACTACACCAAAAGGTGCTTGCCTCAGGGAAGGTGCAGGATAGTAAAATGTTAACATTTCTATTCCTACTCCAAAGAGTGTTTGCCTCAAAGAAAATGCTAGATAGTGGTGGGGTTAAAATTACTATTCCAACTCCAAAATGTGTTTGCCTCAGGGAAGTGCAGGATAGTGGTATGTTAAAATTACTATTCCTACACCAAAAGATGCTTGCCTCAGGGAAGGTGCAGTATAGTACAATGTTAAAATTACTATTCCTACTCCAAAGAGTGTTTGCCTCAAAGAAAATGCTGGATAGTGGTGTGGTTAAAATAACTATTCCAACTCCAAAAGGTGCTTGCTTCAGTAAAGGTGCAGGATAGTGGTATGTTACAATTACTATTCCTACTCCAAAGGGTGTTTGCCTCATGTAAAATGCTGGATAGTGGTGGGATTAAAATTACTATTGCAACTCCAAAAGGTGCTTGCCTCAGGGAAAATGCTAGTTAGTGGTGGGGTTAAAATTACTATTGCAACTCCAAAAGGTGCTTGCCTCAGGGAAAATGCTAGTTAGTGGTGGGGTTAAAATTACTATTCCAACTTCAAAATGTGCTTGCCTCATGGAAAGTGCAGGATAGTGGTATGTTAAAATTACTATTCCTACACCAAAAGGTGCTTGCCTCAGGGAATGTGCAGGATAGTAAAATGTTAAAATTACTATTCCTACTCCAAAGAGTGTTTGCCTCAAAGAAAATGCTGGATAGTGGTGGTGTTAAAATTACTATTCCAACTCCAAAAGGTGCTTGCTTCAGGAAAGGTGCAGGATAGTGGTATGTTAAAATTACTATTCCTACTCCAAAGGGTGCTTGCCTCAGAGAAAATGCTGGATAGTGGTGGGGTTTCAATTACTATTCCAACTCCAAAAGGTGCTTGCTTCAGGAAAGGTGCAGGATAGTGGTGTGTTAAAAATTACTATTCCTACACCAAAGGGTGCTTGCCTCAGGGAAAATGCTGGATAGTGATAATATTTAAATTACTATTCCAACTCTAAAAGATACTTGTCTCAGGGAAAATGCAGGATAGTGGTGTCTTAAAATTACTATTCCCACTCAAAACAATGCTTACCTCAAAGAAAGTGCAGGATAGTGGTGGAGTTAAAACTACTATCCCAACAACAAAGGATGCTTGCCTCATGTAAAATGCAGGATACTGGTGGGTTTTAATTACTATTCCAACACCAAATGATGCTTGCCTCATAGAAAATGCTGGATAGTGGTGGGCCTAAAATAGCTATTTCAACACCAAAAGATGCTTGCCTCAGAGAAGGTGCAGGATAGTGATGAAATCAAAATAACTAGTCCAACTCATCTGTGGTGACATTGAGATGGAACCAAAGGCAGAACAATGAGTCCATGATGGAATATGGATTATAAGTAGCGGACTCAAAAAGGCAGCATTGGTATCAACCCACTGGGGTAGGAACTTTTATGAATTGGGAAGCGGCGGCAAACCCACTGGGGTATTACAAATGCAGAACCACTATGACCATAATGCACCTTACTCACATTAAGGCCCACTGTGGGCGGAACTGTTTAAAACCAGGTGACTGCAACAATGCCGCTTTTCTCATTGTAGGCCTGTGAACAAGGGCATTGGCCCGAAACGCGTCAGGCTGCTGTTTAAAAGATCCAATACGCACTGCTGACTTCACTACAAGTTCCATTAAGGAGGCTAAACTCACCTGGGAGTGCGTCTTCTCTCGAGGGGCAACCCATTTGCAAACTATTACAATGGCCGGTCCAGCCGTGAAGACACACCGCTGCTTCCAGATGGCGGATTTGTGGTGACATTGAGATGTAACCAAAGGCAGAACAGTGAGTGCATGATGGAATATGGATTATAAGTAGCAGACTCAAAAAGGCGGCATTGGTATCAACCCACTGGGGTAGGAACTGTTATGAATTGGGAAGCGGCGGCAAACCCACTGGGGTATTGCAAATGCAGAACCACAATGACTATAATGCACCTTACTGACATTGAGACCCACTGTGGGTGGAACTGTTTAAAACCAGGTGACTGCAACAATGCCGCTTTTCTCATTGTAGGCCTGTGAACAAGGGCGTTGGCCAGAAACGCGTCAGGCTGCTGTTTGAAGGATCCAATACGCACTGCTGACTTCGCTACAAGTTCCATTAAAGAGGCTAAACTCTCCTGGGAGTGCGTCTTCTCTCGAGTGGCAACCCATTTGCAAAGTATTACAACGGCCGGTCCAGCCGTGGAGACGCACCGCCGCTTCCAGATGGCGGATCTGTGGTGACATTGAGATGGAACCAAAGGCAGAACAGTGAGTCCATGATGGAATATGGATTATAAGTAGCAGACTCAAAAAGGCGGCATTGGTATCAACTCACTGGGGTAGGAACTGTTATGAATTGGGAAGTGGCAGCAAACCCACTGGGGTATTACAAATGCAGAACCACTATGACCATAAAGCACCTTACTCACATTGAGGCCACTGTGGGCGGAACTGTTTAAAACCAGGTGACTGCAACAATGCCGCTTTTCTAATAGTAGGCCTGTGAACAAGGGCGTTGGCCCGAAACGCGTCAGGCTGCTGTTTAAAGGATCCAATATGCACTGCTGACTTCGCTACAAGTTCCATTAAAGAGGCTAAACTCACCTGGGAGTGCATCTTTTCTCGAGGGGCAACCCATTTGCAAAATATATATATATATATATATATATATATATATATATAATATAACAAGAGTGCTCCTGCTGGATACCTAGGCCCGAGGCAGGGGGTGCGTAAACCGGCAGGGCCAGCCGGCGTCGTCAATCACACACAGATTCCAAATATTAAGCACGCTCAGGATATGCCAGAAAGAAATTTAATCTGTGCAGGTTACGCGTTTCGACAGACTCGCTGTCTTGATCACACAGTGAGTAAACAGTGAAAATGCCTTTACATAGTCTGATGCTAAACATGAAAGACAGACTAGTTCATATATATCAATGTAAATCACTAGTAAACATGGCAGCCGTTTTTTAAGGTAAACGGTAAACATAAAACATAATCACATTTGAATTCATGTAAAAATATAAAGTGCCAAATGATATAAGGATTGAATAAATTAATTTCAATCTTGCGTTTCCATGATATACATAGCCGAGTGATCAAACACTTATAGTAAGACTCAGCCTCAGTGACACGGGTATCGCTGATAGTGTTACTTAGTCAGATCGCAAATGCGTTAAGGTAATGTACTAGATGTACATAGGCATGCTGTTGTGGATACGTGTGGCATCTCCATAGTGGTTAAGAGGATAGCCATATTACTGAGGTAATGTACTGGTTGGGTATAGGCATGCAGGTGCGGATAATGATTACGTCTCCATAGTGGTTGAGTGTTATGTCACCATAGTGGTTGCGTATGTATATCGAATCCCCTAGTGGTTGCAGTATCAATGTCAGGTGGCGAAGATATCTTGCAAATAAAGCAATTGCCTATACAGTAATAACACAGAATGACATAACATGTTATCATTGGCACATAATGTCGGTATCGAACAAATGGGGTACATAATGTCCGTGGGCACCCAAAGTATTGTGCCACTGTCATATATACAAATCTAAACAAAGGTCTAGATACTTGCAAACATCAGACATATTGAGTAGGCATAAAAATACACCATATAGAGAAAAGAAGCAAGTGAAACAGAAAAAGATAAAGCAGTCTTATCTTAGTGAAGAGAAACCCAAAAATGGGGAAGAAAAGGGTAGGGAGCCTGTGTAAGATGTGTCCGTCACAGGGCGGTGGGTCCCTTCCTTTCCTCCTGTGAAAGATAAAAATATACATATATTAAAATCCACCATATTATCATGAGGACTATATACAATATTCAAAGAACATTCAGAAAATGATGAACGAGAAAAGGCAGAGCATAATTATACAAAGATTATTCATGCAAATGAGTGCTAAGTTCCTCATCAAGGTTATGTCCCCCAGGATATTTCGTTTCGAGTTCTATAATCCATTTCGATTCGCGTTTGCGCAGTTTCAGGACTCTATTGCCTCCTCTGGGGCCTGTGTGGACTTGTTCTATAATGAAGAAACTCAAAAGAGAGCTATTGGAGAGATGGTACTCCTGGAAATGTCTAGCCACGGGATAATGTATATCCCTATTATTTATGGCTCGTATATGTTCCAATACCCTCTTTCTAGCCATGAATGTGGTACTGCCTATGTATTTGAGCCCACATGGGCATTCCAGGGCATATATAACAAAAGGGTTACTGCATGTTAGAAATTGTGTTATGGGTTTATTTTTGTTTCTTTCAGGTACAGGGAATTCCTTGATTGTGTGACTGTTACGACACTCCTTGCAATGTCCGCAAGGGAAGAAACCTTTAAGGTTATGGTCTCCTTGCTGTTTACTCAGGGTTATGTTGTTGTGGACTAACATATCTCTAATACTGCGACCTTTTTTATAGGTGATTCTGGGTCGGGTGTGGAAAGTGTTGCCGATAACAGGGTCACTCGTAAGAATTGCCCAGTTATGTGCAAGGATCTTCTGTATCTGTTGAGAGTTTCTATTATACGTCAGGATAACTCTGGTGTCTTGTTGTTCTTTATCACTAATGTCTTGACTAGGTATTTCCAAGGTTTGTGCTCTCTTTACTTTACTGACTTTTTTCAAGGCCCGTTCAAGGACCCATTTGGGGTAACCCTTGTTCATGAATCTCGTAATCATATTGTTCTGTTCTGTAATGAAGGCTTCCTCAGTACTACAATTCCTACGTGCTCTCAGCAGTTCACCATATGGTATGCTCCACTTGAGCTTGTCAGGGGGACTGCTGAGAGCATGTAGGAGAGTATTCCCTGCAGTGGATTTGCGGAAAAGGCTAGTTTCCAAAGTGTCTTGCTTGGCCGTGACTAGCACTTCCAAGAATTCAATGTGCTCACTACTTACATTAGATGTTAGTTTAATATTGCAGTTGTTGTCGTTAAGTTTATCGATGAAATTGTTGACATCATTTTCAGTGATGTCAACAATTTTCAGTGCCATTCCAGATTACAAAGAGGTCATCGATATAGCGTAGCCATAGTCTTACTTTAGAAAAGTCAGATTTCAATAAGATATCTTCCCTGATTTCCTCCTCCCACAGGCCTAGGAACAGGTTCGCAAAACTAGGAGCGAAACACGTCCCCATGGCTGTGCCGAGAATCTGTTTATATAGGGTACCATTAAATATGAAGATGTTATTTTTCAAACATTGGTTCATCATATCTAGGATCATGTTGGTGTGGTCTAGATATCCTATTGGTTTGTTCTTCAAGAAATGGAAACATGCTTTGACAGCTTGTGCATGGTCAATAATAGTGTAGAGAGAATTGACGTCAAGGGTAATCATTAAGAAATTCTTCTCCCAAGTTATACCATCAAGTTTGGACAGAAAATTTTTTGTGTCCCTTACATGAGAGGGAAGAGAAATCACATAGTCACGAAGAAAATGATCCACATACTTAGATATATTCTCGAGTGCACTACCAATAGACGAGACAATAGGTCTCCCTGGTGGCACTACTGGATTCTTGTGGATCTTGGGTAGGAGGTACATGATAGGGAGTTTTGGATAATCTCTCTTTAAAAAACAAAATTCCTCCCAAGTGATAATGTCATTACGTTCCCATTGGGTCAATTTATCCCATATCTCCAAGATACTGTGATTGTATGTATCATTGTTGATTTTCAAATAAAACCTGGGGTCATTAAGCTGCCTAAGAGCCTCACTAATATACATTTCCTTACTCATGAGAACAATGTTGCCGCCTTTGTCGGACGGTTTAATCACAATGTTAGTGTCCTCAGATAAAGATTTTATGATGTATTTTTCTTTAGTAGATAAGTTGGTACTGGGTAGCGTGTCTCTCCAGTTCTGGTGTTTCAGTTTCTGAGATCTTTCGTAACTACTTCATGAAAGGTGTCTATGTTATCGTGGGGAAGAGCTGGATAGAATACTTAACGGGGTTTACATTTTGTAAAGGCAGCTAGATCTGTACAGATATCCAGATCTGCAGTGTTCACAGGCAACCCAGAAGTGGTCTCAGACATATTTTGTAAGTCACGCATTAGGATGAGAGTGTCAACATCTCCAATGGTAAGATTGGAGCAGGTGCGAGTGGAAAAATCAGAAACAGATTCCATGCTCCCTGGTGTTTTTTCAAATTGTTCCACTTTTTAAATTTAATTTTCCTAATGAATTTAAATATGTCAATGCGGGTATCTGAGTAATTAAATATCTCAGTTGGGCAAAAAGTTAGACCTAGGCATAGGGTTTTCTTTTCAAAGAAGGAAAGCGGACGTTCAGAAAGAATAATAATGGTTCTGTTTACCGTATTGTCATCCATTATTGCTTGCCCCTGGAGCTTCCAGCTTTGTTTCCCATGTGCTTCTTTATTCTGTCGTTTCTGATCTTTTTATTTCCTTTGTTTTCTCCTTTGTTTACTCCTCCCCTGCCTCTTCCACTGCCTCTTCCCCTTCCTCGTTGTCCTCTTCCTCGTCCCTGGTTCGTTGGTGCCGGTGTCATTCTTAGTGTCTGCCGTCCCCTTCTCAGGAGCCGGTATTTGTCTAAAGAAGTAGCCGGTTTAGAGGGGACTACTATTTCAGAAGTTGAACTGGCGGTAGTTATCGAAATGTCCGTGTCAGAGTCGCTTGCCTCCACAGATGAGGGTTGCATTGTGTCATGAGGTGCTGTTTTAGCCTCCGTTGTATCTGGTAGGTCTCCATATAGATGGTCGTATTTGTGGCTATACGTAAGTATACGCCCACTTTCATAGTCCACACAATCCCTGTGAAGCTTTCTTTGTTTGCGGACCTTTATGTCTTCCTCGTGTTGTTTCAATGAGCAAACATTCATTAAAAAATTCAAAGACGAATTAAAACCAAAATTGAAACAACACAAGGAAGACATAAAGGTCCGCAAACAAAGAAAGCTTCACAGGGATTGTCTCTATTCTCTAATTGTAATCACGTGTGCAGGCACTGAGCACTTTAAAAATGGTAATGTGACTTCGCGAGCGCGTTATGTGATCAAGGCCGTCTTAGGCCGAAACGCGTCATGGCAGTCATGGTGGTTTGAAGGCAACGAAAATTAAAAAATACCAAAAGATGCATTTCGCATAATCTGTATATAGTTTTATCAAATTACGCAAATATCACATACCCCTACAATATGGGTCAAATAGCGCAATCAATATATTCCAGGGATAGTAGAACAATGCTTTCTCCCGGACTGTCTTTTTTTCCCTATCTTTTTCTTACAATCCCCCTTTGTATCTCACTTTCTCTACCTCTCACGCTATCTTTCTCTGTGTGTCTTTCGATGCCTCTCTCCGAGTCTCTGTGGGGTATATCATCAAAGAACAGCGCTAAATATCGCTGAGCGGGCTTAGCGCGGATTTGCTTAACGCCGGCTATCACCGGATTTGATCGCCGAGATATCGCGATATTTACAACGCATATCTCCACGGCGATATTAAATCCGGTGATAGCGGCGAAATCCGCGAACATCGCTGGAAATCCAGCGCAACAACGGAAGCGATAAGGTATTCCTTGCAAATAGGGAGATGTGGGTTCAGCCATAGAATCCACCTCCCATCATATGTATAGCTAAGTCTGCTTTTTTGCAGACGTTAGCTTTCGGCGATATCCGCGGTTAGCGCGGATTTTAACGTCGGTATTGGTGTCCTGGGCCAGCTTGTTGATAGGGAGAAGTGCTGTTAGCCATGATTCCCGTGTTGTGTTTGAAGGAAACGCCCACTTTGCATCTCATTAGAGATGCAAAGCGAGGCGTCGGAAAAAAGGCTGCTAACATGCGCTAATGCATGTTAGCACTGCCTTGTAAATAGGGCGAAAAGATTATCTCCGCTTTTTTGGCTTTTAAAGCCAAAAAAGCGGAGATAAGGCCCTTGATAATATGCCCCTGTGTCTCCCTATTCTGCTCTGTCCCACCATGCCTTTCTGTGCCTCTCTGTCCCTTTCTATTCCCATCTCTTTCTGCAATTCTGTTTTTCTTTGTCTCTCTTTCCTTGTCTCCATTTGTCTTGTCCTGTTTTCTTCTGGCCTTGTATATTTCTATCTGTCTTTCTCCATCTTCTCTTGCATTTCATAGTCCATGTACCTACAGGGATAAAAGTGCTCTTTGGATGTCCCAGCATAAGCGATCCAGGTCCTACAGCTACAGTGGTTAGTGGCTAGTAGGCCTATTTTCTCACTGCAGGGACAGAAGTGCATTGTGGACCCAGTCTTTACCTGCATGAGCAAGGATAGACGTGCACTGTGACTACAATCTATCACATTATAAACCATCCAGGGACCTGCGGGGGCATAAATGGCTAGTAAGCCCATTCTGTCTCTGTAGTCGAGAGGAATAGAAGTGCATTGTGGCCTCACTCTTTCCACACGTCTGCGGGGTCAGATTTGTGCTGTGGCCGCAATCTGTCCTAGCATGAGCCACCCAGGTGAAAGAAGTGGCTAGTGGACCCATTCTGTTTCTGCAGATGTAGGGGCAGAGTTACTTTGTAGACCCAATCTTTCCCTGTATCTGCGAAAACAGAAGCGTCTTGTGGCTGTAATATGTCCCAGAAACTGGGGGGGACAGAAGTTTGTTGTGGGCCCATTCTGCTCCAGAATCTGTGCGAACAGTAGTCTCAGCCATTGTGAGTAAATAGCCCAAAGTAGTAAAATTGCTCAAAAGTGTAAGAGTTAACTGTAACTTATTCACTAGTGTAAGTTACGTTTGTGAATAGCCACATTTTATTTCTATTTTTTAAATATAGATCCGTCTGTGACTTCCACATTTTTCCGTTAGAAAATCCATCCATTAAAATCACTGAGGGGCATATTATCAAGGACGGCGTTAAAAATTATCGCCGGTTTAGCGGCAGAAAACTGCCGCTAAAGCGGCGATAATGGGCTTGATGATATGCCCTTGAGAATTCCAATAGAAGTCCATGTTCTGGTGTGAACATGGGCTTCTATTTGAGTTTTTTAAATCTTGCTAGTGTCAATACATAATTGCCAATTATTTTTGTTTTTCATCTGATAACAAAAACATTCGGTACTGCACTGCACTGAACATCATATTATCAAAATAAGATGCTGGAACATAGACGTTTGGGATGTTTTGGGTCTTGCCGTAGTCAATTTTGAAAAAATAAAAGGCAAGCAAAGAAAAGCATCTTTATTGTCAAACAAGTTTGGCACAGCTTATTCCTGTCTCTACAGGTACACCGTTGAAAATTAGCAGTTGGCATTGAAAAACCTGCCTGCGATGCAATTTATGCCAGTGGGCAAACAGCAGGTAGATTTTCAAACAGGCCTTCTCCCTATCATTACGTGATAGCATTCCACTCTGATATTACGCCACTCTCGTCCGTGCTGGACTGTAGTGCGACGGGAAATACGGCTGTTTGGCGCTGCAGGTGGGAGGTTCTATGAGGCCCGGCTGTTGATAACAATAATGATTAAAGAACTTAAGGAACTCTAGGGGAATATGGATTATGCTGCGTGTACAGAGAATACAATTTTCTATAACAAAAAACGAACTGCTTGTCATTCTACCTTCAGGAAAAAATAGTTTTACCATGTTGATATATAGCTCTATACATTCGGAGCGAAAGAAAACAAATCCTTTCCCTGGACTTCTGTTATGCCCGGAAGACACTAGTGATCTTTGTGTTGAAAGGTGGACACATATTTGATTAATGTACTTGTTCGCCAGACCATGGAGAGTTTCTGCGCTGTCAAATGGACGGTCAGAACTAGTGCAGAACCTATTTCGCTAGCAGTACACCATGGGGCATATTAGCAAGACCCACGTTAAAATTATCGCCGTTTTAGCGGCAGGAAACTGCCGCTAAAACGGCGATAATGGGCTTGCTAATATGCGTTATGGAATTCCAATAGAAGCCCAGGTTAGATGTCCTGCACATTTAACCTGGGCTTCTATTGGAATTCCATAACGCATATTAGCAAGCCCATTATCGCCGTTTTAGCGGCAGTTTCCTGCCGCTAAAACGGCGATAATTTTAACGTGGGTCTTGCTAATATGCCCCCATGTTCTTTCTGGAGAGCAAAGTTCTCCCATTTTAAAAGAAGACATTCAGAAAACGACATCCGAATACTCACACTAGAAAAAAGTCTGGAACAAGCAGGGCCGGCTTTAGCGCTTGGGGCGTCCGGTGCCACAACGCTTGATGGCACACCCCAATGGCCGCCTCCACCACAGATTCCCTCACAACCAACATTTAACAGTGCCTCTCAAGTCTCCATAACCACTCTCTCTCAGATGCATTTAATGAGTTTTATAGCACCACTCATACCAGGGTAGGCAGTTGCCCCACTGAGCAATTCAAAACAGAAAAATAAAATGATAACAACACAACTCTATTATCATTTTATTTAACCGTACTGGCTTAGTTGGTTGGGAGGCTGGGTTGTTTAGAGCTGGGGGAGGAGTGGTAGGCACTTCCTAAGTGCGCATGACATTTTGGCTGGCCCTCCCCGGCCGGCCAAACACTCATGTGCGCTTTGCATGTTCTCCAACCAAGCTGCATTACAGCCTGGGTGGAGAACATGCACTGCCTCCCAGACCCTGTCTGAGCGCTGAGCCATGGTGCTCAGACCAATCACAATGCTGCTGTTAGGCAGCATTGTGATTGGTCAGGGGAGTATGGGAGGCTGTGTGTTCGTGGTTCCTGCTGCCTGGGAGAAAAGGAGAGGATGGAATAGAGGCGGCCGGCCGACGGCTGGCCTTATCCAGTTACGTGTTTTTTTTAATTCCCTCCACTCCCCCACGCCCCCTGTCCCCCGCCCCCATTTGGTAGCAGCTGCTACTGAGTTCATGGTGTCAGAGCACTTTACATCACACACATATTACACATAGACAATCAATCATACGTGTGTAAATCAATGTATAGGAAATGTTAATAAGCCAGAGGACTACAAGGTGTCATCCACACTGGTAGGCAGTATAGTTTAAGAGTGGGTGATCTGGAGAAGCACAAACTCAGAATTTAAAATGTTACACTGTGGTTGGGGGCTCACTTTAATAATAAGAATTAATTTCTACCCAAATGAACCCATTTTGCAACATTGGAACAAAATTATAACGCTCTAACCTATACATTGCAGTTTTCATGCAGCTCTTTGATGACAGTTAATTGCTCACTGTTCTACATTAGGATTTTAACTTACAAACTGCAAGTACTAATAGGATCTCTCTGACAAAAGCAGAAACCCACTGACCTATTTACAATATATGCACTTTGTGATCTGCATGGTAAGTTCTTAGCAGCAGGCATGTTAACCCTCTGCACTAGCTAATGATGTGTCAAAACATCCACTAGACAATACTCTTATCTCTGTCCTTGAGGAATTTTAATCACTGGAGTTATCTTGACATTTTTATCATTGCTGGAAAATTGCTGGAGGCAAGGAACATAGCAGCAGGTGCTTTTAAAACCATAATATACAGCGCCCCCACTCGAAGTCAGGGGTCTGTGCGGTGGTACCGGTTGCACTGCACTAGAGCCGTCCCTGAGCACATGATCATGCACATGAGGCTGCTTGTGAACAACTAAACAGCTACAGATTGACAAAGTGGGACTCTGTGCTGCACCTCACGTGAGTGAGATTTTCAAATGTGTTGTCTTTTACGCAGAGAATAAAACAGCCGACACTTGCTTAGCTTGAATCAATCATTTGCTAAAAGTTCAAAACCGAAAATAATAGATGAAGCGTTAAAAGCACCATTCACATCAGAAGTTTTGTGGAGAGCCAAGGTAATATCAAAGTTATTTTGTAAAAAAAAAAAAAAAAATTGAAATCATTTCTTTGCATTGTCACATTTAATTGCAGCCCGGACCTGATATGTCATAATGAGGAACATCTTGGTCAAGCTGTGTATCCCTAAAGCAGAAGCCTCAGCGAATATATGTCATGTGTATATGGTGTTAGTTAGAGTAGTCTGCTCGTCATTTGGTACGGCCTCATAGCTATACCAGAGAGAAATCATATTGAGGACAGGATAGATGGCTCTGTTGCCATCCCAAGCACCTGCTTAGAGAATATATGATTTCGCACACGTAGTGGTATTAGCAGAAAATGTAATAATTTGATGACTATCAAGTTTCAAGTTGTGCAGTGAATTGTGGCGCAATAAAAAATGAATATGATTTCCAGGAAGAAATAGAATCAAAAGAGTAAATTTGATTAAAAGACATTAAAACTAAGGGCCATATTTATCATTATTTGGCGTCACTCAATGAAGCAAGACAACATGCTGCACTGCGTCATATGAGAGGGCAGGAATGTGCCATATGTGCAAGATCTAGTGCATTCCTGGTCTCACACTGCACTGGTGCACTATGTGCTGCCTAGTGCCAACTCAGGCACCCTTGCACCATGGTGAAAAGGTGCCTGCGTCACAGGCAGGATAGCTTTTTTTCAATAAGGGACACCTTCTTGCACAAAAAAATCCTGAGACATTTTCCTCTTTATAGGTGTGATGCAGAATGCAGCAGACTAGGGCCTTATTATGAGTTTGGTGGTCCATGGACCGACAGACGTGTGGTGGTGGTCTCCCGACCACCCTATTACAACTAGGGTAGTCGGGCCACTGTTCCCTGGCAATTGCATGGTGGTCCTGAAGCCGCAATATGCTTGGCGGGACCACCACGGTCTAGCCAAGCATATTACAAGATTCCTCTCGCCACAGTTTTCATGGCGGTGAGCACACCATTAAACCCATGGTGGAGAGCAAATATAGGTGGTGCCTCAAACCATGTGGATGCATACAGGGGGGCACAACATGTGCCCCCTGTGTGCATGGGCCCCAGTACCTGCACAGCATGGACTGCAGCAGTTGCGTCATCTTGCATGATGCAAGGGCAGCACAATGGCTTGATAAATTTGGCCCTCAATCCATTAGATAAGAACATGGGTTATTAGTTGGGAAGGATGTGAGTCCTTCCCAAGTAATAAGTCCAAAATCTCTTGAGGTCAAACAAAAAAAGTTCTGTAAATAAACCTAGGCTCAGACCCTGGTAGTTATAGATAAGAGCAGACAGGCCTAACTTAAGGAAATGTTTGTAACGTATTTAGGAGCACACAAACAATGAAGAAGTCAAAACACAACACAATACAATTCCAAAAAACAATTGCTAAAAATAGAGAAAAATTTAACAAGAAAAATGACACCAAAATGACTAAAACCAACAAAGGGTAACCAGAAATGTCATTTTTTAATGATGTATTACAAAAAACAGCAATAAAAAGTAAAGCTCCAATGAGAAGTCACTGTTCATGTAT
The DNA here is from genome assembly GCA_963921515.1 of Calotriton arnoldi. Taxonomy (NCBI): domain Eukaryota; kingdom Metazoa; phylum Chordata; class Amphibia; order Caudata; family Salamandridae; genus Calotriton; species Calotriton arnoldi. Next base: position 695,110 of record CAWUFW010008089.1, read on the forward strand.
GACCAGGACCTAGGAATGAATTTAGGCAGACTATGATGGAGCAGAGGTAGGAAGCATCAAGCGGATCATACCAGTCAAACATTTCGCCTTCTGACTTAGAGCCTGTTAACGAATTTGGCGATGTGATAGATGGCTGCCATGCTAGCGCCCCACTCTCACACTACCAAACTCGACCACCGGCTGCCCCTCAGATTACGAGTTCCTCGTGGTCTGGTTGGTGGTCCTTTGGTGGTCCAACAACGGTGCCTATTAGAAAGGCATTGGAATGGGAGTGCCAAAGCCTGTTCCTGCACAGCATGTGATGTACAGTCCATGCCATGCAGGAAAGGGGGTGTATGCAGACAGGCAACAGGGGGCCCTCCTGGGCCCCCTTAGTTTCCACATCGCCAGCAGTTTCATGGTGTGAGCACCGCCATGAGATCGCTGGCAGTGAGGAAACTCATAATATGCTTGGCAGTGCCACAGCGGCACCGCCAAGCATATTGCGGCCTCAGAGCACCTCACCACCACCAGGAATCGTGGATCCCTGGTGGTTACATTGGTCTTATGGTGGTCCGATGACTGTAGTCATAATACAGCAGTCAGACCGTTGGTGTGGCAGTCCCTGACTACCACCAAACCTCTACCGGGGGTTTGGCGGTCCGATGGACAGCCAAACTCTCATTTAGGCCCTTAGTCCTTGAATTGAAGTAAAAATCCTCCTAAAGGGCAAAGTTGAAGGCTGTATTAGATGTGATCCACTCGAAGGTAGAAACTCATGGGCCAAGATCCTGCTGAAAGCTTTGATTTTGGTGGGAAATGGTCAGAGGAGGAAAATTTGCATTTCACACCCGCCAAAGTCCTCTCGATGGTCAGATCCTTTACAAGCCTTCACCCGGTAAAGATTTCTACCTCCAGATTTCCTTTCATAGCTCAAAATCCTCCAGCGAGGCTAACCTGGAAGCTTTATCCATGAAAGTCCTTTGGAAGTCAGATACGTGTGCCTTGAGGTTCCTCTGAATCTCTGGAGGTCTTGGAAGTCCAAAAATTTCATACTTTCTAGAGCAGTACCTCTTGGTCTCTTCTAGGGCTCTGAGTGCATCAGGGACTGCACCTAGTGGCCAGGATGCACTACAGCAGAAGCCACCAGGAGGGTCCAGTCCAGGTCCAGCTGAGCCTCTTGCTGGGTCCCGGTAGCCACACACCAGGTCATCCAGTGATCCTTGGAGTCCACTTCTAACTCTTGGGTTCAAATGTGAGTAGGTCCACCCCGCAGGTCTCCCCACAGGTCACAGATAGCAGGTTTAGTCCACTTCTGGTCTTCCACAGGTCCAGATGTGTTCACTAGCCAGTGGTTGGGATAGACTCCTGGGCACTCCATAACCAAGGAGAAAACGTTCCCAGGAACAACCCTTCCCACTTTTGCACCACATCCTGTTTGCCTTACTGCAAACTATCTCACAGTGCAAAGTAAAATACAACATGGCAGCACCCTTCTGCCTTTAGAGGTGACTGATGCCAAGGTGAATGTGTAGATCCCTCCTGCTCAATAACAACAAACTGGTTTTAGGATCAGCTCCACCTCTCACAGGTGTGCACCCTGGATATAGACCCAATAATTTTGATGGGACACAATACTGAGGACAAAATATCAAAAAAACATGTTGATATGTAACAAATCTAGACTTTCTATACTGGACTCCACATTTATGTACCTACTTGGTACATATATCTTTAAGGTATGTGGAGTTAGGAATGCTAAATCTATACTTCCCTATATGCACTCACTTTTCAATAGTTTGCCCCTCAACATTCTGTCCTAGATATTCTTGCACCACGATATTCTGGTGGTCGATTTTCAGTAGTACAATCCATTCCACTGGGTTAGTGTCAAGCAGGCTACAGTTGGCATAGTGAACAACACAAGCTTCTCTTCCCTAGGTCTCTCTTTACACTTAACTATGACTGGGCAGGTCTCCCTTGATAACTTTCAAGGGAATTAAACTCCTGAACTCTTCCCAGTTGCCTTTCCTGAGTTGGGAGAACTCTCATACCTCAGGCCCAGGTCTTACTGGCAAATCCATTGCTTCTGATCTGAGAGCAGTTTTCACTCCTCCTTCTGGGAAAGCACTGACAGGGCTTGCTACAGGCAGGCTAATGCTAATTCGCCTACTGGAGGTTCAGGCAGACAAACTCCAACTTTTTAAGTTGTTTTTGCTAAACATTAAAAAAAAATCTGACGTCACCATTGAATCATATTTTTTATATTTTTAATAAATATTAAAGACAGTTCTTTTTTAAACAAACTTTATTGAAGTTTTTTACATAACATGTACATAGCATCAAGACACTGAGCTTATTACATATTATCGTCACGGCATCCCTTTCTGAGGTCTGAGGTGCATCTCTCACCCGCCACCCCAAAGGCTCCATGGGGGGATAAAGGATCATGGGGACCATGTCTGGCGGTGCATACACTGTTTGGTATGCCCTGTGCTGTAGGATGTGAAACAGCGGCTAACTGGCTTAAGGGAAGGGGGGTGAAAAGGGGAGAGGGGGAAATATGGGCCTGATTTAGATCTTGGTGGATTTGGTTCCACCGTCACTTTTCTGTCTGTGTATCTGTCTGCCTGCTAGGCGGTCCGCCTGCTCAATTTAGATGCTGGTTGGTTTATGGACAATAGTCCGCCCAAGTCTAACCATTACTGCCAGAAGTTTCCTGCCACGTTGATGGAGTCATAGGCAAAAGCAGATGTCAGAGAGACTTTAGCTAATATTTCCAATCGGCCAATCACGATATGCTTTCCCATCGACAAACTGTGGCGGGTAAACCTCCACACCTGAGTTGGCAGTTTGGAAGGGATATAAGGTAGAAACTTACCTTTCTTTCTTTTTTGCACTTCCATTTCTGTCAAGAACCCAATTGTCCCAGACCTTCCTTTGCTGCTGCTTCTTGACCAAGAAGCGAATCAACCCCGTTGTCACCAGAATAGAAGGTAAGCTTCATTTTTGCTTGTTTTCTTTTGAATTGTCTGTTTATATTTGCTCTGAGCTCATTCATTTTTAAATTTCTCTTACAAGCAATTTTTTCTAATGTGTAATGGATATGTGGGTAATGTCATCAGTCATGTCATCAGTCATGTCACTGATCATGTCATGAGTGACGTAATATGTTAGGTCATAAGTAATGCATTGCGGGGACGCGAGTTATAGTTAGCTTAGCTGACAATAACTGCTGAATTTCACTGGCTCTGTATGTGTGAAATCTGATTCTAACTATAACACCCCTGTACCCTTTGTTTTTTTTTGTGAATTTCTAACATTTTTTATATGTTAATTCCTAACTATAACGTCCCTGTAACCTTTGTTTTTTCAGTGAATTTCTATGGTTTTTAAAGTAGTAGTTGCGTAGTGGTGGAGAAAGGTGGCGGGCCTCCAACTAGCTTTAAGAAATCCTACTGTGTAGGACTTACAGGAGTTACCAGTAGGGCTTCTTGGCCCCCAAGGTCCCTCAGGAGTAAAGTGGACTTCATCTCCCAATCAGTAGTGCGCCAGGAGGTGCGATTGCAGAGTGGTGGAGAAAGGGGCCGTGGTCTCTGAAGACCTCTTAGCAATCCGACTGTGTGGGACTTACTGGAGGTAACAGGAGGGGTTGTTGGCCCCCAAGTATGTCCCCAATTCTGCAAATGTGCCTCCTGGTGCACTACTAGTAGGGGATAAAGTCCCCTTGGCTATTGATGGTCCTTGGGGGCCAACTACCACTCCTGTTACCTCCATGTCACAACACAAACACCACGGGAGGCTCTGATGGGTAAATAAAGGGGTATTTATTGCACTGTTCTTGTTAACGTAGCCCATACAAAGGGGTGGAGTCCGTGTTCCGTCTTTGGATACACGTTCTCTTCTCCACCGACTCGATCCCTTGTCTGTTAGTCTGTCCCTCTTCGACGGCGTCCCTGGTGTCGGTCTTCCCCTCGGGTAAAGGAAACAGGGAAGAGGTGATTAATAACCTGACTATTGAAGAGACACCTCACTATTGTTAACCTGTTCCTTCCCCGGTACCTACGGCAAAGGTTTAGACGTGGGTTTTACTGTGTTGCGGCACACAATATGGAGGCGGGTAGGGCCGGGAGATAGGGTAGAGGAAAGGAAATGCCGGCGTGAGAACAGTATGGGGACCAATAACCTTCTCGTGACCCCTATGCTGTTCGTAACCCAAGCCCCGAACCAGACTCCCTGTCTAAATCGACCTTTTGGCCTAGTGAATCCCCCAGATCCTGTCTCTAGGAAAAAGCAAAAGAACAAACCCTGTTCCTCCCTTCTCTATGCCCTGTGGACCGCATTATAGGCCCGTAAAGGATGCCTGGGTGAAAACCCACCCTCCCAACAACCTCCCGGTCACCCGGGTCACTTGCCTGTAGCCGTGGCCCCTTGACCGAGCCACGGCTGCCTCATCTGGTATGCCTTCCCTTGGGTAAACCTCTGCCACTGCTCAGCTGTTCCTGTCCTCCTCCTCACTCGGGACTGTGGTTTTCTTCCCTCGGTCCTCACCAATCGTCTCGCCGTCGTTCTCCGTGTTCGCTTCCTCCTTGTCTCCTTCTTCTCCTTCTTCGGCCGCTTGTCTTGTCTTCCTCTTCTCTCCGTCGGGTTCCCAGGTGACCTCTTCCGGGTCGGGTTCCAGGTCAGGGCTCCGCCTCTCCGTGGACGTGAAACAGATCTGTGTGGTACCCCTGGGGCACCCGAGGACAGTCTCCGAGGGCGCCCTGTCACACTCCAGTAAGTCTCACACAGTGGGTTTGCTGAGAGGTCTTTAGTCACCACGCCCCCTTTTCCACCACTCTGCAAACACACCTGCTGACGCACTACTAGTTAGGGGATGAAGTCCCCTTGGCTCTTGAGGGTCCTTTGGTGCCAGCTGCCCCTCCTGTTACCTCCAGTAGGTTCCACACAGCTAGATTGCTGAGAAGTGGTCAGAGGCCACACCCCCTTTCTCCACCACTCTGCAAACGCACCTCCTAGCGCACTACTGGTTGGGGGAAGAAGTCCACTTTAGTCATGAGGACCTCAGGAGTGAAGTGAAATTCAATCCCCAACTAGCAGGGCACCAGGAGGCGTGTTTGCAGAGTGGTGGAGAAAGGGGGTGCAGAGTGGTGGAGAAAGTCTGGGACTTACTGGAGGTAACAGGAGTGGTTCTTGGACCCCACGGACCCCCAGCATCCAAGGGGACTTCATCCACAACCACCACTGCTCCAGGAGGGTTGTTTGCAGAGTGGAGGTGAAGGGGGCATGGTCTCCGGCAAATTGCCAAACGTTTTTTTCTATTTTTTAAAAACAATTTAAGGGAGGGGAGCTGCATGGCCCCCCTCCCCGTGCTGATTTCGGCCCCGGTACCCCATCCACGGGGCCTGGCCTTTTCTTTTTTGTATATAATTTATAGGGAGGGAGGCCAAGCACCCCCCCTACTGGGCCATTTTCGGCCCGGGTACACCATCCCCCAGGGCCAGACCCTTTTGAAAACATTTTTGTTTTAAAAAGGGAGGGAGGCATGTGACCCCCCTCCCGAGGATGATTTTGGCCCCGGGTACTAAACCCCTAGGGCCATGCCTTAGTATATTTTTTTTAAAAGGGGAGGGAGGCCAGTGTGGCCCCCTCCCAGGGCCAATATTGGCCATGGGAACCCCATCCCTCAGGACCTGGCCACTTCGTTGGGGACTGGGTTGGTAGCCTGAAGGCCCCTGCGCTCCCTGCTGGCTCTCTGCCTCGTGCAGGAGCCGGCATTCTTTTGAGACCCAGGGAGCTGCTAACATGCTGCTCCCTGGATCTCAAAGCAATGTCTGTTTCCCTGCTCACTTGACAGCGGGCAGGGAAACAGACATGCTCTGCTTTCAGCAAGTTAGGCCATTTTCTGCTCTCACTTGCTGAAAGAAGAGCTGGTTTGCTATGGCTAGGTGGGAGCGGTGCTCCCACCAAGCCATAGCAAATTGCAATGTCCCAGGAGTGGGCACCCGGGGACACTGCTGGAGCTGGCCCTGGGGGATGGTGGTCCCCACAGCTTTCTAGGTCTCAAGGAGGGAGATGCACAGCCCCCTCCTTTCTTCTTTTAGGGCCTACCCCAGGGAGATGGTGGTTGCCGGGGCCGAGACCGGCCCGGGAGTAGGGCCCACGCAGCCCTCCTCCCATTTTAGAGTTTGACCCGCAGAGGTGGTGGTCCCCAGGGCCCAGGTGGTCCATGGGCCCCCCAGCCCAAATATATAAAGCCCCGTAGAGGTGGTGGTCCCCGAGGCAGAGGGTCTGCGAGACCCCCCATAATATTCTAATTAGCCCTAGGGAGGTGGCGGTACCCGGGGCAGGGGGGTTTGAGTGGCCCCCACAAAATTGGCATTAGCCGTGGGGAGGTGGTGGTCCCCGGGGCTGCAGTTAAGCCCAGTGAGCCCGCCTGCATACATAATTAAAAGCCCCAAGGGATGTGGCGGTCCCCGGGGCTTTGATAAACCTTAGTAGGGGGCCTTGTGCTCCCCTTCCATATTTATCATATGCCCCGGCCTGACCCACCCATGGGTTATTCTTAAGCAAATGTGGGAGCCCACGCTTGTTTTTTTTTTTTTAAATCACCCTGGGTTCATGGACCCACCCACAAGTCCACCTCAAAATGTAAAAAAAATGCTTTTTACCCCATGTGGGGTCCCTGAGGGACCCCCCGTCATATCTGGCGGTTCAGGGTATTCCTACACTGCCCCTTTTCTTTATTTTGACTTTATTCTTGGACTCAGCTTCAAGCCGAGTCCCAAGATGGTTGCCAACACTTCCTGGTTGAAGTGTTGGCAGCCAATCAAATTTTAGAAGGATCCGCAAGTTCACCACAAGGACTTGCATCCCCAGATATCTATATTTTTTAAGTTATTTATCTCAAAACTACTGAACCTATTTAGAGCACATCACAACAAACATGCTTTCTGGACCAACATCTAGCTTTCTGAAAAATTTGGTGTAATTCCAATCAGCAGTTCGGGCTGTAGTCTTGTTAAAAAAATGAAAAATCCCCATTGACTTAACATGAGGAAAACGTGTTTTGGGACCCCCCTTTTTTCTCGGCCCCCGCTTGATGATTCACTCCAAAACTTTTAACACAGCAGCTGATCCAAAAAGGGGAAGATTTGTGAAAATTTCATGGAGATTCGTCAAGGGGCGCCAAAGTTATTAGTAAAACAAAAAACGCATTTCCTATGGAAACTTTGGTCCTTACTATAACTACCTACTGGCGATCTACAGAATTGTTGTCTTCTGATAGCAGGCCATGCCCCCTTTCTCCATCAGTCTGCATAGCGCCTCCTGGTGCGCTCCTCGTTGGGGTATGAAGTCTCTTTTGCTGCTGGGGGTCCTTGTTCACAGTGGGATTGCTGAAAGGTGGTCGCAGGACATTCCACCTTTCTCCACCACTCTGCAAATGCACCTCCTGGCACACTCTTGGTTAGGGAATGAAGAGTAGTGAAGAAAGGGGGCGTGGCCTGCTATCAGAACTCAACCATCCTGCGGTGTGGGATGCTTTTTGAATAGAAACAAGGTCCTAAACTATAACTACCTACTGGCGATCGCCAGTAGGTAATATATATATATAAAAAATATATATATACATATTTTTTTTTTAATTAACATATGGTTTTTGAATGTGAATTTAAAATGAAGTTGAAAAAACAAAAAAAAGATATATATATATATATATATTTGAGGAGTTGTTCTTGGTGACACTGTTAGAAGGCAAGTGAGCTTTTTTTAATGCTGTGTACATCTACACAACATGCAAGACTGTCATTTGAAACAGACACATCCATTGGCTTTCATACGTTGCTTTCACACACGTTAGCCTATGACTGTGTCTATAACCAGAAAATTGAGACAGATGGAGTCACGGTATATCATTAGACTTAAAACTAAGATCCCGACAGGCCTTAACATGGACGAAGAACTCTTTGTGCATTTATAAAAAGAAATAATTGGGGAACTGATCTATTTTATAGTGTCTATAATTTAAACAACAAACTATTTGTTAATCTCTCCTCAATACATCATGCAAGTTACTGGTACTAACCGTATAAAATGTCAACAATTTATGTCGCAAGGAATGTACTGTACTGACCTTAAACGAGCAACTGAATGGTCAGTCGCAAGAACATCTACTTAGATCATGTTTAGCATTTATAATAGGGTACTACACCCAGGTACACAATTTTTAGAAGTGAACACTATATCTAAATATAAGTGAACCCTTCAAAAATTGACTTAACTTGCTTCGAAATGCTCTATGACACAATATATAATGCAGATTCAATGTCCCCTTTGCATACTATTCAATTTCATTTGTAATCAATCTTGAACCTAAATAATTTTATTAATTCATTTCTATGCACCAAACCTGTCGGAGAAAGTCAGCCACATCTTAATTATCTTGTACTAACAATGCCTATGTAAATATCATGCCTTCTACAAGAAATAAGAATGTATCAAATGTTTAATAATTAAATGTTTTTCAAACATAAACTGCAACTCCCATCATGCATCATTATGTGCAGATGATGGCGAGACTATAAATTGTAAACACAAAAAAGCCAACTCACCCTGAAAAAGACCCTGTGTGGTTGAAACGCGTTGGTGTGATAGCGCTGTTTTGAAAATAAAACCGGATTTTGGGAACTACTGAGTGCCGCAAATTCTTTTGAAAAAAAAAAGCACATTGGGCTTTGGTTGAAGCTTGTCGCGAGCACCCACATTGAGCGCGCCTGGAAACTAACCCATATTGTGTAACAGACATTGTATCTGAGCAGCGCCCGGCGAAAACACAAAGGAAAGGAAAAGGAACTTACTTAAAGTCGGAGCGCCGAGAGGACAGGACCGGATGGTGCCGCTGTGTCAGAGGTTTTCACTTGAAGGTAAGCCCAGCTGGGACAACAAATTGTGTTATTCACCGAAACGGCTTGTACGTAAAATCCATTGCGGGAAGCAAGGCGGGTGGAAGACTGCAGGCTTAACCCGCTCCCCTAGGACACGTAGAGCAGTGTTCCCAGGTACGCCGGAAGGCTTTCTGGCACCGAATGTTCAAACCAAACGCGCTACATTGTTTGAAGGCGTGTGGCGTAATATCATTGTTAATAAGACTGTGGAAAACTTAGTCGAAGTGACTAACTGGAGCAAAATATTACCAATTTTACAGCGGAGGTACGTCGAACTGACAAGCGCGATAACTGTGCTCAGACAGCAAATGATCAACAACATATGAACTCGTGCAGCGCGCAGTCGTGCAACAAATAACTAACAACATATCAGATTCCAATAAAAACTCAGGAGGTCAGAACGTACAAACTACTGTCAAATGGAGGCACGTAAAGTCAAGAGAGCAGCAAAAGCTGCAAAAATTGTTCAACCGGCAACATCCAATGAAACGGTAACTGGCTCTGAACAAACAACAATGCATAGTGCAGGAGGCACATTGAAACAAATAATCTTCCAAGTTGAAAGGCTATATAAAAAGGAGATCAACAAGAGCTGGAAGTGATAGCTCTTGAAAAGTATGTAGAGGTTAATAGAATTCCAAGAGGTTTGAGTATTTTCACAATGCCAACTCATCCTGACATCAGATCAGACTTACTGGAGGAATGGGGGCACAACAATACACAATGTTCCATCAATATGATGAAGATTCTAATTAAGCATGCTCAAATGGATATTGACGAAGTGTACATTACAATACAGGAAATGGAATCTAAAATATCCAACAATCCAGACAAAGAGGAACTAACTAAATTAAGAAAAGATATGGAAATCAGATTAGAGAAATATGAAGAAGAAATTCAGGAGAGGAAAAAGAGAAAGTTCCATAGGGACGAAATAGACTACAAGTATGGCAGAATCCTCACCTTTTCGAAACGGTTTGAAGTGTTGAAACAAAATTTTCCAAGCAAAGTAACACAAGCAACCCCTGGAGAAGTGACAAGTGAATCAGACGTCAGCGAAGGGGATGAAACAAGTACTTCCACCCTCACAGTAAAACCAACTTTTTTAGAAGAGATGAGACTCATGCACTTGGATGCATCAATGACAAGGGGGAGAGGGAGAGGAAGAGGGGCAGGCAGAGGACCTGGCAGAGGAGATGCAAAGTCTTCAAAAGTACTAGGAAAACCAGAAGATCTAAACGAAAGAAGACAGTACACTCTGAGAGACCGGACAAAGAAAAAATGAATTACAGTGAAGATAGCAATCTAATAGTCAATCTTTCCAATTATGTACTAATGGACAACGAGAAGTTACTGTTGAATAAAGGACTCTCTTTTTGTCCAGAAACACATTTCAACTATGTGGATACCAAAATTGATGTATACAAGTACATAAGGAAATTGAAATTGGCTAAAATTCATGCGAATAAACAGCCTGGGAGTCTAACAACAACGGCAGAGATAGAGCAGAAAAAGAGAGAATTAACAATTGAACAAATACCAGATCTGAAAATTTGTTTGATCTGATGTATAATCTCCATGAAGATGAAATGACAGAAGGGAATATATTACAAGAACTGACAATAGAAACTGACCAACACAAGTTCAGCAAGTTCAAAAGAAAATCCAAATACTGTCTGAACCTCTCCCCAGGTAATAAGTTTGACATGTTCTATGACGCAATAACAAGAGAATTGCACAAAATAACAAAATCTAGACAACCAATAAGTGAGAACTTAACCTGTGGTGAGCGACTAGCTTTAAAAGAACTAACAGATAATGGCCAACTAATAATTAAGCCCGCCGACAAAGGAGGCAATATAGTCCTCCAAAACAGAAGTGACTATATGCAGGAAGCTTACAGGCAACTGAATGATCAAGAGAAGTACTCTAAGCTACCATCAAATCCCATCAACCGGATGGTAATAGAATTGGAGAATCAGCTGGATGAATGGGAAAACTTGAAATAAATCAATAAGGAAGAACATCTATTTCTATTAAAAGAACAGCCTGTAATGCCAACAATATACTTCCTGCCGAAAATTCACAAAACATTGGTCAACCCCCCTGGTAGACCAATTGTCTCAGCGTGTGAATCAATCTACGAGAACATGTCAACATATGTGAACTCGTACCGAGCACCCATTGCACAGAGCCTTAGCTCGTACATTAAAGACACTGGAGACTTTTTATGTACTTTATCAGAAATGGACTGGAATGAAAATTACAAAATGGCAACGATTGATGTCGTCTCGCTCTATACTTCAATTGAACACAAAATAGGCTTGCAGGCGTGCAACTATTTTTTGAAACAAAGAAATATAAGTGAACTAGAACACTCAAAAATGCTCTTGAAGATGATTGAAATGTGCTTGACCAATAATGTTATTTTATTCAACCATGAACTATTTCATCAAAAATGTGGGACAGCCATGGGCATTTCATTTTCTCCAAATTACGCCAATATTACAATGGGATGGTGGGAGAAAGAAATGGCATGGGGTCCAGACAATCACAAAGAACTCAACCAGATTATATTATGGGTCAGATATATTGACGACCTTTTTATAATTTGGGATGGGAGCATAGAAGATTTTATGGATTACTTTAATAGATTGAATGAGAACAACATTGGCTTGTCCTTCACTTGCACCATCATCCCATCCAAAATAGACTTTTTGGACACACATATTTTTGTGGAAAATGGTGCAATACAAACCACACTATTTAGGAAGAAGACAGCAACCAACAGCGTGCTACATGGAGAAACTTTCCATCCTAAGTCCCTACTAAAGAGCATTCCCTATGGAGAACTAATAAGAATGCGTCAGAATTGCTCCAAGGATGAAGATTCAGAATTTCAGAACAATGAAACAATAGCAAGGATGAAGAAAAGAGGATACAAGCAAAAAGATCTGACTACAAGCTTGGAAAGAGTAAGAACAAAAACTCGTGCCGAAACTCTAATTCCAAAAAAGAAAATAATTGAAAGTAAAAATCAAGAAGCATCAAGACTAATTCTGATTTACAGCAAAGAGAGCAACAAGATCATCAATGCAATACAAAAACACTGGCATTTGATTAATAAGGACTCAGACATAAGAGAATTGCTGGGGGCTCGCCCACTAGTGACATATAAGAAAACTCAATCACTGAAAGACAAATTAGTCCGGAGTCACTTACAAACAACAAAAACAACACCGACAAACAATTGGCTGATGGATGCAAGAAAGGGGTTCACCAAGTGCAACAGTTGCAAAGCATGCAAGATTGGAGAGAATAAACAATTAATAACTGACCAAGATGGAAAAATCGTACTGATTAAACAAAATATCACATGTAAGACGACGAATGTGGTATATATAATCCAATGCCACTGTTGATTACAATACATTGGTAGCACATCGTGTATGCTGAAAAAGAGGATATTGGAGCGCATACGCGCCGTTAAGAATAAAGACACCAACTATGCGACAGCAAGACATATGAATCAATGTCAAAATGCAAATTGGAAATCCATGAGATATGTTGGTTTGGACACAGTTCCACCGAATGAACGTGGAGGCGATCGAACAAGAAAATTGAGACAGATAGAGTCGTGGTATATCATTAGACATAAAACTAAGGTCCCAACAGGCCTTAACATGGACGAAGAACTCTTTGTGCATTTATAAAAAGAAATAATTGGGGAACTGATCTATTTTATAGTGTCTATAATTTAAACAACAAACTATTTGTTAATCTCTTCTCAATACATCATGCAAGTTACTGGTACTAACCGTATAAAATTTCAACAATTTAAGTTGCAAGGAATGTACTGTACTGATCTTAAACGAGCAACTGAATGGTCAGCCGCAACAACATCTACTTAGATCATGTTTAGCATTTATAATAGGGTACTACACCCAGGTACACAATTTTGAGAAGTGAACGCTATAACTAAATATAAGCGAACGCTTCAAAATTGACTTAACTTGCTTTGAAATGCTCTATGACACAATATATAATGCAGATTCAATGTCCCTTTTGCATACTGTTCAATTTCATTTGTAATCAATCTTGAACCTAAATAATTTTATTAATTAATTTCTATGCACCAAACCTGTCGGAGAAAGTCAGCTACATCTTAATTATCTTGTACTAACAATGCCTATGTAAATATCATGCCTTCTACAAGAAATAAGAATGTATCAAATGTTTAATAATGAAATGTTTTTCAAACAAAAACTGCAACTCCCATCATGCATCATATATATATATATATATATATATATATATATATATATATATATATATATATATATATATATATATATATATATATATCAAAGAAAGAAATTGCCACAGCCCGGGTCCGGAGAAGAGCATTTATTGAATTGGCGCAGGCAACAGCAAGCGTGATTATCCTGACGCGTTTCGGCGGAATGCCTTTGTCGAAGGATGAACAATCACTTGTGCAATGTCCCAGGTGTTATAAATAGTGATCAGAGTCACGTGCCTGCATACGACAAACTACAATTCCCATAGTTCACTTTGAGTTGCAGTGAAATATATGTAAAACCCTGGTGGTGTTTGTGACCCTGCAAAACTCAGACTGGTTGTTCCAGGTAAGTATAGCGTATCCAGGAGAAAGCTGGTGCACATAACAAACAATCCTTACTGTGCCACAACAATGTCAATCTGCGCTGTGTCCGGACCCTGCCAAGCGGAGGTGTTGGCCTCCTCGGCTCACCTTTCTCGCCACTGCCGCAAATGTCGCCGGTAATCCCAAGGCTTGCAGCAAGGTGAGCGGGTCATGCCCCCTCATTAAACACTTCAAAAAAAACACCACTGTCGTCGGGGGCCCCCAACCCTGCAGGGTGGCCGTGGCTAGCGGAGACAGAGATTCCCGTAGATAAAATCAAAGAAAGAAATTGCCACAGCCCGGGTCCGGAGAAGAGCATTTATTGAATTGGCGCAGGCAACAGCAAGCGTGATTATCCTGACGCGTTTCGGCGGAATGCCTTTGTCGAAGGATGAACAATCACTTGTGCAATGTCCCAGGTGTTATAAATAGTGATCAGAGTCACGTGCCTGCACACGACAAACTACAATTCCCATAGTTCACTTTGAGTTGCAGTGAAATATATGTAAAACCCTGGTGGTGTTTGTGACCCTGCAAAACTCAGACTGGTTGTTCCAGGTAAGTATAGCGTATCCAGGAGAAAGCTGGTGCACATAACAAACAATCCTTACTGTGCCACAACAATGTCAATCTGCGCTGTGTCCGGACCCTGCCAAGCGGAGGTGTTGGCCTCCTCGGCTCACCTTTCTCGCCACTGCCGCAAATGTCGCCGGTAATCCCAAGGCTTGCAGCAAGGCGAGCGGGTCATGCCCCCTCATTAAACACTTCAAAAACACCACTGTCGTCGGGGGCCCCCAACCCTGCAGGGTGGCCGTGGCTAGCGGGAGACAGAGATTCCCGTAGATAAAATCAAAGAAAGAAATTGCCACAGCCCGGGTCCGGAGAAGAGCATTTATTGAATTGGCGCAGGCAACAGCAAGCGTGATTATCCTGACGCGTTTCGGCGGAATGCCTTTGTCGAAGGATGAACAATCACTTGTGCAATGTCCCAGGTGTTATAAATAGTGATCAGAGTCACGTGCCTGCATACGACAAACTACAATTCCCATAGTTCACTTTGAGTTGCAGTGAAATATATGTAAAACCCTGGTGGTGTTTGTGACCCTGCAAAACTCAGACTGGTTGTTCCAGGTAAGTATAGCGTATCCAGGAGAAAGCTGGTGCACATAACAAACAATCCTTACTGTGCCACAACAATGTCAATCTGCGCTGTGTCCGGACCCTGCCAAGCGGAGGTGTTGGCCTCCTCGGCTCACCTTTCTCGCCACTGCCGCAAATGTCGCCGGTAATCCCAAGGCTTGCAGCAAGGCGAGCGGGTCATGCCCCCTCATTAAACACTTCAAAAACACCACTGTCGTCGGGGCCCCCAACCCTGCAGGGTGGCCGTGGCTAGCGGGAGACAGAGATTCCCGTAGATAAAATCAAAGAAAGAAATTGCCACAGCCCGGGTCCCCCTTCCTTTTTTCTCTTTTTGGGCCCTGGGGACCCCATCCCCCAGGGCCTTACCCCTTTTTTTAATTTTTTTTTAAAAAAAAACGGAAAGGGGGCCGCGTGGCCCCCCTTCCCTGGGCCTGTATTGGCCCCGGGGACACCATCCCCGGGGCATGGCCTCTATATTTATTATTTTGAGGGGGCAGCGTGGCCCCCTCCTCTGGCCATTTTAAGGCCCCGGGGACCCCATCCCCGGGGCCGGCCTTTCCATTTTTTTTTAAACATTTTTTTTCTCTTTTTTGGAGAGGGGGCCGCGTGGCCCCACTCCCGGGCCACTACTTGCCCCGGGGACCCCATCCCCCGGGGCTGGCCCTCTCGTTGGGGACTGTGGGGGGTCCCCAATCCCCCACAGTCCCGCCGGCTCCCCACGTCCCTTGGGAGCCGGCATTGCTGTTCCACATGGGGAGCAGCTGACATGCTGCTCCCCATGTGGAAAAGCAATCGCTTTGGATATTGGAAGAGAGAGCAGGTTTCCCTGCTCTCTCTTCCAATATCCAAGCAGTTTGCTATGGCAGGACGGGAGCCGCGAGGCTCCCGTCCTGCCATAGCACATTACGGTGTCCCGGGGTAGGCACCCGGGACACTGCAGGAGCCGGCCCTGGGGGTGGTGGTCCCCAGGGCCATCAAGGGCTCCAGGAGGGGGCCGCGCGGCCCCCTCCCATTCAGTACACAGCACCGGGGAGGTGGTGGTCCCCGGGGCTCTGGGGGTCCGTAACGGACCCCCATATTAAAATGTTTAGTGCCCCGGGGAGGTGGCGGTCCCGGGCGTGTGGGGCCTTCTGAGGCCCCCACACATTAAATTATCCCCCCACCATGCCCCCGGGACTTGGGCCACCCGAGGGCCAGTGACTATCGAAGCGCGGGAGACCGCGCTTCGATTTTTTCGGCAGGATTCGCGCACCCTGAGCGCATCCTGCTGATTTTTTTTTTTGCCCAGGGGTCCTTGTGGGACCCCTTGAGCAAACCTAGGGGGTCAGGGTGTTTCTACCCTGCCCCCTTTGTGCGCTTTGCACTTGTTTCTGTCCCTCGGTTCTAACGAGGGACAAAATGGCTGCCAACATTTCCTGAATCGGAATGTTGACAGCCAGCTGACAGCCAATTAACATGCAGCTCGTGATCGGGACGGTGCGCGCAGGGTGGGCTGAGGGTACGCGGACCCTACTCGGCCATAGATATCACTAACTTTTTACTTTTCATTTTCTCAGCAACTACTGAACGGATTTACACCATTTAACAAAAGGGTTCTTTCTGAACCAAGAACTACCTCTTTGCCAAATTTGGTGTAATTCCGTTCAGCAGATTCGGGCTGTAGCCGTGTCTAAAGTTTCCTATGGAAAAGTGCATGGGGAAAACGCGTTTTGGGACCCCCTTTTTTCTCGGCCCCCGCTTGACGAATCCCCCCGAGACTTTCAGGGTAGGAGCGGACCAGAGCGGGCCACAAAGTTTGAAAATTTCGCGAAGATACGTCAACCAGCAAGAGAGTTATTTCAAATAGAATGTCGCGGATTTCCTATGGATAATAGGTTGTAACTATAACTATCTACTGGCGACCGCCAGTAGATAATATATATAAACACCATAACCGTTTGCTAAACAACAAACCGGCAACCGACACGGGGAGATTTTCTGCCATAAAGTTGTTTATTCAACAATCACGCTACGACGCGTTTCGGCATTCACTGCCTTGATCACACTATATATATATATTCACTGAAAAAACCACAGGTTTCAGGGACGTTACAGTTAGGCTTACATTTCACTCGTACAAAACCAGAGAAATTTGGCCGTTATAGTTAGTTGAGCTAACTATAACTCGCGCCCCCGCAATGCACTGCTGATGACATCACATATTACATAACTCATGACATGGTCAGTGACATCACTGATGACATCGCTGATGACATCTCAAATGACATTACTGTTGACATCACTGATGACATCATCCAGTGACTGTGTGTTTCTCTAAAGTTTAAATATGTTTTATATATATATATATAGATATATATATATATATGCTAAGGTTTATTGAACACTGAGTGGGTGTATGAGTGTCTGAATGGATGATTTAGTGGGTGCATGACTGACTGTATAAGTGAGTGATTTAAAGTTTCTTACTGAATGCATGGGTTAGTGACTAAACTATGTGAATGTCTGTATCAATCTGTCAGTTGGTGTGTAAGTGGGTCCATGGATTAGTGAGTAGCTATATCAGTGTCTATATGGATTATTGATTTGTTGTCTGAGTATCTGTATGGGTTTGTGAGTGTTTGTGTGGGTGGATAGGGGCATTTGACTCCATGCATAGATGTGTGAGTGACTGATTCACTGAGTGTATGGAGTCAAGTTTGCTCCTCTGAAGGGCAGTATTGGTGGGTGAATGTGTGTATAGGCCTGTTGGTGAGTTTTTAGATGTCTCAGTTGTACATGTGTGAGTAACTACATATCGGAAAGGCAGAATATGTGAGTTTTTGACTATATAAATGACTATATGTGAGAGTGAGTCATTGTGACAGTGGCTTTATGGATGAGTGTGTGCTTGTGTCAGTGATTATATAAGAGAGTAAGTCTGTGTTAGTATCTGTATGAATAAGTGGCGCAGTGTGTGTATTACTGTATAGGTGAGTAAATGGCAGTGTGATTGATTCTTTGGGTGACTGAGTAGGTGTTTGAGTATGTCTATGGCTGAGTGACACTGTGTGAGTGTCTGTATAGCTGTATCAGTGTATATGATAGTGCTGTATTGATGAGTGACTGTGTGGGTAAATGTGGGGATGTGTCTGTAGATCTAGAAATCAGTGAGAGAGTATGTAGTAACTGGTATTGATGTGTCTATGGTTTCAAAAATGATAGTCTCTATTTTAGAGAGGGTGTATCAAAGGTTCTGTTAGGGTGTGAGGAGGTGCATCAAATTTTCACATGGATGATGTCATCAGTGATGTCATCAGTGATGTCATTTGAGATGTCATGAGTGATGTCATCAGTGATGTCACTGACCATGTCATGAGTGATGTAATATGTGATGCTATCAGCAGTGCATTGCGGGGGCGAGAGTTATAGTTAGCTCAACTAACTATAACAGCCAAATTTCTCTGGTTTTGTACGAGTGAAATGTCAGCCTAACTATAACGTCCCTGAAACCTGTGCTTTCTTCAATGAATTTCAAAGGTTTTTCAAATGCTAATTCCTAACTATAACGTCCCTGAAACCTATGTTTTTTTCTGTGAATTTCAAAGGTTTTTTAAATGTTAAATCCTAACTATAACGTCCCTGAAACCTATGGTTTTTTCAGTGAATTTCAAAGGTTTTTCAAATGCTAATTTCTAACTATAACATCCCTGAAACCTATGTTTTTTCTGTGTATTTATAAGGTTTTTTAAATTGTAATTCTTAAGTATAAAATTATTTCTAACCTTACCTTTTTTATAATATTTGTAAGTGTTTTTTAATTGCTTTTATTTAAAAATGATTGGAACAATATTTTTGATTATTTTGTTTTAAATATACTTAGTTTTTCTAAAATCTTCTTCAACAATTAAAATCACTCTTTAAAAATATATATATCATACTCTACTAAAAATATACTCTATTTTTTATATGTACAACTTACATTCATATTTACTTGAAATAATGCTTTTAATACTGTGAAAGTTGTTTTATTGTATTGTTATGCTTTCTTTTTTCTTTTAATTTTTACAAAGAAGTCATGCACCCTACGCAAACCTACTCGATGGGTGCATGGATTTAGGGTGCACGAACCCTGCTGGCGCACATTTCCGGAGCATCGCTGGAGTCGCGACTCCGGCGTAATTTCAAAAGTATGAAATATCATTGTATAAATTATAAATATAAGTTTTGGTTAAAGACTTTCACTAATATAATTTAGAAAACAATTTATAAACAGTATTTTTTACTTTACTATGAACTGTACGAAATTTCACGAGTGCGTGACGTATGCGCGCAGGGTGTGCGACTCTTCCCGGCACGTATTTCTGGGGTTGCGCAGGGGTCGCGACTTTGGCGTAATTTTCAAAGTGTGAAATATCACTATACAAAGTTAAAATATCATATTTGTATAAACACTTTCACTAATATACTTTTTAAAATATTTTATAATCACCTATTTATACTTTATAATTATGTATACAAACTTTTACGGGTGCACGACTTGTGCGCGACAGGTGCGCGCACCCTACGCGACTCCATGTGACCTGAAAAGAAAGCTTCTAATTGGTTTAAAACATTTTCATTCTGTAAGAGGGAGGATCCAACACCTCTTTTATTCCTCTTATTATTTGTCTGTCTTCCTGACAAGACCTGCTTCTTCTACCTTCCTTCATTTTCTATTTTTGTGTGTTTCTTGACTTTTCATTTAAACAATGGCATCTCCTCATCCTGATGTTGACCCTCTGAAACAAGAAGATGATGATATCATGGAGCCAGTAAAAAAAAGAAAGGAAAGTGTGGTTTGGGCCTTCTTCAGTGTGCCGGAGGGAGAAAAGAAGGTCAATGCAAGGAAAGTTACCTGTAACATCTGTAAAAGAATACTCTCGAGAGGCTCAGAAAAGAAGTACTCATGTGGAACGTCATCCATGAAAAAACATTTGGAGACAATCCACCCCTTGCATCTGGCGAGAGAAGTCACGCGGAGGGAGAGGAATGAAGAGGCAGAACAAGATCCTAATGCTCCTTCAACATCCTCACAAAGACTTCCACCAACACCGAGGCCACACATTGTTCCAGAACTATTGGATGCCCCCATTGGTTCTAAGAAATGTTATGCAATAACTCTGCATCGGGGAGCAATGCATTGACGTCATTACCAATGCAATTAAAGCACATAAGTGTTAATTTTTTTTTTATCTGCTCCCAAATTTTCTTTTCCTTTTTTTTTTCCAAACAGTTTTATTGAAGTCTTCAATTTTGTTTTGTTTAAAAAAAAAAAAGTCAAAAACACCCCAAAAAAGATTTTTTTTTTAGAAAATACAATTTTTAAAAAAAATTCTTTTTAAAAAAAAACGGTTCTTACGGAACCACATATACTGGTTAAAAATAGAAAAATTACCTGAGTGATTGCATGAGTACAAGGATACTGCCTGAGTGATTGCAGGACTACTTGTATAGTGTCTGAATGATTGCATGAGTGCATGGGTAATGCCTGGAGGATTTTGTGAGTGCATGGGTACTGCTTGGGTGATTGTTGGAGTACATGGATAGTGCCTGGATAATTCGAAGAGTGCAAGGGTAGTGCCTGGGTTATTGCACGAGTGCACGGGTAATGACTGGGTGATTGCATGAGAGCATGAGTAGTGCCTGGGTGATTGGAGGACTGCAAGGGTAGTGCCTGGGTTATTGCATGAGTGCATAGGTAGTGCCTGGGTAAATGGAGGAGTCCAAAAGAACTACCTGGGTGATTGCACGAGTGCTGGAGTAATGTCTGGGTGATGGGAGGAGTGCATGTGTACTGCCTGAGTGATTCAAGGAGTGCATGAGTAATGTCTGGGTGATTGCATGTATGCAGGACTAATGTCTCGGTGATTCGAGGAGTGCATGGATACTGCCTGGGTGATTGGAGGAGTGCAAGGGTAGTGCTTGGGTGATTGGAGGAGTGCATAGCTAATGCATGGGTGATTGCATTAGTGCTTGGGTAATGTCTGGGTGATTGGAGGAGTGTATAGCTAATGCATGGGTGATTGCATGACTGGGGAGGTAATGTCAGGGTAATTGGAGGAGTGCATGAATAGTGCTTGGGTGATTGGAGGAGTGTATAGGTAATGCATGGGTGATTGCATGACTGCAGGGGTAATGTCTCTGTGATTGGAGGAGTGCATGGATAGTGCTTGGGTGATTTGAAGAGTGCAAGGGTAGTGCCTGGTTTATTGCACGAGTGCACGGGTAATGACTGGGTGATTGCATGAGTGCATGAGTAGTGCCTGGGTGATTGGAGGACTGCAAGGGTAGTGCCTGGGTTATTGCATGAGTGCTTAGGTAGTACCTGGGTGACTGGAGGAGTGCATAAGTACTACTTGGGTGATTGCATGAGTGCTGGAGCAATGTCTGGATGGTGGGAGGAGTGCATGGGTACTGCCTGAGTGATGCAAGGAGTGCATGAGTAATGTCTGGGTGATTTCATGTGTGCAGGAGTAATGTCTGGGTGATTGGAGGAGTGCATGGATCCTGCCTGGGTGATTGGAGGAGTGCATAGCTAATGCATGGGTGATTGCAATAGTGCTTGGATAATGTCTGGGTGATTGAAGGAGTGTATAGCTAATGCATGGGTGATTGCATGACAGCAGGGGTAATGTCGGGGTAATTGGAGGAGTGCATGAATAGTGCTTGGGTGATTGGAGGAGTGTATAGGTAATGCATGGGTGATTGCATGACTGCAGGGGTAATGTCTGGGTGACTGGAGGAGTGCATGGATAGTGCTTGGGTGATTGGAGGAGTGCAAGAGTACTGCCTGGGTTATTGCATGAGTACAAGGGTAGTGCCTGGGTGATTGGAGGAGTGCAAGGGTAGTGCCTGGTTGATTATATAAGTGCAGGAGTAGTGCCGGAGTGATTAGAGGATGTGCATAGGTAGTGCATGGGTACTGCCTGAGTGATTGAAGAAGTGCATGGGAAATACCTAGGTGATTGCATGAGTGCAGGGGTAATGTCTGGGGGATTGGAGAAGTGCATAGGTAATACCTGGGTGATTGCAAGTGTGTACGGGTAATGTCTGGGTAATTGGAGGAGTGCATGAGTAATATCTGGGTGATTGCATGAGTGCAGGAGTAATGCCTGGGTGGTTGCATGAGTGTAGTGGTAGTGCCTAGGTGATTGGAGGAGTCCATAAGTAGTGTCTGGGTGATTTTATAAGTGCATGGGTACTGGCTGCAAGATTGGAGGAGTGCCTGGATAGTGCAGGGGTGATTGGAGCAGTGCAAGAGTAGTGCCTGGGTTATTCTATGAGTCCATAGCTACTGCCTGGGTGATTGCATGAGTGTAAGGGTAGTGCTTGGGTCTTTGCATAAGTGTATAGGTAGTGCCTGGGTGATTTTATAACTGCATGGGTACTGGCTGAGTGATTGAAGGAGTGCTTAGATACTGCCTGGGTGATTGAAGGAGTGCAATGGTACTGCCTGGGTGATTGGAGCAGTGCATAGCTAATGCTTTGGTGATTGTATGAGTGCAGGGGTAATGTCTGGGGGATTAGAGGAATGCATAGGTAATGCCTGGGTGATTGCATGAGTGTTGGGGTAATGTCTAGCTGATTGCATGAGTGTACGGGTAGTGCTTGGGTGATTGGAGGAGTCCATAGGTAACACTTAGGTGATTGCATGAGTGCAGGGGTAGTTCCTGGGTGATTAGAGGAGTGCATAGGTAGTGCCTGGGTGATTTTATAAGTGCATGGGTAGTGCCTGAGTGATTAAAGGAGTGCATGGGTAATGCATAGGTGATTGTATTAGTGCAAGGGTAATGTCTGGGTGATTGGAAGAGTGCTTGAGTAATGTTTGGGTGATTGCATGAGGGCAGGGGTAATGTCTGGGTGGTTGCATGAGTGTAGTGGTAGTGCCTAGGTGGTTGGAGGAGTGCATACGTAGTGTCTGGGTGAATTTATAAGTGCATGGGTACTGGCTGGGTGATTGCAGGGATATAGGCGTAGTGCCTGGGTAATTGCATGAGTACAGGGGTAGTTCCTGGGTGATTGGAGGAGTGCAAGGGTAGTGCCTGGGTGATTGGAGGAGTGCAAGGGTAGTGCCTGGGTGATTGGAGGAGTGCATGAGTACTACCTGGGTGATTGCATGAATGCACAGGTAGTGCCTGGATGATAGGAAGACTGCATGGGTAGTGCTTCTATGATTGCATGAGTGCAGCAGAAGTGCCTTAGTGCATGTATGAGTGCATGGGTAGTGCCTGAGTAAATTCATGAGTGCATGGGTAGTGCCTGGGTGATTGGAGCAGTGCATGGATACTGCTTGACTGATTGAAACAGTGCATAGATAATGCCTGGGTGATTGCATGAGTGCAGATGTAATGTCTGGGTGATTGAAGGACTGCACAGGTTTTGCCTGAGTGATTGAAGGAGTGCATACATAATGCCTGGGTGATTTCATGAGTGCATGAGTAGTGCCTGGGTGATTGGAGAAGAGCATGGATAGTGCCTGGATGATTGCAGGACTTTAAGGGTAGTGCCTGGATTATTGCATGAGTGCATAGGTAGTGCCTGCGTGATTGAAGGAGTGCATGAGTAGTACCTGTGTGATTGCATGAGTGCACGGGTACTGCATGTATGATAGGAAGAGTGCATGGGTAGTGCTTCCATGATTGTATGAGTGCAGCAGAAGTGCCTCAGTGCATGTATGAATGCATATGTAGTACCTGAGTAATTGCGTGAGTGCATGGGTAGTGCCTGGGTGATTGGAGGACTGCATGGATAGTGCCTGGGTGATTGCATGAGTGCAAGGGTAGTGCCTGGGTTATTGCATGAGTGCATAGGTAGTGCCAGGGTAGCTGCATGAGTGCAGTGGTAGTACATGGATGATTGCATAAGTGCATAGGTAGTGCATGGGTGATTTTATAAGTGCATGGGTACTGGCTGAGTGATTGGAGGAGTGCATAGATACTGCCTGAGTTATTGAATGACTGCATGGGTAGTGCCTGGGTGATTGCATGAGTGCATGCATAGTGCCTGGATAATTTGAAGAGTGCAAGAGTAGTGCCTTGGTTATTGCACGAGTGTACTGGTCATGGCTGGGTGATTGCATGAGTGCATGAGTAGTGCCTGGGTGATTGGAGGACTGCAAGGGTAGTGCCTGGGTTATTGCATGAGTACATAGGTAGTGCCTGGGTGATTGGAAGAGTACATGGGTAGTACCTGGGTGATTGCATGAGTGCTGGGTAATGTCTGGGTGATTGGAGCAGTGCATGGGTACTGCCTGAGTGATTCAAGGAGTGCATGAGTAATGTCTGGGTGATTGCATGTGTGCAGGGGTAATGTCTGGGTGATTGGAGTAGTGCATGGATACTGCCTGGGTGATTGGAGGAGTGCAAGGGTATTGCCTGGCTGTTTGGAGGAGTGCATAACTAATGTATGTGTGATTGCATTAGTGCAGTGGTAATGTCTGGGTGATTGGAGGAGTGTATAGCTAATGCATGGGTGATTGCATGACTGCAGGGTTAATGTCTGGGTGATTGGAGGAGTGCATGGATGGTGCTTGGGTGATTGGAGGAGTGCAAGAGTACTGCCTGGGTTATTGCATGACTGCATAGGTAGTGCCTGGGTGATTGCATGAGTATAAGAGTAGTGCCTGGGTGATTGGAGAAGTGGAAGGGTAGTGCCTGGTTGATTATATAAGTGCAGGAATAGTGCCTGGGTGATTGAAGGAATGCATGGGAAGTACCTGGGTGATTTTATAAGTGCATGGGTAGTGCCTGAGTGATTAAAGGAGTGCATGGGTAGTGCATAGGTGATTGTATTAGTGCAAGGGTAATGTCTGGGTGATTAGAGGAGTGCTTGAGTAATGTTTGGGTGATTTCATGAGTGCAGGGGTAATGTCTGGGTGGTTGCATGAGTGTAGTGGTAGTGCCTGGGTGATTGGAGGAGTGCAAAGGTAGTGCCTGGGTGATTTTATGAGTGCATGGGTACTGGCTGGGTGATTGGAAGAGTACAGGGGTAGTACCTGCGTGATTGGAGGAGTGCAAGGGTAGTGCCTGGGTGATTATATAAGTGTATGGGTAGTGGCTGGATGATTGAAGGAGTGCATGGGTAATGCCTGGGTGATTGCATGAGTGCAGAGATGATGTGTGGGTGATTGCACGAATGCATGGGTACTGTCTGACTGTTTGAAGAAGTGCATGAGTAATCCTTGGTGATTGCATCTGTGCAGGGGTAATGTCTGGGTGATTGGAGGAGTGCATGGATACTGCCTGGGTGATTGGAGGAGTGCAAGGGTAGTGCCTGGGTGATTGGAAGAGTGCATAGCTAATGAATGAGTGATTGCATTAGTGCAGGGGTAATGTCTGGGTGATATAAGTGTATGGGTACTGACTAGGTGATTGGAGAAGTGCATGGATATTGCCTGGGTGATTGGAGGAGTGGGGGAATAGTGCCTAACTGTATAGATGAGTGCATGGGTAGTGTTTGAAGGAATGGATGAGTGCAGTAGAAGCGGCTGTAAACATTATTTCACATTATCATGCTTATTACATTATTTCATCTTACCTTTTTTACGAATGTAGATACAAAACTCAGTGGAACTATTTTGCAGTAGTTTTGTTGTAAACTAAATTTAAAATCTTTTAAAACTTCACCATTACCTTCTGTAAAAAAGAAGAAGAAAAACTGTTATCGAATATAATATTATAGTTTTAAGAACACAATATAATTTTAGAATTACATAACATTTTCAGTTTCCTTTTGCTGTTCTCAGATTCTACTGAATTTCACCATACACAGTGATTTCAATGTAGATCATCATACAACAGTGGGGAAAAAAAACAATCAATGAGATTGTTAAAAAAAAATAAAAATCAACGTTGAGCATTATTTACAAGTATAACTATCTGTTTACCTATCTACAGTTTCTAAATTACATTCTTCAACTACATTAAGTCTTTTATTTCTCTCAAGTACATTTTGTAAAATATACACTCTCATTTACATTGCGAATAATATAAAGATCAAATATATAAACTACTTCTTTCAAACACAATTTTCCAAATGCAATATCATTTAGCACAAACAATAATCCAAACACTAATTGTTCACATCTTCCCAATAGGCCGAATAATGTTTCCAAATCCATTTGCATTGAAAATATCCAAAATAAACTCGTTATTTTGTGTTCACATCTTCCCAATAGGCCGAATGATGTTTTCAAAACTTTGGCATCAAAAATATGAGATATGAATTTGGTAATTCATAAGGCAACCTACATTTGAATTCCAAATGAGCATCATTGCAGTGTGTCCATCCTTTATTGCACTTTAAATACACAGTATAGTGTCCAGATGTTGTAGTAGGTCCATCATGGAAAATAATAGCCACTGCTTTAAAAGTTGATACTTGACTTGCCACAACATTTTGAATTTTGGTTTCCAATTTTGTTCCAATTGCTGTACAATGTTGTAGCATTAAAATGACATATTTTCCATATCTTTCTATATATAATGTTGACAACATTTCTGATTTACAATGAGAACATTTCATATCTTGATTAGCTGTTTTCACTAATTTGTTAAAAGACACTGATTTGCAATCTTTTATCGTCATGTATATGAATCGTTCAGTGTCTATTTCAGTAGTAGAAGAAAATGAACACTCTTCACATTTATGATCCCATCTGCAACTTAGTCCAAATAAATTTTCAATTTCTATTCCTTCATCTTCCAATACTCTAAGCATAAACATAAGAAATTATTGTGCATCTTGTTATATATTCAATGTAAATTTCAATGAAGCAGTACATATATCCAAAAGATGCCGAATGCCAGAAGCAGTATGGATTTTAGTTCTATTAGTTACCAACTTTTGAAAAATATAATGCAGTAAAGAACAAAATCTTTTTTCTCGATTTTCCATAATTTCATGATGAAGATCCTCTAGATAAAAAACAACATTTACAATTACATTAGCTTAGCAGTTGATACCTGAACTATTTTCTAACTGGTATCCTACAATATCATCAACAGTGTCCATTTTCATTTTCTTTGCAGTTTCATCATTCTCTTGAATTGTTTTCTTTTTTTGAATCTCAGTAGAATATTTGTTATATTTTCGTTTTGGACACACTACACGTTTCTCATACACAGGATATTCACCTAAGTTAGGAGCATAAAGTCTTCTTAACCGATTGTACTATTTTATACAATTTACATCAGCACTAATCTTTTTCTCATCAAAACCAATCAAATACAAACCAGATAATGTTCTTACTCGAGACAATGCAATGTATGCCATACCCTCTTTAAACACTGTACTTCCAATATTTACCAAAGCACTGTCTACTCTTAAACCTTGAGATTTATGAATGGTTACTGCATATGCTAAAGAAAGAGGAAACTGTTTTCTACAAACATACAAGTCTTTTACAAGAAAAAAACGAACAGCACAACGTCCAATCTGTTTTACCTCTTCAATCTGATCAAATTTATTCTTCAAAAATTCAATTCCATCTCTGTTCTGAAAATTTACAAAATCAACAACTTTTCCCATTGCTCCATTTACTAAACCTTCTTCTACATTTAAATTACGCCGTAAAATTACCCGACAGTTTACACAAACATATAAAGTCTTTTCTAAACCTGCAGTCTTAGACACCTCTGTTAAAAGACCCACAATATTCCAGAGAGCATACCTGCATGTATCTGTACCTTTTAAAAGTGCCATCATATATCAAAGAAACATGCAAATAGATGGGGAGTGGGCAGTGCTTGAGAAAATAGATGACTAGATGGGTAGCGCCTGACTGAATAGTTCAGTGCAAGAGTACTGCCTGGGTGATTGCATGAGAGCAGCAGTACTAAATGGGTGATTAGATCAGTACAGGGGAAATACCTTAGATAAACCATGAGTGCAAGGCTAACACATGGTTGAAGCCATAAGTGTATGAGTATTTCTTGAAAGAATAAAACACTGCATAGGTACTGCCTGAGTGATTCTATGACAGCAGTGGTAGCAACTAGATGAGTGTATGACTGTATAGGAAGCACCTGAGAGAAAATAAGACTGTAAGGGTAATGCTTGAGACATTCTATCACATTGAGTTGATGAGAGCATCAATTCAGTACTGCCTGACTGAATCTTTGACTGAATCTTTGAATGGGATAGTAGTACCTGCATGATTGCACAAATCTATGGTCAATATCTGAGGATTTACATAGCATGTATATATCTGTGCCTTTTCCTTGTGACATCATATGTAAAAGAAACATACAGATACATGTGTACCAGAGTTTTACACCTCTACCATCTCTTCAACATAACACATGAGAGAATACATGAGCACGCAAACACATACCTCAGTTATAAGACTAAAAAGTCTCCTAAACTTGACAGACTACACTTCTCATTTTAAAGAGACACCTAAAATTATGCGGTATACTTGAAGTGTACATTTCCATAGACCAATACAAGCTTACCTAATCACTAATCCCTCTGCCAATATGTCTTAAACCTCACTTTTGGGCTGCAGCTTCACTATTCAGCAACTGGGCCTAGCCAAATACAAAGCAGCAACTTTTTCAATGTGTCTGTTAAAAGTCTCACCATATTCCAGAGAGCATGCATGCATGTGTCTGTACCTTTTAAAAGAGGCATCATATACCAGAGAAACATACAAATAGATAAGTAGTGGGTAGTGCCTGAGAGATTGGATGACTGAATGGGTAGTGCCTGAGTGAAAAGTTCAGTGCAAAAGTACTGCCTGGGTTATTGCATGAGAGCAGCAGCACTGAATGGGTGATTAGAACAGTGCAGCAAAAATACCTTAGACAAACCATGAGTGCAAGTCTAATGCATGGTTAAAGACAAAAGTATATGAGTAGTGCTTGAAAGAATAAAAAAGTGCATGGATACTGCCTGAGTGATTCTATGACTGCAGTGGTAGTAGCTGGATGATTGTATGACTGTATGAGAAGTACATGAGAGAAAATATGAGTGTAAAGGTAATGCTTGGGACATTCTATCAGTGCATCACTAGTACCTGAGTGAGTAGATGAGAGCATGGGTAGTGCCTGACTGAATGTTTGAGTGGGATAGTAGTGCTTGCATGATTGCACAAATGTATGGGTAAAGTCTGAGGGATTACATGGCATTCATATCTGTGTCTTTTTCTTAGTGGCATTATATGTAAAAGAAACATACAAATACATGTGTACCAGAGTTTTATACCTTTATCATATATTTAGTCATAACACGTGAGATACTACATGTGCATACAGACACATACTTCAGTCATAAGACTAAAATGTTCATTAAACTTAAAAGAGTGCACTTCCCATTTTAAAAAGACACCTAAAATTATGCGACATATTTGAAGTATACATCTCCACAGACCAATACAAGCTAAGCTAATCACTAATCCCTCTGCCAAGATGTCTTAAACCTCAGTTTTGGACTGCAGCTTCACTATTCATTAACTACTCAGAGTGTTGGACCTAAGCAAATACAAAGCAGCAACCTTTTCAATCTATCTGTTAAAAGTCTCACAGTATTCCAGAAAGCACGCTAGCATGTGTCTGTACCTTTTAAAAGTGGCATCATATATCAAACAAACATACAAATAGATGGGTAGTGGGTAGTGCCTGAGAGAACGCAAGACTAGATGAGTAGTGCCTCAGTGAAAAGTTCAGTACAAGAGTACTGCCTGGATAATTTCAGAAAGCCAACACTAATCCTTCTACCATGTTACTAGCTACAAAACTCTTTTTATTACAATAATACAAAGTACAATAGAGAGCTGTACATTTCATAACATATTCCATACATCACATTTGTCTTACAATTTCAACACTTGGATTTTTTTTTTTTTTTTTAAAGTAAAAATATCACTAGAAACAATAAAGCAGTGCTGAGTAATATATAATACACCTTACAAATTGGTTACTCACGTTTGAGATAGTATTGCAGAATACCAAATATCAGAAACTCTTAACAGATTTTCTTTTCCACACAAGAAATGTAATGCACCTCTCTCAGAAAGGTGAAACCAGAAATGGCAAACGTTCCCTCTCTTTTTGCACTCAAATAAATGTAAGTATAAAATCACATTGCTTCCATCACCATTTAAAATTGTAAAAGAAATTTCTATTGGTTAGACATATTAGCCCTTTCTAACTGTCTTCAAATGGTGCCCAAACTGCTTCTGTGATTTTCTAAAGTCGCGACTCCACCGCGGTGGAGCCGCAAATCCACATGGGAGTTCAAAAACCTATTATAGATTTTCAGCAACACACAACTTCTCCACATACTGCTGTTTTAGAAAACCTTAATTTACTAACTTTTCACTTATATTTAAGTATCCATTTCACATTTTAAGTCCACAGTTAAGTTTCAACCCTTCCCCCATTCTGCTTAATGCCAGTTTCCATAGTAACAGTTCATGGAACATTCAACTGTACTGGCAGGTCACAAGTTCACCGTAGTTTCAAGTTCAGCACACAAGCTTACTAATGCATACAGCAGGTGTGGTAGACTTTTGCAAAATATTACCTTATGGTATCAACTGTACCTTTCAAACATTTTCTAACAACGAATCACAAACATGATACCTCAGCAAAGTAACATGCATCCTATTTTTGAGTGCACAATGTTGATGAACAGCCAATAACTTATCAACTTTTTAAAAAACAACATGTTCTCCACCATTTTAGATACCTCTCATTCTACCAACTGACTACCTGAGCTACAGAAATCTTTTGATTACTTCCAGACGTCCCTTCAAGATGCTCACAGTGTGGATTGTAGGGCACAGCTATGTTTTCTGGTGCAAAAGGTATGCTGAACGCAGAGGTATTGCCAAAGACCTAGGTTTGGAAAATGGGGACATTAAATGGATTGCACAGAGAGGATTAAAGTGGCACCAATTGTTGCCTTTCGATAAAAGCTTTTTGCATCTACAACCCCTGACCTCATGATTGTGCACTGTGGTGGGAATGACCTAGGCACATTGACTGGGGTAGGTCTGGAAATGATAATGAAGGACACCTTTACACAATTGATGTTGCTTTTGCCTCAAACTGTCTTTGTATACTCTAATATATGCCAAAGACAGAAATGGAACTGATCAAATCAATTCTGTCCACAGTTTGAGAAAGCTAGGAAGAATGTCAATAAAGATGTTTCTGCATACCTCAGAGATCATAGAATGGGGTCCATCTACAACAACAATCTACGTTTTGATATGGACGACATCTACAGAAGTGATAGAGTGCTCTTCACAGATCAAGGAAACAGAGTCTTCCTCAACAACCTAAAGCTGTGCATCTGTACTTACATGTAGCTACAACAAACTCATAATGAAAACAAGGGCTCTTTTTAGAGCCACCCTCTAACCCAACAGTTAATCTTACTTTTTAAAAAACATACATACTCTTTTTTTAATTTTGCCTGGAGTCGCGAACCCATCGCGGTTACACAGGGGGGCCGCGCTGAGAGTCGCGATGAAGTTGCGATCCAGGCACGCAAAAAAAAAAATGACCCCCATTCTTAACAACTCAAACTCTGCCTCGGGGACCCCATCCCCCGAGGCCCTGCCATTTTATACAACAACAAAAAAAAAACTACCCCCCAAAGGGCTTTTTCTGGCCCCGGGGACCCCATCCCCCGGGGCATGCCCTCACGTTGGAGTCTCCAGGGGGAGCCCCAATGCCCCCGCAGTCCCAACAAGCTCCCCACCTCCTGGGGAGCCGGCATTGCTTTTGGACAAGGGGAGCTGCTGACATGCAGCTCCCCTTGTCCAAAAGCAATCTGCTTTGCTTCGTGGAAGCGAGAGCAGGTTTCCTGCTCTCATTTCCATGAAGCGAAGCATAGTTTGCAATGGCAGGGCAGGAGCAGAGCTCCCGACCTGCCATTGCAAACTGCAATGTCCTGGGGGTGGGCACCCTGGGACATTGCTGGAGCTGGAGCCGGCCCTGGGTGGTGGCGGTCCCCAGGGCCAAGGAGGGCTCGAGGAGGGGGGCCGAGGGGCCCCCCTCCTAACATGTATGCAACCCTGGGGAGGTGGTGGTCCCCGGGGGTCCACAATGGACCCCCGCGTTACAATAATTAGAGCCCCGGGGAGGTGGTTGTCCCTGGGGCAATGTGGGGGGGCTTAAGCCACCCCTATACATTTTTACTATAAAAGCCCAGGGGAGGTGGCAGTCCCCAGGGTTTGGGGGGGCCCGCAAGGCCCCCCCTGAATAATTAATTAAAGCCGCGATTCAAACTGGATTGTGTTCAAATGTCGGCACAGTTGGTTAGACATTGCGAAACGGAACTCCTGTTCTGAGACCCACTGGAGGGTTTTATTGGTCCTTTTAATATTTTGTATATGCACACAACCCACGGGAGGGAAAAGAAAGGCATGAGTAACCACAAGCCCCAGCATGCACCGTAATGGGAGTCATTATGAAAGGCACACCGGAGGCCTATAAATTGATGGCAAGCGCTGGAAAATGTGGAAGCCTGAAGATGGTGTGCATGCAAATTGCCTCTGACGAAGGAGCGTGTAGCTCAGAAACGCGTAAGGCAAGAGGACTTTAAACAATCAGAGCAGGATGTCTGTTTCTTTCAATAAATGGGTTTGGATTACCTACCAACTGTTGGAGTGGCGTCCTTAATGCAGGGGCAAAGGTTGGAGGATATATATATATATATATATATATATATATATAAATCAACAACACGGTCCTTTACGGGGGGAGCACAATCCAGCTGGTGCTCGTGGCGGGAACAGGCCAATTCTCGCAGAATATAATTCAACAATTGATTAATGACACGGCACTCTCCTTGGCTTAAATCAGATTCTTTTATTTCGACCATTCGAGGAGGAGGAGAGGAATGGTCGAAATAAAAGAATCTGAGTGCCGTGTCATTAATCAATTGTTGAATTATATATATATATATATATATATATATATATATATATATATGAAGTAAACTCGCATTCACTTCTGCCTTGCCACCAGAAATAATGAGCGAGGACCCAGCGATAAGTGCAAATATCTTCTTTACTTTATTCCACCCATTTGTCCGCCATGACGCGTTTCGGCCGAAAAATCGGCCTTGATCACATATATATATATATCAAAGCTCCAAGTACCCAACGTACTATGCGCCTTCAATTGCCAAAGCCTCTGAAGAGAAGTGGGGACCCTTCGAAATGCGTCAGGCATCCATGGCAAATTGAACTGCTTAAAGTTATCGTTGTGCCGGCGAATTGTATACCATAAAGGCTCTTCATGAGCATGTTGCCGTTCGAGTGCTCCTTATACGTTGGGTACTTTGGAGCTTGGATAAACACGCGGCACACCCTGCCGCGAAGGAGCACCACCCCAGGATGTGGGGGCCACGCGGTCTGTTATTGAGCAGGCCGACTTCGTGGGGCAGCAACAGATTTAGCATTTCCACCGGCACACCGAGGCCCATCTGGGGGCTATGAATGTTACATCAGCAACATTGCGCGCTCCATCGGGAGACAAAGGACACTACAAGGCCCATAATGCTCTGCTAGTCGCAGCAGAGCGTCCCATCCAGGGCATGCATTGGAGCATTTAAATGATGAGGGCAGTGTCCTATGCGCCTTCAATTGCCAAAGCCTCTGAAGAGAAGTGGGGACACTTCGAAACGCGTCAGGCATCCATGGCAAATTGAACTGCTTAAAGTTATCGTTGTGCCAGCGGATTGTATACCATAAAGGCTCTTCTTGAGCATGTTGCCGTTCGAGTGCTCCTTATACGTTGAGTACTTTGGAGCTTGTATATATATATATATATATATTTATGACAGTAGGTAGTTATTGTTAGGACCTTGTTTCTATTTAAAAAGCATTTTTTCTTTTACAAATATCTTTGGCGCCTTTTGATGAATTTTTGCGAAAATTTCAAAACTAATGGCCCCCTCAATTCAGCTGCTGTGTTGAAAGTTTCGGGGTGATTAGTCAAGCGAGGGCTGAGAAAAAAGGGGGTTCACAAACGCATTTTCTCCATCTTAATTTCCATAGGAAACTTTAGACACTGCTACAGCCCGAACTGCTGAACGGAATTACATCAAATTTGGCAAAAAGGTAGCTTTCGGTTCAGAAAGCGTTCTTTTTGTTAAATGGTGTAAATCCGTTCAGTAGTTCCTGAGAAATTTAAAGATTTCTCAGGTATTCAACTGTGGCCACGGTGGATCTGCGAACCCTCCCGATTTTGAGCCTGAGATCTGATTGGCTGCCAACACTTCAAACCAGGAAGTGATGGCAGACATCTTGTGACTCGGTTGAACCGAGTCACAAGAAAAAACATTAAAAAAAGAAAAGGGGGCAGGGTAGAAACTCCCTGACCCCCTAGGCCTGCTCAGGGGGTCAGGGTGGCCCCCCGAGAGCCCAAAAAAGCTTTTTCTTTTTTTTTCCGGTGGAATTCATGCTGGGTTACCCATCCGATCTGTCTTGAAACATGGACCAAGAAGTCTAACACATGCGTGAGTCAGAGGGCCAAGCAAAACCTTGTGGCACAATGAATGTGAAGGCCTGCGCGCTCCGGCTGAGGTGGGATCCCGCCACAAAGCCGGTGGCAGGAGTATCACTGACCCGTCTCGCCTGCTCCATCAGTGAGGTGGAGCATGAGCGTACCTGATGGGACCCGAAAGGTGGTGTACTGTGCCTAGGCAGTGCGAAGCTAGAAGAAACTCTGGTAGAGATCCTTAGGGGTCCTGGGTATAGGGGCGAAAGATTAATCAAACCATCTAGTAGCTGGTTCCCTCCAAAGTTTCCCTCAGGATAGCTGGCGCTCGTAGCCTCCATTTTTATCTGGTAAAGTGAATGATTAGAGGTCTTGGGGCCGAAACAAACTCAACCTATTCTCAAACTTTAAATGGGTAAGAAGCACAACTCGCTCTCGTGGAACCGGGCATGGAATGTGTGTGCCTAGTGGGACACTTTTGATAAGCAGACCTGGCACTACTGGATGAACCGAAACCGGGTTAAGGTGCCCAATGCCGACGTTCATCATACCCCAGAAAAGGTGTTGGTTGATATAGACAGCAGGACAGTGGCCTTGGAAGTCGGAATCTGCTAAGGAGTGTGTAACAACTCACCTGCCAAATCAACTAGCCCTGAAAATGGATGGCGCTGGAGCATCGAACCCATATCCGGCCGTCGCTGGCAGTGAAAGCCATGGGGGCTAAGCCCTGACAAGTAGGAGGGCTGCTGCAGTGCGCATGGAAGCACTGGGGCAAGGGCCCATGTGGAGCCGCCGCAGGTGTAGATCTTGGTGGTAGTAGCAAATATACAAACGAGAACTTTGAAGGCCGAAGTGGAGAAGGGTTCCATGTGAACAGCAGTTGAACATGGGTCAGTCGGTCCTAAGAGATAGGGGAGCGCCATTCAGAAGGGACAGGTGATGGCCTCCGTTTCCCTCAGATGATCAAAAGGGAGTTGGATTCAGATCCCGGAGTGGTGGAGACCGGCGACCTTGCGGTGTCCAGTGCAGTAACACAAACAATCCTGGAGAAGCCAGCGGGAGCCCCGGGGAGAGTTCTCTTTTCTTTGTGAAGGGCAGAGCACCCTGGAATGGGTTCTCCCTGAGAGAGGGGCCCAAGCCTTGGAAAGCGTTGCGGTTCCGGCTGCGTCCGGTGAGCTCTCGCTAGTCCTTGAAAATCTGGGGGAGAGGGTGTAAATCTCGTGCCGGACCGTACCCATATCCACAGCAGGTCTCCAAGGTGAACAGCCTCTAGCATGTTATGTAGGTAAGGGAAGTCAGCAAGTCAGATCTGTAACTTAGTATAAGGATTGGCTCTAAGGGCTGGGTCGGTCAGGCTGGGGCACGAAGTGGGGCTGTGCACGTGTCGCGTCTCTGGATGCGAGCTGGGCCCTTCCCGTGGATCACCCTAGCAGCAGTGGTTGCCTCTCCCCATGCCCCCTACCCAGGTGTGCGGGGCCGGTGTTCTGCCTCAGCCGGCACCTAGCAGCTGACTTAGAACTGGTGCGGACCAAGGGAATCT
This sequence comes from Calotriton arnoldi, assembly GCA_963921515.1. Classification (NCBI taxonomy): domain Eukaryota; kingdom Metazoa; phylum Chordata; class Amphibia; order Caudata; family Salamandridae; genus Calotriton; species Calotriton arnoldi. The sequence goes on from CAWUFW010008089.1 coordinate 730,852, forward strand.
GACTGTTTAATTAAAACAAAGCATCGCGAAGGCCCGAGGCTGGTGTTGACACAATGTGATTTCTGCCCAGTGCTCTGAATGTCAAAGTGAAGAAATTCAATGAAGCGTGGGTAAACGGCGGGAGTAACAAAGACTCTCTTAACCTATTCTCAGTTGTAGTGGCCTTTACCTCCTAGTGGTCCAGCTGGTAACTGCCTCTTTTGCGCTAGACTCTGCATAGAGAAGTCTATAGAGACAGGCCAAACAAGGTTCTATCATGGCGGCGAGCGTGAAAGTGAGAAATGGCTAAGCAAACGAACACAATTCCAGATGGGGTAGTTCCCGGCGATTAAAAACCCTGTTAAGATGGCAAAAGGTAGTGCAATCTTTTCCAGAAATTATTAACCTCCTTACCGATTTTGTCAATACAGCACCGCTTCAACAATTCAAGTCACGATATAGCACCCTGTTCACCCTCCGCAACAACAGACGAAGACACAACAGTAGATCTCAATAAAAGAATCGAATTTGTGGCCTCCTCAGCCAAGAATGACACTGTTACATCCAACTTCGAAAATCTGCCTGATGTTTACGAGGTCAACAAAGAACTCAATAATAAGAAAAGTGATTACACAACAAAGTCACATATTGGAAATACCCAAATGACAAATATAAATGTGACCTGTGTGGAGACATTTTGGGATCTTTTAAAGAACTAAGAAAACATGTCTCCAACAAACATAAAGGTTCTATCTGAAAACGTATTGCTCAAATTGTGACAAGGAAGTTGAATACCACAACATTGCATGCCATTATGCTAAATGAAAAGGAAGAACAAAAAAAGGAGAGCTGCAATTTCTGTGCAGCTTCTGTGACCTCAGATTCGGAACAAAAATTGGAGTTTCACAACATGCAGGGCATGCGCATCCAAGAGTGCAAAATGAGGCTAGACTAGCAGCTCTAGAAAGCAGCAAACTATCCAAATTAAGGTCACAGGAAGAACTACTGCTATTAGCAGAATTGGAAAAAGTTTACGAAAACAAAAGAAATATTAATGCGCTGATGGTTCCACATTTTGACAATAAAAACAGAAAACAAATTGCAGAAAAAAGAAGAGATAGAAGAGATAAGAGCAAAACAACGGCAAAGGATGTACTGCAAGCATCCAATATCACTGAAATGACTCTTGCGATGAACCTGAAGTTTTAGTGGAACAACAACAGAAAGGTGCAGAGACTTTATCAATCAAAAACAGGCGCCAAAAATCAAAAATTTTGATGAACTGTGTGATAGAATCTCAAAAGGCGAGAAATACTCTAAAAACGTAAAGCATCACGATGCTGCTGTGGATATGATGGATGAGACAGTGACTTATGTTTCAGAGAACACCAATGATATAAGTCCTATACCAGCAAATTGAAATGAACCAACGAGTGAACTCAACAATGAGCTAATGAACTCTGCTCAAGATGAGCACCAGAATGCCTCAGTGGAAAACAAGATAACAAAGAAAGATAAGATGAATGAAAGGCTCAATCAACCACACAAGAAAAAGTAAGCGAAAGCAAAGGACAGCTACAAGGAATACCAGGCAATGTTTAAAAAAGACAAAAAGAAAACTGCCAGGATAAACACTGATGGGGCAGAAGATGCCACTTGCCAAATCAGTGCCAATTATATCTTTCAATGCTATAAAGATATATTTGAAAAAGAAAAGAAGAAAAATCCCAAATTCATCCCAATTGACAGGATACCAGATGAATGGGAGATTGGAAGACTTTCTAAAGAAATTACACTGCTTAAAATAACTAATGACTTTGATGACTCAAACTTAAAGAAAGCAGCGAGGCCTGACAAGATTGGCCTGAATAATTTGAACAATGTCCACAACAAGCAACCAAGACTGCTGCCCAGAATCTTATCATCTTGGTTATCGATGAGAAGAGTCCCAGAAAGTATAAAAAAGAACCGGTCGATATTGATACCAAAAATGTTATGATTAGCGAACTTAAGAAAATGAGTAACTGTCGACCAATTACAATCGGTACAGCATTCATGAAGCTATTCACAAAAATATTAACAAAAAGACTCACATCCTTCATTAATCTGAATACAAGACAAAAAGGCTTCATGAAGGTGAGAGGTTGTCTGGAAAATCGGACTCTTCTGCAAAATATCATAAAAGGGACACGAAAAAACAAAGACTCAGCAGTGGTGTTCATAGACTTCTCCAAAGCCTTTGACTCTGTCAGCCATTGTCACATTCTACAGAGTCTTGAAAGGCGCAGAGTTCCTGCATACATCAGAGACATAATAATAAAAGACATATACTGACTCAACAACGTTTTTCAAGGGAATAAATAACGAAGCAACACCAGAAAAAATTATGAAATCTGGAGTAAAGCAAGGTGACTCTTTATCCCAACTGTTGTTTAACATTGCCATGGATCATCTGATATGTAATCTTCAGAAAGACGGCAAGGGCTTCACATACGGCTCTGACGGTCTCATAGAACAGATCACTGCTCTAGCCTTTGCCGATGATATTGCAGTACTCAGCAACACCTAGGAAGGAATGAGTACAAATCTGAAAATCATTGAAAAATTCAGTAAAACAATAGGTTTAAAATTTAATGTGAAAAAAACACATGGATTTATATAAGTCACCAAAAAGATCAAATCCTGGCTAACAACTGCAAACCATGGCAATTTGAAAAAACTAAATATTGAAAATATTCATCTAGGAGAAAGTGAGAGATAACTCAGATTGAACTTTGATCCACACACTGGCCATACAAGCAACAACTAAATTAATGAGGTTGTGTTGTGTTGCATTCTTTATTAGAATTCTCATGACGTTATCTTGTCTTGGAATTCTCCTATGTCAATAGAATTATCTTTGTATTGTAGAATGTATGTTTTCAAGTATGGGATTACTGTTGGAGACTTGTAGCTGTGGACGTGCTTTCTGCAGCTCCTCAATGTTATTAAAGGATTCTTCTTGAAATTGGATACTGCCTCATATTTAACACTGGCGACGAGTTATTGAGGAGCTACGAACCCACACTGCTGAAATATTTGGGGATTTTCGGATTTCAGCCTTCATTTCTACACATTCGGATTTCCTCGTTTTATTCTGCACTACGATTCAAAGAAGCGCTACCGTGTGAGTATTTCGCTGCGCAGCATTGTTACAACTTTTCTCTGGATATTTTGTGACTTTTCAGCACCTTTGCTGTCATCGTTTAGCTTTGCTGCTCCAACTGCCATTGCTCGTTACTTACCGGCTCGTGCTTCCAGCTGACACGAGATTCCTGCACGTCCCCTCCGTTCCAACCTTCTAGCTGACACGAGATTCCTGCACGTTCCCTCCGTTCCAAGAATCTCCGACGCTCACAGCACTCCGTAGCCATTCTGCTTTCTTCTTGCGACGTTCCCTTTCCGGGAACCTTCCTGTCGTCACGACGCATTTATTGAAAGGTCACGCTACGTGACCCCACGCAGTGGCCATTTTGAATTTCTCATCGGAGATTGCATTTCATCGAAGATTGTCTCAGGACAGTTTTTTTTTTTCGCCTGGATTTATTTCCTCTTTGGACTATGCTTGCACGACGTTGAAACTTCTACGTTCAGCATTCTTTTGCTCATTTTGGGTAAGAGTTATTCTTGCACTTCGTGTTTTTTTTTTTACTTGGTCATTTTGGATTGTGGTGAAGCACAGTGAACTAGTCCTTCTAGGTGAAGTTTGGACACTGTTAAGTCCACACTATGAGCCACCAAAGTTACAATATTAACCCTCCCCAACCCTTTTGGATTTCTGGTGCGGAGCCTGCCTTAAAGTGGTTGGAATGGAAGGCGTACTTTCAAAATTACATTGAAGCCTTAGATGAGGATGGCAAAATGTCTGCTGCCCAGAAGAAAATATTGTTATTGCATTCTTTAGGCCCTATTGGTGTAAAAGTATTTAATGAAATGACTAAACCTTGCTTTCCAGGTGATTTAAATGTTTATGCCTTAGCACTACTCCACTTGGACACATACTTCACACCGAAAGTTTGTATTGGCATAACCAGATATAAATTTTTCTCTAGGAGACAGAATAAGAACGAGTCAGTTGATCAGTATGTTTCTGATCTTAAAAGACTAGCACTTGATTGTAAGTTTGGTGCCATTCAGGATGATTTGATAAGAGATCAGGTTGTCATGCATACTAGCAATCCTGTTATACAAGACAGACTCTGGATAAATGGCGATGCGCCCCTTGATGATGTCCTGGCTATTGTTCGGAAGGCAGAAATTTCTGGTAGATGTGCCAATGCCCTTAAGCAGGACCACAATTCTAGTGAAGTTGTGAGTAAAGTGAATGTTCCTAATGAAAGGAAAAAATGTCTTCCTCCCTTTAAAGACAAACCCAAAGCTAGAGTCCAACTTAAGTGTCACAGATGTGGTAGCTTTGAGCATTTGGCCTATAGCAAAACCTGTCCTGCCATCAAGTACAAGTGTACAAACTGTGGTATTAGAGGCCATTTTGCCAAGGTTTGTAACAGAAGAAAAACTAATGTAAGATTTGTATCCAATACAGAGGAAACGGAGAATGAGTATATTACTAATGATGATAACGAAGAGACCACTGGGGAGATTAGTAGTTTAGTAATGAATGTTCGGGACAATTTTGTGCTCAACATTCGTGAAGAGTCCTGTAAAAACAAACCTGTGTGTTTGATAAATATAGGTGGTGTGGAAATTAAAATTTATGCGGACTCGGGCTCTCCTTACACTATTATTAATGACGAACTTTGGCAGTCATCTTTTGTGCAGAAAGTAGGGAGTCAATTGTTAGAGCCTGACATACATCCAGAAGGTTACGGTGGCGAACCCATAGATCTTCTTGGTTTTCGTTGGTTCACTTTCACATTTAAAGGGAGAGAATGTAGAGGCAAATTATACATTGCTAAAAATGGTCCACCAGTTTTAGGATGGTTTGACCAAAAACAATTGCATATTATCCTTGATCCCAACAGCAGTGAGCAAGTTCTTGTAGTGGATAAAGGATGTACGGTTGGTGCCCAAATCTTAGCACAATTTCCTAAAGTTTTTAGCAAAGTTTTGGGGAATCTTCAGGGGTTCGAGCACAAGATTATTCTCAAACATGATGCTTCTCCCAAAGTACATAAATGCCGTAATATTCCTATATTAGTGAGGGATGAGGTCTCTAGTGAATTGAACAAACTGGTTTCAGCTAATATCATTGAGCCTATTGAAAATTCTGATTGGGTTTCTCCGATTGTGGTAGCCAGACGGAGCAATGGTAAGATTAGGCTCTGTGTGGATTTGAGGCATTTAAATAATAATATCGTGGTAGACAAATTTCCTTTGCCTAGAATAAATGAGATGGTTACATGTCTTAATAATGCCAAATGGTTCTCCACAATAGACTTGTCTTCTGCATACCACCAGATTTCTTTGTCCCCTGAGTCCATGAAATTTACTTCATTTATCACCCCCTTTGGGTGTTTTCAGTATAAGCGTATGCCGTTTGGGTTAGCTTCGGCTGCTGCCGTTTTTCAGCGTTTAATGTTCCAATTATTCAAGAAAGAACAGGGTGTCACATTTTTTCAAGATGATATTCTTGTTTTTGGCACTAGTGAGGAAGAGCACACTTCAAGATTAAAAAGAGTCTTTAGCATTCTAGAAGAAAAGGGACTTACTGTTGAACATTCTAAGTGTAAATTTGCACAGAGAAGCGTCACATATTTGGGCCATATCATTGACGAACATGGTGTTAAACCTAAACCTACCCTTGTTTCAGCCATTTCAGGAGCCCCTGTACCTACCAGTAAGGATGATGTCCGTTCTTTTTTAGGTATGGCTGAATATTGTTCTAAGTATGTGCCCAATTTTGAAGAAAAAACATTTAACATTCGCCAGCTGCTTAAAAAGAACTGTTCATTAGTTTGGTCCGCTGCTTGTGACAGTGACTTTATAACTATTAAACAAGCCATTGCCAAAGCTTCTGCACTTTGCAGTTTCAACCCTTTGTTGGACTGTGTTATTACCACTGATGCCAGCAACAAGGGTCTAGGTGCTGTGTTGTCGCAGTTGGATAAACATGGGAAAGAAAGTATCATTGCTTTTGCGACAAGATCTCTGTCCCCTTGTGAGGAGAAGTACCCCATTATTGAAAGGGAGGCTTTGGCGTGCGCCTGGGCATTGGAGCATTTTAAATCTTTTATTTGGGGTAAGGCTTGCACACTTCGTTGTGACCATAAACCTTTAGTGAAAATATTAACCACTGATGGTGCAATCACTGCATCTGCCAGGCTGGCAAGAATTTCCATGAGAATGCAAAATTTCATTTATAAGATAATTTATGTGCCTGGCAAAAATAATGTAGTCGCTGATTTTCTGTCCAGAATGCCAGTCATGCTTGAGAAATGTGAAGACAGCGAATGGAATGACCTACAGGTAGCTCTCATCCATGATAATGGACTAGCAGCAATTGACAAAACAGAGTGGGGCAGTGAGTACAAGAAGGATGGTGTTCTTCAAGCTGTTATTTCTTATGTCCTGAGTGGTTGGCCTAAAAAAGAGAACTTTTAAGTTTTTCCGACAGACCTTTTTGGGAAGTCAGGTTTGAGTTAACCATTATAGGAAATACTCTTTTAGAGGA